>JAVMKO010000011.1:4573751-5157402 GCA_032164245.1 Sternotherus odoratus
TCAAAAAGGTTCCCAACCCCTGATCTAGACTGTTCTCAGTGGTAGCAGATGACAGAACAAAGAGTAATGACTTCAAGGTTGAGTGGGGGAGGTTTAGGTTGGATATTAGGAAAAACTTTTTCACTAGGAAGGTGTGAAGCACAGGAATTGAGTTACCTGGAGAGGTGGTAGAATCTCCTCCCTTAGGTTTTTAAGGTCAGACTTGAAAAAGCTGTGGGTGTGGTGATTTAGTTGGGGATTGGTCCTGCTTTGAGCAAGGAGTTGGACTAGATGACTTCCCGAGGTCCCTTCCAACCCTGATATTCTATGTACTTGAAAACTCTTATCATGTTCCCTTTGTCTTCTCTTGTGCAGACTAAACAAACCCATTTTTTAACTCTTCCCTCATAGGTTATGTTTTCTAGACCAGTGGTCGCCAACCTTTTGGTCCTCATGGACCACTAAAGTTGCGTGGCGCCCCCCCCCCCCCGCTCGACTCTCCCCCCCCCCCCCCGCTCGACTCGCCCCCCCCCCCCCGGCCTCAGCAGCGTGGCTCGGGCCCCTCCCCCCCTCGGCTCCAGCAGCACAGCGCGGCTCGCCTTGCCCCCCCCCCCCGCTCCAGCAGCGCAGCGTGGCTCGCCTTGCCCCCCGCCCCCCCCCCCGCTCCAGCGGCGCGGTGCGGCGCGGCTCGGGCCCCCGACCTCAGCGGTGCGGCGCAGCTAGGGTTCCCCCTCCCCCCGCTCCAGTGGCGTGGCTCGCCCCCCCGCCGCCTCAGCGGCATGGTGCAGCTCGGCCCCCGCACCCCCGACTCCAGCGGCGCGGTGCGGCTCGGGCCCCCGACCTCAGCGACGCGGCGCAGCGCAGCTCCCCCCCTGCCTCGGCTCCAGCGGCGCGGCTCGCCCCGGCTCCAGCGGCGCGGCGCAGCTAGGGCTCCCCCCCCCCCCCCGGCTCCAGCGGCGCGGCTCGCCCCCCCGCCGCCTCAGCGGCATGGTGCAGCTCGGCCCCTGCACCCCCGACTCCAGCGGCGCGGCTCGGGCCCCCCGGCTCACGCGACGTGAGCCGGGAGGCAGGAGCGTGCCAGCGCTTGCTGGCCGCCAGGGACGGGGCGGGACAGGCGCCGCAGCCTCTTGCCTGCCCGGAGGGCGGCCATGGGGGAGCTCGGCGCCGCGGACCACCAGAATTTTCCCGCGGACCACTGGCGACCGCTGTTCTAGACCTCTTAATCATTTTTGTTGCTCTTTTCTAGACTTTCTCCAGTTTGTCCACATCTTTCCTGAAATGTGGTGCCATGAACTGGACACAGTACTGCAGCTGAGGCCTAATCCGTGCAGAGTGAAGCAAAAGAATTACCGTATTTTTCGCCCTATAAGACGCACTTTTTCTTCCCAAAACGGGGGGGGGAAAGTTGGTGCGTCTTATACGGCGAATATACTGCCTGCAACTCCCCCGCCCACGTAAAAAAGCCGGGCCAGCCCTTTGCGCAGGGGGGGGGGGGGGACGGGAGGCTCCAGCCCAGGGTTTCTCAAACTGGGGGTCGCGACCACCCGGGGGGTCGCCGAGCGCTCCCCGGGGGGTCGCGAGCTCCTGCGGCCGCAACTCGCGGCGACTGGGGCTGGGGCGCTCCCGGCAGCCCCCCCGCAGAGGGGAGGGGGGACCGGGGCGCTCCCGGCAGCCGCCCCGCGTTCACAAAAAATTTTTTTTAAAAACCGCGCGTGCGCCCCGGTTCCCCCCTCCCCGCCGCGGGCGGGCTGCCGGGGGCGCTCCCGGCAGCCTGCCCGCGGCGGGGAGGGGGGAACCGGGACGCTCCCGGCAGCCCGCCCACGGCGGAGACAGGGGAGGGGCAGCGGCGCAGACGGCGGGGGGGGGGGGTAGGCGGACCCGGCAGACTGCCTGCAGCGACGGGGACGGGGACGGGGGGGGTAGGTAGGTGGACCTGGCAGCGCGGCGGGGACCGGGGGGGGGGGCAGGAGCTTGGTGGGGACGGGGGGTGTGTGCAGCTGCGGGGACTAGGGCAGGGGTGCAGCCGGCAGGGGGGGGGGTCGGCGCTTTTAAAAAATCTGCGGCTTTTCGGCGGAGGGGGTTCAGAATCTTTTTTTTCTAGATTTTGCTCCTTTAAAATTAGGTGCGTCTTATATGCCGGAGCGTCTTATATGGCGAAAAATACGGTACTTGTCGTGTCTTGAATACAATACTCCTGCTAATACATCCCAGAATGATGTTTGCTTTTTTCAACAGTGTTACACCATTGACTTGTGATCCACTATGACCCCCAGATCTCTTTCCTCAGTACTCCTTCCAAGGCAGTTATTTCCCATTTTGTATGTGTGCAACTGATTGTTCCTTCTGAAGTGGAGTACTTTGCATTTGTCCTTATTGAATTTCATCCTATATACTTAAGAACTTTTCTCCAGTTTGTCCAGGTCATTTTAAATTTGAATCCTATCCTCCAAAGCACTTGCAACCCCTCCCAGCCTGGTTTCACCCACAAACTTGATAAGAGTAACAGAGCAACTGTTACTGGGTGGGTTTCACCATGTCTCAGAGGGTTACACCCTGGTAGTTGGGGGCTAGGCCTGTACTGGAATAAGGTCACTCTCTACTTCACAGTGTGGTAGAACCTACAACATCCATTTGCAGGAATAATCCGGGGGGGGGGGGGGGGGAGGGATTGGCTTGTGAAATGAACAAAAGCCCCTTCTGAATTCTCTCACATTGTCCTTCTCATCTTGGCAGGCTAAAGAATAACATCCACATTTCACTCAAGATCATCCCATCCTCCTGGGGGGAAGGAAATGGCTGCAATGGAGCTGGCTCAGGTAAAGGATTATTCGGGAACTGGTGGTGGGTTCTGCTTGGAAGAAGAGGAGCAGCAAATGCATGGGAGGGTGGGAGCTGCTGGAGGGGGTGGGAGACAGGAAATATCTAGGGTGGAAAAAGGGAGGGGACAGGATGTGACAAACCTGCTCAGACTTGGTTAATCTAGGGTGTGATGGGTTGTCACCCATGGAGTGCAGTCTGGGAACCACTGTGCCCTCTAACCCTCAAGCTGGGCTGGTCCTTCTCACACTGCCAGTCTCTCCAGGCACTGTTATCACCCAGCATGACAGCAGGTGGCACCATACACCCAACTAAGCTACCAGTGTGCTTTACCTGAGCCACTCAAGGACAGATAGAAGACCACAGACAATTTCCCCAAACCCCAACCTTGCACACCTGCTGTAGTATAAATCCAGATTTATACCATCTTTTATTTCACATTGATCTGTGTAATGTAAGCTCATTAATATAGTTTGCCTTCCTCTCGATATGGGAAAGATATGCATAGCAAGCATGTGCTAAGAAAGCTGAGATTTTCCCCAGGCACTTCACTCAGAATACACAAATTAACATAAAGCATAAAACAAGTTTATTAACTACATTAAGATATAATCACTTAAAATCTAAGTGATGGCAAACAGATCAAAGCAGATTATTTAGCAAATAACCAAAAACTCAAACCAAGCCTAACATACTAGTTGGATAGACACTGAATTAGCAATTTCTCACCCTGACTGATGATACACGCAGTCCAAGTTTCCATACATAAGCTAGAAATCCATTTACCCTGGGACCAGCACTTCCCCCCAGTTCAGTCTTTGTTCCTCAAGTGTTTCCAGGAGTTCTCTTGTGTGAGGAATGAGGCCAAGAGATGATGTCACACCCCACCTTATGTAGCTTTTCCATATTGTGGGAACCCTTTCTTCCAAATTCAGTTCCCAGTCCAGTTTGTGGGAAAAGTACAGGTACCAAACTGGAGTTCAGTGTCCTGTGATCCGATCACATGCCTTAGCATGCCCTGCTGAGTCATAGTAGCCATGACTCATAGGTAGGGTGACCAGATCACAAGAGCGAAATATCAGGACACCTTGGGCAAGTGGGGGGGGGAGGAAGGGGCGGGGGGCAAGCGGGGGGGGGGGAAGGAAAGGGTGGGGGCAATTGGGGGGGAGGAAGGGGCGGAGCAACAGGGGGTGGCGGTGCAAGGATATTTTGTGCCCTAGGCAAAAATTTTCCCTAGTACTCCCCTCCCCTGTTCCCGGACCATTGCTTATTATACATTTTTAAAATGAATATTGCATGTAATGTAGCATGGGGCAGAGGGTTGGGGTGTGGTGGGGCTCTGTCTGGGGCTGGAGATGAGGGGGTTTGGGGTGCTGGAGGGACTATGGGCTTGGGTAGAGGGTTGGGGTGCAGTGGGGGGACATGCTCTGGCTGGGGGTGTGGGCTCTGGGGTAGGGCTGGGGATGAGTTTGGGACGGGTGCAGGCAGGCTGCTCTGGGACTGGGGCCAGAGAGGAGGACTCCCCCAGCCCTTTCCCTGCCAGCAGCAGTAAGCTCTGGGGCAGAGCCCCCCCTTTCCTGCTCCCCCCCAACAGCAAACTTGCTCACCCTCGTCATTGGCAGCAGAAAATGGCGGGCACTAGGACCCTGCGGTGGCAGTTGCTGAAGGGAGGAGAAGGGACGCAGCGGCTCCTGGCTGCCCTGCTGTACTCCGGGGCCACGGAAAGTGTAAGGGGAGGCTGGGGGACCGTTGGGGGAGGCGTGGGGAAGGGGGGTGGCCAGAGCCAGGTTGCGAGGGGGGGCTCTTTGTATCCCCCCCCTCCCTCCCTCCCTCCCTCTGCCGGCCGGCACTGGCTGCAAGCCGGCTGCAGCAGCAACTCTCCTCCCTGCCCCTACACCTTGTGCTGCTCTCTGCCTGGCCCTGGGGCAGTGGGGGCGAGCCGTGTGCTCCTGCCTGCGCCGGGCTCTTCTGAAGGTCCCAAAATCGGGACAATAGAGGCGTCAGTCGGGACGCGGGACAACTGCCTAAAAATCGGGACTGTCCCGATAAAATCGGGACATCTGGTCACCCTACTCATAGGCTGGCTGAAATATTCACAGGAAGGCTTAGCTCGTCCTCAGTGCATTATCTTTGTTGATGTGGCATCAGCCCTGTCTGGCTTCTCCATTGTTGTGTCTGAAAGACAAGTTGTGAGTGTTACCCAGAGTAAGCACATTGGAAATGCAGATACATAGTCAATATCCATAACTTCAGATATAAACATGATCCATGCACACAAACAGGATAATCCTATTCAGCAAATCCTAATGTTTCCAGTGACACCACACATGATGCGTCTTGCATAAAAGGCATCATAATTCTGTCCTAATCATATTACAGTCACACTGCTATGCTGATTATGTGGTGTAGTGTCAGGGCCTGATTTCAAGGCAAATAACTCTCCAGCCAGACTCCCAATGCTGGAGCATGAATCTACTGACACATCGTTGTTTACTACCCCCCATCTTTGTGTTAACTCCAAACTTTATTTGTGATGATTTTATATTATCTTCTAGGTCATTGATAATGTTAAATAGCACAGGGCCAAGATCCAATTATTGTGGTAACCCACTAGAAATAAATCCACTTGACCACGGTTTCCCCTTTACAATCCTAGATTTTAATTTATTTAATCTGTGTGGTGTTTACTTTTTATCATTCTAGTGCTTTAATCAAAATATTGTGCTGAACCCAGATGTTGTGAGTGACTCTGAAATGTTCAGGGAGATTAGAGAGGCTACTAAAACAAAAAAATCAATCATAATAATAATTAATAATGGGGTATTTCATCTATCCCCATATTGACTGGGTACATATCATCTCAGGAAGGGATGCTGAGATACAGTTTCTTGACACCTTAAATGACAGCTTCATGGAGCAGCTAGTCCTGGAACCCACAAGAGGAGAGACAATTCTTGATTTAGTCCTAAATGTAGCACAGAATTATGTCCAAGAGGCGAATTTAGCAGGACCACTTGGCAATAGTGACCATAATATAATTAAATTGAACATCCCTGTGCCAGGGAAAACTCATAGTGGCCCAACACTGTACTATTTAATTTCAGAATTGGGAACTACACAAAATGAGGAGGTTAATGAAACAGAAATTAAAAGGAACAACACCAAAAGTAAAATCCCAGCAAGCTGCGTAGAACCTTTTTAAAGACACCATAATAGAGGCTCAATTTAAATGTATAACCCCAATTTAAAAAACATAGTAAGAGAATCAAAAAAGGGCCACCGTGGTTAAACAAGAAAGTAAAAGCAGCAGTGAGAGGTAAAAAGGCATCCTTTAAAAAGTTGAAGATAAAGCCTAATGTGGAAATTAGAAAAGAGTATAAATTCTGGCAAATGAAGTGTAAAAATAGGATTAGAAAGACCAAAAAAGAATTTGAAGAACAGCTAGCCAAAGACTCCAAAAGTAACAGTATTTTTTAAAAAATACATCAGAAACAGAGAGCCTGCTAAACAACCAGTGGGGCCATTGGATGATCGAGTTCCTAAAGGAGCATTCAGAAACGATAAAGCCATTGCAGGTAAACTAAATGAATTCTTCACTCTCGAGGATGTGAGGGAGATTCCCAAACCTGAGCCATTCTTTTTAGGTGATAGATCTGAGGAATTGTCTCAAATTGAGGTGTCATTCGAGGAGGTTTTCAAACAGATTGATAAACTAAATAGTAATAAGTCTCCATGACCTGATGGTATTCACCCAAGAGTTCTGAAGGAACTCAAATGTAAAATTGCAGGACTACTAATTGTCATCTGTAACCTATCATTTAAATCAGCTTCTGTACCAAATGACTGGAGGATAGCTAATGTGATACCAATTTTTAAAAAGGGCTCCAGAGTTGACCCTGGCAACTACAGGCCAGGAAGCCTCACTTCAGTATGGGGCAAACTGGTTAAAACTATCATTAAGAACAAAACTGTCAGAAACATAGATGAACATAATTTGCTGGGAAATAGTCACCATGGTTTTTGTAAAGGGAAATCATACCTCACTAATCTAAGAGAATTATTTGAGGGGCCAACAGGCATCCAGACAAAAGAGATTCAGTGGCTATAGTGAAGTTAGATTTTCAGAAAGCCATTGACCAGGTCCCTCACCAAAGGCTCTTAAGCAAAATAATCAGTCATGGAATAAGAGGGAAGGTCCTCTCATGGATTGGTAACTGGTTAAAAGATCAGCAACAAAGGATAGGAATAAGTGGTCAGTTTTCAGAATGGAGAGAGGTAAATAATGGTGTCCCCAGGGATTTGTACTGGGGCCAGTCCTATATAACATTCATAAACAATCTGGAAAAAGGGGTGTCAGGATTTCCTTCCCACTTTGAACTCTAGGGTACAGATGTGGGAACCCACATGAAAAATAAAGAAATAACCCCCCAAGATTATTTTACCAGCTTAGGTTAAACTTCCCCCAGATATGTTTTATTCTGTGTCTGGAAAAGTACGCCACCACCACCAAGTAAAAATTCCCCAAGAATTATGGGGCAGGGCCACTTGGAGCCCTCCCGTCACTCTCTTAACTCCCCCCAATCCCTATCTTCCCTCCCTGGGAAAGGCTTGAGAAAAACCCTCACCAACCTGCTGGTTGAGCCCAGTTCATACTTGGATTTTACACAATGGAAAACAAGCAGTCAAATTCTTAAAAGAAATATTTTAATTAAAGAAAAAAAGAATGGAATAAATCCCTTGTAAAAATCAGTGGAAGGACACTTACAATCACAACAGAAACAAATGGACAAGCTCACCGAGAAATGCCTCCCCCTCCTTCTCCTTTTCTTGGCTGAGCTTTAAAGTTACAGAAAAACCTAGTGATAATTCTCACAAACCTGAGAAATTCACGAGTGATATAACAACCATAAAACTTACTGCCTTGCCTGGCGAACTTTACTTGCTGTTTAGAAATATTATAGATAGATGGAGAAAAGAAATAGGTTTGATTCACCTGATTGTTCCAAGTGAACTGAGGGAAAGAGAAAGTAAAACCCTTTCCCTCCCTGCAAGTTTGAAAGCATCTTCAGTTCCTATTTGGTTTCCTTGGTCAGGTGGCAGACAGGTTTCCCTTAGCTTAACCTCTTACAGGTAAACAGGAATTTTAAGCTACTTTATACTTATAACAAGGGGTAAATAGTGAGGTGGCAAAATTTGCAGATGATGCAAAACTACTCAAGATAGTTAAGTCCCAGGCAGACTGTGAAGAGCTACAAAAGGATCTCACAAAACTGGGTGACTGGGCAACCAAATGGCAGATGAAATTTAATGTTGCTAACTGCAAAGTAATACACATTGGAACACACAATCCTAACTATACATATACAACGATGGGGTCTAAATTAGCTGCTACCACTCAAGAAAGAGATCCTGGAGTCATTGTGGATATTCTCTGAAATCATCCAGTCACTGTGGAGGTGCATTAAAACAAGTGAACAGAATGTTGGGAATCATCAAGAAAGGAATATAAAATAAGACAGAAAATATCATATCACCTTGTAGGCAGGGTTGGTCGGGGCTTGCACCTTCCGCCAGGTCAGCAGGGGAACCCCACCGCCTCTCTATGCTATTGCCTGGCCCCTTAAAGGGGAATTAGTGGGGTCGTTGGGTCCTGGCTCCCACCTTCAGGCAGAGAGTGGGCCAAACCTCTAGTCCCGAAGCCCAGGTCCTAGGGCAGGGCAGGGCAGCAGCAGTGCAAGGCTCAGGCTCTGAGGTCAGAGGCTGAGCAGATGCACAGGTAAACTAAGTCAGGAAGCCCAGGCCCCAAAACAGGGCCGGACCAGGGGGAAGATAGCCGCCCATGCGTTGGTTGGCCAAAAAGTGTGTGTGGGGGGAGATGATGCAGGCCCACCCACTCTGCTGCATCCCAGCCCAGGGCCCTAGTAGCAGCCAGTGCCTGCTGCTGTGTCAGTGGGGATCCTGGCCACAACACACTGACATGGGTTTGTGCTTGGTTTCAGTCCGGCTTGGGTCGGCTGTCCCCGGGCTTCTTCCCCACTCCCTCTCTGGAGGTACCTGGCTTCTTGTGGCATCTGCAAAGGGGTCGACCACCATCGGCTCCCCTGGGCAGCGGGCGAGGGGCCGGCTCGGCGGCTCCCCTGGGCAGCGGGCGAGGGGCCGGCTCGGCGGCTCCCCTGGGCAGCGGGCGAGGGGCCGGCTCGGCGGCTCCCCTGGGCAGCGGGCGAGGGGCCGGCTCGGCGGCTCCCCTGGGCAGCGGGCGAGGGGCCGGCTCGGCGGCTCCCCTGGGCAGCGGGCGAGGGGCCGGCTCGGCGGCTCCCCTGGGCAGCGGGCGAGGGGCCGGCTCGGCGGCTCCCCTGGGCAGCGGGCGAGGGGCCGGCTCGGCGGCTCCCCTGGGCAGCGGGCGAGGGGCCGGCTCGGCGGCTCCCCTGGGCAGCGGGCGAGGGGCCGGCTCGGCGGCTCCCCTGGGCAGCGGGCGAGGGGCCGGCTCGGCGGCTCCCCTGGGCAGCGGGCGAGGGGCCGGCTCGGCGGCTCCCCTGGGCAGCGGGCGAGGGGCCGGCTCGGCGGCTCCCCTGGGCAGCGGGCGAGGGGCCGGCTCGGCGGCTCCCCTGGGCACCGGGCGAGGGGCCGGCTCGGCGGCTCCCCTGGGCACCGGGCGAGGGGCCGGCTCGGCGGCTCCCCTGGGCAGCGGGCGAGGGGCCGGCTCGGCGGCTCCCCTGGGCACCGGGCGAGGGGCCGGCTCGGCGGCTCCCCTGGGCACCGGGCGAGGGGCCGGCTCGGCGGCTCCCCTGGGCAGCGGGCGAGGGGCCGGCTCGGCGGCTCCCCTGGGCAGCGGGCGAGGGGCCGGCTCGGCGGCTCCCCTGGGCAGCGGGCGAGGGGCCGGCTCGGCGGCTCCCCTGGGCAGCGGGCGAGGGGCCGGCTCGGCGGCTCCCCTGGGCAGCGGGCGAGGGGCCGGCTCGGCGGCTCCCCTGGGCAGCGGGCGAGGGGCCGGCTCGGCGGCTCCCCTGGGCAGCGGGCGAGGGGCCGGCTCGGCGGCTCCCCTGGGCAGCGGGCGAGGGGCCGGCTCGGCGGCTCCCCTGGGCAGCGGGCGAGGGGCCGGCTCGGCGGCTCCCCTGGGCAGCGGGCGAGGGGCCGGCTCGGCGGCTCCCCTGGGCAGCGGGCGAGGGGCCGGCTCGGCGGCTCCCCTGGGCAGCGGGCGAGGGGCCGGCTCGGCGGCTCCCCTGGGCAGCGGGCGAGGGGCCGGCTCGGCGGCTCCCCTGGGCAGCGGGCGAGGGGCCGGCTCGGCGGCTCCCCTGGGCACCGGGCGAGGGGCCGGCTCGGCGGCTCCCCTGGGCAGCGGGCGAGGGGCCGGCTCGGCGGCTCCCCTGGGCAGCGGGCGAGGGGCCGGCTCGGCGGCTCCCCTGGGCAGCGGGCGAGGGGCCGGCTCGGCGGCTCCCCTGGGCAGTGGGTGAGGGGCCGGCTCGGCGGCCCTCTAGCTGGAGCCATCCCAGGAGCATCTGGCCTCTCCAGTGGCTGCCTCCCGAGTGAGCTCTGAGGCAGAGCTTTTATACTTCCTGTCCGGTCCCTGACCTTCCGGGGCCGGACTTGGCGTGCCCTGGCTCCACCCACTCTGGCGTCTGACAGAGGTATCTTCCTCCAGGCCAGCAGGGGGTCACACCACCCCTCTACACACCTCTATATAAATCTGTGGTACACCCACACATTGAATACTGCATGCAGATGTGGTTTTTCCCATCTCAAGAAAAATATATTGAAAAATGTTCAGAAAAGGACAACAAAAATGATTAGGGGTATAGAACGGCTTCCGTACAAGGAGAGATTAATAAGACTGGGACTTTTCAGGTTACAAAAAGAGGTGATTAAGGGGAGATATGATTGAATCCTATAAAATCATTAGTGGTATAGAGAAAGGAAGGAAGTGCTATATACTCCTTCTCATAATACAAGAACAAGGGGCCACCAAATGAAATTAATAGGTAGCAGGTTTAAAAGAAACACAAGAAAGTATTTTTTCACTCAACACACTGTCAACCTCTGCAACTCCCTTGTCAAAGGGTGTTGTGAAGGCTAGTACTATAATGGGGTCCAAAAGGGAGTTAGACAGATTCATGGAAAACAGGTCCTTCAATGGCTATTGGACAGGAGGGACAGGAATGATGTCCCTAGCCTCTGTGTGCCAGAAGCTGGGATTGGGTGGCAGGGCATGGATCACTTAATGCTAACCTGTCTGTTCATTCCCTTTGAGGCACCTGTCATTTCACTGTCATTGGCCACCGTCAATTTTCTAACGTCTATTCTTTACTATTGCCTTCCCCTTTCTTCCATATATTGTATTTGGAGAGTGGTGGGATTCTTACCAGAAAGCCAACAGCAGGGTCCAGAGACAGCCCAATCTCCTATATCAGGCTCTGGCTAGTAAGCATGTGATAAATGTGAAGACCCTGCCTCCATCTGTTAGTTGGGAGACACAACGTTTCTCTCCTTCTACCCGAAAGCTCATGCTTCAAAACTTTATAGTTAGTCTTTAAGGTGCCACAGGACTTTGTTACCTCTGCTATTCCAGACTAACACGGCTACCTCTCTGATTCTTGATGCCTCATGGTTTCTCTAAGCAAGGTGGGGTGGAACTGTGTTAACATGTGCTTCCCAGAGCTTCCATTTACCAGGTGCAGATGTTCTGTGACTAGTGGGGCTGTGTGTGAGGCAACAGGTACTGATTGTTGGACTCTTGCTCTTTCAGGGGCCGGTGACCTTCAAGGAGTTGGCTGTGTATTTCACCAGGGAAGAGTGGGCTCTGCTGAACCCCGCTCAGAGAGCCCTCTACAGAGAAGTGATGCTGGAGAACTATGAGAATGTGACCTGGCTAGGTAAGGATTCCTGTCCCCTCGGTTCTTGGAAGGGGAAATAAAGACTTAAGGTTCACACCAGTCCCACAATGCCACCTCTCCTCTGCCCTGTTTTGGCATCACCCTAATATGCCAGTGACACACACGCTGCCAGAGACCCTCCCCTCCTGCAGAACACTTTGGGAACAGAGCACAGGAGCAGTATCACACAGTGTCAGATATCTCCAGTTTGTACAATTAAAACTGAAGGTTAGGTGCAGCATAAGTAACAGAAGGTTCCTACCCCCGGCCGTCTCTTCAAACCCTGAGCTTGCTCCACCCAGACTAGAATGTCCTTAGGGTGTAACAAGCAGGCATCAGGAGTCAGAGCTGCTGATCCAGGGTTACTTATCACACAGACACTCAGTACGTCCTTGAATGCTGGCTGGAGGTATCCAGACAAGGGAGTGCCAGCAGCAGAACATTGAAACTCACCCAGAATTACAGATGACACCAGTCCTGACTGGTCTGGATTGCCAAGTATGAGAATCTTGTTTTTATGTTTGTATCTTGTTTTGTGAGTTATAGATATTCAGGATAAATCAAGGCACTGCCTAGCCTGTTTGAAGGCCCACAATGGTACCGGGGTAGCCAACCTGAGCAAGAGCCAGAATTCATCAGTGTACATTGCTTAAGAGCCACAGTAATATGTAATGATTATATTCGTATATCTGTGTGTGAGGATAGAGAGAGAGATGCCTACTTCTGACAATCTTTGATTTCAACAATTCCCTCTGTAGTTCAGTTGCTGTTAAGTGGTTGTCTATCAAAATGGATTTGGTGCTTGGATTTCATATGTTTGAGTGTCAAAAAACAGACTCACAAAGATAGGTCAAGGCAAACATAGAGACTCTCTCCAAGAGTGACAAAAAGCAGCATCACTTGCTGGAGCTGCCAGGTCCCGTTACGGACCCTCCTGGCCCAGCATGGCCTCTGCCGACATCTAGTGAATCCCCACTTCTGATACATGTCCCCTTTCTGTCCCCAGTTCCATCTATAGACATGGTGCCGTTGACTCCAAGGAGACTCATAGGTGCTCCCCCCAGGGCCTCATGAAGTGTTCACTCTGGACAGGATGACGTTTCCATGTGTCCCGGTTCTCTCACCGACTGAGAGGCCCCGTCCCCTATATCCAACCTGCACACACGCATTGGTACCAGGGTGGCCCTAGCACACAAGGACATTCTCCAACAGACGCAGACTGTGTGTGCCACCCCGCTCCCAAGGGTTCCACGTCTCTATTCTCTCATCCTCTGCTCAATTCCCTAGTGATTCAGGCTGCTATGGAGTGAGCTAAACAGTCCCCACGCTCCTCCCCAGCTGACAAGGCAGGCAAGAGATTGGATCTTACGGGTTGAAAGGTTTTCTCCTTGGACTGGATCTGAACTGCCTGACCGTGATGGCCAAATACGACTTCTTACAGTTTGGACATATGGCAAATGAACTACCTGAGCAGGATTGTGTCCAGTTCCTATCAGGTCCAGAGGAAGGCAAGGGGGTTGCAAATTCCATCCTTCAGGCTGTAGTTGATTCAGCAGATGCATCCTTGTGCATTTTGGCAACTGCTGTCGTCATGAGGAGGGAATCCTGGTTTCCTCAGAGAAGTGCAGAATACAATCTAAGATCTCCCTTTTGATGAATCACACCTCTTCAATCAAAAGACTGACGACTCCTTGCATTCACTGAAAGATTCCAGAGCCACTCTGTGATCTTTAGGCATGTATACATCAGCACCAAAGCAAACTTTTGATCACCTGCTGTCTTCTCACAGTGTTACAGAATCTCCTGTTTTACCAACAGGCCTATGACCTCCTCAGAAACATCCTGTAGTCCACAGAGCCCCTCCGCCTGTTCCGACAGTGCAGTCCTCCGCACAACACTGTCTGTGCATAAGCTTTATTTCTGAATGCAGGTAGAGAGCTGTCTCACTTGGCCTGCATCCCAAATCACATGCATTGAATGAGGAAGGGCAGCTTCACTTCCTTGGTGTACATGGGGCCCTGGTCTTTTACCTACAAAGGACAACGCCATTTCAGAGATCTGCCTGGCTGTTTGTTGCCAGAGTGGAGAGAATGAGAGGGCAGGCTGTATCCACCCAGAGAATCTCGAAGTGAGTCTCAGGGTGAATTAAGCTCTGCTATCAATTATCAGGATGGTCGGAACCAGTGGGATATGGGCCCATTCCAAGAGAGTGCCAGCAATCGGCCACATGGAATTGGGTACTCATCTTTTCTTCTCGTTATGTGACAGAGCGTGGTTCTGTGGCTGACAGCTCATTCAGTGCAAAGCTTATTTGCTGCACAGTTCTGTCATCTTGCTCTCCCCCTCCACCTATCTAGGAACTGCTTGTTACTCCCCCTCAGTGGAATACAATAGCGACCATCATTTGAAGAAGAAAAGGAGCTTTGTCTATGGAGTGGAGCATACCGGAAGACATTGTTCTGAGGAGTGGCATATACAATTGCCCTTTTCATGCCTGGACTTCCATGTAGGCTTTGGTCAAGTAGGCCTCTGGCTTACTCTTGACTGGGAAATAATTTTGTTTAAACACCTGGGTGTTCAGCTAGCATGTTTTTGAAATGTTGGAGGAGTCTTTATCTAATTTGAGTGGACAGATGCTTCTCATAAATCTATGGGACACTAGAAAGGAAGTTGTAAGCATTGATAAGAGTTGGGTACCTAAAATCAAAACAGGCATAATTAATGGGCTTGTTTACTACAAATTCCCACATAGCCGAAGTGGATTTTAGGTGTAAATAAGCCCCAGAAACACTGGTTCAGTGAACTTTGATGCAGATCTGAGACCGGTGCAGTGTGTTGGCCTGCAGGGGTCCCTCCGTCATCGCCTCCCGAGTTCCTGAAGACTGAAAGGAGTGTAAGATTATATCCTTGCTTAGTAGAATTGGCTGGCTTGTCTCTTTTATTTGCCTACTACGCAATAAATAGCCTGAATTCTTCCTCACTTGTGTGCTTATTGCCTCTATATCCTACGAACCTTACTCAGTCTAGTACATTATTCCCCTCCTTCAGAAGTGCTGTTCTATGAAGAGGATCTGACAGAAGTCTATAAAATCATGAGTGGTGTAGAGAAAGTGAATAAGGAAAAGTTATTAACTTGTTCTCATAATAGAAGAACTAGGGGCCACCAAATGAAATTAATGGGCAGCAGGTTTAAAACAAATAAAAGAAAGTTCTTCACACAGCACACAATCAACCTGTGGAACTCCTTGCCTGAGGAGGTTGTGAAGTCTCTGACTATAACATGGTTTAGAAGAGAACTGGTTAAATTCATGGAGGTTAAGTCCATTAATGGCTGTTAGCCAGGATGAGTAAGGAATGGTGTCCCTCGCCTCTGTTTATCCAAGGGTGGAGATGGATGGCAGGAGAAAGATCACTTGATCATTGCTTGTTAGGTTCACTCACTCCAGGGCACCTGGCATTGGCCACTGTTGATAGACAGGAGATTGGGCTGGATGGATCTTTGGTCTGACCCAGCATGGCCGTTCTTATGGTCGGCTGTTTGTCAGCATCACAGGTTGGGAGCTACAACAGCAAAGCATTGTGAGGCAGCCAGGATCCTGGACAGGTAGTGACACAATGTTTCAGGGGTCTGGGTTGCACCCCTAGAATGTTACACAAGTACCTCACAAATTAAATTGATCTTACTTGTTTTCTGTCACTTGTGCAGGGTTTCCAGTCTCCAAGCCTGATGTGATCTCCTGGCTGGAACGAGGGGAGGAGCCCTGGGTCCCAGACCTGCAGGACTCTGAAGAAAGAGAGACCCTGAGAGACGCCTACACAGGTGAGGAATCAGTTAAACCAGTGGTCCCCAACCTTTTTGTCACCGCGGACCGGTCAACGCGTGACAATTTTACTGCGGCCCGGGGGGGGGGGTGTGGTTGACTGCTGCCGCCGCCTCACCACTCCCGCCGCTGCCCCCCTCCCCGCTGCTGCCCCGCTCCCCCCGCTGCTCCCCCCGCTGCCCCGCTCCCCCCCGCTGCTCCCCCCGCTGCCCCGCTCTCCCCCGCTGCTCTCCCCCGCTGCCCCGCTGCCCCCTGCTGCTCCCGCCGCTGCCCCCTGCTGCTCCCGCCGCTGCCCCCTGCTGCTCCCCCCGCTGCCCCCCGCCGCCCCGCTGCCCCCCGCCGCCCCGCTCCCCCCGCCGCTGCCCCCGCTGCCCGCCGCTGCCCCGCTCCCCCCACCTCACCGCTCCTGCCGCTGCCCCGCGGACCGGTACCAATTGATCCACGGACCGGTACCGGTCCGCGGCCCGGGGGTTGGGGACCACTGAATTAAACCAACACAAAATGGATCCCCGAATAGGGAAACATTTGGGATTCCTACAGAGCCCTTGGGAGCTCTCTGAGTTCAGGATTGTTTTCAGGAGATGTGGCATCCTCATGGCAGACTTCACTCTCGGATTCCTGCCTGTCCTGATTCATGCCTGATAGTAGGTCCTTCCCTAATCTACTAGCTCCCTGAGTGTTTGGTTAGATTTAGGGTATGTCTTCACTACAGCAGTAGTTCGATTTCCTTTATTTCGATGTTGTGAACGCGACTGTATGCAGTCGATTTTGTGTGTCTTCACTTGGCACAGCTAAGCACAGCAAGTCGACAGTGTCTGTCCGCACAACTTTTGCAAGCGTCGACATAACGAGCATTGCACTATGGGTACCTATCCCACAGTTCCCGGATCCCCCAGCAGGCACCATTTCGAGTGCTGCACTATGGGTAGGCATTTCCAAATTTCACGCCCTTTTTCTGTGCCGCCGACCCCCATTACGAGCGGTGCACTGTGGGTAGGCATCCCATAATTCGCGCCCTTTCTCCGCGCTGCGCTAACGCCATAGCACTGCAAGCATGGAGCCCGCTGACACCACGGAAACAGTAATGGCCGTTGTGAGGACCTCGATCACGGTTGCGGAGTTCATGCTGCACCGTCTGCAGAGGAGGAATGCGATCCGGGGACAACTGCGCTTTCTGGAACCCGACGGCGGTGAGGAGGAGATGGACCAGGACGTGCACAGCAGGGACGACAGGGACACTGACTGTTTTGGAAGTAGGGCGACTGACAATCTGTCAAATTTGGTGGCAATGGGGCAGGCTCACGCCATCGAACGCCGATTCTGGGCCAGGGAAACAAGCACGGACTGGTGGGATCGCATAGTGCTGCGGGTCTGGGATGACTCCCAGTGGCTCAGAAACTTCCGCATGCGAAAGGGCACCTTCATGGAACTTTGTGACTTGCTGTCCCCGGCCCTCCAGCGCAGGAATACCAAAATGAGAGCGGCCCTTACAGTGGAGAAGCGAGTGGCGATAGCCCTCTGGAAGCTTGCAACGCCAGACAGCTACCGGTCAGTCACGAATCAGTTTGGGGTGGGTAGGTCTACAGTGGGCTTTGTAGTGATGCAAGTAAGCAGGGCAATCGTTGAGCGGCTGCTACACCGGGTTATAAACCTTGGAAACCTGCAAGCTACAATAGATGGCTTTGCCGCCATGGGATTCCCTAACTGTGGTGGGGCTATAGATGGGACTCATATCCCTATCCTGGCACCGGACCACGAGGCCGCCGAGTACAGAAACCGGAAGGGATATTATTCAATGGTCATGCAAGCAGTGGTTGACCACAAGGGACGTTTCACCGACCTGTACGTGGGGTGGCCGGGAAAGCTTCATGATGCTTGAGTGTTCAGGAACTCTAGGATTTTTAGACAGCTGCAGCAAGGCACTTTCTTCCCCGACCAGAAAATTTCCGTGGGGGGGTGTGTGTCAAAATGCCGATCGTTATCATTGGGGACCCAGCCTACCCCCTAATGCTCTGGCTTATGAAGCCCTACACAGGAGCCCTGGACAGGGGTCAGGAGCTGTTCAACTACAGGCTGAGCAAGTGCAGAATGGCCGTAGAGTGTGCATTTGGCCGTCTGAAGGGGAGATGGCGTTCCTTACTGATTCGCTCAGACATCAGCGATCCCCATTGTTATTGCTGCTTGCTCTGTGCTCCACAATATCTGTGAGAGCAAGGGGGAAACGTTTATGGCGGGCTGGGAGGCAGAGGCAAATTTACTGTCTGCTACTTACGAGCAGCCAAACAGCAGGGAAAGTAGAAGAGCGCACCATGAGGCCCTGCGCCTCAGGGACGCCTTGAAAACCAGTTTTATGAGTGCCCGAGATGGCGTTTGAGAACCTGCTCCCTTGCTGTGCTGTAAGCCTGCTGTCCTTGAACCCTCTTTCCCTCCCCCCCCCCATGAAGAGGAGGGAGTTTTTCTACCAGTTTTCTGATTTAGAATGTTGTGTGATGTAATAAAAAGGCAGGAGGAAAGGTAGAAAAAAGGATCATTTCAGCATCTGTGATATCCAAATTAGATGCTGAGAGTCAGAGGGATTTCTTTCCAATCCCCATCATGAATCTCCCGCCACTCCAAGAGCATTGGCTTCTGAGTGAACCACAATCACTTCTCCTCCCCATGTTCTATCCCTCCAGCTTCCAAAGTCACCCATGAAGCAGTGTTCTCAGCTCTCTCTGCTTACGTATCCTGCTTTGATCCTAAATCAGACTCATTGGGGTGGAAATGAGTGTCACAGACCTAGAGCGGGAATTTCAAAGGATCCCAAACAGATTAACCTTTCTGTGTTGTAATCCCAGTTTCTGTCTAATGGCAAAGTTGTGTTAGGATTTTCCATCTGAGCTGGGATTGTTTCCAGAAAGAAAGCTTGGCTGATTTTCCCCATTATAATGATGCTAAAACCTTTGTAACTGGCATGAAGGAATAGTAATGAAGTGGGGATGAGTGAAGAAGGTTTGAATGGATAGTCCAGTAGGAAAATCTGTTTTAACTGGGCATCAGGAGATGTGAGATGCTCTGGAATTTGATTTTATATTTTACTGGAACTGTCTTCTATTGTGTGTTGTGGGTTTTTCCCTCTTTCTTGAGGGCATTAGATAACATAACTGAATATTAGTGGTTTTTTATGATAGGGTGAATTTCAGGTTTTTAGTGGAGTTTGAGAAAAATGACCATTTACTTAACCAATGATTTATTTCTCTGTGTGTTTTTTTCCACTCCTCCATTATGGGATGGAGGAAGTTCAAGAGCAATTCAGTTTAATTATTTAAGCTCAGAACCAATGTGGACACAAGAACAAAGGGATATATACTGATTATCAGGAAGTTTAGACTGAAAGTAGATGAACGTTTCTGACCATCAGAGGAGTGAAGTTCTGGAACAGCCTTCCAAAGGAAGCAGAGTGGGCAAAAGACATATTTGGCTTCAAGATTAAGCTTGATAAATTTATGGAGGAGATGGCGTGATGGGATAGTCTAAGTTTGGCAATTAATTAATATTTGACTATTAGCAGTAAATATGCCCATTGGCCTATGATGGGATATTGGATGGGGTGGGATCTCAGTTACTACAGAGATTTCTTTCCTGGGTGTCTGGCTGGTGAGTCTTGCCTACATGCTCAGGGTTTATCTGATCGCCATATTTGGGGTCAGGAAGGAATTTTCCTCCAGGGCAGATTGGCAGAGGCGCTGGAGCGGTTTTGCCTTCCTCTGCAGCACGTGGCACGGTTCACCTGCTGGAGGATTTTCTGACCTTGAGGTCTTTAAACCATGATTTGAGAACTTCAATAGCTCAGACATAGATTAGGGGTTTATTACAGGAGTGGGTGGGTGAGATTCTGTGGCCTGCATTGTGTAGGTGGGATGAGATAACCATAATGGTCCCTTCTGACCTTAAAGTCTATGAGTCAGGAATGAACACTCAGAGCTATTGGATGTGCTGCTAGAGAAACAGTCACATTTTAAAATTGTACATCTAACCTAAGGAACATGATTGAATAACACTATTTGGGTCAATATTGTCTCAGATGATTCAAGGACAATATTCCACAGTATGTGACTCTGAACTAAGAAAAATACCCATGTATTTGGGTTGCAAGGCAGTTGTGGCCCAGGCCTGCCAGGAGGTTACTTCTGAAGATCTCTCTTTTGTTATCAAGTGCACATTGTATTGTTTCAGAACAGAGTTCCTACCTTTGAAGAGATGGAGAAAATGTAAGTGGTATTTTTGCTGAGTTTGCACTTTGTAAATGCTACAAATGTGAATAAAATAAAATCTGTTATTTTATTTTATTCACATTTGCAAATATGGCGATCAGATAAACCCTGAGCATGTAGGCAAGACTCACCAGCCAGACACCCAGGAAAGAAATCTCTGTAGTAACTGAGATCCCACCCCATCCAATATCCCATCACAGGCCAATGGGCATATTTACTGCTAATAGTCAAATATTAATTAATTGCCAAACTTAGACTATCCCATCACGCCATCTCCTCCATAAACTTATCAAGCTTAATCTTGAAGCCAAATATGTCTTTTGCCCACTCTGCTTCCTTTGGAAGGCTGTTCCAGAACTTCACTCCTCTGATGGTCAGAAACGTTCATCTACTTTCAGTCTAAACTTCCTGATAATCAGTATATATCCCTTTGTTCTTGTGTCCACATTGGTTCTGAGCTTAAATAATTAAACTGAATGTGAGGTAGCTGCAGCAGTAGATCTGTTTTTAATAGATACCCCTCCTTTGGTAACTCACATGGCTTGTGATCCAGGCCCATAGTTGTGCCACCAGATTAAATAAATAAATTGGGCATACTTGGCTGGGGAAGCGATTCCTCATTCTAAGACTATTGTGATTTTCTGTCAGGCTAGACCCAAGAGTCTCTGTTCCAGGTTAGCCCGTATCACTACCCCGGCCCTTACTAAGGGCCTGACGGGGCCTAAGTGACTGTGGGACTCCAGACTGCCATACCGACTCTAGGTCCAGCCGGTTTGACCCGGCCCGAGGGGCCTCCTTCCGCTTGGGAGAGCCAGGGACCCTTACACATGGTGGAGAATGCGGGCAAGTCCTGTCCCCTGAGAGAAGGGGAACAGGTCCATCACAAGTGATATAGGAACCCTCCCCATGGACACTGAGGCTGAAGGTGGAGAGGTTAATCAAGTGGCTCACCAATAGCCAGCAACAGAAGCAACAACAGCTGCTGCAACAACTCAGCAGTCAGCAATATCGGCTGATCTGAGAGCTGGGGGCCCAAAGCCGGGAGCATCAACAGCAATGTCTGCAACAGCTTGCGGCTCTTTGGCCGAAACCGGGACTGCCCATCCCTAGTGGGGCTGCCAGACCCCAGGATCCAGTTGTGCCTGTATGCCTGACAAAGATGGGGCTGGACGATGACCCCGAGACCTTTTTACTGACACTTGAGCGAGTCTCCTTCGTGACTAGGTTGCCATCAGCACAATGGGCCACTTTGTTGGTTCCGTACCTCACCGGCCCAGGCCAAGTGGTGGCTGAGGCCCATGACTACGAGCGACTGAAGGCTGCAATTCTCGATGCCCTAGAGATCATTCCGGAGGCACCTGAGTGAGAAGACGTGCCCCCCCGGGATCCCACCCCCAAGTGGTAGCCCAGCAGGTGAGAGAAACATGCTGGAGGTGGCTACAACCAGAACAGTGGACGGGGCCGAGGTAGCAGAACAGGTGGTGCTTGAGCACTTTGCACAGCCTGCCAGGCCATGGAAGGATGTGTGTTATGAGCCACCAACCAACTACATTGAACAAGGAGGTGGAGCTGATGGAGGACTTCCTGGTGGCTGAGGCCCCAATAGGACTAGGGCCCTGCCCTCTGACTTCCACACCAGCCCAGGCTTGAGAAAGGGGGACCCAGGGCCAGAGAAGTGAGCCCCGATCTGGCCTAAGATCCTCAGACCAGCCTGGCTCGACAAAGGCCCCGAAGAGAGCAGGGTGTGCTGCTAGACGTCCCCATGGAAAGGAGACTCCCGGCTGCCGAGATGCCCACTCCAGCACCTACAGTGCCAGACAAGTCTCGACCCTCCGAACTGGGTCCCTGTGTCACCTGTGGCCACTCCAGACACCTCCGTCTAGATTTCCCAACAATGGACTAGTTTCAGCCAGGTCTGTGCAGGGGAGGCCCGAGCCCGAAAGCAGCCCTCGGGCAAGCTAACCATCCCTGTAATGGTGAATGGAACCCCTGTCTCTGCACTCCTTGACTCGGGGTGCGGGCAGACGCTGGTCCACCAGGAGATCTTTCCTTTCCGATCCCCCATGTGGGGCCATTCAACCCCTGTGTTTCCATGGGGATGTGCAGTCTTACCTCAAGACCCCAGTGGCCCTAATTGTAAAAGGGGAATCCCAGACCCTGATGGTGGGTCTAGCCCCAAAGTTGGCATAGCCCATCATCCTGGGCTGGGACTGGAAAGGCTTCGTGGGACTGCTGCAAGGAATGGCCGAGGGGGCCTCGCCGGCTGAGATGGCCTTTGGAGGTGAACCAGTAGAAGAGATAAGAACATAAGAACATAAGAATGGCCATACTGGGTCAGACCAAAGGTCCATCTAGCCCAGCATCCTGTCTACCGACAGTGGCCAATGCCAGGTGCCCCGGAGTGAGTGAACCTAACAGGTATGATCGAGTGATCTCTCTCCTGCCATCCATCACCCCCCTCTGACAGACAGAGGCTAGGGACACCATTCATTACCCATCCCGGCTAATAGCCATTTATGGACTTAGCCTCCATGAATTTATCCAGCTCTCTTTTAAACCCTGTTATAGTCCTAGCCTTCACAGCCTCCTCAGGTAAGGAGTTCCACAGGTTGACTGTGCGCTGTGTGAAGAAGAACTTCCTTTTATTTGTTTTAAACCTGCTGCACGCCAATTTCATTGAGTGGCCCCTAGTTCTTCTATTTTGGGAACAAGTAAATAACTTTTCCTTATTTACTTCCTCCACACCACTCATAATTTTATATACCTCTATCATATCCCCCCTTAGTCTCCTCTTTTCCAAGATGGGCCAAGCCCTGGGGGCCCCCGAAGGGAACGACCACTTGGCTAATCTGTTACCCCCTGCCAGCCTGGAAGGTGGGGAACTGGTCCAAAGGAGAACCCCGTACTCAGGGCAGACTTCAGCAGTGAGCAACGGGAGGACCCTCCCTTAGGCGAATGATGAACATTTGGTGAAGGTTAATGGACCCCTGAACCTGCCCCACCAGGCAACTACCTACCCCCATTTTGAGTTGGTGGGGGATCGCCTGTACCGGATAACCCGCAAAACCCAGACCAACGAAACCCGGGCGCAACTAGTGGTTCCGCAAGTGGCCCTACAGCTGGCCCATGGTGTCCTCACAGCTGGCCAGCTGGGCCACAAGAAAATGCTGGCCCAGATTTTATCCCAGTTCTACTGGCCTGGGGGGCATAAGGAGGTCAAAGACGTTTGTGATTCTTGCCTGGAAGGCCAATGAGCCGCTCCGAAGGGAGTACCGATTAGGCAACCTCTAATTCCATTGCGCCTCATAGACACGCCTTTCGAAAGGATAGGTATGGATATTGTGGACCCCTACCCAAGAGTGTGGTGGGATTACAGTATATTTTAGTGCTCCTGGACTATGCCACGTGGTTCCCGGAAGCCTCTCCCCTTCCAAGAATTCCAGCCCAAATGATTGCCGCTGAGCTCCTGAAGATCTTTGCCCGGGTGGGCCTTCCTCAGGAAATACTGACCGACCAAGGTACCAACTTCACATCCAAGCTCCTGCAGCACCTCTGTGGTCTCCTGGGGATAAAAAAATTACAGACCTCCATCTACCACCCACAGACAGATGGATGAGTAGAACATTTTAACCGCTCACTAAAGCAGATGTTGTGGAAGTTCCCCCCGAAGGACATGCGCCAGTGGGACCAGCTGATTTCCCCCTCTGCTGTTGGCCCTTTGTGAGGTGCCTCAGTCTTCAACTAAGTTCTCCCCCTTTGAGTTGCTCTATGGTAGACAGCTAAAAGGGCTACTTGACCTCATGCAGGAAAACTGGGAGCATAGAATCATAGAAGATCAGGGTTGGAAGGGACCTCAGGAGGGATCTGGTCCAACCCCCTGCTTTAAAGCAGGACCAACCCCAACAAAATCATCCCATCCAGGGCTTTGTCAAGCCTGGCCTTAAAAACCTCTAAGGAAGGGGATTCTACCACCTACCTAGGCAACCCATTCCAATGTTTCACCACCCTCCTAGGGGAATAGTGTTTCCTAATATCCAACCTAAACCTCCCCCACAGCAACTTGAGACCATTACTCCTTGTTCTGTCATCTGGTACCACTGAGAATAGTCTAGATCCATCCTCTTTGGATCCCCCTCTCAAGTAGTTGAAAGCAGCTATCAAATCCCCCCTCATTCTTCTCTTCTGTAGACTAAACAATTCCAGTTCTCTCAGCTGCTCCTCATAAGTCATGTGCTCCAGGCCCCGAATCATTTTTGTTGCTCTCCTCTGGACTCTTTCCAATTTTTCTACATCCTTCTTGTGGTGTGGGCCCCAAAACTGGATACAATACTCCAGATGAGGCCTCATCATTTCCCTCTATTCAACAATGGTCACATCCCTCGATCTGCTGGCAGTGTTCTTACTAAAACAGTTCTTGACTGGGCAGGCTCACTGGGGGATCCGCACGGAGGGGCAGAAGGTGCTGAATGCTCTGAGGTCAGACCCAGGAAGGTGGAAGCTGTACACTGCAAAGCTCCTAGCCCTGGAGACAGGCTGTTCACAGACAGGAAGCTTCTCCCTGGCATCCTGACTGGCTTCATATGGAGCAGCTCCAGAGCATCGCCCCAGGGACTCCATGACACTGCTCTTTTCTGCCGAGGGCTGAACCTCAAAAGCTGGAGAGCTGCATACCCAGCCTTCAGATTGGGCATTAATCCCCCCACCCCACCCCCCAGTGAACCTGGAACACACAAATCCATATATTTGGTGTACAAAGAGCTGTCATATTCAACAGGCTGCTGTCCTCTGACCCATCTCACACCCAGTCTCTGGAGTTTTCATGCTCTTGAGGGGTGGCTCACACCCACGGATAATGCCAATAACATGAAATACATTGGTCTCACAATGCACCTGTGCTCATGGTATCTGTCACTGTGCCATCACATTGTTCAGTCTGCTCATGGGGTCTGTCCCTTCTCCATCCACCTGTCTGTCTTGTCTAGTTACATTGTAATTCATCAGGTCAGAGACAGTGTTTCTACAGTGCCTCATACAACGGGAGGGAGGGGGCTGTTCTTTGGCTCTTGGGCACTACCATCATAGACATTGTTGAAACAGATTGTTAATGGCCCATGGCTGGGCAGCTCATTACTGGTACCAGTGAAAATTTGGATAGAATTTGCCCAATTCAGAGCAATTTATTTGATAGAGAATTACACAAGCAGTAAAAAGTTACACAATGGGTTGTGTCAATAAGCCCAATTTCCCAGTCACTAGGTCTGTTGAATGTCCCCTGAAGCAGGGTGTTAGCTACCCTGAGGCTCTCTGGTCCCAAAGTCCCTTGTAGCAAGGTTTTGGCTACCTTGACCATTCTACAGCATCACAGGCCTCTTCAGATATTAATTGGGAACTGCTACTGTACTTCTGATATTGTTATACTTATGCCCCTCATTCTCAAAGGAGTCACATGCCCCCAAAATATGCCCTGTTGTCATTTCATTACTTATGGTTCTAATTAATATTTTTGGAAGAGGGACAGAGAACCCTATGTGACGGTGCTGTTCCTGGTGGGATCCAACTGTGAGTGTCAGATCAGGACAGATTGCTTCCAAAGAGACAACTACAGCTCAAAGCTGGGGTTTTCCCACACTAAGGTAAACCAAACCAGCCAAAGAGAAAATACATTGGTTTCGCCGCACTGGCTAGCCACAAGTCACACAAGCAATTCCCTTAGACACTCCAGGTTCCCAGTATCACCACCAGCAGCCACCTGTCCTGGGGACTAATGGTTATGAAAACCAATCCCCCAAATAAAGAAAACGGTTCTCCCCAATTCCAAAGAATCAGGCCCCAGGCCCAGGTCAATATACAAATCAGATCTTGCCACAAATCATGCTGTTGCCAATCCTTTTTCATCTAAAAACTAAAGGCTTATTATACAAGGAAAAAGGTAGAGGTGAGGGTTAGGAATGGTTAAAGAAATCAATTACATGCAGTAATGGCACACATCTTGCTTCAGGCTTGCAGCAAAGGAAGAATAACTGCAGGTTCAAATCACAGTTTCTGGAAAGCATCCCCTCCAGGGATGGGTCAGCACCTTTTGGGCAGAGTTCTCCTGTGTAGCAAAGTTCCATCCAGAGCTGGAAGCAAGGCAGGCTGAAGACTGGAGGTAGAAGACAAAGATGGAGGGGCTGTAGCAGCTTCATTTGTAGTTATTTCCAGGTGCAGGAACCTCTTTGTTCCTTCTGTGAAAAGTCCAGCCCCATGGAGTTCTGGAGTCACATGGGCAGATCACATGACCATGCATGACTCATTATTTGCAGGCAGCGGCCATTATGCACAGGCTGCCTGACATGTTCTCTGGTAGACTTCTTGTCTGGATTGGAGCATTCCAAGCTCCCAGAGTCCATTGTGTTGCTAATCATTCTTAATGGCCCATCAAGCAGCCCAAGCAAAGCTGATGCCCAGTATTCTGGAACGTCCTTTCCAGCAGAGCACAATATTTGGAAAGACAGACAGTCCAGACCCAATATTCATAACTTCGACTACAAAATTGATACACACATACCAATGGCATATTCATAATCAGCAATCCATAACCTAGTCATAGACACCCTTTATGACCCCCGTGTACATAAGATTTGGTGCCATTATAGGACCCTGGTTGCACCAATGATCTATAGGATCCCAAATTATTTCAGTAACGTGACACCCTACTCCCAGACTTCTTTAGAAAATTCAGACGTCTTCAGCCTTACTACATTCCTATCTATCACAGTAATTCCTAATAATACGGCACCATCCCAACAAACATGATTGATAATACTCACTATCCTGCTGCTTTGAGCAAAGGAAGCTGGGTGGGGGATGTTACCCCTTAAAATGAGCTGGGGTTAAACAGAATCTTTGTGAGAAGATGTGACTGAAAGCACCCCTGTGATCACACCCTACGTACTACTGGAATAGCCTTTGTGCAAGGTATGCCTTGTGAGGTATCACTTGAAAACCAGTAACTTACTGGTCAAATAATATATCCTTTTTGAGATAAGGGGACCACATCTGTACACATTGTTCAAAATGTGGCGTGCCATAGATTTCTATAAGGGCAATAAGATATTTTCCATCTTATTCTTCATCCCTTTTAAAATCATTTCTAACATCCCATTTGCTTTGTTGACTGCTGCCGCACACTGCGTGGTTGTCTTTAGAGAACTATCCACGATGACTCCAAGAGCTTTTTCCTGATCAGTTGTATCTAAATTATCCCCCATCATATTGTATGTATTGGTGGGGTTATTTTTTCCAATGTGCATTACTGGACATTTACCTATATTTAATTTCATTTGCCATTTTTTTGCCCAATCACTTAGTTCTGTGAGATTTTTTGAAGTTCTTCACAGTCTCCTTTGGTCTTAACTATCTTGAGCGGTTTCGTATCATCTGCAAACTTTGTCACCTCACTTTTTACCCCTTTCTCCTTGTTTTCTTGCTTGTTTTCTGTCACCTGTGTAGAGTTTCCAGTTTCCAAACCTGATGTGATCTCCTGGCTGGAACGAGGGGAGGATCCCTGGGTCCCTGACTTCCAGGACTTTGAGGAAAGAGATACCCTGAGAGATGCCTGCATAGGTGAGGAATCAGTTAAGCCAGCAGTTCTCAAACTTCTTGAGACCGCAACCCCTTTTCCTGCGCTGTCAGTGTGGCGCAACCTGACCCTTCCAGTCCCCACAGCGGGCGGGCTGCCGGCTGCACCCCGGCCCCCAATCCCCACAGCAGGCAGACTGCCAGCTGCGCTGCGGCCCCCAGTCCCTGCCGCGAGTTGAGGCGGCAGGAGCTCGTGACCCCCTGGGGAGTGCTCGGTGACCCCCTGGGGGGTCGCGACCCCCAGTTTGAGAAACCCTGAGTTAAACCAACTCAAAATCTGTCCCTGAATTAAGGAAATAGTTGAGATTCCTACAAAGCCCTTGTGAGCTTTCTGAGTTTAGGATTATTTTCAGCCGATGTGGCATCCTCATAGCAGATTTCGCTTTTGGGTTCCTACCTGTCCTGATTCACACCTGATTCACACCTGATTCACACCCTCTCCAAACTACATTCTCCCCATGTGTTTGGTTGATATTTAGACCAAAAATTGATCCCCTCTGGGGAAATATTTGGGGGAGATTCAGTTCTTTCTTTCTTTGATTTCTCCATCACTTACTTTTATTTGTCCCTCTTCCCCCTACTTTCTTCCATGACTCTCTCTAAGGTTAGTTTTTTTTTCTCTGGCAAAGCATGTGATCCGTGTCTGGTTTCTTTCTCTATCCTAGCAGATAATGGGATGGTGAATGAGGAGGAGAATCCTCAACAAGATGAGGCTGAGCAAGTAGAGGCACATGAGACATTAGGAGAAAGATCCAAAGGGAATGTTTCCAGTGCACAGGCAAACACTTGTGAGAGTCTGCACAGACGCGAGAACAAGTTCAGTAGAGGCTCTGACCTTAGTGGACATGAGAGAATCAACAGTGGAGAAAAACACTACATCTGCCTGGAGTGTGGGAAAACCTTCATATATAACTCAGTCTTCATAAGACATCAGAGAACCCACACAGGAGAGACACTGTGCACGTGTCCTGAGTGTGGGAAAAGCTTTACTAGCAGCTCAGAGCTTAAAAGGCACCAGAGAATCCACACAGTAGAGAAACAGTACAGATGTACTGAGTGTGGGAAAGGCTTTGGTGTGAGTTCCAAGCTTATTACCCATCAGAGAATCCACACAGGAGAGAAACCGTACACGTGTCCTCAGTGTGGAAAAACCTTCACTCAGCTCTCCCACCTTAAACATCATCAGAGAACCCACACAGAAGAGAAACTGTACATGTGTCCTATGTGTGGGAAAAGCTTCACTCTGCTCTGCCAACTTCAAGTTCATCAGAGAACCCACACAGGAGACAAACCCAACACGTGTCGTGAGTGTGGGAAAAGCTTCATT
Source organism: Sternotherus odoratus (assembly GCA_032164245.1). Taxonomy (NCBI): domain Eukaryota; kingdom Metazoa; phylum Chordata; order Testudines; family Kinosternidae; genus Sternotherus; species Sternotherus odoratus. Next base: position 4,602,433 of record JAVMKO010000011.1, read on the forward strand.
CAGAGATCAGAGCTTATTAAACATCAGAGAACCCACACAGGAGAGAAACCATACATGTGTCCTGAGTGTGGGAAAAGCTTCAGTCACTGCTCCAACCTTAAAGCTCATCAGAGAACCCACACAGGAGAGAAACCATACACGTGTCCTGAGTGTGGGAAAAGCTTCACCAGGCAGTCCATACTTAAAGATCATCAGAGAACCCACACAGGAGAGAAACCGTACACGTGTCCTGAGTGTGGGAAAAGCTTCACTCGGCTCTCCTACCTTAAATATCATCAGAGAACCCACAGAGGAGAGAAACCGTACACGTGTCCTGAGTGTGGGAAAAGCTTCACTCTGTTCTGCCAACTTCAAGTTCATCAGAGAACCCACACAGGAGAGAAACCATACATGTGTCCTGAGTGTGGGAAAAGCTTCAGTCACTGCTCCAACCTTAAAGCTCATCAGAGAACCCACACAGGAGAGAAACCGTACACGTGTCCTGAGTGTGGGAAAAGCTTCACTCTGCTCTCCCACCTTCAATGTCATCAGAGAATCCACACTGGAGAGAAACCGTACATGTGTCCTGAGTGTGGGAAAAGCTTCACCAGGCAGTCCATACTTAAAGATCATCAGAGAATCCACACAGGAGAGAAGCCATACACATGTCCTGAGTGTGGGAAAAGCTTCACTCGGCACTCCCAACTTCAACGTCATCAGAGAATCCACACTGGAGAGAAACTGTACACGTGTCCTGAGTGTGGGAAAAGCTTCAGTCACTGCTCCAGCCTTAAAGCTCATAAGAGAATCCACACAGGAGAGAAGCCGTACACGTGTCCTGAGTGTGGGGAAAGCTTCACTCATCTCTCTAGCCTTAAATTATATCAGAGAACCCACACAGGAGAGAAAACATACATGTGTCCTGAGTGTGGGAAAAGCTTCATTCAGAGCTCACTGCTTATTAAACATCAGAGAAAACACGCAGGAGAGAAACTGTACAAGTGTCCTGAGTGTGGGAAAAGCTTCAGTCACTCCTCCAACCTTAAAGCTCATAAGGGAACCCACACAGGTGAGAAGCCGTACACGTGTCCTGAGTGTGGGAAAAGCTTCAGTCACTCCTCCAACCTTAAAGCTCATAAGGAAACCCACACAGGTGAGAAGCCGTACACGTGTCCTGAGTGTGGGAAAAGCTTTACTCAACTCTCCACCCTTAAAGCTCATAAGAGAACCCACATGGGAGAGAGACCCTACAGATGTACTGAGTGTGGGAAAATCTTCACTCTGCTCTCCCACCTTCAAGTTCATCAGAGAACCCACACAGGAGAGAAACCTTAAAAGTGTCCTGAGTGTGGGAAAAGCTTCACTCAGCGTTTCAACCTTAATGTTCATCAGAGAGCCCACACAGAAAAGAAACTGTACATGTGTCCTGAGTGTGGGAAAAGCTTCAATCAGCGTTTCAACATTAACCTTCATCAGAGAACCCACACAGGTGAGAAATCCTACACTTGCCATGAGTGTGGGAAAAGCTTCAGTCGGAGCTCAGAACTTGTCACATCAAAAAATCCACACAGGAGAGAAGCCCTAGTCATGCCCTGTGTGTGGCAAAGGCTTCAGTCATAGTTCACAGATTATCCCACATTACAGAATCAACGCAGGAGAGTAACAGTATATTTGTATTCAGTAGGATGCCTAAAGATTTTTTGTTTCTTTTTTGGGAGGACTTTGGAGGGGTCTCCCTTCACTTGGGAGAGGGAGGGACCCTTATGTGTCCCTTGGAGGGCAGAGCCCAGGCTGCCCCACCCCTCTTGCCAGAGGTGCAGGGGTGTCACATTACTGAAATTATCTGGGATCATATAGATCATTGGTGGAACCAAAGTCATGTAGGGGCACCATATCTTATGTAAAGGGGGTCGTATAAGATGTCTATGACCAGGTTATGGTCTGCTAATTATGATTATCTGTATGGGTGCATCTTTTTTGTAGCAAAAGTTATGAATATTGGCTGTATTTCAAACTTCTGCTTTGCTTCTCTTTGAAATGTTGTGAGCGAGTTTGTTCGCACCCTGGGGCGCCTCCTGCTGGTGGTGCGGGGAATTAGCGTTTTCCAGCGTTGGGAGCGCCCCCTGCCGGGTGGTCTTCACGCCTTCTCGGGCTTCTGGCCGGTGTTCCGTCACCCCGGCCAGACACCGATAGGTAGAGTACAGCCTTTCTAAGATAGCTGGCCCTCGCCGGTGGTTACCCACGGACAGCCAGTCCCCACGGTGTCTCAGATATCTGGCTCTAGCCAGTTTCTAGAGTATCTGGCTATAGCCGGTGGTTCTACCTGGGCAGCCAGAGCACAGTCTCTAAAGTGTCTGGCTGTAGCCGGTGCTTCTACACAGGCAGCCAGAATACAGTCTCGAAGGTACCTGGCTATAGCCGATGCTGCTACACAGGCAGCCAGAATAAAGTCTCTAAAGTACCTGGCTATAGCCGGTGCTTCTACCTGGGCAGCCAGAGCACAGTCTCTAAAGTGTCTGGCTGTAGCCGGTACTTCTACCTGGGCAGCCAGAGCACAGTCTCTAAAGTGTCTGGCTGTAGCCGGTACTTCTACACAGGCAGCCAGAGCACAGTCTCTAAGGTGTCTGGCTATAGCCGGTGCTGCTACACAGGCAGCCAGAATACAGTCTCCAAGGTATCTGGCTATAGTCAGTGCTGCTACACAGGCAGCCAGAATACAGTCTCTAAAGTGTCTGGCTGTAGCCGGTACTTCTACCTGGGCAGCCAGAGCACAGTCTCTAAAGTGTCTGGCTGTAGCCGGTACTTCTACACAGGCAGCCAGAACACAGTCTCTAAGGTGTCTGGCTATAGCCGGTGCTGCTACACAGGCAGCCAGAATACAGTCTCCAAGGTATCTGGCTATAGTCGGTGCTGCTACACAGGCAGCCAGAATACAGTCTCTACTCACAAGTCTCAGGTCTGCAGCAGAGTCCGGTGTGCTCGGGGGTCCAGTCCATTCCCTGCTCCGTTGGGTAGGTGGCAGCCGGGACTCCCGGCCAGTCGTCTGGGGGCGCGGGGGACTCTGTTGTCACCTCGTCGGGCTCGCTGTCGGCTGTAGTCGGGTAGGCTGCTGCTTGGGTGTCGGGCCGGTCGCTCGCTGCCTCGGGGGTTGCTGGACTGGCTTCTTCGGCCTCTGGGTACGTGGCCGCTGGGACGCCGGGCCAGTCTGGCTCCGCCGGGGGCTCGGGGCTCCCGCTCCACTCTGCAGGGTGGCTGGTATCTGGCCACCAGTCGGGCCGACCCTCTCCTCTCCCTGCCGGGTCGCCCCACTCTTGGTGGCCGGCCCCGCCTTTTGTGCTTCCGGGGCCCCGGTTGCACTTCCGGGGCAGGGGGCGGGGCCGCCTCGGCTCCGTCGGCCATCTTGGTTCCCCGGCCGGAGCGTCCTCCTGATCGGAGGGGGCCCAGCGGGGCCCACTACACACCTCCCCCCTTAAGTCCGACTCCGGGGATCCGGAGTGGGACTCTTCTGCCTCCCCCATGCGGGAAAAAAAATCAGCGTTAATATGGTCTTTACCTGCTCGGTGCCGGATCGTAAAGGCGTATGGTTGCAGGGTCATGTACCATCGCTTTAGTCGGGGGTTGGCGTCTTTGGCCCGTTGCAGCCACTGTAGAGGGGCATGGTCGGTTACCAGCGTAAACTGGCCGCCTGCCAAATAATATCGGAGGGCGTCGACCGCCCATTTGACGGCCAGGGCTTCCTTCTCGATCACCGCATAGCCTCTTTCCCTAGGGAATAGCTTGCGGCTAATGTATACGATGGGGTGTTCCTCGCCATCGGTTTCTTGGGACAGGACCGCCCCCAAGCCAACTTCGGATGCATCGGTCTGCAGGATGAAGTCCTTGTCAAAATCAGGACTGAAGAGGACCGGTTCTGCACACAGCCGGTCTTTAAGGATTTGAAAGGCCGCCTGGCAGGCGGGGGTCCACCTTACCCGTCGGGGGCTGTCCTTCCGCAGGAGTTCGGTGAGTGGGGCGGCAATTGAGGCAAATGCCGGGACAAAGCGGCGATAATACCCGGCGAGTCCCAGGAACTGCCGCACCTGTCGCTTGGTCCGAGGAGGTTCGTAGGCCTGTAGCGCTTGGACCTTCCCCACCAATGGTCTCACCTGCCCGTGCCCCAGGGTGTGCCCCAAGTAGGTGGTCTCTTGCCATGCAATCTTACATTTCTTGGGGTTGGCGGTCAGTCCTGCGTCTCTTAGAGCCCGCATAACGGCGGCCACCTGGGGAAGGTGGTCCTCCCAGCAGCGGCTGTAGATTATCACATCGTCCAGGTAAGCCGCCGCGTAGTCTCTGTGAGGTTGGAGGAGGCGGTCCATCAGCCTCTGAAAGGTGGCGGGCGCCCCATGCAACCCGAACGGCATCCGGGTAAAGTGATACAAGCCGGAGTGAGTAGCAAAGGCGGTCTTTTCCCTTGCCCCCTTGCTGAGGGGGATCTGCCAGTACCCCTTCGTCAGGTCAAGGGTGCTGATGTACCGGGCGTCCCCAAGGCGGTCCAGGAGTTCATCGATCCGTGGCATGGGGTATGCATCGAATTTGGAGATGCTATTCACCCGCCTAAAATCGATGCAGAACCTGACGGTCCCGTCGGGTTTCGGGACCAACACAATGGGGCTCCGCCAGTCACTTCGGGACCGCTCAATTACTCCCAATTCGAGCATCGCTTGCACCTCCCGCTCCACGGTGTCCTGCATACGCCGTGGGAGCGGGCGGGTAGTCTCTCGCACGACTTCCCCAGGGGTAGTGATTATTTTGTGGTGTATCATGGTGGTTTGCCCAGGGTTCGCAGTGAACGTTTTCGGGAAGGATTTCACGAATCCCTTGGCTTGTTTCCGTTGCTCGTCCGTCAGGGTAGGTCCCAGCTGCGGCCCCTCTTGGTCGGTGGTCAGGGAGGCTTCTGGTCCGAGCTCCGGGTCCGGGGGGTAAGGCGTGATCAAAAGGCCCTCCCGTTCCCGCCAGGCTTTCAGCAGATTAATGTGATATATTTGCTTCTCTTTCTTCCGTCCGGGTTGCGAGACCTCGTAGTTGACAGGTCCCACTTGTCGGATAATTTCGTAGGGCCCTTGCCACCGGGCTAATAGCTTTGATTCCTCGGATGGCAGGAGGAGTAGGACTCGGTCTCCCGGCACGAAGGTCCTCTCCCGGGCCCCTCGATTATATACCCGCTCCTGAGCTCGTTGGGCCGCCTGGAGGTTTTCCTTCGCGAGGCCTCCCACTTGCGCCAGTCGTTCTTGGAGCTGCGACACATATTGGAGGAGGTTGCGCGAACGGGTCGGCCTCTGTTCCCAGTTTTCTCGTAGGAGGTCTAGGATGCCCTTCGGCTGTCGGCCGTAGAGAAGTTCGAAAGGGGAAAACTTGGTTGAGGCCTGAGGTACCTCCCGGATGGCTAGCAGCAGAGGAGGGATCAGCTGGTCCCAGTGGCGTAAGTCTTGGGGGGAGAACTTTCGCAGCATTTGTTTCAGCGTGCGATTGAAGCGCTCTACGAGTCCATCGGTCTGTGGGTGGTAGACAGATGTCTGTAGCTTCTTAATACCTAGCAGGTCACAGACCTGGTGCAGAAGTCTGGAGGTAAAGTTAGTGCCTTGATCGGTTAGGATCTCGCGAGGGAGTCCCACACGGGCCAAGATCTTCAAAAGCTCGGTGGCGACGGTTCGGGCTGTGATGTTCCGGAGGGGGATCGCCTCGGGGAAGCGCGTCGCGTAATCCATGACCACCAAGATATATTGGAACCCCGCCACGCTCTTGGTGAGGGGCCCCACAATGTCCATCCCGATCTTCTCAAAGGGTGTACCTACGACGGGCAGTGGGACGAGTGGGGCTTTACTCACGCCCTTCCGCGTGGCCCGTTGGCACTCTGGGCAGGAGTCACAAAAGTCCCGGACCTCGTGGTGAATGCCGGGCCAGTAGAACCGGGACTTGATACGAGCGAGCGTCTTCTCTTGGCCCAGATGGCCGGCTGCGGGGACGTCATGAGCCAGTCGTAGCACTGCTCGCCGGTGACACCGAGGGACCACCAGCTGTGTCCGTATTTCGCTGGTCTGGGCATCCCCAGAGAAGCGATACAGTCGATCCTCCACCAATTCAAAGTGAGGATAGACGGTGGCACGATGGGGGGGGTTTGGGTTCCCATTTATCTTCGCCAGCTGCTCGTAGGTCCAGCGGAGGGAGGGGTCCTCCCTCTGATCCTGGGTGAAATCGGCGTTAAAGGTGGGTGTTTCCGCCAGGTCCGGAGCCTCCCCCCCGTGGTCGTCTGGGGGGTCCCCCGCCGGCTCGCCGGCTGCGGTGCCGTCTGGGCCTGGGGCGGCGGGGTCCACCGGCTCACCCTCTAGGGCTTCCGCTTCTTGGGCGGTTCCCTCGGCCACCGCCCACAGAAGCCCGTTGAAACCCTTCCAATCCCGGCCCAAGATGACAGGGTAGGCCAACTTCGGGGCCAGGCCAACCAGCAAGGTTCGGGTCTCCCCCTGTACTGTGAGGGTTACCGGGGCCTTGGGGTAGGACTGCACGTCCCCGTGTACGCACTGAAGTTGGACAATCCCCCACGATGGATCCGAGTGGCGGGCGAGACCTTCCCGGACCATTGTCTGACTGCAGCCGGAGTCCAGGAGTGCGGAACTCGGGGTCCCGTCTACTATGACCGGGACAGTGAGCTTCCGTGGGGTCTGGGTCCGGGCTCTGGCCTCACCTGTCCAAACCTGGGCATAACTGCACTCCATGGTGGGGCAGTCCCGGCGGAGGTGTCCGAATCGGCCGCAGGTGAAGCAGGGGCCCAGGCTGGAGGGGTGAGATCCCTCCTGGAGGACCGAGGTTGGAGTCGGTACCTCGGATCCCGGGGTCCGTCTCTCTGGTAGGGGTTCCTGCGGGAAGTCTCGTTCCCGGCGAGGTCTTTGCCGGGCCAGGCCGGGCCCCCTTCGGTCGGTGGGTCGGCGACTGGGTTGCTGCTCATGCTTGGGGTTCGGGGTCCGTTCTCCTCGACCGGACATCGGGGCTGCTGCTGGAGGCCGTGGCGTTGGTCCGCTCGGAGTCTCTGCGAGTAGGAAATCTTCCATCAGCTCCACGGCCCGGCGGAGGGTATCTGGCCGGTGGCGCATCACCCACGTCCGCCCTCGGGTAGGTAAGATGTGGAGGAAATGTTCGAGGGCTACCTGCTCTGCCACTTCTTCCCCTGTCTTTTGCTCCGGCTGTAACCATCTCCAGCAGGCTTCCCTTACTTGTTGCGCCACCACGCGCGGGCGGGCTCCCGGAGGGTATGTCTTTTCCCGCAGGCGCCTCCTGAAGGTCTCGGGGGTGATCTCCAGGGCGTCAAGGATCGCCCCCTTCAGTCTTTCATAGTTATGGGCTTCTGCCACCGGCAGTGCCCGATAGGCGGCTTGAGCGGGCCCCGTGAGATACGGTGCCACCAATGTGGCCCACTGAGCGGGCGGCCAGCGGGCTGCAGTGGCCACTCGCTCGAACGTAAGCAGGAATGCCTCGGGGTCATCCTCTGGTCCCATCTTTGTCAGGCGTATCGGCACAACCGGGTCTGGGGGTCCCTCGGCTCCCGTGGGCCCCGCGGACCCCGGTCGGGGCCATAGGGTGGTGAGCTGCTGTAGGAGCTGCTGCTGCTGCTCCCGACTCTGGGTTCCCAGTTCCTGTATCAGTTGTTGCTGCTGTGTGCCCAGTTGTTGTAACAACTGCTGCTGTTGTTGCTGCTGGCTCGTGGCCAGCCACTTAATTAACTTCTCGACCTCCATCCGTTCGGTCTGGAGGGCGGATTGGGTCTGATCTGCAGTGCTTCGTTCCCCTTCCCTCAGGGGTGAATCGCTGCCTGCATTCTCCACCACGTGTGAGCGAGTTTGTTCGCACCCCGGGGCGCCTCCTGCTGGTGGTGCGGGGAATTAGCGTTTTCCAGCGTTGGGAGCGCCCCCTGCCGGGTGGTCTTCACGCCTTCTCGGGCTTCTGGCCGGTGTTCCGTCACCCCGGCCAGACACCGATAGGTAGAGTACAGCCTTTCTAAGATAGCTGGCCCTCGCCGGTGGTTACCCACGGACAGCCAGTCCCCACGGTGTCTCAGATATCTGGCTCTAGCCAGTTTCTAGAGTATCTGGCTATAGCCGGTGGTTCTACCTGGGCAGCCAGAGCACAGTCTCTAAAGTGTCTGGCTGTAGCCGGTGCTTCTACACAGGCAGCCAGAATACAGTCTCGAAGGTACCTGGCTATAGCCGATGCTGCTACACAGGCAGCCAGAATAAAGTCTCTAAAGTACCTGGCTATAGCCGGTGCTTCTACCTGGGCAGCCAGAGCACAGTCTCTAAAGTGTCTGGCTGTAGCCGGTACTTCTACCTGGGCAGCCAGAGCACAGTCTCTAAAGTGTCTGGCTGTAGCCGGTACTTCTACACAGGCAGCCAGAGCACAGTCTCTAAGGTGTCTGGCTATAGCCGGTGCTGCTACACAGGCAGCCAGAATACAGTCTCCAAGGTATCTGGCTATAGTCGGTGCTGCTACACAGGCAGCCAGAATACAGTCTCTAAAGTGTCTGGCTGTAGCCGGTACTTCTACCTGGGCAGCCAGAGCACAGTCTCTAAAGTGTCTGGCTGTAGCCGGTACTTCTACACAGGCAGCCAGAACACAGTCTCTAAGGTGTCTGGCTATAGCCGGTGCTGCTACACAGGCAGCCAGAATACAGTCTCCAAGGTATCTGGCTATAGTCGGTGCTGCTACACAGGCAGCCAGAATACAGTCTCTACTCACAAGTCTCAGGTCTGCAGCAGAGTCCGGTGTGCTCGGGGGTCCAGTCCATTCCCTGCTCCGTTGGGTAGGTGGCAGCCGGGACTCCCGGCCAGTCGTCTGGGGGCGCGGGGGACTCTGTTGTCACCTCGTCGGGCTCGCTGTCGGCTGTAGTCGGGTAGGCTGCTGCTTGGGTGTCGGGCCAGTCGCTCGCTGCCTCGGGGGTTGCTGGACTGGCTTCTTCGGCCTCTGGGTACGTGGCCGCTGGGACGCCGGGCCAGTCTGGCTCCGCCGGGGGCTCGGGGCTCCCGCTCCACTCTGCAGGGTGGCTGGTATCTGGCCACCAGTCGGGCCGACCCTCTCCTCTCCCTGCCGGGTCGCCCCACTCTTGGTGGCCGGCCCCGCCTTTTGTGCTTCCGGGGCCCCGGTTGCACTTCCGGGGCAGGGGGCGGGGCCGCCTCGGCTCCGTCGGCCATCTTGGTTCCCCGGCCGGAGCGTCCTCCTGATCGGAGGGGGCCCAGCGGGGCCCACTACAAATGTCAAGCAAGTTGTTGTTAGCTGGGCTAGCCTGGTTGGCCCATTAAGGACCATGGACTCATTGAGAGGGGGCAGACTCACCCTGTGTCTTAGTGAGGGGGCAGGGATTGCCATGTGACTCAATACTCCATTTTGCTGCACAGCAAAAGACAAAGAAATTTCCTGCAACTAGGAAAAGGTATAAAAGCTGCTTGAGACCCTCCGTTTTGGTCGTCAGTTTCCAGTCTGCAGTCTTGCTCCTACCTCTTGATGGGACTTTGTTTCACACAGAAGCTTGAAACAAAAGACTGAATGACCCATCCATGTTGTGGATGTATTCCAGAGACTTTGATTTAAACCTGCAGTTTATTCTACCTTTGCTGCAAGCCTGAACCAAGAGATTTGCCATTACAGCATGTAATTAATTTCTTTTAACCATTCCTAATTCTCACTTATATCTTTTTCTTTGTATAATAAACCTTTAGATTTTAGATTCTAAAGGATTGGCTACATCGTGAGTTGTGGGTAAGATCTGATTTGTATATTGACCTGGGTCTGGGGCCTGATTCTTTGGAATTGTGAAAAAACATTTTCTTTATTGGGGTATTGGTTTTCGTAACCATTGGTCCCCAGGATAGGTGGCTGCTGGTGGTGATACTGGGAAGCTGGAGTGTCAAAGGAAATTGCTTGTGTAACTTGTGGCTAGCCAGTGGGGCAAAACCAAAGTCTTTTCTGTTTGGCTAGTTTGGTTTGCCTTAGACGTGGAGAAACCCCAGCTTTGGGCTGTAGTTGCCCTTTTAGAAGCAATTTGCCCTGATTTGGCATTCTCAGTTGGTCCCACCAAGAACAGCACCATCACAAGGCATGTGGCTGGAAGTATAAATGGCGGTCCCAGCAGCCCAGTGGGGGGAAGAGCAGATGAGGGGAAGGACGCTCTGTCTGCTGGGCAGCAACCCGGGGAGATCCAACCACTGGCTGCGCCCCTGTGAGCCCAGGCCCCAGCCTTCCATAGACTGTAGTGTGTGTGCTGGCTTCCTGAGCCACGTCGAGGCTATAGCCAGTCTCCTCTGGACTGCTGTATTGGCTGTCTGCACCCCTGTAAACCCTGGCCCCAGCCACCCTAAAAACAGTAGTGTATTTGCTGGCTGCCTGAGCCATGCCCAGGCCAGAGCCAGCCCCCTCCTCCCCCCACTGCCCTGAGAAACTGGTTGCTTCCTGGCTATCTTGGCTCTGTCCCGGCTACAAGCAACCAAAGAGTCTGTTCCAGGTTACCCCATGACACTATCCGAGCCCTGACTAAGGTCCTGACTGGGCCTCAGTAGCTGTCCGGCACTGCTGAGGGACACTGGACTGCCGTACCGACTCTGGGCCCGGCTGGTTCAACTTGGCCCAAGCGGCCTCCCTCCACTTGGCAGAGTGACAGGCCCTTACAGGTTCACCCAGAGAGATTGCTTGGAACTAAAAACATGTCTACGCTACTAGCGCTACATTGAAAGTGACCAGCCAAGAATTGTTCTGTAGACCTAGCTGGGTCTAAAGTGGGGGCTAGGCTGATCTAACTATGGCTACGTCTACACTAGAGAGTTTCGTCAGTGCCATGTGTGTTGATTAAAGCAGGGTCTTCTTTGAGTGATGGTCCCTCTTGAATTCCACTGAGGCTAATCCGCATGCTCCATCCTACCAGAGCCAGAGCTTTTTAAAACAGTAGTGTCAGGGGGTTCACTTATGCGCCCTTGAATTGTCTTGCTGTTTTCCCTCTCACCGCCGCCTGGTCCAAGTCAGAGCTTCTGCTGTTGCCTCAGCCTTGGTGATGCCGTAGTGATGCATTTTCTTTATTTATTCAGGATGTAACCCACATGATTTAAAACTCCATCCCCCCTTCCCCATCCTTCTGGGTACGCAGGGACAAGGGGCCCAACTTTACCCATCCCTGGGCTTAGGGCCAGTTTCCCTTCCTAGTATACCTAGGGTGCTACAGGTCTGCAGGGCTCTTGTCCAGTGAAAGAGCCTCAAACAGTCATATCCTTAAACATGGGCATGTATTTATTAGCAACAAATCAACAGAACACACACGCCAAGCATCTGATGCTCCCCCCTTCTAGCAAGGACGGCTGGACGTCTCCCAGTGGCCAGTCAGGATCGGTTCGTGCCCGGGGCTCTGGCTTCTGCACAATATAGTCGGGCGAGGTAAAGATCGGGCAGGGTAACAGTCCTGGCACCTTTGGTCTTGAGCTGTATCTCGGAGTTATGTTCCAACGAGCCCGTCTTCTGACCCCCATTACATAGTTCAAACCCTCACCTATACTTTTTTCCTTGTATAATAAACCTTTAGATTTTAGATTCTAAAGGATTGGCAACAGCGTGATTTGTGGGAAGATCTGGTTTATATATTGACCTGGGTCTGGGGCCTGATTCTTTGGAATTGGGGAGAACAGTTTTCTTCATTTGGGGGATTGGTTTTCATAACCATTGGTCCCCAGAACAGGTGGCTGCTGGTGGTGATACTGGGAATCTGGAGTGTCTTAAGGGGATTGCTTGTGTGACTTGTGGTTAGCCAGTGGGGTGAAACCAAAGTCTTTTCTGTTTAGCTGGTTTGGTTTGCCTTAGTGTGGAGAAACCCCAGCTTTGGGCTGCAGTTGCCCCTTTGGAAGCAATCTGTCCTGATCTGACACTCACAGTTGGATCCCACCAGGAACAGCACCGTCACACAAGGCTCACTACAAAAGTCCTTTATAAGGATTTGATACAAAATTTCTATATTAAGGGACTTGATATAAAGTTGTATGAAGAATATGGGTTCTCTATTGTGATAGACCTAGGCCATTTGGGTACAGCAGAGTAGTAGAAGGCAGATATACTGGCCACTGGAGAAGCAGTTTTTTGTTCCCTGACTGACCAGAGCAGGGGCTGCTTCAGGCTAGGGTGGACACATGACTCCAGTGAGCCTGCAAAGAGTCAGGTGTGGCTGTTAGGCTGAATACCTGGCTCTAATTAAGGCTCCTCTGGTACTATAAAAGGGCTCAGGCCAAGGAGAGCCAGGGAGCCAGAGGAGAGGAACAGAGGAGAGGAGAGACAGTCCAGAGCCAATATTATAGCTCTAACTACAAAATTGATACACACAGATCACTGGCATACTCATAATCAGCCATTCATAACCTGGTTGTAGGCACCCATTATGACCCCCTGTACATAAGATTTGGTGCAACTATAGGACCCTGGTTGCAGCAATGATTTATAGGGTCCCAAATTATTGCAGTAACGTGACCTTGGGACAAAGGAAAGGGCAGCCTGAAACTGCTGGGTCAAAATAAGGAGTTCACATGAACATCAGCCTGAGGCCATGAGCTCAATGCAGAAAGGGATAGGTGGGAGATAAGAAAATCGCCTTACCATAAGCTAGAAGACCCACTGCACGAGGGGTACATGTCCTGCTGTAGAGTATCTCATCTATCCTTTTCTGTATTTCGGGGTCCTTCTTGCTTAGCAAGAGTACCACACAGCTGTGTAATAAACTGGGTTTTTCTTTTTCTGCATTTTATTGGAATAATTCCTGTGCCTCAGCCTAGACTCGAACTCTGGGTGACTAGGGGGTGTAATTCATAACAGCTTTCGAGCTGCATGGCCTATAAGCATAATTCACAGCAGTTTTTGAGCTGTACGTGACCCAAAGGTGTAATTCATAGCGGTTCTCTTGAACCGTGTGTGTGACCTGTAGGTGTAATTCGTAACAGCCCTCGGCCTGTGTGTGACTTGTGAGTCCGTACCGGGAAAATTAGTTGAAACAATAGTAAAGAATAAAATTGTCAGACACATAGAAGAGCATAAATTGTTGGGCAAAAGTCAACATGGTTTCTGCAAAGGGAAATCGTGTCTTACTAATCTATTAGAGTTCTTTGAAGGGGTCAGCAAACATGTGGACAAGGGGGATCCGGTGGACATAGTGTACTTAGATTTCCAGAAAGCCTTTGACAAGGTCCCTCACCAAAGGCTCTTACGTAAATTAAGCTGCCATGGGATAAGAGGGAAGATCTTCTCATGGATTGAAAACTGGTTAAAAGACAGGGAACAAAGGGTAGGAATAAATGGAACTTTTTCAGAATGGAGAGGGGTAACTAGTGGTGTTCCCCAAGGGTCAGTCCTGGGACCGATCCTATTCAACTTATTTATAAATGATTTGGAGGAAGGGGTAAACAGTGATGTGGCAAAGTTTGCAGATGATACTAAACTGCTCAAAGTAGTAAGGACCAAAGCAGACTGTGAAGAACTTCAAAAAGATCTCACTAAACTAAGTGATTGGGCAACAAAATGGCAAATGAAATTTAATGTGGATAAATGTAAAGTAATGCATACAGTAAACCCTCGATTTAATGGACCTCGATTTAACGGACTTCGGATGCAACGGACAAAATTTCTGAGCAAGTCTGATGCATTCCAGATCCATTTCTGGCGGGCTGGCTGCCAGCTCCCGCCCGCCGCCCGGGTCCAGGCAGCGGGAGGGTTGGCTGGCGGGTCCCGGCCACGGGCGGGCTGGCTCACAGTTTCCGGCTGCCGCCCGGTCCCGGCAGCAGGCGGGCTGCGGAGCTGCCGCCCTGACCCTGTGGCGGGCTGGCTGCTGCTCCGACAGCTCATTTTTTTTTATTATTAAATAACGGACTTTTTGATTTAACGGACACCCCCTCGCCCGAATTAGTCTGTTAAATGGAGGTTTTACTGTATTGGAAAAAATAACCCCAACTATACATACAATATGATGGGGGCTAATTTAGCTACAACCAATCAGGAAAAAGACCTGGGAGTCATTGTGGATAGTTCTCTGAAGGCATCCACGCAGTGTGCAGCGGCAGTCAAAAAAGCAAACAGGATGTTAGGAATCATTAAAAAAGGGATAGAGAATAAGTCAGAGAATATCTTATTGCCCTTATACAAATCCATGGTGGGCCCACATCTAGAATACTGCGTACAAATGTGGTCTCCTCATCTCAAAAAGGATATACTGGCACTAGAAAAGGTTCAGAGAAGGGCAACTAAAATGATTAGGGGTTTGGAACGGGTCCCATATGAAGAGAGATTAAAGAGGCTAGGACTTTTTAGCTTGGAAAAGAGGAGACTAAGGGGGGATATGATAGAGGTATATAAAATTATGAGTGGTGTGGAGGAACTAAATAAGGAAAAGTTATTTACTTGTTCCCAAAATAGAAGAACTAGGGGCCACTCAATGAAATTGGCATGCAGCAGGTTTAAAACAAATAAAAGGAAGTTCTTCTTCACACAGCGCACAGTCAACCTGTGGAACTCCTTACCTGAGGAGGCGGTGAAGGCTAGGACTATAACAGGGTTTAAAAGAGAGCTGGATAAATTCATGGAGGCTAAGTCCATAAATGGCTATTAGCCGGGATGGGTAAGGAATGGTGTCCCTAGCCTCTGTCTGTCAGAGGGGGGTGATGGATGGCAGGCGAGAGATCGCTCGATCATACCTGTTAGGTTCACTCACTCCGGGGCACCTGGCATTGGCCACTGTCGTTAGACAGGATGCTGGGCTAGATGGACCTTTGGTCTGACCCAGTATGGCCGTTCTTATGTTCTTATGTAATTTGCAACACATAGTAGAGATTGATCTGAAAATATATTTCCACGAAAAAATAAAAATCAACTCCTAAGGGAGCACCTGGACCTCTTGATCTGCAGTCAAATGCTCTACCACTGAGCTATACTCCCTCTGACACTACAATAACAGAGCCAATGATCTTCAGTATTATGAAGCACACGCCTTACTTCAAAGTACTCCTGTTACCTTCCCAGGTGTGGGTGGTTTAAAAATGGGATTTTTATTAATCAGTCTCACCACAGCACAACTACTACTTACCCGGGACCAAACCCAGCTCCCCAGCTCTCTGCAATTTAAACCCACCAGCATTTCTCCAAACCCTCAAAGGCCCAGGGCACATGGAAACAGATCCCATTACTCCCCAGCACCTTTATTGAGGAACTCCCAAATAATGGCATCCTGACCAGAAACACAGAACCACCCCGACTCTGATTTACAAACGCCAAGTTCCTAGGAGTGTAACTGAACTGGGGAAACCGGCCTCTCATAAAAGGGAGCTCACATTTAGATGAACTGGGTTTTTGTTTTGTTTTGTTTCTTACAATTTCTTATAACACTAAATAATCCTTCAACATGATGCCAGTTTATGAAAAGGGCTCCAGAGGTGATCCCGGCAATGACAGGCCTGGAAGCCTGACTTCAGTGCCGGGCAAACTGGTTGAACCTACAACAAAGAACAATCTTGTCTGACCCAGAGATGGCCGTAATTGTTGGGGGAAGAGTCCCCCTGGTTTCAGTGACAGGAAATCAGGCCTCACCAATCTACTAGAGTTCTTGGAGACAGCGACCAGCTTGTGGACAAGGGGGATCCAGGGGATTTAGATTTTCAGAAACCCTTGGACAAGGCCCCTGGCCAAAGACTCTCAAGCAAAGTCAGCTGCCATGGGAGATGCACCCTGAGCACAGCGGGTCAGAGCAGCCCCACCCCATGTCTCCTCCCCCAAGGGTGCAGGGCCTAGGGCAGGCGCAGGGTCTGGGGCTCCCCAGAGAGGCCCAGGATACCCCTGGGAAGCTCTTCCCAGAACCCAGCACCAGCTAAAGGCCAGGGGGCAGGGTCTTGGAGGAGGGGAAGGAGAAGAGAAAGAGATGGGGTCTTGGGAGAAGGGGAGCAGCATTGCGCAGGGTCACAAAGGGAGCAGGAAGAGCAGGGGGCAGAGTAAACATGCAGAGCCATGTTTATGGACCTATGGTAGGTCCATAAACCATAAACTATGAATCTCCACATTGTAGTGGCCTGTACACTCACTGCATTCCTAGGGCATCTTGAGAATCCACACAGGGGAGACGCCCTAGGAATGCAGTGAGTGTTCGACATGTGACATGGAGCAAGGAGCAAATCACTGCCATGGAATACTGCTTTCCCCACATGGCAAACACAGAGCAGGTTGGTGGAAGCTTCCTCACAATGGGAGAGGCCACCAGCATCTAAACTCTGGCACCCCCATGACACCCCTTTCCCCAAGGTTCCTTCTCCATCAGGCACCAACCATCCAATGTTCCTTCTCCCTGAGGCCCTGCCCCACCCTGTCCCCCCCGGCCAGACCCACAGAATCCCTCTTCTCTCCAAAACTCCACCTTGTCCCCCCTCCATTGTTCATCCTCACAGCTGGTTACAAAGTGCTGGGGCCATGGCCCTCTAAACCCCCCTGTTCCGGGGGTCTTGACACAGAGCTAGGAAAGCAGTAGTGTGTGTGTAACAGACAGACAGACACAGACGGACGACTGTGCTGAGTCAGTGAGGGAAGCGGGGCCTGATGTCGGGGCTGTCCCCCTCCTCCTGCCTCAGGACTGGTTGCTCCCAGCAGCTGCCTGAACATAGAGAGAGTGTGCTGACACACTCACTGTAATGAGGGTCAGTAGGCCCACTGTGCCACTGGGGCAGTGGGGAGCTACTACCCCTTTGGGACAGCCGTGGTCACACCTCCCCATTACTGGGGAATTAGGGTCAAGAGGTGTGCCGGCCAAGAGTCCATGGTGTGCCCCTCGGGCAGGGGAGCGCCAGCCAAGAGTCCATGGCATGCCCCTCGGGCAGGGGAGCACCGGTCAAGAGTCTGGGGCTGTACTTTGCAGGCGAGGGGCACCAGCAGGACTCAGGGTTGTCGGCCGCAGGGAGCTCTAGATCCCCTTCAGCGTCCAACTCCGTCAGCCACGGGGTGCTGCTGGGCTCCGGCGGTCCCCCAGGGTACTCTGCTCTTGGCAGCTCCAGATCTCCCTCAGCTTTGGCCTCTGGCAGGTCTGGGTCCCGGCTGAGCTCCAGCAGTCCCTCGGGGTACTCTGCAGCAGGCAGGTCAGGAAACCCCAGTCCTTCCTGTAGAGGAGGGTTTCCTGGGTCCAGGGCTTTCCCTGGCTCCGCAGCAAGGGGTGAATGGAGTGGCCTGCATCTGCTTCCCTCCCTTGTGCTCCCCTGACTGAGCTAGGGGCCCCGCCCTTTATACTTCCTGTTCCACCCCTCCTCTTCCTGGGGGCGGGGCCAGCTTGGTCTGGGCCTGCCCACTCTGGCTGAGAGAGTGTTTCTTTACCCTCCAGCTTGGAGGGAGGCCACAGTGCCTCCCTACACTCACTCTTCCGCAACACACACATTCCCCCAACACACACACTTTCTGCTCTGACACACACTTCAGTTGAAAAGCAGCTAAAAAGAAGCTAAAGAAGCTGGGCAGAGAAGACGCTGTAATTAAGGTCACTTCCCAGCACAGATTTTCCACTGGAGTAGCAGAAGCTGCTAAGCCTGGTGTCCCTGTTCACAATGGAGGCTGCAGGATCTGACACAGGGACCTGAACCCCAATATCCTGAGCAGAGAGGGACAGTGTTTGAGCAGCCTTCTTTAGTGCTCTGGGAAAAGCTGCTAATGAGAGCAACTCCTCACTCCCACTCGATCTTCTCCATTCCCTTACACCTCCTCCCCCCACACCACAGAGGACCTCCTGCTGAGCCCCAGTCTTTGTCCCCCCCCCTTTCCTTACATGTGTTTCTGCATGGTGCACAAAATCACCCCAGAGCGCAATTAGTGCCTAGCTTGCTCTCATAAGAGGGTGGAGGGCCAGAAGCTGGAGAAGTCTCACTCTAGCCCTGGAGTGAGTGGGAAGAGGAGCAAGGTACCTGAAATGGAGCAGCACTGGGAAGGGCAAGGGGAGCTGGGCAGCTCCATCCTGTAAACCCCCCAGGCTGCAGGCCTTGTGAAGGCCTATGAAATGGTACTGGAGCTGCAGAGGGGCCACCCAGGGATAGGCAAAGGCAGCAGGTCCTAACCCTTTGCCAATGATGAGTGGCCATGACAGATTGCAGCCTGCCCCCATGAGTGGGGGCTGGATGATGACTGGCCATAACCACTGAGGCAGGGTGGGTTGAGGGTCGGGGAGTTATGCTGGGAGGGAGAACCCAGAATAAGGGCTTATTACAGGGACAGCACCCCAAGGTAAAGGGGGTTGGGGTCCAGCAGGGATGGGTGTCACACCCCACATGCATGTTTGCTGATCTGCAAATAGTACAGGACCATGCACTGGATTGAACAAAGCACTAGGTGTTGCGGAGTAGGAATACTGTGTGTGTGCCTCAGTTTCCCCTATGCATTTCTTGAGCGTCTATGTGAAGGGATAAGGATGTGTAGCTGATGCAAAGGAGAGCTTCTCTGCAGGTGTCCATACCTGAAGCTGTAATCTGATCCCAAGTGGGGGAGGGAGGTCACCTGACCTGGCTGAGCCAGGGGGAAGAAGGGGCTGCAGAAAGTGAGTTGGAGCTTGGAGTCTGCAGCTGGCTGGAGAGAGGTTTTTGGAGTCTGAAGCTGGGTGGGCAGAAGGGAGGCATGCCCAGTCAGGGTCTGGCCTCCCTTTGGCTCCCAAAATGGATCCAGCTGAGGGGTTCAGGAGCCTACAAGCTCGGAGTTAGACCATGTACCTGTCGAGGAATAAACCTCTGTTTTACTGGCTGGCTGAGAGTTACGTTTGACTGTGGATTTGGGGTGCAGAATCCATGGGCTCCCTCAGGACCCCACCCAGGCGGGCTCGCTGGGGGAAGCGCACAGAGGGACAAAAGGTGCTGAATGCTCTGAGGTCAGACCCAGGAAGGTGTAAACGGGGACCTCTAAGCTCCTAGCCTTGAAGACAGGCTGTGTACGGAGAGACAATGTTTTCCCTCAGAGTCCCAACTGACTTCGTAGGGGGCAAGTTCCAGACCATTGCCCGGGCACTCCGTGACAACTGATGGCAGATCCAGCAGTAAGTGACTGGGGAGCACTAAAATGGAAGGGGGATTGCCAGGGACCAGGCGTGCTGAAGGCCCAGAGAAGGCCGGTTACAGGGGGTGGAAAAGCTGCAGCTTGACCCCTGAGTGTGTGACCAGCAAGAAGGACTGTTGTGGAACCAGGGTCCCCCTGAGAACTGCAGGGAGCAGTCGGGGCGGAGAAGTGTGTGGCTTGGCCCTAGGAGAGAGAAGGACTTTTGCAGTATTAGGGTTCCCCTGGGGTTTGCAGTGAGCGGTCCCAGGGGTGGAGGAGCTGGCAGCTCAATCCTGGCAAAGAGGCGGTGACCTGGAGAAGGGCTGGCACACAAGGGGGTTCCTCCTGGAAACCGTGGGGCGCTGAGACCACACAGGCCTGCGAGTCCAAAACAAGTTGGGAACAGCGGAGTGATGAAGGACTTTGTAACCCTGTGCAAATACATGGGGTTGTGCATTGGAAAGGCCAATGCACAGTTAATCATGCAGCTAAAAGCTGGAGGATGATGGCTGCTCGGAGACAGATGCAAGATTCCTGATCCAGACAGGGTTGCAGGAGAATCTGGGAGCATCTGGAGTGGTCGCTGGGCATCCCCAAGACTCCTGTCCCCAACCAGACGGGGGTCTTCACGATTGGGTTTCGCATCCAGGGACCGGAGACGGGGGGAAGTGGAGTGGAGTCCAAGAGAGGAATTGGACTGTGAAAGGCTGCAATAGCCTGGAAAAGTGCTTCAGGAGAAGCAGCCGTGTGAACTGGGAATGGTGAAGCCAAGGGGCCCAAGGGACTTGCGAGGAGTGAGTGGGGATAGACCCCTGGATGCCAGTTCCACAGGGAGCCTCAATACTAAATTGGGGTCCCTGGTTAAGGGAGGGGGGATGGGAATGTCCACCTCACTGCTGTTGAGCAGGCTGGGAATTCAAACAAGAGGAACCCTGCGGAAAAGCCCCAGTGTCTAGCTCCCTTGTTGGGTCCCAAGGCTATCCACGCCATTAGCCAGATGGGTGGGGTGGAGGACAGACTCCCACCCCTGTCCCCGGCCGGTATGTCTGTGTGAACTCCCCTTGGTTCAAGTCGTGTGGACACCCAGAGGGAGCAGAAGGAGGTGGTGAAGGGGGAGACAGTCCTGGGGTGACAGGACTCTGGGACAGAGAGAAGTGTTGTTGGGCCCCAGGTGGTACAGTGTCACTGGATGCTGGGGGGCTGCGTGACCTGGGTGAGGGTCACAGGGAGGAAGATATTCACCCTGCCTAGAGCCCGGACCCCTGAGCAGACATAGGAGGGGTCAGGCTGGCAGGTTGTTGGGGGTCTCCAGGATATCGGCTGTGAGATCCTGTTGTGTGTGTGTGGGGGGGGGGGGTGACTGTGTCTCTGTGGGGCAGGATGCAAACCCTGCTCCTGTAATGGCTGAGGGTTTGAATTTGAATCTGGCGAACCAATCGGCTGAGAGGAAGATGGTCATTGACATGGAACTGACCTGATTGGCACAGGGGAGCAGAATTCCTGCCTGCTTGTAATTGCAGCTCAAGGGAGGGGTGGGACGGAGCGATGTTCCCCTCCCCCCTGCACACCGGAGAGAGAGCTCACAACATGACTCCACTGGGACAGCCAGGGCAGCGCTGAGCATGGGGAGAGCTGAAGTCTCAGCTGAGCGGGGGGCCCCACAGGCAAGGCAGAGAGACTGCTGGGCAAGGGAAGTGATTGCTCGGCAAGGGGGGGAATCTGTCCTTCACTGAGGCAGACACCTGGGTAGATACGCTGCTGACCAGCCACAGCAGAGAGGGGATCCCTCCTCGAAGAAGCTGAGGAAACGTCCTGGCCACAGCACTGCAGACTCCCTTGGGGAAGGCTGCAGGGACAGATTCCTGGGGGAGAATTGAGTCCTGTACCGGGAATGGGCTCCCAGAGGGGAAGTGGACTTGTGGGAGAATCAGGAGGCAGCAGCTGGTGCCCAAAAGTATTGGCACAGGCTATTGTACCCAGAGCCGGCCAAGGTGGAGAGGATCAGAGATTGTCAGGTCTCCAGGCCTCTCTCGAGATAGCGGGGAACCACTGGCAGGTTGTACCCCAGGTTAGCTACCTAGCTGCCCCAATTTCGGAGCTAGGGAACAAGAGTGAGCCAGACAAGGTGGTCTGGGAACAAGCAGTGCCAGAGGGCTCTCTTTTCACTGAAGAAGGCGCTAATCCAGGGCCTGGTGTGATTCCTACCAAGGAATGGCAGAGATAATGGGGCACCCATGAAAACATTGATGAGGTCGAACTTCCCCAGGTCACTGGCTAAAGTGACCTTGCTCATTTCGTTCTTGAAGAGGGGAGAACTGTGACAGAGTAGGAATACTGTGTGTGTGCCTCAGTTTCCCCTATGCATGTCTTGAGCGTCTATGTCAGCGGTTCTCAAACTTCTTGAGACCACGACCCCTTTTCCTGGTCCATCGGCCAGGCGTGACCCCCCCCAGTCCCCGCAGCGGGCAGGCTCCCGGCTGTGCTATGGCCCCCAGTCCCCGCCGCGGGCGGGCTCCCGGCTGCGCCGCGGCCCCCAGTACCCACCGCGGGCGGGCTCCCGGCTGCGCCGCGGCCCCCAGTCCCCGCCGCGAGTTGCGGCGGCAGAAGCTCGCGACCCCCCAGGGAACACTCGGCGACCCCCCGGGGGGTCGTGACCCCCAGTTTGAGAAACCCTGGTCTATGTGAAGGGATAAGGATGTGTAGCTGATGCAAAGCAGAGCTTCTCTGCAGGTGTCCATACCTGAAGCTGTAATCTGACCCCAAGTGGGGGAAGGAGGTCACCTGACCTGGCTGAGCCAGGGGGGAGGAGGCGCTGGAGAGAGTGAGTTGGAGTTTGGAGTCTGCAGCTGGCTGGAGAAAGGTTTTTGGCATCTGAAGCTGGGTGGACAGAAGGGAGGCACGTTTGACTGTGGATTTGGGGTGCAGAATCCATGGTCTCCCTCAGTACCCCACCCGGGCAGGCTCGCTGGGGGAAGCACAGAGGCATAGAATGTGCTGAATGCTCTGAGGTCAGACCCAGGAAAGTGTAAATGGGGACCTCTAAGCTCCTAGCCTTGAAAACAGGCTGTGTACGGAGAGGGGATGTTTTCCCTCAGAGTCCCAACTGGCTTCATAGGGAACAAGTTCCAGACCATCGCCCAGGCACTCCGTGACACTAGGTTTGTGGAATGTCCCCCGAAACAGGATGTTGGCAAAAACACTCTAAGGTGCTTCTTAGTTGAAAGCGAGAGAGAGAGAGGAAGAAGACAAAGGGACCAGCCCTTTGACTTTGGTGGAGATCCTGACCTGACAATTTGATCAACCCTGGAAACACGTGCTAAGGATTTTACCTTGATCGAAGTTGTGCTTGTTAAGAGTTAAAAAGTATTTTATCTTAATTTATCTTGTAACTATTTCTAACTTTTTAATACATTCTATTTGTTCTCACTTAAAATGTCTCTCTTTACAGTTAAATTAACTGGTTTTATTTGTAATCTGAACTAATCCAGTTGTGGTGTTTAAACTGAATTGTTTACTAACCTGAGTTCAAGTAGTAAATTCTTGAATATTGGTCTCTTGAGGGGCAACGGACCTCTAACATGTGAACTGTTCAGGAGAGGTCTCTCCAGTTCAGAACACACGTTTTGTGGAAAATTTGGGACTGGGAGTGGGTTGTGGCCACTCTGCACATTGTAACCCAGGAGGGTGGAGGCCAGATTGGGACTGGAAATGTTGCCGACAGGCTTCTGGGCCAGGGCTGTAGCAAGAGAGACACACTGCAGCTGTGACCTGCATGCTGGTAGGGTGTTTGTCAGCGGCGTCGTTGGGAGCTACAACAGCAAAGCATTGTGAGGCACCCACCATCACAGGGCATGTGGTGACGTAGTGTTTCAGTTGTCTGGATTGCACCCCCAGAATGTAACACAAGTACCCCACAAATTCAGTTGATCATAAGAATGGCTGTACTGGGTCAGACAAAGGTTCATCCAGCCCAGTATCCTGTCTACCAACAGTGGCCAATGTCAGGTGCCCTGGAGTGAGTGAACCGAACAGGTAATGATCAAGTGATCTCTCTCCTGCAATCCATCACCTCCCTCTGGCAAACGGAGGTGAGGGACACCATTCCTTACTTGTCCTGGCTAGCAGCCATTAACAGACTTAACCTCCATGAATTTATCCAGTTGTCTTTTTAAACTCTGTTCTAGTCCCTAGCCTTCACAGCCTCCTCAGGCAAGAAGTTCCACAGGTTGACTGTGTGCTGTGTGAAGTACTTCCTTAGATTTGTTTTAAACCTGCTGCCCATTAATTTCATTGGGTGGTCCCTTGTTCTTATGGGAACAAGTAAATACCTTTTCCCTATTTATTCCTCTCCACACTAATCATGATTTCATATACCTTTATCATATCCAAACTGAAAAGTCCTAGCCTATTTAATCTCTCCTCATCTGGCTCTGTTTCCAAACCCCTCATCATTGTAGTTCCCTTCTCTGAAACTTTTCCAATGCCAGTACAGTGAAACCCCGATTTAACGGACCCCGATTTAACGGACTTCGGATGCAACGGACAAAATTTAGGAGCAAGTCCGATGCATCCAAAATCCGTTAAATCGGGGGCTGGCTGCCGGCTCCCGGCTGCCGCAGGGGTCCAGGCAGCAGGCGGGCTGCCTGCCGGCTCCCCGCTGCCAGCCCACCGGGGTCCCGGCTGCTGGGACCCAGGCGGGAGCCGTCAGCCAGCCCGCCCAGGTCCCGGCTGCTGGCTGCCGCCCGCCGCCCAGGTCCCAGCAGCCGGGATCCGGGCGGGCGGGCTGACAGCTCCCGTCCGGCTCCCCGCAGCGGGGAGCCGGGCGGGCGGGTTGACGGCTCCCGCCCGGGTCCCAGCAGCCGGGGTCCCGGGTGGGCAGGCTGCTAGCTGCCACCGGGCGGGCTGACTCACGGCTCGCGGCCATGATAAGTAAAACCTCCATATAATGGACTAATTCGGGCGAGGGGGTGTCCATTGTCAGCCGAAAGTCCGTTATTTAATAATTTTAAAAAATTATTAAATAACGGACTTTCGGCTTTAACGGACACCCCCTCACCCGAATTAGTCCGTTATATCGAGGTTTCACTGTATATCCTTTTTGAGATGAGGAGACCACATCTGTACACATTATTCAAGATGTGGGCAAGCCGTGGATTTATATAAGGGCAATAAGATATTCTCTGTCTTATTCTCCATCCCTTTTTAAATGATTCCTAACATCCCATTTGATTTTTTGACTTCCGCTGCACACTACGTGGATGTCTTTAGAGAACTATCCACAATGACTCCAAGACCTTTTACCTGATTAATTGTATCTAAATTAGCCCACATCATATTGTATAGTACCTTAGAGACTAACTAGTTTATTTCAGCATAAGCTTTCGTGAGCTATAGCTCACTTCATCGGATGCACAGAATGGAACAGAAGTAAAATGCATTTATACACAGAAAGAAAAAAGAAATTGTACATTAGCATACCAATTCTAAGAGGGCTGTTAAATGTAGATGGTCCATTATCACTAGGAGGAAGATACACCTTTTGAAATGGAGATCTGTTGTCAGTAACTCAGGAAATGCCATTAATTACTGTAATGAGAGAACCAATCTGAACTTCTGTTAAGCCCTTGGTTTATTGTATCCAATTTGAAAATTAATTGCAGTTCCTCAGTTTCTCGTTGGAGTCTGTTTTGGAAGTTTTTCTGTTTCAAAACTGAAACCATCAAGTCTTTAATGGAATGGCCAGGAAGACTGAAGTGTTCTCCTACTGATTTTGAATGTTATGATTCCTGATGTCAGATTTGTGTCCATTTATTCTTTTGTGTAGAGACTGGCCGGTTTGGCCATTCTATTAGAGATTTGAGATTTCTATTAGAGATCCCTGCCATGCCAAACACCCACTGAAGGCCACCCCAGACCAGCATGCTTTGTTTCTTTGTGCTCACGAGCAGAGAGAACTGAATTATTAGCTGCTGAGTAAGCTGCCAGGACAGGTGTCTAGGCACCAGATCTCCCTGCTTCTTCCAGCACATCCCTGGCTCAAGCTCTACCCTAGTCTCTGCTGGGTAGTATATGCACTGAGCATAAGCCCTCTTCAGGCCTTCTTAGCGCAGTTGGCAGGGCATCAGTCTCCTAATCTGGCAGTCCTGAGTTCAAGCCTCAAAGCATGTGATTGGTTTTGCTTCCCTGCCTCAGAGAAAAGAAACTAGAGCAGAGGGGTTTCTAGACACCCTCCCATCCAGCCAACACACACAGAGACACTTTTCTGAGGCATTAACTTTTCCTTTTCCTTTAGGACTCTTTAATGCAGCTGGAAATACCCATCCCTAGAGGCCCCTTCCCACAGAGCACACAACTGTAGTGCAGAGAGAAAGCTGGGGGCTGCTGGGTTGTTGTGGGCAAGTTGTGAGAGATCAACTGAAAATCCACCAGGGCCATTGCTCTCCTTGCTTGCCCCGAAGCAGCTTTGACTCTGGATGACTATGATGCTGAGACTCCACTGCCTCAGCATCCTCAACCCCCACTGGAGGCTGGTTCCTTAGACCCCTGTTCATAGTTCAGCTCCCAGCTGGTGTATCCCGGCCCAGCCACTCACCTTCTGCCCCAGGTCAACCAGCTGGTGGGCTGCACACACAAGCAGACATTTATACCACTGCCCTCAGAGCAGCAGCTGCCGCTGTTGGCACCTGATCCCCACCTAAGGCTGGGGGAAGGAGCTGGGCTCACTTGTTATTTCTCCCCCACATCAAGTCTCACTGGGTTTGGACACATTTCTCTCTCCACCTGATTTCAATTCACAGCCCCTCCCCCATTTATGCTTTATGCCTCATTCCTGGACAGATGTGAACACAAAGAAACTTTTGGTGACCACTCACAGCTACTTCCCTGAAGACTTTTTAATGTAATAATTGCTGCCTCTGACCCCCATGAAGAACAGCTGATTTTATCCCCAGGCGCTTCATCCTCCTCCATAACCATGTCATCGAAATCACCTGGGTGACTGTGTGAAACACCTGACACTCCCCACTCCTTCACCAGTGTGACCCAAAGTGGCTGGTGTGAGATCCATTTCCTCCCACTTCTCCTACCTCAGGGGTTTCCCTCCCCTACCTGGGCTTTCCCAGGCCCTGTTGCCAGCAGAGAGTGCCCCCCCCCAAGCCCAGCAGTGTCCCCGTCTCTGGCTCTCCCACAAAACTCTTCTCTGGCTCTGGGTGAGGCTCCAACGGCCCGCACGAGTTACAGCATCCAAGGCTCATTTGCAACCCAGCTCACCATCCCCCTGCTTAACATCACTTCTGCTCCCAGGAGAGTCAGAAACTACATCTCCCAGCCTGCCCCAGGGGCACTTCCACCCTCTCCAGTGCAGGTAAGGGATGTCTCCCAGGCCAGGCTGACCCCCCCCCCATCTTCTCCCAGCCGGTGCCTCTCAGGAATTACATCTCCCAGGCTGCCTCCCTGCAAAACAAAGTTTCCCTGGGCTGGGGGCCAGGCCAGGTGTCTGTGACTCGCTGAATCTCACCAGGGATAAGTGGGGGCTGGGACTGGTTTTGCTGAATCATTAGACTGAGGAGACCCTAGAGGCGAATGCAGCCACCACATTTCAGTTCAGCTTTGGAGATGTGACACATGGACAATCACCTGCTTAAAAAGCATCTAAATCCCATGGGCACAACTCTCCCATGCACAGCTTATGGGCGCAGCCAAGTATGGACAGCAGCCCTGTGAATGAGTCCTGGGGACACCTGCACCCACAGCAGAGTGGCCCAGCAGCAATGTACTGGGCCCATAACCCAGACATTGATGGATTGAACCCGTCCTCTGCTAGTTTGTGTTTATTACTTACAGCCCTGGAAATAATTCCACCTGCCTCTGTTTGCTCCACATAGAAAAGAGGAGCAAATTCTCTTGCTGTTTACACTTGGACTCAACCCTGTGGGGAATTCACTGTCTGTGGAAAAGCTCTTCTAGGCATTGGGATTCCCAGCTACATTAAAGTGGCATGAAGGAGAAGAAACAGTTTATGCTTTAGAACATTTGGGGGGGGGGGCTGGATTAGATTAGAAGGTGACAGACAAACACCCTTAAGAGAAGGCAGCCGGGTCCCTGCCAAAAAAATCATCTCCCGTCTCCACTTGAGTGATGGCCTGAATCCTTCCTTATCCAGACAGAGCCCCAGGATTGGAATCAGGAGCAGCAATAAACCCACCTGTACGTAGCAGGAACCAACACAAACTGCTTTATCCTACGTAAAAGGATAAATGCACACAAATCAGATATTAGGAACGGCAATATGCAAATACAGTAAACCCTCGATTTAACGGACCTCGATTTAACGGACTTCAGATGCAACGGACAAAATTTCTGATGAATATCAGAATGTGACCCCTCCCTGCTGCGGCCCTGGTCCCCTTCCCTGGCGGCCGTCTGCTGGCTCCCCGCTGCCGCCCTGGTCCCGGCAGCAGGCAGGCTGGCTCCTGGTTCCCGGCTGCCACCCGGGTCCCAGCTGCTGGCGGGCTGGCTGCCGGCTCCCACCCGAGTCCCGCCAGCAGGTGGGCTGGTTGCTGTCTCCCACCAGGGTCCCGCCTGTGGGCGGGCTGGCTGCCAGCTCCCGCCCGGCTCCCCCCTGCAGGCGGGCTGCCGGCTCCCGACTCCCGCCCGAGTCCCGCCAGCAGGTGGGCTGGCTGCCGGTTCCTGGCAGCCGGGACCTGGGCGGGCTGGCTGCCGGGTCCCGGCTGCCGCCCAGGTCCCAGCAGTCAGGACCTGGGTGGGCTGGCTGACGGTTCCCGGCTGCCGCCTGGGTCCCAGCAGCCAGGACCTGGGCGGGCTGGCTGACAGCTCCCGGCTGCCGCCTGGGTCCCAGCAGTGGGCGGGCTGTGGAGCTGCCGCCCCGGCCCTGTGGCGGGCGGGCTGCTGCTCCGACAGCTCATTTTTTTTATTATTATTAAATAACTGACTTTTTGATTTAACAGACACCCCCTCACCCGAATTAGTCCGTTAAATGGAGGTTTTACTGTAGTGAAGAAAAAGAGGGCAGGAAACAGTACAGAGAACTTGCTCATCTTGCTCTCTTAGTAGCCCTAACCCCAGCCTGCTCCTCCATCCGGTACTGAGAGACCTTCTTGCTTTTCTTTAGTTAAATATCAGATCCAGGAGAAAACATCATTCTAAAAAGCCAAATGAAATCACAGACAGAAATGCCATTGGAAATAAAAAAGGCAGGGGGGGAAGGAAAATGCAATCCCATCACATAATGGTATCTAGGGGAGGATTAACTTTTCAGGGGCCTGGTGCCAAACATATTTCTCCCCCACCCTGTGGAATGAAGGAGCCAGGGGCAAGAGGATTGGTCCTCATCTGGAGTGAGGCAGGGGCACAGTGGGGTGTGGGGACAGGATTAGTGCCTGTTCACTGGAGCAAGGCAGGGGACCAGGTCAAAAGCACAGTGGGTCAGAAGCTAGTGTTGGTCCCTGGAATAAGGGAGGGGCTGCAGGTAAACTGCAAGTGCAGCAGGGCTGGGGAGGGGAAAAACAGGATCCATTCACCCCTGCCCACATAGAGCGGGTACCGACCTTCTCCCTGGTTCTAGCCCAGGGGTCGGCAACCTATGGCATGTGTGCCAAAGCCGGTACACAAGCCAATTTTTAATGGCACGCCTGCAGCATCTGATTAAAAATCCTGCCCAGCCTGGCCTGCTCTTCTCCACCCCCCACCGCGACAGGGTGCCCCCGCATCCCTTTCTGCTGGAAGCTTGGTCCTGCCCAGCTCCAATGCCTCTTCCCGCAGTGTGGTGGGTTCCTGCTCCTCCTCTCCATCCCTCCCTCCCTGCTGGCAGATGGCCCTTGCCGGAGAGGGGCACAATGGAGCCACAGCATGTTGGGTGCTCCAGGCTGGCTGAGGCAGAGAAGAAGCGGGGGCAGGGGCTTGGGGAAGGGGGTGGAATTGGGGCATATCCCCTCCAGTCCCCTACTGAGCCCACACCCTCAGCCCTCTGCCCTGACCTGACCACAGCCTTCTGCCCTGCAGCCCAGGCCCTGCCCTACATCCCCCAGACCCCTACTCTAACCCTGTCCCCCCCGCCACAGCCCTCTACTTGACTCCTTCACCCCACCATGATCACGGCCCTGACTCTGGCACCTCCACACATACCCAGCCCCCCCCCCCAACCTCACTCCCACCCTGAGCACCAAATGGGAGCTCCTGCATGCCCCCCATTCCCACCTGCATCCTTGCACCAAATGGGAGCTAACCAGGTAAGCGCTCCTCTCCCCAACCTCCTGCCCCATCCCTAAGCCCTGTCCTTCATTCTAGTTCCTGGCCAGACACTACACCCCAACCCCCAGCCTGCTCCTTCACCCCCAGTCCTGGGCTCAGTGCACTCCCACCCTCAGTGCAGTGCAGAGGTGAAGAGAATGGGCCAGAACCAGGGAGGTACCACTCTGTGGGCAGGTCCTGGGCCCCAGACCGGCAGCAGGCTGAGTGCGTCTGGCAGCTGGGATCCCTGTGGATGGAACCCCTGAGCCCGTGGATGGAACCCCTGAGCTGCAGTGGGCTGTTGAGATGATGCTGATGATCACTTGACTTTATATCCCCATGTGCCATGGATGTCTCCAGGTTACATTAGCCAATCCAAACATCTGTCACTTGCAGGTGGGTACCTCTGTAGTGTGCCTGATTCTTGCCCAGCTATACAAGGCTGGCAGATGTCGATACCTGCCCCTCTTCTTCACTAGCACTAATACCAGGCCAGGCTAGGTGAGAGAGAACAGCAGGTTTTCCCCTGTTGTTGCCTGCTCCCTTTTTTTGACCAGTTTCTCCTATGTACCAACTTGTCCCATTTTCCCTCCTATGAGCCTGGGTAGTGCAGTTGGTTAAATATCAGACTTTTAATGGGAGGGTCCAGCGTTCAAATCCCTGGTCAGTTAATAAAATATCTCCTAAGAAATTAAGTAAATTGGCTTTTTTGTCACTTTTACTCTTCAGAATTTTGCATTTCCTAAGAAGAGCATTTTTGTATTTTGTACTTAAAATACGGAAGAGGATCTTTTCAGGAGGGATAAGGCAAAAATGCCACATTTATTAATAATACATGCAATAATCAAAACTATCATATGCATATGATCTATATCACACATACACACACACACTAACATCCTCCATCTCGCTGTTGTTACGAATGAGTTGCTCCCCTTAACTGCACTGGCCAGGAAAGTTAGATGGGGGAGGGGTGGAACTGGGCTACTGCCGATCCGGATCAATGCTCTGAAGATGACTAGATGAGACCATGGGTCCTCTGCAAGATACCTCACTTTTATAACAGCTTCTCTCCTATGCAAATCTGTCCCAGAATCAGAATCTGGGTCTGGGTCAGTTGGTCCTTTGTGTCTCTCGGTGTTGTCCCAATGCTGCAAAGAGGGTGTTCCCAGAGGAAGGTGCTGGCTTCTAAGCCCCCAGGCTGTCAATATGTCTGATTTTCTTTAGTCAGCCCACTTGACGTATTTGATTGTCCTTGCCTCTGGCTCCCATCCCCTCTCCAACCCCTGCACTGTCTGGAGGTGTCGCCTTCCACACCATATTCATTCACACCTCATTCATTCAATGGGGCAACTGATTACAAAGTGGGGGAAAGATCTTACTCTACTCCTAGCAAAAAAACATTTTTCTTCTACCTTAATTATCCTACCTTAGGGGCTATAATATATTACCAAACGTTTAACACAGTTTCTAACACAAGGCTACATGAAAAGTTAACACAAAAGTCATATAAAGTCATATAAAAGTTACACAAAAATGCATAGATTTATCTACATGTACGTGGGGTTGAAGGAGCAACTTCCTGGCTCCTGACCTGGAGAATAAAGGCCTCTGGGCATGTAGCATGTTCCTCACCTGCGCGCGCGCACACACACACAACTACACAAAATAGCCCTAAGGAATTAGAATCACCTGCTGCCTTCCCCTGTTCTGCTGAATCCCCAAAAGAGAGAGTAGAGAGAGAGAGTCACAGAGATTGCTGTGCTGAGCCAGTGAGAGATGCGGGAGCTGATGGGCTGTCCCCTTCCCCCTGCCTCAGGACTGGTTACTTCCAGCAGCTGCTTGAACATAGAGATGGAGTGCCAACACATTCACTCTTCCACAACACACACACACACTCTTTCTCTCTCTGTGTCCTGCCACACACACTTCAGTTGAAAAGCAGATGGAAATCTAGTAGGATCCCCATGGAACAATGGGATAGAGAAACCTGGATCATGTGATACTCTACTGGCCCTTGAGCCATTGCAAAACCTTCCCAAAACTCCCTGCAACCAGTTGAACAGTGCTATAGGTACCCACAGTGCATCGCTCTCTGGGTCGATGCAAGAGCTGCTAGAGGAGATGCAGTCTGTGGTGACACAAGAAGCTTAGTGTTGAATTAAAACACTTTAACTAAAGCAGCATAACTCTGCTGTGTGGACATAGCCTGAGAATGAGACAAGATTTAGCTCCCATTCACACAATTTCTGCTCCATCCCCAAACATGTTAATAGACTTTTCTAGTAGCTGTACTGGCCACTAATGCATCCCAATTCCTCAGGGCAAAGAAGTCATTAAAAGATACTTGCTTTTAAACCATTTTGTATTTTTACGAAGGGACACTCACCAGAGGTACCTTCGCCAGCCTCTCCATCTGGGATCCAGCATTGGGAGGGCTGGGCGGGGACTGGCTCCAGGGTCATAAAAAGATCCTGGCTGTTGGGGAAAACAGTCTCTCCCCTTGCCTGCTGAGTCCTATCCTTAACCTCGTCCTCCTCCTCGTCCACCAAATCATCAGGCCTGTTGATGAGTACCCCATCTGTAGATTCCAAGTACATGGGTGGGGTAGTAGTGGCAGCCCCCCCTAGAATTGCATGAAGCTCAGCACAGAGTTGGCATATCTATGGCTGTGTCCCAGAGCATTTATTTGCCTGTTTGGATTTCTGGTATGCTTGCCTGAGCTCCTTAATTTTCACACGGCACTATTGTGCGTCCCTGTTGTAGTCCATAATGGCCTTGGACATTTTACCCAAAGTATTGGCATTTCGTTTATTTGAATGTAATTCTACCAGCACCGATTGGTCTCCCCAAACAGAGATCAAATCCAGCACCTCCTGTGTGGTCCATACTGGAGCTTTTTTGTGATTCTGGAACTGCCTAGTCTCCTGTGTGGATGAGCACAGCATGGAGACCTATGCAAGTGAGCTCACCATGCTGGCAAAAGAGGAAATGAAATTCAAACGTTCCCTGGTCTTTTCCTGTCTACCTGGCTAGTGCATCTGAGTTCACAGTTCTGTCCAGAGTGGTCACAGTGGAGCACTGTGGGATAGTTCCCACAGGCCAATACCATCCAATTGTATCCTCACTAACTCAAGTTTTACCCAGAGATGTCAATTTCAGCGCTACTACCCTTCTCAGGGTATGGCTAAAGCACCCTGAACACGCCTGATCCCATTTGATCTTGGAGGCTAAGCAGGGTCGGGCCTGGCTAGTACTTGGATGGGAGACCACCTAGAAATACCAGCTGCTGTAGGCTTAGCATGGGCATGGGGCTAGCAACTCCACCCTGTAGGGAACCACCTTGCTACTGAAATGCCAACAACAGAGTTGGAGTGCTCTGTGGTTGGTGGCCCATACCCCGCCTGGGGGGTGATGGGCAGAGAGAGAGACCCTTGTCAGGCAGGAGTACAGAAATCAATTTTAAGAGCCCTTTAAGTCAACAAAAATGGCATCATCATGAGGACGGGTACAGGGTTAAATCAATTTACTGTTGCTAAAGTCGACCTAAACTCAAACTGTAGACCAGGCCTAACAATAACTTGACAATAGAAGGAATAGTATAAATGTGATGTTCCCAGTAGGAGTGGCAGACTTGAATTACTCATGGGAGAATGGAGTTGATCGAAGGGACTAATGAGTCATCCTCAAAACATGGCTAACTATAAAAGGCAAAAATGGGTCCTTCATCTGGATAAGCTCAGGGATAACGGTGCTGCACACAGTTCAAACAGCTTTAAAAGTTACTATGTGGGAATCAGCCAAAGTATTAAAGAAAAAGATGTCTGGGTAGCCCTAGAGCAGGGGTCTCAAACATGCAGCCCGTGGCCCACATGCAGCCCACAGGGCTGTTTCCTGTGCCCCGCCAAGCTCCCCAGCAAGCTGCTTTCTGGAGACGACCAGGGTTGGGAGTATACCCTGACCCCCGTGTGTGCCCCTGCTACCCCAGAGCCACTCCAGGTAAGTGGCACTGGGCCAGAACCCAAACCCCTCTTGTACCCCACACCCCTGTGCCCTGAGACCCCTGTCTTCACTCCAACCTCCTGCCACGCTCCACACGCCCTCCTGCAACCCAATGCCCTGGCCTGAGCCCCCTGCCTGCATCCCAATCCCCTGCCACACCCTACATTCCCTCCTGCAACCCAAACCACTGACTGAAACCCCTGTCACACCCAAACCCCACCTGCATCTGAACCCCCTGCTGTTCCTTGATTCCCCTCCTGCACCACCCCAAACCCCTTCTGCAGCCGAATTGCCTGCCCTGAGCCCCCTGCCACCCCAAAACCTTCCTGTACCCTAACCCCCTGCCAAGCCCCCTTCCAGCTCCCAAACCCCTCCTGCAGCTGAACCCCCTGCCCTGAGCCAAACCCCCTGCTCAGAGCCTTCTGCTGCACCCTGTAGTCTGACCCACTGCTACACCCCTCACTCTTTTGCACCCCACACCCAACTCCCCACATTGAGCCCACTGGTGCACCCTGCACACCTCCTCCACCTCAAGTCTCTGAACTGAGACCCCATGTCTTTCCTGCACCCCTTGGGGGCACGGAAGAGGTGGAGTTGGGGTGCAGACTTCAGGGAAGGGGTTGTAATGACAGCAGAAAAAGGTTGGGAAGAGGAAGGGCAGGGGCATCATGGAAGGCGTTGAGTGGTGGCAGGACCAGGGCAGCCAGGGGGGTGGCATCATTGATAGTCCTTGGGCCAATGCACTAATTCTCATGTGGCCCTCATGGTCATTTGAGTTTGAGACCCCGGTCCTAGAGGCTTTTATGGTGCTGATCTCCCTTGCAGATTCTCTGATGACTAGCAAGGATTGAGCTTCGACTGAATCTTTTCCCACACTCACTGCATTCATAGGGCCTCTCCCCCATGTGGATTCTCTGATGACGAGCAAGGTGTGAGCGTTGATTGAAGGTTTCCCCACACTCACTGCATTCATAGGGCCTCTCCCCTGTGTGGATTCTCTGATGCTTAATAAGGGTCGAGCTTTGACTGAAAGCTTTCCCACACTCACTGCATTCATAGGGCCTCTGCCCTGTGTGGATTCTCTGATGGGTAATAAGGAATGAGTGTTGACTGAAGGTTTTCCCACACTCACTGCATTCATAGGGCCTCTCCCCTGTGTGGATTCTCTGATGCCTAATAAGGGTCGATCTTTGACTGAAGGCTTTCCCACACTCTCTGCATTCACAGGGCCTCTCCCCCGTGTGGATTCTCTGATGCTTATAAAGGGTCGAGCTTCGACTGAAGGTTTTCCCACACTCACTGCATTCATAGGTCCTCTCCCCTGTGTGGATTCTCTGATGCTTAATAAGGGTCGAGCTTTGACTGAAAGCTTTCCCACACTCACTGCATTCATAGGGCCTCTCCCCTGTGTGGATTCTCTGATGGGTAATAAGGTGTGAGCTGTGATTGAAGGTTTTCCCACACTCACTGCATTCATAGGGCCTCTCCCCCATGTGGATTCTCTGATGGGTAATAAGGTGTGAGCTTTGACTGAAGGCTTTCCCACACTCACTGCATTCACAGGGCCTCTCCCCCGTGTGGATTCTCTGATGCTTATAAAGGGTCGAGCTTCGACTGAAGGTTTTCCCACACTCACTGCATTCATAGGTCCTCTCCCCTGTGTGGATTCTCTGATGCTTAATAAGGGTCGAGCTTTGACTGAAGGCTTTCCCACACTCACTGCATTCATAGGGCCTCTCCCCCGTGTGGATTCTCTGATGCTTAATAAGGGTCGAGCCTAGACTGAAGGTTTTCCCACACTCACTGCATTGATAGGGCCTTTCCCCTGTGTGGATTCTCTGATGTTTAATAAGGTGTGAGCATTGACTGAAGGTTTTCCCACACTCACTGCATTCATAGGGCCTCTCGCCTGTGTGGATTCTCTGATGCTTAATAAGGGCCGAGCTTCGACTGAACGCTTTCCCACACTCACTGCATGCATAGGTCCTCTCTCCTGTGGGGATTGTCTGATGTTTAAGAAGGCCTGAGTACTCACTTACATTTTTCCCGCCCTCAGTGCATATATTTTTTCTCTTTCCCGTGAGGTTTTCTTGCTGGGTTGTGGTTTTCTTGAGGTTCCTCTGACTTCGCTGAGAGTAAACATATTTACGCACTTTCTCCCCTGGCTGGTTTCCCTGCTCTTTCTCTGGTCTGTGCTGAATCTCATAGGATTTTCCCTGCTCATGACTCCTGGACCCATTCCTTTTCAATCTTTGCGATAATGCTCCATATTTATCCACTTGATCAGGATTTTCCTGCTGAGAATTCTGCTCATTCTCACATACCACTGCATCACCTGCTGTGATAGAAACAGAAACCTTAAACAGGGATGGAAAGGAGAAGAAGAAACCAAAAAAAGTACTGGAGAAAAGAAACTGGTCAAATAAAATGCAGGAAATTAACTCCCCCAAACTCCTCCTGCAAATAGGAGAGAGGAGGGGATCAATTCAGCTTTCAGATCCCGTCCAAATTCACAGGGGGAAGGGAGGAAGCTACTGGCTGGTGTCTGCTAGGATCTACACCACAGGAAGCCATGAGCTATATTTACCCTGAGAATACAATGCCTATGAGGGACAATAATGAACTGAGAGCGCTGCCAAGAGCTTTCTAGGGCATCCCAGATGTTTCCTTCAGGTACTTACAGATTCTCAGTTGATTTAATGTTTCCTCGCCTGTGGAAGGTTCTCTCAGGATCTCTTTCTCCTCTGAACCCTGGAGGTCTGAGACCCATGACTCTTCCCCTTGTTCCAACTGGGAGATCACATCGGGTTTGGAAACTGGATACCCTGCTCAGATGAAAGAAAACAAAGGAGTTTAGTTGATTTCATAGGACTTGGTCATAAAAAACAATCTAGTAATTTAACTTCAGTGCTTAGTATGACCTAGTGTCTCTGAGGTAGTCCTCACTGAAAATGGCAAGGGCAGTGTTAGGACCGGAAGACATTGTGACGGGCAATCATTAAGAAGTGCAGTTACGCTTCTAAGTCAACTCCAGGAGAGTGCATAATGG
Source organism: Sternotherus odoratus (assembly GCA_032164245.1). NCBI lineage: Eukaryota > Metazoa > Chordata > Testudines > Kinosternidae > Sternotherus > Sternotherus odoratus. The sequence continues at coordinate 4,638,785 of JAVMKO010000011.1, forward strand.
TGGTATTATCTGAGAATGACCTTGCTATTATCTGTGTGTTTGGGAACCAGTTCCCAGCTGCATGAGTGTTTACCCCTTCTGTGTGAGAATGAATGCGTGGGAAACCAAATGGGGAAACTAAGGCAGGACTGCGTAACCAACAAGTGTTAACCAATCAGTTTGTTGCTTGCTATTAATGAGATGAGTATGTATGAGATGCAAATGAGCATGGGTATATCTGTGCTGACACACCTCTTTGGGTTGGGCTTCCTCCTTGGGCTTCTACATCACGCAGGCGTGTGTCAATCATCTTGTATTGCGGCTGTGCTGGCAGATAAGCCCCCCAGCACGAAATGCCACTCCCTCCAATAAACTCACCACTTTCCAACTAGCCACCTGTGTGAGTCCTCGTTTCTCCCGGCAACGAGATAAGCCCCCTGCAACAGGCAGGCTGACTCAATACGTGTTTTCCTTTGGTCTTTAACATGAGTTCATTGTACAGCTCAGGGATGCCCAACCTGTAGCTCCGGAGCTGCATGCGGCTCTTTAGAAGATAATATGGGGCTCCTGCTAACAGCCGACTCTGAGGGGGAAATTGTGGTTTTTCAGCACCCACTGCCATCCCCATCAGCCCCCTTCCTTCCCCCAGTACCTCCCCCAATCACTGCCTCCTGCTCCCTCCCCCATGCTCTTGCTCACAGAGATCAGTTGTTATGGAGACTCTGGAGGACTGAGGATGTGGCATGCAGCCCCCTCCTTCCCCTAGCACTTTGCGCATGCCGCAATCAGCTGTTTCACAGCATTGAGGAGGAGTAAGGATGCCATGTGCAGCCTCACCCTTCCCTCCTCCCATTATCTCCCATGCACCATGATCATCTGTTTTGTGACATGCAGGAGGTTCAAGGGATGGGAAGTGAGGACATTGCTCAATTAGGGGAGAGGGTGGGAGGAGGCGGTGTTGGAGTGGGGTTCAGGGTGTGGGACAGAGCCAGGGTCTAGCACCCCCTGGCTGCTACCAGTGTCTTCTTTAACAAAGGACATAGTCACTAGCTGGTGTGGAAACTTTGTTTACACCATCTAACAATGGAAGGGAAGTGCAAACAGAAAAGCAAATAGACAGATGAAAATTGAGGCTTCCAACAGGAGTGGGAGAATAAGTATGTTTTTTGTTGAACATAATAGTAAAGCCATGTGTCTTCTTTGCCAGACGTGTGGGGCTCACCTCAAATCTTCAAACTTGCAGCATCATTTTGCCTCTAGCCATGCACTTATGGATCATAGAATCATAGAATATTAGCGTTGGAAGGGATCTCTGGAGGTCATCTAGTCCAACCCCCTGCTTAAAGCAGGACTAATCCCCAACTAAATCATTCCAGCCAGGGCTTTGTCAAGCCTGAACTTAAAAACCTCTAAAGAAGGTGATTCTACCACCTCCCTAGGTAACCCATTCTAATGCTTCACCACCCTCCTAGTGAAAAAGTTTTTCCTAATATCCAGTCTAAACCTTCCCAACTGAAACTTGTGACCATTACTCCTTGTTCTGTCATCTGGTACCACTGAGAACAGTCTAGAGCCATCCTCTTTAAAAACCCCTTTCAGGTAGTTGAAAGCAGCTTTCAAATCTCCCCCCCAGTCTTCTCTTCTGTAGACTAAACAATCCCAGTTCTCTCAGCCTCTCCTCTTAAGTCATGCTCTCCAGGTCACTAATAATTTTTGTTGCTCTTATCTGGACTCTTTCCAATTTTTCCACATCCTTCTTCAAGTGTGGGCCCCAAAACTGGACACAGTACTCCAGATGAGGCCTCACCAATGTCAAATAGAGGGGAACAATAACATTCCTCTGTCTGCTGGCAATGCCCCTACTTATACGGCCCAAAATGCCATTAGCCTTTGTGGCAACAAGGGCACACTGTTGACTCATATCCACCTTCTCATCCACTGTAACCCCTAGGTCCTTTTCTGCAGAACTGCTGCCTAGCTATTTGGTCCCATTCGGTCAGGCAAGAATTCCTACAGGATTCTGAACTCTGCTCTTTAAAACTGAAAACCCTGAAAAAACAAACCGATGTAGAACCCCAGTTCTACCTAATGTGCCAAATGATCATGGACTGGAAAGTTAGCCTCTTGATATGTTGCCTGGCATATAGCCCATGCGAAAAGCCCTACTCTGAAGGACAGCTTATAAAAACCTGCCTCACTGATATAATTTCAATCTTTTCACCAGAGAACAAGAATCTACTGAAGAAAATTTCTGACCTGCAACTTCCACACCACACAACACAACGCAGAATCTCCAACCTAAAACAGTGACATCAAATCACAGCTGAGCTTGCAACACCAGCACTGTGAGTATTTGAGGCATGGCATTGGATGAGTCCTGCCATACACAGGATAAACCTTATTATCGGTATTTGTCTGCACTGTGTCTGATGACTGTGCTGTAAGGAAGAACTCCTCGATATCGCGTCCCTAAAGAACAGAACTCGCGCACCAGATCTAAAGGAGGTGTTGATGTTGGTAGTTGTGAAAAGTCACTTGTCTTTACAGACGTTGCAATGGATGGAGCTCCATCCATGTGGGGATCTATGAATGGATTAGTGGGGCTTTGTAAGTCTAATGAGAGCTTTCCTGAATTTTGGACATTTCACTATTATTCATTGGGTACAACGGATATATATACATCTCAAACGTAATTGGATTATGAAACTTGTCTTGCGCATTGTGAATTTCATTCTCTCAAATGCACTCAAATCACAGACAATTTCAACATCTTAAGAGGACTCCCCTGCTGATATCACTCTGCAGTTCGATGGCTTTCGAGAGCTAAAGTGATTTCCATTTTTTTTCAATCTTCCAGAAGCAGTAACACTGTTTATGGAGGAGAGGCACAGAATACACCCTGAAGATGGGTTCTCGACTGATCATTTCTTGCAGACATGCTGCTGGAGTTGGATAAAGTAAATATGGACGGTTAGAGAAAGTTAGCTCATGTAACTCCATTTTGAAGTTCCTCGCAGCCCTTATCAAGAAAGCCAACACAGCGCATACCAGAGAAAGGGAGGCCTCTAGTCACCAGCGGTTTCAAATACCCTCTAGACCAGTGGTCGCCAACCTTTCAGTCCTCACGGACCACTAAAGTGGCGCAGCACGGCCCCCCCCCCCCCCGCTCGACCGGCTCAGCCCCCCCCCAGCTCGAGCGGCGCGGCTCGGCCCCCCCCCGCTCGACTGGCTCGGCCCCCCCCAGCTCGAGCGGCGCGGCTCGGCCCCCCCCGGCTCGAGCGGCGTGGCTCGACCCCCCCCGGCTCGAGCGGCGCGGCTCGACCCCCCCCGGCTCGAGCGGCCCCCCCGGCTCGAGCGGCGCAGCCCCCCCCGGCTCGAGCGGCGCGGCTGGGGCCCCCCCCGGCTCGAGCAGCGCGGCTCGGCCCCCGCCCCGGCTCGAGCGGCGCGGCTCGGGGCCCCCCCCCGGCTCGAGCGGCGCGGCTCAGATCCCCCCCCCGGCTCGAGCGGCACGGCTCGGGCACCCACACCCCGGCTCGAGCAGCGCAGCTCGGGCCCTTCCCCCGGCTCGAGCGGCGCAGCTCGGGCCCCCCCCGGCTCGAGCGGCGTGGCACAGCTCGGGCGCCCCCGGCTCGAGCGGCGCAAGATGGGAGACAGGAGCGAGCCAGCAGTTGCTGGCCGCCCGGGATGGGGCGGGACAGACGCCTGCAGCCTCTTGCCTGCCCAGAGGGGAGGCCGTGAGGGAGCCCAGTGCCGCGGACAACCAAAATTTTCCCATGGACCACCAGTTGGCAACCACTGCTCTAGACAAAGGAAAGGGCAGCCTGAAACTGCTGGGTCAAAATAAGGAGTTCACGTGAACATCAGCCTGTGGCCATGAGCTCAATGCAGAAAGGGATAGGTGGGAGATAAGAAACTTGCCTTACCATAGGCTAGAAGGCCCGCTGCATGAGGGGTACATGTCCTGCTGTAAAGTATATCATCTATCCTTTGTCTGTATTTCAGGGTCCTTCTTGCTTAGCAAGAATACCACACAGCTGTGTAATAAACTGGGTTTTTCTTTTTCTGCATTTTATTGGAATATTTCCTATGCCTCAGCCTAGACTCGAACTCTACGTGACTAGGGGGTGTAATTTGTAACAGTTTTCGAGCTGCGTGGCCTATAGGCATAATTCGCAGCAGTTTTCGAGCTGTACGTGACCCAAAAGTGTTAATTCACAGCGGTTCTCTTGAACCGTGTGTGTGACCTGTAGGTGTAATTCGTAACAGCCCTCGGGCTGTGCGTGACTTGTGAGTGTAATTCACAAAAGGACTTACAAGGAAAATTCTGGTTGCTGTCTGATCGCATGCAAGGTGTATTTGCATTCATGAACAAACTGCAGTTGTTTCATGAATAATTGCTTGAGGGAGTGCTGACACTTTCCCTCAATGTCACAACTTCCAGCCAGATCAGAAGATGATGCAGCAGAACTCCTAAAATAGAGGACGACTAGATATGCCGGCCTGATTAAAGATCTTAAGGACAGTTTTGAGGAAAGGTTCGAAGATTTACATCAGAAAACACCTCAAATCAGATTTCTGATTAACCCTTTTAGTGCTGAAGCCAATTGTCTGAAGCCCCCTTTAGTCACTGATGAAGCAACATCCCAGATGGAAATAATAGATTGGAAAATGATAGATTGAAATCTCTTCAGAACACACAGGGGCACCCTGACTTTCTGGAAATCTTTAATAAAGGATAAATACGCCAACAGCAGAGGTGCAGCCCCCAAATGAATCTTTATGTTTGCCTTGACCTATCTTTGTGAGTCTGCTTTTTGACACTCAAACATGTCAAATCCAAGCACCGATCCATTTTGACAGACAACCATTTAACAGAAACCAAACTTCAAGGGAATTGTTTAAATCAAAGATTGTCAGAAGTCCCCATCTATATATACATTCCGCCACACATAGATATACAAATATAATCATCACCTATTACTGTGGCTCTTAAGCAATGTACATTGATGAATTCCGGCTCTTGCTCAGGTTGGCTACACTGGTACAGCTGATCGATCACCCTTCATGGGCCATGAAACAGGCTAGGCCAAGGATGGGCAAACTATGGGTTGTGGACCATATCCGGCCGGCGGGTTCCTCCCAACCAGCCCCTGAGGTCCAGCTGGGGAGGCTTCTCTGGCCCCTCCCTAGTTCTCTCCCTCCCCGATGGCCTCAGTAGGTCACACGCAGCAGCTCTTGGGGGCACGGCTGCACAACTGCATGGCCGGCTGGGGATGCTACTCTTGCCTCTTCGCTGCTGTCTGCCTCCCCCGCGGCCACGGGAGCAGCTGCTCTCAGGGGCGGGGCTGTGACTGCACGGCGGGCTGGGCAGGCTGCTCCGGCTCCTCCCCCGCTGTTTCCCTCCCCCAGACTCAGCTCTCAGGGGTGGGACTGCACAACCACGTGTTTCGATCCAGGCCAGACAGAAGTGGATCAGCGCTCCAGTGGATCAGCAGCATTCCTGGCTGTGGGCCAGACATGCTATTCTTAGCGGTGGCAGGAAAGGGGGCTGTAGAGGGGTTGGGGCTGGGGCAGGGATTTGGATAAGGGGCAGAGGGTGTCGGGGGCAGTGAATGGGTGGTTGGATATCACGTGGGAGTCCCAGGGGGTCTGTCAGAGGCTGGTGGTGTGGCTAGGTGATCGGGAGCAGGGGGGGTTGATAGGGGGATAGGGTCCTGGGGCATGATTTGGTGGCAGGGGGGTCTCTGGAGGGGGCAGTGAGGTCTTATCTTCTTATTAAAATAGGAGTAGCAACACTCTATGTAAAGTGATGAGATTTTACTCCATGGTATTACTGAAAATGTTACAACTCTGGGGAACACCAGACCAGTTCCTCAGAGACAGCAAAGAAAACAACTGGTGAAACAGTCATTCTCTGGGAGGGGGAAGGTGTGAAAAGGATATTTACATTGAATCACATGGAAGGCTTGAGGATCAAATCTACAACAGACAGCCTGTCACCATGACTCAGGTGAAAACTGAAAATGTTTCTAGTACAAAGGACTGAATTCTAAAAAGAGGTGGGGAAATGCTGGAGACTCTCTCTCCCCTTTCCTCTGCTCATGACAACTCCTGAAGAACTGAACTTGGGCAGCACTGTGGGTAAGAGAGAGTCCTGGCTGAAAGGAAAACCAGCCTGTCACAGCATATGGTGAGAGAAACATTGACTTTGAATCCATTTCAGCTTGTTAAATTAAACGTTAGTTTGTGTTTTTTCCTGCATTTCTTTTGTAATTAACTCTTTCATATCTATCTCTATTCACTTAATTTTTTTTTTTTTGGTAGCTAATGTTGTTTCATTGTCTCATCTAACCAGTGTGTTTAGTTTAAAGTCTGAGGGAAATTCTATTTGGGATAACAAGACTGGTGCATGTCCTTTTCCACTGATGAAATGAAAGATTTGATATGAGCTTGTGTTGTTCAGTAGCATGCTGGACAGGGCAAGACACATTTCTGGGGGAAATCTGGCACTTGAGAATTTGCTGGTGTTCTCCTGAGGTGTAATTCATGAGTGGCTGACTAGCAGCACTCAATACTGTGTAGCTGGGAGGGAGTTACTTGCTGGAGACTGTGTGTTAACTGGCCAAGAGGGGCTGTTCCAGTAAAACAGTGGAAAAGGCACCCCAGGTTGCAGAATTGACGGGACACAGCTGTTCAACAGTCCAGATTGTACTGTGGGTAACATCACAGACACTCATTATGACAGAACATCTTACAACACAGAGAAGGAAAATCCATGTCCCAGAAATTGAAGACTCCAGAAAGAGGGCAAGTCTCCCTGGCACTGCTTCTTGCAGACAGAGAGGTCCAGAGACAATGAGAGAGTCCTGGGGAAGCTGGGAGCAGTAGCATGGTCTGGTGGGGTTCAATGGAGAATGAGAACAGGAAGGGCAGGGATATCACTGAATGCAGGTGTGATGTTATTAACATGAACTGTGACCATATAGATCACTGTTGCAACCCAGGTCTTACAGTAGCCCCAAGTCTTGTACAGGGGAGGTCAAGTGGGGTGACTATGGAAAGGTTGTAGTTTGCTGGTTAGGATTATGCTGTCTGTACGGATCATTTGTGTATCTGAAGTTATGAATACTGGCTATGTGCTTGTATCTCAATGTACTTGATTCTAAATAGCCTAAGTGAAGCATTTGGTCAGCTTCTTGAGAAAGGACTATTGTCAGTAAGTGCCCAGTCAAAAAACACTTAACTGACACTGGACTTTGGGAGATGACAATCCACATCTGAGTTTTCCTTGGAACATTCAAACTAGCATGTAAACAATGGTGTTGACCTGCAAAAAGTTAAATAATTCATGGACATGTGACTTGCTCAGGTGGTTGAAAACTCCATCTTGTCACTGAGATCTTGCACAGGAGAACAGAGGGGCTTCCACCCACAAGGGAGAGAATATAAAAGGCCCTGGAAACTGCGCTATACTCTCTTCAGCTGGCTCAAGAGATGGCCTCTCAACCCCCAAGGAATGCCTGAGAAAAACTGGAACAAAGGACAGTTTTGATGGCGTTGTGATTGCTGGACCCAGTGTAGGAGGAGTCCACTCTGTGAAAGAAGCTAATTGGAACATCTCTGGGGATTCAACTGTGATCAGTTTCTTAAGTGTATTAGGCTTAGAGCTACTGGCAGAGAAAATGGGCTCAGAGGAAGTCTCAGAACACCAGGTGACAGTCTGAGGGGGGTCTCTGTGACAGGTTTTGTCACAGCAAGATCACAGCAGTACTAGATGACAGGCTAGCACATATTGCAGCAGCTTGGAAAACGTAAGTCCAACTGTACACACAAAATGAGGGGGTCTAAATTAATTGTTATCACTCAAAAGAAGGATCTTGGCATTTTCTGAAAATATCCACTCAATGTGCAGAGGCAGTCAAAAGAGTGAACAGAATGTTGGGAATCATTAAGAAAGGGACAGATCATAAGAGAAAATATATTGCTGCTACATAAATCCATGGTACACCCATATCTTGAATACTGCATACAGAGGTCATCACCCCATCTCAAAAGAGATATATTGGAATTTGAAAAGATTCAGGAAAGGGCAACAAAAATGATTAGGGGTATGGAACAGCTTCTCTATGAGGAGAGATTAAAAACACTGGATTTTTCAGCTGATGAAGGGGAGATATAATAAAAGTCTATAAAATCAAAATCTATAAAGTCTATAAAAATCTGCTGTGGAGAAAGTAAATAAGGAAGTGTTATTTACTCCTCCACCTAACACAGGAACTAGGAGTCACCCAATAAAAGTAATAGACAGCAGGTTTAAAAACCCAAAGAATTATTTCTTCACACAATACAGAGTCAACCTGTGGAACTCTTTGCCAGAGGATGGTGGAAGGCCAAGACTAGAAGAGGGTTCAAAAAAGAACAAGACAAATTAATGAAGGATAAGTCCATGAATGGCCATTAGCCAGAATGGGCAGGGATCATGTACCTAACCACTTACTGCCAGAACCCGGCTGTGGAGAACACTGGGAAATTAGAAGTGAGAATTCAGGAGCAACGGACTCTAATTAGTCTGGAAAAGCAGAATGTGAAAAAGAAGAATCAGGGTCATGTGACTTTAGCACTGAGGGACTCTAAGGAGCCTGCAGAGAAGAGAGATTGTGGCTGTTACACATGGTGATGGGGGAGCAAGACTCTCCATGTCTCAATCAACCTAGGACATTTTCACATGCTGGGGGGGAATCCAGATCAGTGAGGAGTTGTGTCATCTGTAATCCTGGGTGAGTTTCAATGTTCTGCTGCTGACGCTCCCATCGCTGGATACCCCCAGCCAGCATTCAAGGATGTACTGAGTGTCTGTGTGATAAGTAACCCTGGACCAGCAGCTCTGACTCCTGATGCCTGCTTGTTACACCCTAAACACATTCTGGTCTGGGTGGAGCAGGCTCAGGATTTGAAGAGACGGCCGGGGGTAGGAACCTTCTGTTACTTATGCTGCACCTAACCCTCAGTTTTAATTGTACAAACGGGAGATATTTGACACTGTGTGATACTGCTCCTGGGCTCTGTTCCCAAAGTGTTCTGCAGGAGGGGAGGGTCTCTGGCAGTGTGTGTGTGTCACTGGCATATTGGGGTGATGCCAAAACAGGGCAGAGGAGAGGTGGCATTGTGGGGTTGCGTGAACTGTAAGTCTTTATTTCCCCTTTAAAGAACAGGACAGGAATCCTTACCCAGCGAGGCCACATTCTCATAGTTCTCCAGCATCACTTCTCTGTAGAGGGCTCTCTGAGTGGGGTCCAGCAGAGCCCCCTCTCCTCTGGTGAAATACACAGCCACCTCCTCGAAGGTCACCGGCCCCTGAGAGAACAAGAGTCCAACACTCAGTACCTGCTGCCCCACTCACAGCCCCTCTATTTGTGGGGGAGAGGAGCCAATCAAATGGAAGCTCTGGGTGGATTGCAGTAAACAGAATCCCACCCCCACCTCACTCAGAGAATCCAGCAAACACCAGGGTGAGGGAATGAAACGAGAGTCCCTCTATCCCAGCAGAGTCATCACACACCTACTAGCCACACATTGATACAGGAGATGGAGCCCACAGCAGGATCAAGGGAGAACTCCCTGATAGGAAGCCCAACATCCTCCTAATTCAGAGGAGCTGTATATGAAGGGAGGGGAATCTCCCCTAAACCTCACTTGTGGGTGTCCCCTTCAGATCTCTCAGCAGCCACTGATCAAGCAGATTAGGCTACAGCACTGGGAATCTGGTCAGTTTTTCTAGCCCCATGTAGCTGGGTTATTTTCTGTTTCCCAATTTAGGGTATTTCCACCTCTGACCCTCATAGGTCTGTTCCTACAATCTAGGCCACTTATTAAACAACTCCCAGCAGGTTTGTGACACCCTGTCCTCCTCCCTTTCTCCACCCTCTGGATTTCCTGCCCCACTCCAACCTCCAAACCAAACCTTCTCATCTCCGGTGTATTTTCTGTCCCTCTCCCTCCTTCAAGAACTCACCAGCAACCACCTGATAATCCCTACCTGAACTGGCTCCTCTGCAGCCATTTCTCTCCCCTGTCCCACGGGAGGACTGGATGAACTGGAGCAAAACATGGACGTCATTCTGCAGCCTGGGAGGGTGACAAGGGTAATTGTGGAGGTTTCAGAACAGGCTTTAGTTAATTTCACATCACGATTCCCCAGGCTCTTTTCCTGCAGACAGACATCAGATTCTGCCATGTTGGGAAAATGCTCAATGTCTTTATTACAGAGTAGACCTGGTCCCTTCTGCCAGGCTAAGCCCACAGACACATTTTTAACCTCCCTTCTCCTTCGCCATCCCCTCATCCTGTGAGAAAGCCTCTGAACACAAGGCTAGAAAAAGCAAAACCAAAGGAGTCCTTTTAGGGGATTCTCTCAGACACTGACCCAACAGCAGCCACACTACAGCAGGAGCGATATGGAGGCAGGAACGGCCTTTTCCTCTGTTTGATCCTTTTCTTGTTCACATGGGCTGGGCAGAGAAGAAGCTTTAATTAAGGTCACTTCCCACCACAGAACCCCTGCTGGGGGAGCAGCAGCTGCTAAGCCAGATCTCCCACATCACAATGGAGGCTTCAACATCAGATCCAGGAAGCTGAGCCCCAATATCCTGAGCAGAAAGGGAGACAGAGCATTTGAGGAGCCTTCCCTCCTTTAGCTCTCTGGGGAGAGCAGCTAATGAGAGCCCCTCCTCACTGGGAGAATTGCTAATCTCATTTGCCCCACTGTCCTGGAGTCACTCCTTGTCTTTCCATGCAGTGACTCTGGATTAACAATGATCTCTCAATGAAACCCGATGTCAGAAAAAATGAGTACAGAGTGCTGTAGGAGAGACCATTGTGTGGCAGTGCTAACCCCCTTCCCACCTCCCTCACCCCCCAGATCTAGGACAGGGACTTGGGGTATGAATTTTCCCTACAGAACTGGAAGCTCATGCAATTTTCAAGAGAGGAGAAAAGCAAAATCACCTCACAGGGTTTGATAAGTGGATAGAAAGTGATCATGGTGACTGGGTGTTGCTGGGATCCCCCAACTGCCTGCCTAGGACCCTCTAGCAGGACATGCCGTGCTGTTTGCCTGGACTCCCTCCTCCCCCGGGGATCTCCTTATGCTTTACAGAGGGACTCGTCTGTCACGGAGTGCCTGGGGCGATGTTCTGGAACAGCTCCCTAGGAAGCCAGTCAGGACTCCGGGGGAAGTGTCCCCTCTCCATACACAGCCTGTCTCCAAGGCTAGGAGCATCACAGGTTCTGACTTCCACCTTCCTGGGTCTGACCTCAAAGCATTCAGCACCTTCTGCCCCTCCATGTGCTTTCCCCAGTGAGCCCACCCCAATTCCACAGTCAGATGTGACTCTCAGCCAGGCAGTAAAACAGAGGTTTATTCGATGACAGGAACATAATCTAGGTAGAGCGAACGTGACCCCTCCGCTGGGTCCATTTTGGGGATCAAAGAGCCACGCAGAGCTTGCCTGCAGCTCCTTGCCAGCCCCCAGCCAGATCCAGACTCCCACTTCCTCATCCACCCCTCCCCTTCATTCCTCTCTCTCTGTCTTTCCTTCCCCAGGCAGGTCAGCTGACCTCTCTCCAACAGGTTCAGAGGTAGAGAGGTGGGGGGAAGGGACAGGGCCTTGCCAGCTTGCTTATACTGTCTTTCTGATTTGCAACACTATCAGTCCCTATTCCTTCACATAGACACTTAAGAAATGCATAGGGGAAACTGAGGCACACGCAGTATTCCTACTCCATCACACCCTCCAACTGCTTGCTTGACATCCCCTGGGCTAACACAGGGGATTTCCTCCCAACACTCTGTGCACTGGGCATGACAGTGATCCTAGGAGTTTGTGGGGGGAGGAACCCAGACAAAGCCCCTAGGACAGCACCAGGCTCCCTCTAACCCCCTGTCCTGCCTCCCCAAGAGACACCCACCCCACTGTTCTGTGGCTGACAGGCCACCAGTGATACCCACCTCCAGGACCCAGAGCCTCAGGGTTGGGCACATCACAACCGCAAACATCCCAAAGCTCCAGAACCCACCAATCTGACAATGTACCCGCTGTCCAGCCACCCCGAGGCCTCCCCCACCACGATGTCCCTTCAGCTCCAGCTGTAATGACCCAACACAGACACACACCCCAGCAACAGTGTCACTTAATAGTGCCCGATAAGTGGATAGAAATATCTCACTGCCCCCTGCTGGCCAGTCACACAGGCAGAGGGAGCCCTGTGGGAGGTACCGGCGTGAGCCCCGGGGGCGGGGCTGGGGGCCGGGCGGTGACTCTGCCCCAGTGTCCGGGGGGACCCGGCATCTCGCAGCGCCGGGATCTGCTCCCAGGGGAGATCAGAGCTGCTGTCCCCGCAGACCAGCGACTTGCCCAGCCCGGCCAGGCTCTGCCCCGGGGTGGTGGGGGGAGGGGACCAGCACCCTGGCTCCCTGCGCGGGGTGGGGCGGGAGGCTGCCGGGCGGGGGGGAGAAGTGAGACCAGGCGGGGGGGGGGGGATCTGGGGAAAGGGGCGGGTGGAAAATGTCTGATCAGCCCAGACATGGGGGGAGAAGAGCAGGTGACCCCCGAGGGGCGGGGGGAGAAAGGGGTGGCCTGGCCTGGGAGCGCAGGAACCCGTGGATCCCTTCCTGGGAGCACAGGGCCCAGTGGGCTCCCCGCACTTGACCCAGCCCTTGGACAGGGAGTGCGGGGCCCAGCTTCTTCCTGTGCCCGGCTGGGCCCCCGGCCAGGGAGCATAGAGCGGGCCCAGTTGGGGACCTGCGGCATGCTGGCCTGGCCCTTGGGCCAGGAGGGCGGGGCCTCTTGCCCAGCACCCCAACCCAAGCCGGATGAAAACGGCTGGTGGGCCACATGTGGCCCATAGTTTCCCCACCCCGCCCTACCTGGCAGGAAAAGTCCATCAACACCAGAAAGACGATTATGAGATGTTAAAGACGATATAAGTCTGTTGTGCTCTTGACTTCCCATTAGCTGAGTTTGCAGCTCAGAGCACATGGCAGGAAGGGAATTAAAAAACCCCATAAAGAAGGAACTGATCATCTGTATTCTACTTGGACTCTGGGGTGCAAAATTTCTAGGCATAAGCAAGAGATCCCCAGGTCCTTAGCCTGGGTAGAATATGTAGAGCTTGCTTATTATAGAAGGTTTTAGTACCGGGGTTCTCAAAGTGGAGGGGTTGCGGGCCACTTTTGTGGGGGTCGCAAGCCCCTACCGCAGCTACTCCCTCCTGCGGGATCACTGGGGGCTGGCAGCGGCCCGAGCCCGGAGCCGCGCTCCCCGAGCGGCGGCGCGAGCCCCGAGCCCCGGGCGGCGCGAGCCCCGAGCGGCGGCTCGAGCCCCGAGCGGCGGCTCGAGCCCCGAGCGGCGCCCCGAGCGGCGGCTGGAGCCCTGAGCCCCAGCCGTCAGCGGGGACCGGGACTGGGGCTCAGCCAGCAGCCCACTCACGTCGGGGACCGGGGGCACAGCCAGGATCCAGTCCACTGAGGGGACCAGGGCAAGGCGCAGGCGGGAGCATCTCCTGCCACTGGGAATGCGGAAGTATTAAATTCGGCGGCTTTTCGGCGGACATGGAGGGGTCACGCCGCGCCGCCAGAGGAGAAAAAGGGGTCGCGGTCTCAACAAGTTTGAGAACCGCTGTTTTAGTACCTTTTGAAATTTAAGAGTGTAATTCATCTGCATCTGTACTATTACCTGTTTTAACTTTGTAAACAACTCCCATTTCCTTTTAAATAAACCTTAATAAAGGTATTACAGGCCTGGCTAGTGTTGTCTGTTGGGAGATCTAAGATTCAAGTGACCGAAAGAAGTGATCAGTCCTTTGGGAGTGGCAATAACCTGATGATTGCTGTGAGTCATCAGGTAAGCAGTGGTTCTCAACCAGTGGTCTGGAGCCTCCTGGGAGGACCATGAGCAGGTTTCAGGGGGTCTCCAAGCAAGGCCAGCATTAGACTCCCTGAGGCCCAGAGCAGGAATCTGAAGTCCCAGTGCATGGGGCTGAAGTGTGGGGCCCTTAGCCCCCCACCCAGGGCTGCAGCCAAAGCCTAAGCAATGTAGCTTTGTGGGTGGTCCTGCGGCATGGGGCCCCAGGTAGTTGCCCTGCTTGCTACCCCCTAATGCCAATCCTGGTATTTATGTGGAGAAAATCAGTTATTGTGGCCCTTGTGGTCCGTGGAGTTTTTCTTTCTGAGCCCCCTCTCCCCATGTTATAAAAAGGTTGAGAACCCCTGTCCCAGAGGTTCTAACCTGCATGGTGAGATACACAGGATGACCCAAGGGGACTGTCTGTGATTCCATGTTAACGCTGTTCCAGTGCCTTTGTCGTTTACACTGGATACTTGGTGGGTGAAATTTACATATAAACCTCACAACCAGTTCAGGGTTTGTGTCCTGCTTCTTCCCAGTCTGCCCGAGGCTGGTGCTCATGCTCTCGGGTCACTGAGGACAGCGTTACAGAGACTTACGGGCACAACACCACCAGCAGCAATTTGCAGCAATGCAGAGCAGGCTTTACAGTGACACCGGGGGGGGGGTAACAAATAGTCTATGAACTCAGTCAAGCCCCAGTTCTCCCCAGTGCACATCAGCATCCCGGCCAGCTTCAATGAGGGTCAAAGCTGCCACGCCTTCAGTGATGATGGATCTCCAACATAGCATCATCCACACCCCATGACCCGCCTCCTCTCCTGAGACAGAGGTGAGTGACAGACACACTGGCTCCTGGGGGGGTGGGAAATGGATAACAAAACACACCTTCTGGGGGTCCCCCCTCAGGAATTGAAGGTGACAGGCATTGTGGTGGCAGTAAAGCGGGAGCAGAGGGATTGGGAGCAGCACCCTCAAAGGCAATGCTGCCCCGAGGCCTCAGCCCGAGGGTTGAGCCCTGACACACTAAAAGGACCTGCCCTTACACCACCCCTGGACTCACAGTAATACGTGTGCAATATGTGTATTCCTGTAATACGTGTGTGCAGGAGCCTAGGACAGGAGACAGCTACTGGTTTCTCCAGTGCTAAAAGAGGACTGGAGGGGATGGATGACAAGGGGAGGCTGAACTAGAAATGGTGGCAGGAGGAGGAGGTGGAGAAGGAGGGAGACATTTGTAGCATGACCATTATTCCCATTCCACTATAACAAAAAGTACAGGAGAGGGGAGCTGTACTTCAGAATCACCCAACATCGACGTGGAGAGAGCACTGGACAGGGACTATTCCTGGCTCTGCCACCGGCCTGCTGGGTGACTTTGGGTAAGTCATTGCACCTCTCTGTGCCTCCGATTGCAAACTTGTGAGAGACCCACAACTGCCTATACGGCTGCTAAGTCCTCCCGCCAACATCGCTCTATGCAAAAAGCTAGGAAATACACTTCCAACAAGCTTTATGAACGCAGGATGTAAGGTTGCCTGGAATGTCTGGTGTCCATCCAGAAGATACATCAGCAAAACTCAAACTTGTCATAATCCAGAAATGCAGAGATACAGTACACACCAATGTAATCCTAATTCTGACCCACGTGAGCAATGACGCTTTCTTTACTCCTACAACACACCTCTCTGCACCTGGTCATTTTAGTGGTGCCTAAAGTTCTAGGGAAAATGACAACCATGGATAGAATCAAGCACTTTCTCTTTGCTAGGGCAGAATTTGGCTTTAAGTGAGTTGCACTGTGCAGGAGCTATTGATACCTGTTCTACACTCAGACACTGAGCCTCTCCCCAGAGACAGCCGCACACTTGATCAACTGAAATCTCTCTGCCTCTTTTTATACTTCTTTCATCTTAACTCACCGAAGTTCCAGTTAACATTAAACATTCACTTACCCATCGTTAGGCACACAGACTGCTCTCAAATCCCATCTCACTGCTGACTATCCCCATGGCAAACAGTCCCATTTCCTCCTGACACCATGCACAGCTCAGTGCAGAAATGATACAGACTGGAAGCTCAAGGGACACATGCAGCTCTTTCCTTTCATTGCACACATGGGGGACTCAAACCCAGATCCTCTCATATCACAACACCACCTCCACCAAGTTGCTCAAATGCCTCTACCTTTCAATGCAATTACATCTAACACTGAGTGTGGCTGGACTGCAGGCAGATAGCACCCCAGCTCCAGGGGGCAGAGTTAAAGTTTCATCGGGTGTGTATATTAGCTCACTGTACCATAGTTCACAGAGTTTTGCTGAACTTGACATGTCGGCAGGAGCAGACTGTTACCAGCTGCACTCTACAGCCAGCCCCAGGCCTCACTGAGGTCACAATTTCCTATCACCACAAGCCTTCAACTGGCAACAGGGTGCACCAGTGCCAGTGGAGCATTAAAGTAAATTCTATCTATACTAGCAGTTTACACCAGTGCCTAAAACACCAGCGTGGCAGAGACCTTCAGTACCTGGAACAGCAGTACAGTGGTGCTAGAACTGGGATCTATTTCTAGCTCTGTCACGGACAGCCTGGGTGACCTTGGACATGTCAGTGTTTTGCCTCCCAACTTTAGTCTCTTTACCCAGCTGCCCACTCACTGGGGTCTCCTCTCTCTCCAGAGCTGCTCACCACTAAAATCTGAGTAGGTGTCACCAGAGCTAAGGTTGTTCAGCTCTGGAATAGTCTTATAAGGATGGCTGTGGAGTCTCTTTCCCTAGAAGTTCATAAGCACAGCTAGGACAAACCTCTGTCAGAGATAATCTACATATACTTGGTCCTGCCTCAGCAGAGAGATCTGGATTTGATGATGCTTGAGGTCCTTTCCAGCCCTACCTTTCTCCAATGCTTTGCAATATATACGTTGTGGCAAAGCTTTGGCCTTCTCCCTGTGGGTACTGCACTTCCTGAGGCTGATATACTTCCCTTGTAGCACTCTCCTATATCCTTCTGGTCTGACTCCGTCACAACATATAAAAACAAACACTACGTAACATCAGGCAAATCAGAAAAAACAACAACACCCTATAGCGTAAAATGACAAGAAAAAGGAAAAGAAAGCAACACAATGCAAACTAACACACCTTAAGTACACAATGGAAAAGAGCTCAACTCAACCCAACACAAACACAGGCACCAAACACACTGAAGCAAAACAATGCGCCATAAAACTATGCAACACAACAGGATGCATCACAGTTCCAAATGGCAACAAGCCAAACAGTGCAGCGTAGAACAGGACACAGCGCAAAAGAGAATTGTTTCCTTAAACACATATGGAAGGGATCTTGAGAGGTCATCTATTCAAACCTCCTGTTCTGAGGCAGGACCAAATATCCCTAGACATTCCCAGACTGGTGCACCTCTAACCTGGTCTTAAAAACTTCCAATGAAGGAAATTCCACAACCTCCCTTGGAAGCCAATGCAACACAAACACAGAGCAAAACAACACTGTACACACACACACACACACAAGCTGGGCTTCGGATTAAGAGGATGCGCAAGAACTCAAACAATCTGGGTTCAGTTCCCACTTTTAACCAAATTCTCCATGCAAACTGGAGCAAATTACTTCAGCTCTCTGAGCCCCAGTTTCCCCATCTGTAAAATGGAGAGCAGCCTCCCAACATTTGCCTATTCAGTCTTTGAGCTGTTTGTGGTAAGGACTCTCTGTCACCGTGGGCATGTCTACACTGAGGTTAGACACCAGCAGCTGGCCCAGGCCTGCTGACTTGGGCTCACATGGCTCAGGCTGCAGGACTGTTCATTGTGGTGTAGATGCTCCAGCCCAAGGTCTGTCACCCTCCCACCTCACAGGGTTCTACAGCCTGGGTCCAGCCCGATCCTGGACATAGTGCAATTAAACAACCCCTTCACCTGGGCCCTGTGAGCCTGAGTCAGCTGCCAGGGGCCAGCTGTGGGGTTTTAATGGCAGTGTTGACATACCCTTGGTGTCCATTCAGCACCAGTCACAACGGGGACCCTGATCTTGGTCAGTGTCTGTGCAGAGCCCTGCACAACAAGGGGACTGACAGGGAATTACAGGATCTCTGATTCTGTTTGGGGTCCCTGCAGGATCTGGAAAAATGTGGGGCCAGGATCTTTGCCAGGGTTGGTGCAGTGCCCAGTACAGTGGAGGGGTGTGATCTTTGCCAGGGTTGGTGCAGTGCCCAGTACAGTGGAGGGTTGTGATCTCTGTCAGGGTCAGTGCTGTGCCAGGCCCAACAGGGACACAGATCTCAGTCTGGGTCTCTGAAGTGCCGAGCACAATGGAGGTAGCAATGTGGGCAGCAGTCGTGCGCTGCCTGGCACAAGGGGGTCCATGATCACAGTCTGGATCTCAATATTACCTGGCACAACAGTGGGGTCTGAGCTCACTTGGGGTCTCTGCAGCACTTGGCAGAAAGGAGCCCGGATCTCAGTCAGACACCTGGAGAGAAAAACGGGAAGATTTTCAAGAATTTGATATCAATCTATCGAATGGCCGTGGGGTCTGGGGACGTGACTTGCAGGCAGGGGTGGGGATGGGGGGCTGCTGGGTTGGGCAGGGTGGGGGAAGTAGCTGGGACTGGGAAATTTGGGGCTGCGCTGTCTCCATGGGGGTCACTTTCTGGACCTTCACAGTCTCTGTTGCCAGCAGAGAAACACCCCCCCGCCCCCCCCAGCGGTATCCGGGTCTCAGGCTCCCCCAGCCTCTGCCCATTGACCCTCTTCCCAGATCAGAAATCACCCGAGGAAACGATTCCCACCAGAACAAGGACAAATCCCTGCAGGGAACAATGGGGGGGGGGGGACCCCAAACCTGAGATGTGAACTGGCCACTGGGGAAGTGGGGGAGAAAATGGGGTAGGATGGGGGAGGGGAACAGAGACCTTCTCAGGGGTGGGAGGGTAAAGGGGGGGGTCACCCTGGATGTGGTTCGTGGCTCTCTAGGGAGAAAGGGGGCAGGACGGGGGGGTCCCCAGGGCGGGGGGGCAGCGGTAAATCCGAGCGGATCTCAGCCCCCCCCCCGCCCCTCGGGGGTCACCTGCTCTTCTCCCCCCACGTCCGGGCTGATCAGACATTTTCCACCCGCCCCTTTCCCCAGATCCCCCCCCCCGCCCGGTCTCACTCTCCCCCCGCCCGGCAGCCTCCCGCCCCGCCCCGCGCAGGGTCCCGGGGTCTGGTCCCCCCCCAGGGCAGAGCCGGGCCGGGCGGGGGGGTCGTTGGTCTCCCGCGGGGACAGCAGCTCCGACCCCCCCGCGGGCGGGGCCCCCCCGGGAGCAGATCCCGGCGCTGCGCGATGCCGGGTCCCCGGACACTGGGGCGGAGTCACCGCCCGGCCCCAGCCCCGCCCCCGGGGCTCGCGCCGCTACCTGGAGACTCCAACGGCCCCGCGCGGCCCCAGCCCCGCCCCCGGGGCTCGCGCGCTACCTGGACGCGGCACCTCCGCAGCGGGGGGGGCAGAGCCCGGGGCGGCCCCAGGGCGGCTCCAGCGGGGGCGGGGCGGGGCGGGGCCGGGCCGGGCGCGGGGGGGTCACGAAGGTCTCCCCAGCACAGACCCTCCTGCCCCCCCCCAGTGCCGGGGAACAGCAGCGGCGGAGCCCGGCTCGTCCTCCCCCTGCCCAACGTCACTTCCGGTCCCGGGGGAGTCAGGGACTACATCTCCCAGCATGCACCGGGGCCGCTTCCGCCTTCTCCAGACCAGCTACGGGAGCTCCCTGGTGTGGGGGGAGAACAAAGCCCAGAGGCGGGTGAGTGAGAGACCCGGGGGGGGGGGCGCTGGGGCCGGGCGGGAAAGTGACTCTCGGCCCCGGGAACTGGGGAGAAGTCTCGGAGCTGCCACAGCGGATCCGGCCTGGCTGGGATGGGGGGGCAGAGACTGGGCAGGGGGTTCCCCTGTGGGGCGGGGGGAGGGGGGTGTTGGGCGGGGGGAGGGGGGTGCCGGGAGGGGGGGTTCCCCTGTGGGGCGGGGGGAGGGGGGTGTCGGGAGGGGGGGTTCCCCTGTGGGGCGGGGGGAGGGGGGTGTCGGGCGGGGGGGTTCCCCTGTGGGGCGGGGGGAGGGGGGTGTCGGGCGGGGGGTTCCCCTGTGGGGCGGGGGGAGGGGGGTGTCGGGCGGGGGGTTCCCCTGTGGGGCGGGGGGAGGGGGGTGTCGGGCGGGGGGGTTCCCCTGTGGGGCGGGGGGAGGGGGGTGTCGGGCGGGGGGGTTCCCCTGTGGGGCGGGGGGAGGGGGGTGTCGGGCGGGGGGGGTTCCCCTGTGGGGTGGGGGGAGGGGGGTGTCGGGCGGGGGGGTTCCCCTGTGGGGCGGGGGGAGGGGGGTGTCGGGCGGGGGGGGTCCCCTGTGGGGCGGGGGGAGGGGGGTGTCGGGCGGGGGGTTCCCCTGTGGGGCGGGGGGAGGGGGGTGTCGGGCGGGGGGGGTCCCCTGTGGGGCGGGGGGAGGGGGGTGTCGGGCGGGGGGGGTCCCCTGTGGGGCGGGGGGAGGGGGGTGTCGGGCGGGGGGGTCCCCTGTGGGGCGGGGGGAGGGGGGTGTCGGGCGGGGGGGGTCCCCTGTGGGGCGGGGGGAGCGGGGTGTCGGGCGGGGGGGGGGTCCCCTGTGGGGCGGGGGGAGGGGGGTTCCAGCAGCCCCCCAGGGCAGAGGCTGGGCTCGAGGGGAGGGGGTGCCAGCAAACCCCCAGGGTGTCAGGGACTGAGCTGGGGGGGTGGGTAAAGGGTGCCAGCCCCCCCAGGGAAGGGCCTGGGCTCAGGGGAGCGTCCCAGCAACCCCCAGGGACAGGGCCCGGGGTTCTGCCGGCAGCCTGCTGCACCATGGGCCGGGTTTGGGGTGCAGCCAGCAGCCCACCGCTGGCCTGCTGCAGCAGGGGCCAAGGCCCTGAGCACTGCCAGCAGCCCTCCCCGGCAGGAGCAGGGTCCGGGGCTTCGGGCATCGCCAGCAGGGGTTGGGACCAACTGCTGGCAGCAGGGGCTCACGACCCCCACATAATCAGGTCGTGACCCCTTGAGGGGTCCCAACCCCCATTTTGAGAACCAATGTGTTGGACAGTCCTATAAAATCCAGTCAAATAGTCTCTGTTTTCTTCCAATGAGTTAATAACAATAGATAATCCCCTCCGATCTCGGTGTTTTTCTCTCATGTTGTCAGTGGCGTAGTGATGCATATTCTCTGCAGATCTCCAAGGTTGATCTAAAAAAACCCTAAACATTTGCCCCACTTTTTCTCTAGTCCATTTCTAACTGAATATGCCCTGTGATTTCCCATCTCTCTGAATATAAAATAAACAAAATCTCAGATTTACACCCTTCCTCAGATTCTTGAATATGGATATAAAATATTTGCAAATGTTGCCCATTTCCTCTTGATTCATTTATCAAATATTCATCTGAAACACTCAATTTTACCTCACATCAACAACTGATACAAAATCCCTCAGTTTTCCACCCTTTCTTTTTCATTTCTGAACATTGATCTCAAAAGTCAGGTTTTGCTTCTTTCTATGTCATTATCAAATATCAGTTAAGAATCCTGTTGGGTTTGGGGCTGTTCCCAATGTTTCTAAATCCCAGCAACTTCTCCTTCCTTGGAGGGAACCTGTTGCCCTGAGTCCTTCTCCATCCTGGAGGTGGCAGATGGTTAAATTTCCCGGTGATCATTTTTGCCGTTTCCTATGTGAATCATTTGTTCCCAACTTTATCTCTGCTAAAATGTTTGCTGATGAAAGAGGCCAGCCACATATTTAATACACAGCAAAGCCAGAGGCCTTTCGTTTGGTGGATCAGTGGATCCCAACAGGTAATGGAAGAGTTGGCTGCACTATTTACTTTTCTACAGCTGATACGGGATGAGGAGGTCACTCTGAGGGTATGGTTAGACTGAAGATTATAGCGTGTTTATTTGTAGCGCTTCCCAATGTAGCGAAATAGGTATCCCGCTAGAGACTGTACAGATTGAAACCTTGTAGCGCAAAATAATGCCAGCAGTAGCAGTTGCGGGATAGGGCAGGTATCCCAGCATTCAGCTGGGTGCAACGTGCTTTGCAAAGGAGGGGAGTGAGGGGGAACTGGGAAGTTGTTCACAGGGAGACGAGATCTGGCTGTCAGTTTTTGTTAGCGAAAACTGACAGGCTGTCTATTTCAGACACACAGCTCCGTCCGCAAGCATTTTCACTGATTATTTGCTGTGTGAGTTGTTAGAGAGAAACTGCAAAGCTACTTCCGCTTTTATAAAACAACACCTCACGTCATTTGCCTTACATGGCAAGTTGATTGTCTTCAATGGCTTGGTGATGGCCTTCAATGGCTTGCTGATGGCTTTACATGGCTTGGAAGCATGCAAGAGATCCCATGGGTGTCCACATTCCCAACCTTGCGCTATAACGTTAGCGCAAAAAGGCTTATCACTCTGGGAAAGGAGGTTTAATACTTGCGCTTTAAACAGTGAGTCATTTCGCAAAATATCCCTTTGAAGTGTGTTCGCTACAAAAATTATAGCACTACTGGAGGGTTTTTGCACGGCAAAGCGCCAGTCTAACCATGCCCTGAGTGCAGTGTGGTTCCAGAAGTATCCCAACCCACATGACAAATTACCGTATATACTCGAGTATAGGCCGACCCGAATATAAGCCGATGCACCTAATTTTAGCACAAAAACCGGTAAAAGTTATTGACTCGAGTATAAGCCGAGTCCCCCCTGCCGAGGTTCCCCCTGCCGAGTTCCCCCTGCCGAGGTTCCCCCTTCCCCGCCGCGGGCGGGCTGCCGAGGTTCCCCCCTGCCGAGGTTCCCCCTTCCCCGCCGCGGGCGGGCTGCCGAGGTTCCCCCTGCCGAGGTTCCCCCTTCCCCGCCGCGGGCGGGCTGCCGAGGTTCCCCCTGCCGAGTTCCCCCTGCCGAGGTTCCCCCTTCCCCGCCGCGGGCGGGCTGCCGAGGTTCCCCCTGCCGAGTTCCCCCTTCCCCGCCGCAGGCGGGCTGCCGAGGTTCCCTCCTCCCCGCCGGACCAAAAAAAAAATGTGCGCCCCGTTCCTCCCCTCCCCGCCGGACAAAAAAAAAATAAATAAAAAAAAAAAAAAAAAAAAAGCCTCGCTCTCCCGTCCCCGCCGCGCGGGCGGGCTGCCGGGAGCGTCCCGGTTCCCCCCTCCCCGCCGCGGGCGGGCTCCCGGCAGGGACAGGACGGGTCGCGCCCGCAATGGCCGGGGCTCCCCCCGTGACAGGCCGCGGCACGGAGCCGCCGGGCCCAACCGCCCCGGGATCCTCCCGAGCCAGCCCTGCTACCGCGCAGCGGGGGCCGTTCCTCCCCACCCCCCCAGCCCGCCGCCCGGGCCGGGCCCTGCACTCACCCCTCCCCGGGGGGGGGAACGGCCCCCGCTGCGCGGTAGCAGGGCTGGCTCGGGAGGATCCCGGGGCGGTTGGGCCCGGCGGCTCCGTGCCGCGGCCTGTCACGGGGGGAGCCCCGGCCATTGCGGGCGCGACCCGTCCTGTCCCTGCCGGGAGCCCGCCCGCGGCGGGGAGGGGGGAACCGGGACGCTCCCGGCAGCCCGCCCGCGCGGCGGGGACGGGAGAGCGAGGCTTTTTTTTTTTTTTTTTTTTTTTTTTTTTTTTTTACCGGGTTGACTCGAGTATAAGCCGAGGAGGCTTTTTTCAGCCCAAAAAGTGGGCTGAAAAACTCGGCTTATACTCGAGTATATACGGTATCTCCATGAGGGGTTGCTTCCCATGGTGTTAAGATGTAGCCACCTCTGGGGTGGATCCATGGTGGCCATTATTTGCTAGTGACATGGCATGGAAATGTCTTAGCTACTTTGCCCCTCCAGCCCTTCCATTCTCCTGTTCACGAGGCATCCCCCAGGGCTCCCTCTGCCTGTGTGACTGGCCAGCAGGGGGCACTGAGAACTTTCTATCCACTTACTGGACATTGAGAAGTAACACTGTTGCTGGGGTGTGAATCTGTGTTGGGTGATTGCAGCTGGATCTGAAGGGACATCGTGGAAGGGGGAGGCCTCTGGGTGGCTGGGCAGGGGGTATCTCCTGGAGGTGGGTATCACTGGTGGCCTGTCAGCATCAGGGGATCCCACAGTGGGAGGAGGGGGTCCAGGCAAACACCATGGCATGTCCTGCTAGAGGGCAAGTGGGGGTCCTCGGCAGGCAGCTGGGGAATCCCAGCCATGCCCAGTCACCATGATCACTTTCTATCCACTTATCAAACACTGTGATGTGAAATCACAGATTTTTCTTTTCTCCTGTTTGGAAAACTGCACGAACTTCCGGTTCCATCAGGAAATTCTGTGCCCTGAGTCCCTGCCCTAGATCTGGGGGGTTAGGGAGGTGGGAAGGGGGTTAGCACTGCCTCACAATGGTCTCTTCCACAGCACTCTGTACTCATTTTTTCTGACATCTGGTTTCATTGAGAGATCATTGTCTTTTCATGCAGTGACTCTGGATTAACAAGGAGTGACTCCAGAAGGACAGTGGGGCCAATGAGATTAGCAATTCTCCCTGTGAGGAGGGGTTCTCTTTAGCTGCTCTCCCCAAAGAGCTAAAGGAGGGAAGGCTACTCAAATGCTCTATCCCTTTCTGCTCAGGATTTGAGGTTCAGCTTCCTGGATCTGATGCTGAAATCTCCACTGTGATGTGGGAGATCAGGCTTAGCAGCTGCTGCTCCCCCAGCAGGGGTTCTGTGGTGAGAAGTGACCATAATTAAAGGTTCTTCACTGCCCGGCCTTTGTGAACAAGAAAAGCAGCAGACAAAGGAAAAGCTAGTTCCTGACTCCATATCCCTCCTGCTGAGGTGTGGCTTCAGTGGGGACAGTGTCTGAGGGAATCCCCTAAAAAGGACTCCTTTGGCTCTGGTTTTTTCTAGCCTTGTGTTCAGAGGCTTTGTCACAGGAGGAGATGATGGAGAAGGGAGGTTAAAAATGTGTCCGTGGGCTTAACCTGGCAGATGGGTCCAGGTCTAAACTGTAATAAAGACATTGAGCATTTCCCCAACATGTCAGACTCTAGGATGTCTGTCTGCAGGGAAAGAGCCTGGGGAATCGTGATGTGAAATTAACTAAAGCCTGTTTTGAAACCTCCACAGTTGCCCATCTAACCCTCCCAGGCTGCAAAATGACGTCCATGTTTCCCTCCAGTTCATCCCGTCCTCCCATGGGACAGGGGAGAGAAATGGCTGCAGAGGAACCAGTTCAGGTAGGGA
The DNA here is from genome assembly GCA_032164245.1 of Sternotherus odoratus. Taxonomy (NCBI): domain Eukaryota; kingdom Metazoa; phylum Chordata; order Testudines; family Kinosternidae; genus Sternotherus; species Sternotherus odoratus. Next base: position 4,663,888 of record JAVMKO010000011.1, read on the forward strand.
TCATCAGGGGGTTGCTGGTGGGCTCCTGCTGGAGGGAGAGGGACAGAAAAGACACCAAAAATGGGAAGGTTTTGCACAGTCTGGTTTGGAAGTTGGAGTGAGGCAGGAAATGCAGAGGGTGGAGAAAGGGAGGAGGACAGGGTGTGACAAACCTGCTGGGAGTTGTTTAATAAGAGACCTAGATTCTAGGAACTGACCTATGAGGGTTGAAGGTGGAAATAGCCTAAATTGTGAAACAGAAAACAGCCCAGCTACATGGGGCTAGGAAAACTAACCGGATTCCCAGTGCTGAAACCTGATCGACTAATCAGTGGCTGCTGAGAGATCTGAAGGGGGCACCCACCAGTGAGGTTTAGGGGACATTCCCCTCCCTTCATATCCAGCTCCTCTGAATCCTGCTGTGGGCTCCATCTCCTGTATCAGTCTGTGGCTAGTAGGTGTGTGATGACTCTGCTGGGATAGAGGGGCTCTCTCTTCATTTCCTCACCCTGGTGTTTCCTGGATTCTCTGAGTGGGGTCAGGGTGGAATTTTGTTTACTGCAATCCACCCAGAGCTTCCATTTGATTGGCTCCTCTCCTCCACAAATAGAGGGGCTGTGAGTGGGGCAGCAGGTACTGAGTGTTGGACTCTTGTTCTCTCAGCGTCTGGTGACCTTCGAGGAGGTGGCTGTGTATTTCACCAGGGAAGAGTGGGCTCTGCTGGACCCCACTCAGAGAGCCCTCTACAGAGAAGTGATGCTGGAGAACTATGAGAATGTGACCTCGCTGGGTAAGGATTCCTGTCCCCTCAGTTCTTGGAACAGGAAATAAAGACGTACGGTTCACACCAACCCAACAATGCCACCTCTCCTCTGCCCTGTTTTGGCTTCACCCCAATATGCCAGTGACACACACACTGCCAGAGACCCTCCCCTGCTGCAGAACCCTTTGGGAACAGAGCACAGGAGCAGTATCATACAGTGTCAAATATCTCCAGTTTGTACAATTAAAACTGAGGGTTAGGTGCGGCATAGGTAACAGAAGGTTCCTACCCCTGGCCTTCTCCTCAAACCCTGAGCCTGCTCCACCCAGACCAGAATGTGCTTAGGGTGTAACAAGCAGGCATCTGTAGTCAGAGCTGCTGGTTTAGGGTTACTGATCACACAGACACCCAGTGCATTCTTGAATGTTGTCTGGGGGTATCCAGACAAGGAAGCGCCAGCAGCAGAACATCGAAACTCACCCAGGATTACAGATGACACAACTCCTCACTGATTTGGATTCCCTCCTCCAGCATGTGAAAATGCCCTAGGTTGATTGAGACATGGAGATTTTTGCTCCCCCATCACCATATATAACAGCCACAATCTCTCTTCTCTGCAATCTCCTTGGATCTTGGAGTCCCTCAGTGACAGTCACATGACCCTGATTCTTCTTTTTCACATTCTGCTTTTCCAGACTAATTAGAGTCCGTTGCTCCTGAATTCTCACTTCTAATTTCCCAGTGTTCTCCACAGCCGGGTTCTGGCAGTAAGTGGTTAGGGACATGATCCCTGCCCATCCTGGCTAATGGCCATTCATGGACTTATCCTCCATTAATTTATCTTGTTCTTTTTTGAACCCTCTTCTAGTCTTGGCCTTCCACCATCCTCTGGCAAAGAGTTCCACAGGTTGACTATGTACTGTGTGGAGAAATAATTCTTTGGGATTTTTAAACCTGCTGTCTATTACTTTTATTGGGTGACTCCTAGCTCCCGTGTTAGGAGGAGTAGTAAATAACACTTCCTTATTTATTTTCTTCACAGCAGTCTTGATTTTATAGACTTCTATTATAGCTGATCCCCTTCGTCATCTCTTTTTCCAATTTGAAAAATCCAGTGTTTTTAATCTCTCCTCATACAGAAGCTGTACCATACCCCGAATCATTTTTGTTGACCTTTTCTGAACTTTTTCAAATTCCAATGTATCTTTTTTGAGATGGGGTGATGACCTCTGTAGTCAGTATTCAATATATGGGTGTACCATAGATTTATGTAGCAGCAATAGGATATTTTCTGTCTTATGATTTATCCCATTATTAATTATTCCCAACATTCTGTTCACTCTTGACTGCCTCTGCACATTGAGTGGATATTTTCAGAGAACTATCCACAATAATGCCGATACCCCTCTTGAGTGGAAACAATTAATTTAGCCCCCCTCATTTTGTGTACACAGTTGGACTTATGTTTTCCAAGGTGCTGCAATATGTCCTAGCCTATCACCTAGTATGACTGAGATCTTGCTGTGACAAAACCTGTCAGAGAAACCCCCTCAGATTGTCACCTGGTGTTCTGAGACTTCCTCTGAGACCATTTTCTCTGCCAGTAGCTCTAAGCCTAATACACTTAAGAAACTGATTAGAGTTGACGTCTCATTTCCAGAGATGTTCCAATAAGCTTCTTTCACAGAATGGACTTCTTCCTACACTGGGTCCAGCAATCACTCACAACGCCATCATAACTGTCCTTTGTTCCAGTTTCTTTCAGGCATTTCTTGGGGTGGAGAGGTCATCTCTTGAGCCAGCTGAAGACAGTATAGAGCAGTTTCCAGGGCCTTTTATATTCTTGTGGGCGGAAGCCCATTTGTTCTCTTGTGCAAAATCTCAGTGACAAGATGGAGTTTTCAACCACCTGGGCAACTCACATGTCCTTGAATGATTTAACTTTTTACAGGCCAATGCCATTGTTTACATGCTAGTTCGAACATTCCCAGGAAAACTCAGATGTGGATTGGCATCTCCCAAAGTCCAGTCTAAATTAAGTGTTTTTTGACTGGGCACTTACTGAGAATAGTCCTTTCTCAAGAAGCTGACCAAATGCTTCACTGAGGTTATTTAGAATCAAGCACATTGAGATACAAGTACATAGCCAATATTGATAACTTCAAATACACAAATGATCCGTACAGACAACATAATCCTAACCAGCAAACTACAACCTTTCCATCGTCACCCACTTGACCTCCCCTGTACAAGACTTGGGGCTACTATAAGACCTGGGTTGCACCAGTGATCTATACGGTCACAGTCTATGTTAATAACATCACACCTGCATTCAGTGATATCCCTGCCCTTCCTGTTCCCTTTCTCCACTGAACCCCACCAGCCCATGCTACTGTTGCCAGCTTCCCCAGGACTCTCTCATTGTCTCTGGACCTCTCTGTCTGCAAGAAGCAGTGCCAGGGAGACTTGCCCTCTCTCTGGAGTCTTCAATTTCTGGGACATGGATTTACCTTCTCTTTTGTAAGAGGCTCTGTCATAATGAGTGTCTGTGATGTTACCCACAGTACAATCTGGACTGTTGAACAGCTGTGTCCCGTCAATTCTGCAACCTGGGGTGTCTTTTCCACTGTTTTACTGGAACAGCCCCTCTTGGCCAGTTAACACACAGTCTCCAGCAAGTAACTCCCTCCCAGCTACACAGTATTGAGTGCTGCTAGTCAGCCACTCATGAATTACACCTCAGGAGAACACCAGCAAATTCTCAAGTGCCAGATTTCCCCCAGAAATGTGTCTTGTCCTGTCCAGCATGCTACTGAACAACACAAGCTCATATCAAATCTTTCATTTCATCAGTGGAAAAGGACATTCACCAGCCTTGTTATCCCAAATAGAATTTCCCTCAGACTTTAAACTAAGCACACTGGTTAGATAAAAAAATGAAACAACATTAACTACCATAAAAAAAAATTAAGTGACTAGAGATAGAAGTATGAAAGTCAGAGTCAATTACAGAAGAAATGCAGGAAAAAACACAAACTAATGTTTAACTTAACAAGCTGAAATGGATTCAAAGCAAATATTTCTCTCCCCATATGCTGTGACAGGCTGGCTTTCCATTTAGCCCGGACACTCTCTCTTACCCACACTCCTGTCCAAGTTCAGTTCTTCAGGAGTTGTCATGAGCAGAGGAAAGGGGAGAGAGAGAGTCTCAAGCATTTTTCCCAGCTCTTTTTATAATTCAGTCCTTTGTACTAGAAACCTCCTTCAGTTTTCACCTGAGTCATGGTGACAGGCTCTCTGTTGTAGATTTGAGCTTCAAGCCTTCCATGTGATTCAATGTAAATATCTTTTTCACATCTTCCCCCTCCCAGAGAATGGCTGTTTCACCAGTTGTTTTCTTTGCTGTCTCTGAGGAACTGGTCTGGTGTTCCCCAGAGTTGTAACATTTTCAGTAATACCATAGAGTAAAATCTCATCACTTTACATACAGTGTTGCTACCCATATTTTAATAAGAGGATAAGACCTCACTGCCCCCTCCAGAGACCCCCCTGCCCCCTAATCATGCCCCAGGACCCTACCCCCCTATGGAAACCCCCTGCTCCCTGACTTCTATAGCTACACCACCACCCCCTGACAGACCCCCTGGGACTCCCACATGGCATCCAGCCACCCATTCACTGCCCCCGGTGCCATCTGCCCCCTTATCCAACCCCCACCCCAGGCCCAACTTTCCCGCCACCGCTAAGAATAGCGTGTCTGGCCCACAGCCAGGAATGCCGCTGATCCACTGGAGCACTGATCCACTTCTGTCTGTCCTGGAGCCACATGTGGTCATGCAGCCCCCGCACCCAAGAGCTGTGTCTGGGGGAGGGAAACAGTGGGGGAGGAGACATAGCAGCCTCCCCAGCTGGCTATGTAGTCACGCAGCCCCGCTCCTGACAGCAGCTGCTCCTGTGGCCGTGGGGGAGGCAGACAGCGGGGAAGAGGCTAGAGCAGCCTCCCCACCAGCCACACGGTTTAGCAGCTGTGCCCCCCCAGAGCTGCTGCGTATGCCCCACAGAGGCTGTGGGGGAGGGAGAGAACTACAGAGGGCCAGAGCAGCCACCCCAGCCGCATCTCCGGGGCCGGTTGGGAGGAGTGTATGGGGGTATGTATATATAGATGGGGACTTCTGACAATCTTTGGTTTCAAAAATTCCCTTGAAGTTTGGTTTGTGTTAAATGGTTGTCTGTCAAAATGGATTGGTGCTTGGATTTGACATGGTTGAGTGTGAAAAAGCAGATAGGTCAAGGCAAACATAAAGATTAATTTTGGGGCTGCACCTGTGCTGTTGGCTTATTTCTCCTTTGGTAAAGATTTCCAGAAAGTCAGGGTGCCCCTGTGTGTTCTGAAGAGATTTCAATCTATCATTTTCTGATCTATTATTTCCATCTGGGATGTTGCTTCATCAGTGACTAAAGGGAGCTTCAGAAAATTGGCTTCAGCACTAAAAGGGTTAATCAGAAATCTGATTTGAGGTCTTTTCTGATGTAAATCTTGGAAACTTTCCTCAAAACTGTCCTTAACCTTTTTAATCAGTCTTGTGTATCTAGTTTGTGCTCTATTTTAGGGGTTCTGCTGCATCATCTTTTAATCTGGCTGGAAGTTGTGACATTGAGAGAAAGTGTGTCAGCACTCCCTCAAGCAAGTATCCATGAAACAACTGCAGTTTGTTCATGAAAGCAAATACATCTTGCACATGATTAGACAGCAACCAGAATTTTCCTTTTAAGTCCATATTTACTTTATCCAAATCCAGCAGCATGTCTGCAAGAAATGATCAGTCGAGAACCCATCTTCAGGGTGTATTCTGTGCCTCTCCTCCATAAACAATTTTACTGCTTCTGGAAGGTTGAAAAAAATAGGAATTACTTTAGCTCTCAAAAGCCATCGAACTCCACAGTGAAATCAGCAGGGGAGTCCTCTTCATCCAGTTCTTCAATTAGAGGATGGTTAAATTGTCTGTGATTAAGTGCATTTGAGGGAATGAAATTCACAATGTGCAAGACAGGTTTCATGAAGTGATTAAATTTGAGATTTATATATACCCGTTGCTCCCAATGAATAATAGTGAAATGTCCAAAATTCGAGAAAGCTCTCATTAGATTTACAAAGCCCCACTAATCCATTCATAGATCCCCACATGGATGGAGCTCCATCCATTGCAACGTCTGTAAAGACAAGTGACTTCTCACAACTACCAGCATCAACACCTCCTTTAGATCTGTCCGCGACTTCTGTTCTGTAGGCACACGATATCGAGGACTTCTTCCCTTACAACACAGTCATCAGACACAGTGCAGACAAATACCGATTATAAGGCTTATCCTGTGTATGGAATGACTCATCCAAAGCTGTGTCTCAAATACTCAGACTGCTGAGTCTACACGACAAGCGCTAAGCTGAAAGTGGCCACCCGAGAATTGTTCTGTAGACCTAGCTGTGTCTAAAGTGGGAGCTAGGCTGATCTAACTATGGCTACATCTACACTAGAGAGTGTGTTCAATGCCATGTGTGTTGATTAAAGTAGGTTCTGCTTTGAGTGGTGGTCCCTCTTGAATTCCACTGAGGCTAATCCGCATGCACCATCCTCTGAGAGCTTTTTAAAGTAGTAGTGTCTGGGGGGGGGTGTCACTTGTGCCCCCGTGCGTTGCCTTGTGGTTTTGCCTGCATCTTCAGTTCCTCCTTACGGCTGCCTGGTCGAAGTCAGAGCTTCTGCTGTCCCTCAGCCGTGGTGACACATTTTCTTTATTTAGTCGGGACATAACCGCATGATTTAAAGCTCCCACCAGCTACCCCATCCTTGTGGGTACGCAGCAACAAGGGGCCCAACTTTACCCCTCCCTGGGTTCAGGACCAATATTCCTTCCTAGTATACCCAGGTTGCTACAGCTCTGCAGGTTCTTGCCCAAGGAAAGCCTTACACAAACTTATCCTTAAACATGTGCATGTATTTATTAACAATAAATCAACAGAATACATGCGCCAAGCATTTAATGCTCACCCCTCCCAGACAGGACAGCTGGACGTCTCCCAGTGGCCAGTCAGGATCTGCTCTCATCCAGGGCTCTGGCTTCTGCACAATACGGTTGGGTGGGGTAACAGTCTTGACACCTTTGGTCTTGAGCTGTATCTCAGAGTTAAGTTCCAACTAGCCCCTCTTCTGACCCCCATTACATAGTTAAAATGAGGATTTTGCTCATCTATACTTCAACCAATTATAACTAACCATATAAAAAGGAATGAGAAAAACCCCAAGGCACCTTCCCATCTCCCTCCCCACCTGAGATGATAAATAGAAACAGAGGTTGGATGCTGCAGTAGGGGTTCTGACCTGAGAGTTTTGTTAGTAATCTGCTAAAACATGGGGTGAGAGAGCTAGCTTTACAATAAAATAGTTTAAGTCAATGCTAGTAAGCTTTTTATATGTGTTTTTCTTAACTGTCTGACTTTATGCCTTATCACTTACACTCCTTTAAAATCTCTCTGCAGTGAATAAACTTGCTCCACTGTGCTATCTACTCCAGTGTGTTTAAACTGGAGTGTCTGGGTTTCTATTTAAAGTAAGAAGATGGTATATTATTCCCTCACGGGAATAATGGACGTAATCTATTTGTACAGTTCGGGAGAGGGCTGGGCAGTACAGGACGTACGTTTCCTAGGGAAGATCTGAGACTCTGGCTCTGTGTTCGGGTCACCCTGTGACATGACCAAGGCTGGTGAGAGCCAGCGTGTGGCTGGTTGGGTGCAACATGCACACATGTGGCTGGGAGTGACTTACCCATTGGAGGCTGTTTTGTGAGCAGTCCAGGCTGGAGGCTACTGCAGCAGGGCCTTGTAAAGGGCACCCCGGGTTAGAGGGTAGGGGTGACACAGCCCCCACTCATCTGAATTGTAGCCCAGGATGTGTCACCCCCGTTTAGTCTAAAGTCTTTCAAATCTTTGTCTCACGTTCACCTCTTGGTTATCAGGTCAAGTCAGTGTGTAGCCCAAGGAGACCCCCACTTCAGACCACTCCTGCTCCGTCTTTTATGCCCCCAAATGTGTCTTTGTTCTTTACTCTGTGGAAACAGGTACAATTACTCACTGCCCTTTTCTGCAGGGCTGGAGTCCGAAAAGCTGGTGTGACAGAGTCAGGCCAGAAGGGTATAGGAGAGTGCTGGAAGGCAGGTATATCAGTGTCCGGATATGCACCTTTTGGATACCCGGGGGATGGGTGGGCCTAAACCCACCCATTACTGAAGTCCCTCCCCCAGCCTGGTGGGAGGGACACTAGACTCGGGGCCAATTGAATACAGGGGACAACTAATGAAAAAAGGCAGGGGAGTGCGTGAGGGTTACAGGTTCAAAACGAGGGTACAGAATGGGGACACCGAGCAGAGAACCCCACACAGCACCCACTGCTCCGCAAAGCTGTCGAGGGAGCCGGTGGATGCTGCCCAGTGGAACTCCGCCCGGATGCGTGACTGGATAAGTGACCTGAAGTAGGCCCCACAGTCGCACTGTACCCCCTCATCCAGCATCCTCCTCCTGGTGTTATAGATGGTGGTTTTGGCAAGCGCCAGGAGGAGGTTGATGAGGAGGTCTCGTGACTTTGTGGGGCCATGGATGTGGGTGTCCAAAAAGAAAAGGGTGTGGGGGAAAAGTGCAATCAGAACCTCAATAAGAGGTTCTGGAGGAGCCGGAATAGGGGCTGCAGCCTGGCGTACTCGAGGTAGGCATGTGCCAGGTCCTCCCTCGTGCCACAGAAGGGACAGGAGTCTGGCATGGGGAGGAACTGCACCAAGTACACGCCCGTGTTCACGGCTCCATGAAGGAGCCACCAACTAATATCCCCAGCGGGCCATGGAATCAGCGTGGAATAGAAGGTGGACCACTGGGGCCACTCACCCTCATTCAGTGGTAGGTAGTCCCACCACTTGGTATCGGGGCGGGACGCGAGGGTGAGGAGATGAACCGTGTGAAGCACGAGCGTTTACAGCTGTTCCCTCGGCGTGGTTCGAAACGGGACTGGCTGCAAGGTGTGCAGCTGGCGCTGGGTATGGGAGTGGGGAGGCCAGGAGGGCTCACGAAGCTGGGGCCCAAGTACCAGTTCCGGAGGGCCCGGGGTGAGGGGTGGGCGGGGAGAACCCTCTCGCAGGGCCCGCTGCAGGAAACAGAGAGAGACAGGAGACAGAGCGGTCCTCACCTCCTGGAGTACACGCAGGGGGGTCACAAGGGTGGAGAGCACCATGCGCCGAGCAAGCGCACGGGGGTCTGCCCAGTCCCCTCTGTCGTAGTCCAGGAGGTCTCTGACTTTAATGATTTCTCCCAGGACCAACTTCTGGTGCACTGAGGGAGACTCCGCCACCTGCACACTAAGACTGGAATTGTGTAGCAGGGGCTCCGTGAGGAGGTCCTCTCCCTTGGTGGCCACAAAGGACCTGGTCGCCCCGAAGAGCTTCCAGGTCTGGAGGAGGTCCTGGTAGAAGGCCGGCAGCTCAGAGAGATCTCATGGAAGACCCCTCCAGTGGAGAAAAAAGAGCTGTCGGTCATAGCAAAGCCCCCGGAGATGGCGGAGGAAGGTGTGTGCCAACGTTCTCCATGCCGGACTACCAACACCATAAAGGAGTCTCTGCAGGGCCTGGAGGCAGAAGACCTGGACATGGCTGCGCAGGCAGACCAGGCCCTGCCCTCCTTCCGCCAGGGGAAGACTCAGAACCCCTGCAGAGACCCAGTGCAGTCCCGGCCAGAAGAACTCCAGGGCGAGCCTCTGGAGTCTGGCCAGGATCCTCGGGGCCAGGCTCAGGGTGTTGAGCTGGTGCCAGAGCATGGACAGGACCAGCTGATTCAAAACCAGCACCCTCCCACGTAGGGAGAGACATCGGAGCAGTCCCGTCCATCTCCGCACCCGCTCACCCACCCTGCCTTCCAAATCCTGCCAGTTTTCCGGCGGAGAAGGGTGCGTGGCAGAGAGATAAATGCCAAGATAGAGCAGCGGACCCGCGCACCACCGAATGGCTTGAAACACAGGTGGGAGGGACCTGACCTGCCACCCGTCCCCGACCACCAGGCCAGAGCTCTTGACCCTGTTAACGCGGGCGGAGGAGGCCGCCGAGTACACAGCTTGGCAGGCCTCTGCCCGCACCAGGTCGCCCGGGTCCTGGACCATGAGGAGTACATCGTCGGCATACGCTGACAGGACCAGCCGCAGCTCTGGCTCCCGAAGCACCAACCCCGTCAACCTCCGTCAGAGGAGACAGAGGAAGGGCTTGATCCCCAGAGCGTACAGCTGGCCTGAGAGGGGGCACCCCTGCCGTACTCCCCACCCGAAGCTGACCGGCTCGGTCAGGGTCCAGTTGAGCCTGACCAAGCACTCTGCCTCAGCATACAGCACCCGGAGAAAACCCACAAACTGGGGGCTGAAGCCGAATGCCCACAGAGTGCCCAAGAGGTACTCGTGGTCCATCCTGTCGAACGCCTTCTCCTGGTCCAGGGACAGGAGGGCGAACGACAGACCATCCCTACACCCTAGCTCTAAAAGGTCCTGGACTAAATATAGGTTATCGAAGATGGTACGGCCTGGGACCGTGTAGGTCTGGTCGGGATGGACCACGTCCGCCAGCACGGACCCCAGCCGCAGCGAGATGGCTTTCGCTACGACCTTATACTCCGTGCTGAGGAGCGAGACGGGATCCCAATTCTAAAGATCACGGAGGTCCCCCTTCTTTGGCAATAAGTTGAGCACAGCTTGCCTGTATGAAAGAGGGAGCACCATGTGACGGTGCTGTTCCTGGTGGGATCCAACTGTGAGTGTCAGATCAGGACAGATTGCTTCCAAAGGGGCAACTACAGCCCAAAGCTGGGGTTTCTTCACACTAAGGCAAACCAAACCAGCTAAACAGAAAAGACTTTGGTTTCACCCCACTGGCTAACCACAAGTCACACAAGCAATCCCCTTAAGACACTCCAGATTCCCAGTATCACCACCAGCAGCCACCTGTCCTGGGGACCAATGGTTATGAAAACCAATCCCCCAAATAAAGAAAATGGTTCTCCCCAATTCCAAGGAATCCAGCCCCAGACCCAGGTCAATATACAAATTAGATCTTCCCACAAATCACGCTGTTGCCAATCCTTTAGCATCTAAAATCTAAAGGTTTATTGTATAAGGAAAAAGGTATAGGTGAGGGTTAGGAAAGGTTAAAAGAAATCAATTACATGCAGTAATGGTACATCCCTTGGTTCAGTCTTTCAGCTGTAGAATAAACTGCAGGTTTCAATCAAAATCTTTGGAAAGCATCCCCTGCAGAGATGGGTCAGCACCTTTGTCCAGAGTTCCCCGAGAAGCAAAGTTCCATCCAAAGCTGGCAACAAGGCAGGCTGAAGACTGGAGGTAAAAGACAAAATGGGGAATGTTCTTCCAGGCTTTATAGACTTCCTCCTGTGGGTGAAGACCCTCCTCCTCCTTATGAAGAGTCTGGCTGCAAACTGAAGGTTCACAGCCACATGGTCCAATTACCAGACTCTCAATGATTCAGTTTTTGCCCAGGCATGTCCCATTCCCGGGGAGGCTCCTCTCCTCGGGTGTGGACACAGTTCATTGTGCAGTTGATGGCCCTTTAATGGGCTCGAGTTAGCACCAGCGTGTCTGAGATTTCACAGGAGCCAAGCCTAAGTTTGAAGTACAGGCACCTCTTATTCAATATCCATAACTTCAGTTCCAAAATAGATACACACATATGGTCATATACACCTGTTATGACCCCCTTCACATAATATTTGGTACCCTAATGATCTATATGGTACCAAATTATTCCAGTAACGTGACACCCCCCCATTGCAAGGACTCTGCCCGGACCATGACGAGGTCCAGGCCGAGGACGTCCCGGAACGCGCGGTAGATCTCCACGGTCAGCCCGTCCATGCCCGGAGACTTGTTGGTGGGCATGAGACGGAGGGCGGCCGAGAACTCTGCCAGAGAGAGAGGTGTCTCTAGCCGGTCTCGGTCGCCCGCACCGACCGTTGGGAGCTCAGTCCAGAGCACCCTGTGGGCTTCGGCTTCGGTCAGATCCGGGGAGAAGAGGTCGGCGTAGAAGGCCCTGGCCCTTCCACGCATCTCCTCCGGATCCGTGAGGGGGGTGCCATCCACCGCCAAGAGGCAGGTGACATGTTTTTTGTCCCCCTCCTTTTCTACAGGGTGTAGAAGAAGCAGGAGCCGCGATCCATCTCCCAAAGGAGACAGATGCAGGTTCGAACGAACGCACCCCGGGCCCGGTGGTCCTCCAGAGCCAGGAGCTCCTCCGTTTCTTCCTGTATGCTGCACGGAGGGGGTGGATCCTCGGGGCTGGAGGCCAGGTGCCTCTCTAGCTGTAAAACCTCCCACTCCAACTGCTCTATCACTGCACCCCACCGCCAGCTGGTGCCCCGGGTGTAGTCATGACAGAAGAGCTTGGCACGCACCTTCCCCATGTCCCACCACCGCCTCGCGGAAGAGAAGGAACACCGCTGTTCCCGCCAGGCCAACCAGAACTCCCAGAAGGCTGCCACGAAGCCCGCATCCTCCAGCAGACTGTTGTTAAAATGCCAAGAGGCTGGCCCCGGCCTCTCCAAACTCAGAGAGGCCGTCACAGTCACCAGATGGTGATCCAAGAATGGGGCCGGACGGACGCCGGAGGTGCGGGCTTCCACCAGATAGAGTCTGAAAAAATAGAGGCGGTCTATCCAGGAGTAAATGGACTGCCCTTCCCCCACCTGGACATAAGTAAAGGTGACAGAGGCTCACTGATTAGTTAGGGGAGGTAGAAAAGGAGGTTAGCCCGGGCCCACCCTCTACTCCATGCTCCAGCCTAGTGACCCTAATAGTATCAAAAAAGATTGCTGACCTTTTAGGTACCAAACACCATACAATTCCCTGGGCTACTTCCCCACAGCAGTCCCCCGCTTCTTCCAACTTCTCTTCACCCTTACCTCAGGGCCTCCTTCCAAACTCCCTCCACTCCAACGCCTCCCAAACTGCTCTCTGCTCCAATGCCTCCCAAACTCCTGCCACCCACACCCACCTGACTAAATGGGAGGGTTTGTAAGTGGTTTCAGCCAGCCCCTGATTGGCTTCAGGTGTCCCAATCAAGCTAGCTGTTTCTGCTGCTCTCTAGAACCTTCTTAACTGGCCCCAGGTGTCTTGATTGGCCTGGAGTAGCCTTTGTTTGGCTATCCCAGGAACAGAGACTTGCACATCCTGAGACTGATATACCTGCCTTCCAGCACTCTCCTATACCCTTCTGGCCTGACTCCATCACATATCCTTCCCCCATGCTCAACACCAAAGGGTTGGGCAACTTGGGTCGACATACAATGCACTCGTGATAAGCCATCTGCATTGCCATGATGACTTCAGGCTCTGTGCTGTATGCGGAACTGGAAAGGTTGGAGGGATAAAAACCATCTAGTCACCCTTGCATTTTTCTCCTTGTTCCTCTGCATCCACTGAAGAGGGGCATGGTCAGTCACGAGGGTAAATTTTCTTCCTAGTAGGTAGTATTTCAGTGTTCCCATGGCCCACTTAACAGCAAGGCATTCCCTCTCAAACACAGCATACTTTTGTTCTCTTGGGAGGATTTTTCTACTGAGATAGAGGATTGGATGATGATCTTCCCTGACCATCTGGGATAGGACAGCACCATCCAAACAAACATGATTGATAATACTCACCATCCTGCTGCTTTGAGCAAAGGAAGCTGGGTGGAGGAACGAGCTGGGGTTAAACAGAATCTTTGTGACAAGATATGAGTGAAAGTGCCCCTGTGATCACACCCTACATACTACTGGTATAGCCTTTGTGCAAGGTATGCCTTGTGAGGTATCACTTGAAAACCAATAACTTACTGGTTAGTAATTCAGTGAAATGTATGTAAGAGCATTGTATGTGAAGTTATGAAGTCCCCTCCCTCCTCCCCATACAACAAAGATAGTAGATGTTCAAACACACACAGCCACAACTAGGGAGAAGTTGTTAACCCAGTCTAATCTAATCAATGGAATACATGCTTACCTCAATTTGCATAGAAATAATAGGGTCCTGGAGACAGCAAAAAGGGAAAATCGCATGAGCCAAATCAAATCTCTATTTCAGCATACACAGGGGAGGAGTAGGAGCCTGGCTCCACCTTCAGCGCTACACTCCATGTCTCCTTCGGTGTTTGAATAAACTTTGCTTGAGGGGAAATCCTGAGTAGAATCCACTTCAAAGTTTGACTGGACTATAAATGTGACCTCTACCACGGACCTCTAACGTGAACTGTCCAGGAGAGGGCTGGCCAATGAGGAACACATGTTTGGGGGAAAATTTGGGAGTGGGAGTGTATTGGGACCTGTAGGCTCCCTCCTGCTCGGAGGGAAACTACTTGGGCTGGTCCGAACTGGCTGGGTTCAGGCTCTGTACGGCAGCCCGCAAGTGGTAGAGTCTCTGAGAGACTGGCTAAGGCCTGAACGGGGCACAGGCAGCCAGCCTGAAATAGCAGTCTTAGGTAGTCTGGGGCTTGGGCTTTAGGTGCTCAGGCAGCCAGCAAGCAAGCAGTCTCTCAGGGGCTGGCTGTAGCCCAGGGTGGGGCACAGGCCGCTAGCAAACAAATGGTCTCTGGTGAGCCTAGGAAGGCAGTTCAGCTTCCGGGGCAGTGTTCCCTTGCTCAGGGTAGGGGTCAGCTGGCTCAGGAAGTGGGTTTCTCTGCTGTCCAGTTAGCCTCTGATTCCTCTGGGTACACAGCAACAGGTACTCCCGGCTAGTTGGCATCAGCGTCGGGGTCTAGACCACAGCTTGGGCTGGAGTATCTTCCATGCAGTAGCGGGTCAGGCGAAGCATCCTTCTCCTCCTTGGCTTCTCCCCCTTCTTGGCTGCAGGGATCGGCTTTTCTAATTCCAGTCCTGCCCCTGTACTTCCGGTGTGGGCGGGGGCGGCCTTGGCTCCTCCCTCTGAGGGGCATGTATGGCTTCCTTGCACTCCCAATTGGAGGGAGACCACTCGTGCTCACGGCTATTCTGCACTTAGTAACCCAGGTTGATGGAGACCAGATTGGGACTGGAAAGTTGCTGACAGGCTGCTGGGCCAGGGCTGTAGCCTGACACACACACACATTGAAGCTGTGACCTGCAGGCTGGTAGGGTGTTTTACAGCTGCCCTGGTTGGCAGCTACATCAGCAAAGCATTGAGAGGCATCCAGCATCACAGGGCAGGTGGAGACGCAACGTTTCAGTGTCTGGATTGCACCCCCAGAATGTAAGACAAGTACCCCATAAGAACATAAGAATGTCCGTACTGGGTCAGACCAAAGGTCCATCCAGCCCAGTATCCTGTCTGCCAACAGTTGCCAATGCCAAATGCCCCGGAGTGAGTGAACCTAACAGGTAATGATCAAGTGATCTCTCTCATGCCATCCATCACACCCTTCTGGCAAACAGAGGTGAGGGATGCCATTCCTTACTCATCCTGGCTAGCAGCCATTAATGGACTTAACCTCCATGAATTTATCCAGTTCTCTTTTAAACCCTGTTCTGATCCTAGCCTTCTGTCGCGTTACTGAAATAATTTGGGACCCTATAAATCATTGCTGCAACCAGGGTCCTATAGTGGCACCAAATCTTATGTACAGGGGGTCATAATGGGTGCCTACAACCAGGTTATGAATGGCTGATTATGAATATGCCAGTGATATGTGTGTATCAATTTTGTAGTTAGAGCTATAATATTGGCTCTGGACTGTCTGTCTTTCCAAATA
The DNA here is from genome assembly GCA_032164245.1 of Sternotherus odoratus. Taxonomy (NCBI): domain Eukaryota; kingdom Metazoa; phylum Chordata; order Testudines; family Kinosternidae; genus Sternotherus; species Sternotherus odoratus. The sequence continues at coordinate 4,679,420 of JAVMKO010000011.1, forward strand.
TTGTGCTCTGCTGGGGAAGAAGATTCCTGAATACTGGGCGTCAGCTTGGCTTGGGCTGCCTGATGGCCCATTAAGGGACTATCAGCAACACAATGGACTCTGGGAGCTTGGAATGCTCCAATCCAGACAAAAAGTCTACGAGAGAAAGCCTGGGCATAATGGCTGCTGCCTGCAAATATGAGTCATGCATGGTCATGTGATCTGCCCATGTGGCTCCAGAACTCCATGGGGCTGGACTTTTCACAGCAGGAAGGGAAAAAACTATAAAGGAAGCTGCTACAGCCCTCCATCTTCGTCTTCTACCTCCAGCCTGCAGCCTGTCTTGCTTCCAGCTCTGAATGGACTTTGCTACACAGGTGAACTCTGAACTAAGGTGCTGACCAATCCCTAAATGGGATGCTTTCTAAAGACTTTGATTTGAACCTGCAGTTTATTCTACCTTTGCTGCAAGCCTGAACCAAGAGATGTGCCATTACTGCATGTAATTGATTTCTTTTAACCTTTCCTAACCCTCACCTATACCTTTTTCCTTATACAATAAACCTTTAGATTTTAGATGCTAAAGGATTGGCAACAGCGTGATTTGTGGGAAGATCTGATTTGTATATTGACCTGGGTCTGGGGCCTGATTCTTTGGAATTGGGGAGAACCGTTTTCTTTATTTGGGGTATTGGTTTTTGTCACGTGACTGAAATAATTTGGGACCCTATAAATCATTGCTGCAACCAGGGTCCTATAGTGGCACCAAGTCTTATGTACAGGGGGTCATAATGGGTGCCTACAACTAGGTTATGAATGGCCGATTATGAATATGCCAGTCATATGTGTGTATCTATTCCATATGTGTGTATCTATTTTGTAACTAAAGTTAAAGGTGCCTGTACTTCAAAATTAGGCTTGGCTCCTGTGAAGGCTCAGACACGCTGGGGCTGCCTGATGGCCCATTAAGGCAGTGGTCCCCAACCTTTTTATCTCCACAGACCGGTCAACGCGGCGCAGTCAATGCTTGCGGACCGGGAGGTTTTTTTATTTTTTCCCGCGGCGCGGCCGAGCCTTATGTCCGCCGAAAAGCCGCCGATTAAACATGCGTTGTTTAAAGCAACTATGGCGCTGCGGACTCCTGAATGTCCGCCGAAAAACCGCCGGAAACGGAAACCAGGAACCGGCCCGGCCATTGTGGAAACCACAGCGGCCGATACAAAGGGTAAGACGGCCGCGGCCCGGTACCAATTGCTCCACGGACCGGTACCGGGCCGGGGGTTGGGGACCACTGCATTAAGGGACATCAACCACACAATGGACTTTGTCCACACCCTGTCCACACCCGAGCTGCTCTAGAAATGTCAACTGCCTGGTCAGAAACTGAATCCTGGAGAGTCGGTGATTGGACCTTGTGACTGTAAACCTCCATTTTGAACCAGACTCTGCAAAAGAAGGAGGAGGGTCTTGGCCCAGAAGACAGAGTCTATAAAAGCTGGAAGAAGCATTCTCCATTTTGTCTCTACCTTCAGCATGCAGCCTGTCTTGCTTCCAGCTCTGAATGGACTTTGCTACACAGGTGAACTCTGGACTAAGGTTCTGACCCATTCCTAAATGGAATGCTTTCTAAAGACTTTGATTTGAACCTGCAGTTTATTCTACCTTTGCTGCAAGCCTGAACTAAGAGATGTGCCATTACTGCATGTAATTGATTTCTTTTAACCATTCTTAACCCTCACCTATACCTTTTTCCTTTTATAATAAACCTTTAGATTTTAGATTCTAAAGGATTGGCAACAGCGTGATTTGTGGTAATATCTGATTGGTATATTGACCTGGGTCTGGGGCCTGATTCCTTGGAATTGGGGAGAACCGTTTTCTTTATTTGGGGGATTGGTTTTCATAACCATTGATCCCCAGGACAGGTGGCTGGTGGTGGTGATACTGGGAAGCTGGAGTGTCTAAGGGAATTGCTTGTGTGACTTGTGGTTAGCCAGTGGGGCAAAACCAAAGTCTTTTCTGTTTGGCTGGTTTGGTTTGCTTTAGTATGGAAAAACCCCAGCTTTGGTCTGTAGTTGCCCCTTTGGAAGCAATCTGTCCTGATCTGACACTCACAGTTGGATCCCACCAGGAACAGCACCATCACACCTTCACAGCCTCCTCAGGCAAGGAGTTCCACAGGTTGACTGTGCGCTGTGTGAAGAAGAACTTCTTTAGATTTGTTTTAAAGCTGCTGCCCATGAATTTCATTTGATGACCCCTAGTTCTTATATTATGGGAACACATAAATAAGTTTTCCTTTTTCTCTTTCTCCACACCATTCAATTTTATAGACTTCTATCATATCCCCCCTTAGTCTCCTCTTTTCCAAACTGAAAAGTCCTAGCCTCTTTAATCTCTCCTCATATGGGGCCTGTTCCAAACCCCTCATCATTTTAGTTGCCCTTCTCTGAATCTTTTCTAATGCCACTATATCCTATTTGAGATGGGGAGATCACATCAGTACGCAGTATTCAAGATATAGGCACGGCATGGATTTATATAAGGGCAGTAAGATATGATCTGCTTATTCTCCATCCCTTTTAAAATGATTCCTAATATCCTGTTTGCTTTGTTGACTGCTGCTGCACACTACGTCAATGTTTTTAGGAAACTATCCACGATGACCCCAAGATCTCTTCCTGATTAATTGTATCTAAATTAGCCCCCATCATATTGTATGTATTGGTGGTGTTATTTTTTCCAATGTGCCTTACTTGACATTTAATTTATCCACATTCTATTTCATTTCCCATTTTGTTGCCCAATCACTTTGTCTTGTGAGATCTTTTTGAAGTTCTTCACAGTCTGCTTTGGTCTTCACTATCTTTAGCAGTTTAGTATCATCTGCAAACTTTGCCACCTCACTGTTACCCCTTTCTCCTTGTTTTCTTGCTTGTTTTCTGTCACTTGTGTAGAGTTTCCAGTTTCTGAACCTGATATGATCTCCTGGCTGGAACGAGGGGAGGATCGCTGGGTCCCTGACCTCCAGGACTTTGAGGAAAGAGAGACCCTGAGAGATGCCTGCACAGGTGAGGAATCAGTTAAACCAACACAAAATCTGTCCGTGAATTAAGGAAAGAGTTGAGATTGCTTGTGAGCTCTCTTGAGTTTAGGGTTATTTTCAGGAAATGTGGCATCCTCATGGCAGACTTCATTCTTGGATTCCTGCCTGACCTGACTCGTGCCTGATAGTAGCTCCCACGTCAATCTACTTTCTCCCTGAGTGTTTGGTTGAGATTTAGACCTAAAATTGATTCCCTTCTCTCTCCCCTCTGGGGAAAGATTTGGGGGAGATTCAGTTCTTTCTTTCTTTGATTTCTCAATCACTTGCTTTTGTTTGTTCCCAATGCCCCTGCTTTCTTCCATTATTCTCTGTGAGGTTTTCTTTTTCTCTGGCAAAACAAGTGATCTGTGTCTGGTTTCTCTATCTCTCCTAGCAGATAATGGGATGGTGAAAGAGGAGGAGAATCCTCAACAAGATGATGCTGAGCAAGTAGAAGCATATGGGATGTTAGCAGAAGGATCCAAAGGGAATATTTCCTGGAGTTGTGCACAGGCAAACACCTGTGAGAGTCCGCACAGACCGGAGAAAGAGTTCAGTAGCGGCTCAGATCTTGTTAGACATGAGAGAATTGACATTGGAAGAACACCCTTCATCTGCCCAGAGTGTGGGAAAGCCTTCAAATATAACTCATTCTTGATAAGACATCAGCGGGTCCACACAGGAGAGAGACCATACACATGCCCCGAGTGTGGGAAGAGCTTCACTCAGAGCTCCACCCTTAAAGTTCATCAGAGGATCCACACAGGTGAGAAACCCTACACTTACCATGAATGGGGGAAAAACTTCATTCAGAGCTCAGAGTTTCCTAAGCACCAGAGTATCCACATGGGGGAGAGACTGTACAGATGTACTGAGTGCGGGAAAAGCTTCCATGGGTGCTCAGAGCTTATCACATCAAAAAATCCACACAGGAGAGAGGCCCTAGTCATGCCCTGTGTGTGGGAAAGGCTTCAGTCACAGATTATCCCACATCAGAGAACCCACACAAGAGAGTAGCACTATACCTGTATTCAGTAGGGCTGACCAAAGCTTTTTGGTTTTATTGTTGTGGGTTTTGTTTTGTTTTTGGAAGGCATTGGCTAATTCCCACCTAGTGGTTTTTAAAGTTGATTGTAGCATTTCCTTTACTATCATCTCTCAGCTCCTCTTGGGTGACTTGCCACCTTCTACCTTTTACAGCTCACCTTACTTTTGGGGTGAATTCGTGATACTTCGGTCAACTCTTTAGTCTTATGAATTATAGGAGTCTGTGTCCCTGCTGTCAGAAATGTCCATCAGTCCGAGTTGGAGAAATAGGATTGACCTGATCTAGCTACAGTGAGATAAAAACTATCTGCACCTTGTCTCCACTAGAACTGTACATTAAGTTAGGACATGTCTATACTACCACTTATGTCAGCAAAACTTATGTTTCTCAGGGTGTGAAAAAACACCCCCAGAAGTAACATAACTGGTGTAAACCTAATTGCCCGAGTGCACAGCACTATGTGGTAGGATACCCTCTCCCCTTGTGCTGACCTAATCTCCACCCTGAGCATCACATTGCAAAGGGAATGTTAGTCACCAGATTTCCTGGTTGGGCGAGAGTCTCATGCCCAGGTTTTCTGACATTGCTCGTGGTTGTGCTGAAGAGGAGGAAGTTTTTCTACCAATTTTCTGATTTAGAATATCGTGTGATGTAATAAAAATGCAGGAGGAAAGGTAGAAAAAAAGGATCATTTCAGCATCTGTGATATCCAAATTAGATGCTGAGAGTCAGAGGGATTTCTTTCCAATCCCCATCATGAATTTCCCACCACTCCAAAAGCACTGGCTTCTTAGTGAACCACAATCACTTCTCCTCCCCATGTTCTATCCCTCCAGCTCTCAAAGTGTCCCATGAAGCAGTGTTCTCAGCTCTCTCTGCCTAGCTTTGATCCTAAATCAGGCTCGTTGGGGTGGAAATGAGCATCACAGACCTAGAGGGGGAATTTGAGAGGATTCCAAACAGATTAACCTTTCTGTGTTCTAATCCCCGTTTCTGCCTATTGGCAAAGTTGCTTTTAGGATTTTCCATCTGAGCTGGGATTGTTTCCAGATGGAAAAAGAGGCTGATTTTCTCCATTATGATGATGCTAAAACCTTTGTAATTTGCATGACGGAATAGTAATGAGGTGGTGATGCATGAAGAAGGCTTGAATGGCTCAGAGGACAGTCCAATAGGAAAGTCTGTTCTAATTTGGCATCAGGGGATGTGAGATGCTCTGGAATTTGATTTTATATGTTACTGAAACTGATTCTTTTGCATTGAGGGTTTTTCCCTCTTTCCTGAGGGCATTTGATAACATAACTGGATATTAGTGTTTTTTATGATAGGTTAAAGTTCAGGTTTTTGGTGGAGTTTGAGACAAATGACCATTTACTAAACCAATATTTTCATTCTCTGTTTGTATTTTTTCCACTCCTCCATTACCACATGGGGGAAGTGCAAGAGCAGTTCAGTTCAATTATTTAAGCTCAGTATGAGTGTGGACGCAAGAACAAAGGGATATATACCCGTTATGAGGAAGTTTAGACTGAAATGAAATGAATGTTTTAACCATCAGAGGAGTGAAGTTCTGGAACAACCTTCCAAGGGGAGCAGTGGGGGCAAGAGAGATATCTGGCTTCAAGATTAAGCTTGATAAGTTTATGGAGGGGATGGCGTGATGGGATAGCCTAATTGTGGCAATTAATTGATCTTTGACTATTAGCAGTAAATATGCCCATTGGCCTGTGATGGGATGTTGGATGGAGTGGGATCTGAGTTACTACAGAGATTTCTTTCCTGGGTGTCTGGCTGGTGAGTCTTGCCCACATGCTCAGGGTTCAGCTGATCGCCATATTTGGGGTCAGAAAGGAATTTTCCTCCAGGGCAGATTGGAGAGGTGCTGGGTGTTTTTTACCTTCCTCTGCAGCACGTGGCATGGTTCCCCTGCTGGAGGATTCTCTGACCTTGAAGTCTTTAGACCATGATTTGAGAACTTCAATAGCTCAGACATAGATTAGGGGTTTATTACAGGAGTTGGTGGCTGAGATTCTGTGTCCTGCATTGTACAGGAGGTCAGACTAGATAACCATAATGGTCCCTTCTGACCTTAAAGTCTATGAGTCAGGAATGAACATTCTAATCTACTGCATGTGCTACCAGAGAAACAGTAGCATTTTTAAATTGTATGTAGAATCATAGATGATCAGGGTTGGAAGAGACCTCAGGAAGTTCTAGTCCAACCCCCTGCTTAAAGCAGGACCAACCCCAACTAGATCATTCCAGCCAGGGCTTTGTCACACCTGACCTTAAAAACCTGTAAGGAAGGAGATTCCACCACCTCACTAGGCAACCCATTCCAATGCTTCACTACCCTCCTAGGGAAATAGTTTTTCCTAATATCCAACCTAAACCTCCCCCACTTCAACTTGAGACCATTACTCCTTGTTCTGTCATCTGGTCCCACTGAGAACAGTCTAGATCCATCCTCTTTGGAACCCCCTTTCAGGTAGTTGAAAGCAGCTATCAAATCCCCCCTCAGTCATCTCTTCTGGAGACTAAACAATCTCAGTTCTCTCAGCCTCTCCTCATAAGTCATGCACTCCAGGCTCCTAATCATTTTTGTTGCCTTCCTCTGAATTCTTCCAATTTTTCCAAATCCTTCTTGTAGTGTGGGCCCCAAAACTGGATTCAGTACTCCAGGTGAGGTCTCACCAATGTCGAATAGAGGGGAATGATCACGTCCCTTGATCTACTGGCAATGCTCCTACTTATACAGCCCAAAATGCCATTATCCTTCTTGGCAACAAGGGCACACTGTTGACTCATATCCAGCTTCTCGTCCACTGTAACCCCTAGGTCCTTTTCTGCAGAACTGGTGCCTAGCCATTCGGTCCCTGGTCTGTAGCAGTGCATGGGATTCTTCCGTCCCAAGTGCAGGACTCTGCATTTGTCCTTTTTGAACCTCATCAAATTTCTTTTGGCCCAATCCTCTAATTTGTCTAGGTCCCTGTGTATCCCCACCCTACCCTCCAGTGTATCTACGGATCTCCCAGTTTAGTGTCGTCCGCAAACTTGCTGAGAGTACATCAAACTAAGGAATGGAATTGAATAACACTATTTGGGTCACTATTGTCTCAGATGATTTAAGGACGATATTCTCCAGTATGTAACTTGGAACTAAGCCAAATGCCCATGTATTTGGGTTGCAAGGCAGTTGTGGCCCAGGCCTACTAGGAAGTTAGTTCTGAACATCTGTCTTTCCTAATCAAGTGCCCATTGAGAATTATTTCAGAACAGAGTTCCTACCTCTGCAGAGATGGAGAAAATGGAAGTGGTATTTTTGCTGAGTTTACACTTTGTAGATGCTTCAAATGTGAATAAAATAAAATCCATTTTGAATGTGAGGTAGCTGCAGTGGTAGATCTGCTTTTAATAGATGCCCAACACTGGTAACTTACAGGGCTTGTGATCCAGGCCCAGAGGTGTGCCACCAGATGAAATAAATAACCCGGGCATGCTTGGTTGGGGACACGATTCCTCACTCTAAGACTATTGTGATTTTCTGTGATGTGGTAAAAGATTCTACTCCAGAGAAGTAAAGTTACCCTGCAATGGCCAAGAAATAGACTAGACCTCAAGTAGAAATAATAGACACATCAAGGTTGACTTTTACCCCAGAGATGGTGTCACTGAGTGCCTGGGGCGATGGTCTGGAACTCCCTATGAAGCCAATCAAATCAACAGTCAAACATGACTTTCAGCCAGGCAGTAAAACAGAGGTTTATTCAATGGCAAGAAGAACATAATCTAGGTAGTCACACAGAGCTTGCCTGCAGCTCCTTGCCAGCCCCCAACCAGATCCAGACTTCCACTTTCTCATCCACCCCTCCCCTGCATTCCTTTCTCTGTGTCTTTCCTTCCCCAGGCAGGTCAGCTGACCTCTCTCCAACAGGTTCAGAGGTAGAGAGGTGGGGGGAAGGGACAGGGCCTTGCCTGCTTGCTTACACTGTCTTTCTGCTTTGCAACACTATCAGCCCCTATTCCTTCACATAGACACTTAAGAAATGCATAGGGGAAACTGAGGCACACACATAGTATTCCTACTCTGTCACAGATGGAAACTAGGGGGCTTGGTCTGACTATAATCTGAGTGTAAAGACCAGGATACATGAGGGGGGTTTGTTACACAGCTCATATGGGGTTCTATAGTAAGCCTGAGGGGTCTCCCTCTGCTTGTGAGAACAAGGGACCCTTACATGCCCCTGGGAGGGCAGAGCCCAGGCCTCCCTGCCTCTCACCAAAGCTATAAAAGGCCGTCCCTACAGACAAGTCGAGGGAAGACCTCTCTGTCACTTAGTTTTGTTTGTTCCCCACCCCCTTTCTTCTATTCATTTCTCTGAGGTTTTCTTTATCTCTGGCAAAGCAAGTTACCTGTATCTGGTTTCTCTCTCTCTCCTAGCAGATAATGGGATGGTGAATGAGAATGAGGAGGAGAATCCTCAACAAGACAATGCTGAGCAAGTAGAAGCACACGGGATGTTATCAGAAAGATCCAAAGAGAATGTTTCCTGGAGTTGTGCACAGGCAAACGCCTATGAGAATCCGCACAGACCAGAGAAAAAACTCAATGGAGGCTCTGACCTTATTGGACATGAGAGAATCAACAGTGGAGGAAAACACTACATCTGCCCGGAGTGTGGGAAAACCTTCAAATGTAACTCAGTCTTCGTAAGACATCAGAGAACCCACACAGGAGAGAAACCGTACACATGTCTTGAGTGTGGGAAAAGCTTCACTCAGCACCCCAACCTTAAATGTCATCAGAGAACCCACACAGGAGAGAAACCGTACACGTGTCCTGAGTGTGGGAAAACCTTCACTCAGCGCTCCCACCTTAAAGTTCATCAGAGAACCCACACAGGAGAGAAACCGTACTCATGTCCTGAGTGTGGGAAAAGCTTCACTGACCACTCCAGCCTTAAAGCTCATCAGAGAATCCACACAGGAGAGAAGCTGTACACGTGTCCTGAGTGTGGGAAAAACTTCACTGACCGCTTCACCCTTAAAGGTCATCAGAGAATCCACACAGGAGAGAAACCGTACGCATGTCCTGAGTGTGGGAAAAGCTTCACTCACTGCTCCAGCCTTAAAGCTCATCAGAGAATCCACACAGGAGAGAAACCATACACGTGTTCTGAGTGTGGGAAAAGCTTCACTCACTGCTCCAGCCTTCAAGCTCATCAGAGAATCCACACAGGAGAGAAACCGCACACGTGTCCTGAGTGTGGGAAAAACTTCACTGACCGCTTCACCCTTAAAGGTCATCAGAGAATCCACACAGGAGAGAAACTGCACGCGTGTCCTGAGTGTGGGAAAAGCTTCACTCGGCTCTCCCACCTTAAAGTTCATCAGAGAACCCACACAGGAGAGAAACTGAACTCGTGTCCTGAGTGTGGGAAAAGCTTCAGTTGGAGCTCAGAGCTTAAAAGGCACCGGAGAATCCACACAGGAGAGAAACCATACATGTGTCCTGAGTGTGGGAAAAGCTTCACTCGGCTCTCCCACCTTGAAGTTCATCAGAGAACCCACACAGGAGAGAAACCCTACATGTGTCCTGAGTGTGGGAAAAGCTTCAGTCAGTTCTCTGGCCTTAAAGATCATCGGAAAGCCCACACAGGAGAGAAACCGTACACATGTCCTGAGTGTGGGAAAAGCTTCAGTCACTGCTCCAGCCTTAAATATCATCTGAGAATCCACACAGGAGAGAAACCATACACGTGTTCTGAGTGTGGGAAAAGCTTCAGTTGGAGCTCAGAGCTTAAAAGGCACCGGAGAATCCACACAGGAGAGAAACCATACACATGTCCTGAGTGTGAGAAAAGCTTCCCTCTGCTCTCCCACCTTAAAATTCATAAGAGAACCCACACAGGAGAGAAACCGTACACGTGTCCTGAGTGTGGGAAAAGCTTCACTGGCCACTCCAACCTTAAAGTTCATCAGAGAATCCACACAGGAGAGAAACCGTACACATGTCCTGAATGTGGGAAAAGCTTCAGTTGGAACTCAGAGCTTAAAAGGCACCAGAGAATCCACACAGGAGAGAAACCATACACGTGTCCTGAGTGTGGGAAAAGCTTCCCTCTGCTCTCCCACCTTAAAGTTCATAAGAGAACCCACACAGGGGAGAAACCGTACACATGTCCTGAGTGTGGGAAAAGCTTCAGTCAGTGCTCCCAGCTTAAACGTCATCAGAGAATCCACACAGGAGAGAAACCATACACGTGTTCTGAGTGTGGGAAAAGCTTCAGTCAGTGCTCCAAGCTTAAAGCTCACCAGAGTACCCATACAGGAGAGAAACCATACATGTGTCCTGAGTGTGGGAAAAGCTTCAGTCAGTGCTACAGGCTTAAAGATCATCAGAGAATCCACACAGGAGAGAAGCCGTACACGTGTCCTGAGTGTGGGAAAAGCTTCAGTTGGAGCTCAGACCTTAAAAGTCACCAGAGAATCCACACAGGAGAGAAACTATTCACGTGTCCTGAGTGTGGAAAAAGCTTCCGTTGGAGCTTACAGCTTAAAAGGCATCAGAGAACCCACACAGGAGAGAAACCATACACGTGTCCTGAGTGTGGGAAAAGCTTCCCTCTGCTCTCCCACCTTAAAGTTCATAAGAGATCCCACACAGGGGAGAAACCGTACACATGTCCTGAGTGTGGGAAAAGCTTCCGTCACTGCTCCCAGCTTAAACGTCATCAGAGAATCCACACAGGAGAGAAACCGTACATGTGTCCTGAGTGTGGAAAAAGCTTCAGTTGGAGCTTACAGCTTAAAAGGCATCAGAGAACCCACACAGGTGAGAAATCCTACACTTGCCATGAGTGTGGGAAAAGTTTCAGTTGGAGCTCAGAGCTTGTGTCACATCAAAAAATCTTCACAGGAGAGAAGCCGTCCTCATGCCCTGTGTGTGGGAGAGGCTTCAGTGATAGTTCACAGATTATCCCACATCAGAGAATCCACGCAGGAGAATAACACTATACAGTAAACCCTCGATTTAACGGACTTCGATTTAACGGACTTCGGATGCAATGGACAAAATTTCTAAGCAAGTCTGATGCATCTGAAATCCATTTGTCGAGGGCTAGCTGCCGGCTCCTGGCTGCTGCCCGGGTCCAGACAGCGGGCAGGCTGGCTGCCGGCTCCCAGCTGCCGTCCGGGTTCAGACAGCGGGTGGGCTGATTGCCGGCTTCCGGCTGCCGCCCGGGTCCAGACAGGGAGTGGGCTGGCTGCCGGATCCCGGCTGCTGCCCGGGTTGGAGGGGGGAGAGAGCTGAGTGAGTGGGGGGGCCATTGGAGGTGGGAGGGGGAGAGAGCTGAGCGAGTGGGGGGGGCTGTTTGAGTGGGTGTAGGGGGGAGATTTTAAAAATTTTCAATTCTTACCTGAGGGGGGAGAGAGCTGAGCAAGTGGGGGGAGTGTTGGAGTGGGGGGTAGGGGGCATAGAGCTGAGCGAGTGCGGGGGCTGTTGGAGGGTGGAGGGGGAGAGAGCTGAGTGAGTGGGGGGCATTGGAGGGGGTAGGGGGAGAGAGATGAGTGAGGGGGGCTGGTGGAGGGGGGAGGGGGAGAGAGCTGAGCAAGTGTGGGGGCTGTTGGGAAGGGAGTTGGGGGAGATTTTAAAATTTCTTGATTCTTACCTGAGGGGGGAGAAAGCTGAGTGAGTGGGGGGGCGTTGGAGGGGGAGAGAGCTGAGCGAGTGTGGGGATGGTTGGAGTGGGGCGGAGGGGGGAGAGAGCTGAGCAAGTGTGGGGGTTGTTGGAAGGGGGTAGGAGGGTGAGATTTTAAAAAATTTCTATTCTTACCTAATGGGGGAGAGAGCTGAGCAAGTGTAGGGTCTGTTGGAGGGGGGAGGGGGAAGAGAGCTGAGCGAATGGGGGAGCCATTGGAGAGGGGAGAGAGCTGAGCGAGTGGGAGGGTGTTGGAGTGGGGGGAACGGGGAGAGAGCTGAGCAAGTGTGGGGTCCATTGGAGGGGGAAAGAGTGGAGAGAGCTGAGTGGGTGTGGGGGCCATTGGAGGGGGAGGGGGAGAGTTGAGTGAATGCGGGGTCTGTTGGAGGGGGTATTATTACATCATAACCATGTCACAGAGAACAACAGGTGTTAACTTGCTGCCCAGCTGATTTTAATGGGCTTTAAGTAATTTCACCCCTGGGGGGTGTCAGATGTGAGATTTGAAAATTTTTCTACTCTTATCCTGATTAGGACTCTAAAGCCTATAATTGTATCAAATTTCAAGTCTCTAGCTCAAACGGTGTGGAAGGGGTAAGGGAACGTAAATACACGCATGCATGCACGCACACACACATACACCGTTTGACTTTTATATATATAGATACATGTATTAATTAACACTGTATCATACATATGATGTATATTACACTTATGCACTTACATACACTCACAAGCACACTTCATCTTGTTGTTAAGAATCAGAGAGTTAGCCATGTTAGTCTGGAATAGCAGAGGTAACAAAGAATCCTGTTGGACCTTAAAGACTAACTACAGTATTGAAGCATAAGCTTTTGTGGACTAATAGCTACTTCATCGGATACAAGCAGTGGAAACTTACATGGCTTTTGATATATGCCCATGTCTGTGCTACCAGATGAAATAAATAAACTGGGCATGCTTGCTTGGGGAAGCGATTCCTCACGCTACGACTACTGAGATTTTCTGAGGTGTGGTAAAGGATTCTACTCCAGAGAAGTAAAGTTACCCTGCCATGGCCAAGAAATAGACTAGCACTCAAGTAAAAATAATAGACACCCAGAAGTTGATTCTTACCCCAGAGATGGAAACTATGGTAACTTTAGGCCCAGGTTAATTGTTTATTGGTAGAACAATACCTCCTGGTTCAGTGGTAGTGATTATGGTTCAAAGGATGCTGTGGTTAGATATGGGGGAGTTGTCCTTTACCACTTGGATTCAAAGTTTTATGAGCCAAAGAAGAAACAGTTGATGCCTTCAGAGGCCAGGCCTTCCCCATGGATCTCAGTCTGGCTGTCTTGTTGGAGAAGAAGCACTTCCATGCTGTGTGAGTGATGATAACCAATGAGGGGAATGAAGATCAGACTCCCAAGCTCTGGCGGCAGGACTGACAAATGCTGAGTCCTGATTGTATGGATCTGTCTCTCCATTTTGCTCATGTGTCTTATGAATTTGCATCACTTCTCCATCTCCTGCTACTGTGAAATATTGGAAATTGTGACAATAGACTACAAGTGCTTTTTTCTCAGAATGAGAACCCATTTGAGATGACTTCCACCAGCACTTATGACCAAAGACCCTGAGATAAATGAGTTCCCAGAAATAGAAGGCACAGAAAACAACTTTACACAAGGCTCAGTTGGTGGAAAAGGGGATTAAGAGAAAACTAACACCTAGGATAAAAGTGCCTTTAAATATGTTGTTACCAGTGAAAATGGAATGAAACATAAAAGTGTATTGAAGAATAAGAGACTGATTATGTGATAACCTGAATTACTTTTGTAACATTGAAAGTTTTTTGGTTTCAGGAAAGAATTAGATAAATTTATGTAGTTTAGGTCCATGAATGACTATTAGCCCAAATGGCTAAGCTTTTGACAGTCAGATGCTAGGAATGAATGACACAGGATGGATCACTCAATAATTGACCTGTTAATTCCCCCAAAGCCTCTGGCATTGGCCACTGTCAGCTGACAAGATAGTGGGTTAGATAGACCATTGGTCTAACCCAGTATGGCCATTCTTCTGTTTCTGTCCCCTGCCTCCCCCTGAGTAGTATATGAAATGGTAAGTAATCCTGTAAAGTTTAGTTGATGTAATTTACCCTCCTTGGAATAAGTTCTAAAGCTAAACCTCAACAGCCACTGAATTCCCCAGTTCTCTTGTTTGCAAACCAAAGATGATGTTCCTTCTGGCAGGAGGTGTCTTAATTTAAAATGGTGATTGGGTACAAGATAGCAGCTTTTCTGTTTGTTTTTTTTTAAGATTTGCATTTTTGCAACCAGATTTTTCCTGGTTTCATGAAAAATGGGCCAAGGCCCGTTTCAGTTGGAGGAGGCCAGCTTTTAGAGCACGTCCGTTTAACCCTCAGACTAGGCGATGGAAACATCTTCACAACTTTTGCTTTTCGTTTTTGATCTCTTTGAGATCCTCACATCCAGGCTGATGTGGTTTGCTACAATGAGTACTTTAAGACAACTCCTAGCTCACGGGTTTCCTAATGTGGTTTGTGGCTTCTTCGGGGTCAGCCCCTGGCAGACTGGGAGACAGTTTGTTTACCTGAGCATCGCAGGTATGGCCACTTGGAGCTCCCAGTGCCTGCGGTTGGCCGGTCCCTGACCATGGGAGCTGTGACCATCTTCTTGGTGGCCGTTTTCCTCGTCAGAGGCACTGGCTTCTTCTCATGTCTTGAGCTGGGGGCCCAGATGCTGCTGGATGAATGTGAAGGAGCCCCAAGGCTGGTGATGTCGGCCTGCACCAGGGTGGCTTTGCTCGTCAGATATCTGAGTCCCAATAGGGAGATGGGTTTTGTTCCACAGCCCATCACGGCCCATGGGGATCAAGGACCTGCCAAGTGTTAATTTATATTAGACCTTTGGTTAATCAATGAAAATATAAACCTGGGCAGTTTGTGAGACATTCCCCAGGATACAACCTGGACCACTGAACGGCTGTGTTCCCCAACGCTCCAGTCCACTGCTTTGTGGTGAGCAACAAACCCCACCAGGCTCTGCTCCTGCAGCCACAAGCCTCCAACGTCACTCCCAGCTGAGTGCCATGAAGGCTTCCCCCACCACACAGGCTATATAGGAAGGGTGATGATCCTGTACTTTGTGGGGGAAGCATCCCCCTGGTTTCAGAGAGGGGAAATCAGGCCTCACCCGTGTAGTCGAGGTCGTGGCGGGGGCCACCAGCCTGTGGACGGGAGGGGATCCGGGGGACTTAGGCACTCAGAAACCCTTGGACAAGGCCCCTGGCCAGTGGCTCTCCAGCCAAGTCAGCGGCTGTGGGGGAGGCACCCTGAGCCCGGCGGGTCAGAGCAGCCCCTGGCCCATGTCCCTGCCCCACCAGAGTGCAGGGCCCAGGGGGGGGGCAGGGTCCAGGGCTCCCCAGAGTGGCCTTGGTCTGTGGTCTGGAGCAACTCCTCCCCAGCGCCGTGTCTTCCCCTCCTCTCCTCGGACAAGGAGGGAAGGGTCAGCAAGGGAGAGAAGGATCCCTGTGGGGTTAATTTGGTGTCCAGCCTCCTCCTCAGCTCCCCCGCCTGCAGACTCAGTCTCACCCCTCCACGTCTCTCCTCCTCTGCGTCCGGCTGTGACACGGGAATCGGTCGGGTGCCTGGCAGGCCTCCGGGATCCAGGCATGTCCCAGCCAGCACAGGGCTGCTGGGGAATGTGAGGGATGGTCCTGGCCTCCCCCCGGGCTGGGCTCTGCCCCTAATGCTCCGCTTTTCCCTCTCCTCCATCCCCCCAGCTGACGTAACTCTGGATCTGGACACGGCACATCCCGCCCTGGTGGTGTTGGTGGACGGGAAACGCATGAGCCCGGCGGAGATGGTGCAGGCCCTGCCAGACGCACTGGGGAGATTTGATGCCCATCGCTGCGTGCTGGGTGTGGCGGGGTTCCCGCGGGGTGACATTACTGGGAGGTGGGGGTGGCCAGGGAGTCGGCATGGAGGAAGGGACAGGTCAGCCCCAGCTTGGAGGGGGAGATCTGGGCCATGGGGATTCATGTGGGTCAGGGGCCTTGTTATGTGTATTGTTTTTCTGTTCCCCAGGCCCCCGCTTGATCAACTGGGGGAGCATAAAGTGGATCGGGGTGTGTCTAGACTACGATGCGGGGCAGGTGGCATTTCTGGCTGCTTATTGGAAGTCCCTGTTGTCACGTTACTAGAATAATTTGGTACCATATAGATCATTGGGGTACCAAATATTATGTGAAGGGGGTCATAACAGGTGTCTATGACCATATGTGTGTATCTATTTTGGAACTGAAGTTATGGATATTGGATAAAAGGTGCCTGTACTTCAAATTTAGGCTTGGCTCCTGTGAAATCTCAGACATGCTGGTGCTAACTCGAGCCCATTAAAGGGCCATCAACTGCACAATGAACTGTGTCCACACCCGAGGAGAGGAGCCTCCCCGGGAATGGGACATGCCTGGGCAAAAACTGAATCATTGAGAGTCTGGTAATTGGACCATGTGGTTGTGAACCTTCAGTTTGCAGCCAGACTCTGCATAAGGAGGAGGAGGGTCTTCACCCACAGGAGGAAGTCTATAAAGCCTGGAAGAACATTCCCCAGTTGGTCTTCTACCTTCAGCCTGCCTTGTTTCCAGCTTTGGATGGAACTTTGCTTCTCAGGGAACTCTGGACAAAGGTGCTGACCCATCTCTGCAGGGGATGCTTTCCAAGGACTTTGATTGAAACCTGCAGTTTATTCTACAGCTGCAAGACTGAACCAAGGGATGTGCCATTACTCCATGTAATTGATTTCTTTTAACCTTTCCTAACCCTCACCTATACCTTTTTCCTTATACAATAAACCCTTAGATTTTAGATGCTAAAGGATTGACAATAGCATGATTTGTGGGAATATCTAATTTGTATATTGACCTGGGTCTGGGGCCTGATTCCTTGGAATTGGGGAGAACCGTTTTCTTTATTTGGGGGATTGGTTTTCATAACCATTGGTCCCCAGGACAGGTGGCTGCTGGTGGTGATATTGGGAATCTGGAGTGTCTTAAGGGGATGTCACGGTACTGAAATAATTTGGTACCGTATAGATCACTGGGGTACGAAATACTATGTGAAGGGGGTCATAACAGGTGTCTTATGTGTGTATCTATTCCATATGTGTGTATCTATTTTGTAACTGAAGTTAAAGATACCTGTACTTCAAACTTAGGCTTGGCTCCTGTGAAATCTCAGACACGCTGGTGCTAACTCGAGTCCATTAAGGGGCCATCAACTGCACAATGAACTGTGTCCACACCCAAGGAGAGGAGCCTCCCCAGGAATGGGACATGCTTGGGCAAGAACTGAATCATTGAGAGTCTGGTAGTTGGACCATGTGGCTGTGAACCTTCAGTTTGCAGCCAGACTCTGCATAAGGAGGAGGAGGGTCTTCACCCACAGGAGGAAGTCTATAAAGCTGGAAGAAGCATTCTCCATTTTGTCTTTTACCTTCAGACTTCAGCCTGCCTTGTTTCCAGCTTTGGATGGAACTTTGCTATACAGGTGAACTCTGAACTAAGGTGCTGACCCACCCCTAAATGGGGTGCATCCAAAGACTTTGATTTGAACCTGCAGTTATTCTACCTTTGCTGCAAGCCTGAGCTAAGGGATGTGCCATTACTGCGTGTAATTGATTTCTTTTAACCATTCTTAACCCTCACCTATACCTTTTTCCTTTTATAATAAACCTTTAGATTTTAGATTCTAAAGGATTGGCTACAGCGTGATTTGTGGTAAGATCTGATTTGTATATTGACCTGGGTCTGGGGCCTGATTCTTTGGAATTGGGGAGAACCATTTTCTTTATTTGGGGGATTGGTTTTCATAACCATTGATCCCCAGGACAGGTGGCTGCTGGTGGTGATACTGGGAATCTGGAGTGTCTTAAGGGGATTGCTTGTGTGACTTGTGGTTAGCCAGTGGGGTGAGACCAAAGTCTCTTCTGTTTAGCTGGTTGGGTTTGCCTTAGTGTGGAAAACCCCCAGCTTTGGGCTGTAGTTGCCCTTTTGGAAGCAATCTGTCCTGATCTGACACTCACAGTTGGATCCCACCAGGAACAGCACCGTCACAGGGAATTGCTTTTGTGACTTGTGGTTAGCCAGTGGGGTGAAACCAAAGTCTTTTCTGTTTAGCTGGTTTGGTTTGCCTTAGTGTGGTAAACCCCAGCTTTGGGCTGTAGTTGCCCCTTAGGAAGCAATCTGTCCTGATCTGACACTCACAGTTGGATCCCACCAGGAACAGCACCGTCACACCTGTTCTCTCTCCCGCTGGCCTCTTTCAACGGGGAGTGGGTTCTGCCTTACTTCTGAGTGCAGGGATCCCCCCTCGCTCTGTGCTCTTGAGATAAAGAGCAGGGAGACCAGGAGGGTCCTCCTGGGGGTGAGAAAAAGTGCATCTCTAGCCTGCAACACCCCAACCCCTGTGACCCCGAGGGACTCCCCTCTCTCCTGGTCTCCGGACAGTGGGCCTGCTTAGTGGCACTAATGCCTCTACCCCCACTTGGGCACCGCCAAAAGGCCTTTACTACATGACTACGTCTGTCCCCGGAGTGTGTCGGAGTCCAAGTTCTGGACCAGGACCCGCTGTGCTCAGCACTGTACAAACACAGAAAGAAAAGAGGTCTGTGCACCTCCCAGCTTCCCGTGCCAGCCAAGTGAGCAGAGCTGGAGACGAGACAGAGAGAGAAGGGGACATTTCTCATACTGTCCACCCTCTCCCCCACTGCTTCCCCCCATCTGTACAGCCCCACACACTCTGTTTTTTAATCTATAATTTTGACAGAGAACAGCCACGTTCATGTATTTTTGAGCCGTTTTCTGTTTTGATCTGTTTCAATGTTCACTCTTTTGCACCATTGTGGGGTTTCTCTGGGGCAGCATTCACACAGGGAGGGGCTCAGACAATCATTTCGTGACAGATGCTGACAGAACCCCTGGACATGATTGTACGGTTTGGCCCAGGTGGGTGGCGAAGTTAATCTTTTTAAAACTCAAACTTCTCCATCCTCGGGGGCCTGTTTTTCCACTTCACATGCACCCACTGCCCTGGGCAGCCCCACATCCCTGGCTCACTCAATACCCTGTGTTCCTGCCTCAGTTTACCCCAAGCTGTGCTCTGGCAGCTTCATGTTAGGGCATCGGGCACATTCACTGGAGTTGGTGGGGGAGAATCAGAGCATATGGGGCAGAGCCCAGACCTGGCAGGGGCCTGAGACAATTTTTCACAGTCCCCAGCTGGCCCGTTCTGGCCGGGAAAGGCCTGGGTCCTGGGGAGCTGCCTCAGGACATAAGAATGGCTGTACAGGGTCAGACCAATGGTTCATCCAGCCCAGTATCCTGTCTACCAAGAGTGGCCATGGAACAGTAACTGAAATGTACTAACATCTAGAAATTCACCTGTCACCAGCACAGGCTGGAAATGTATTAAACAGAATTACAGTAAGAGACAGGGTTAGAATGTTAATCCGAGTCCTTTAGTTCAAAGGTTCCTTTTCTCGCCTTTCCTCTCATGAACTGAAGCACAGCATTAGAATGAATTAAAGACTGGCCAATGGCTTTTTAAGTGACACAATAGCAAG
Source organism: Sternotherus odoratus (assembly GCA_032164245.1). Lineage (NCBI taxonomy): Eukaryota > Metazoa > Chordata > Testudines > Kinosternidae > Sternotherus > Sternotherus odoratus. The sequence continues at coordinate 4,698,860 of JAVMKO010000011.1, forward strand.
TGATGTCAGTCTTGCATTGGCCATCATTGAATGAAGATACGTTTTATTAAGCCTGAGCTTCAAGGGGAGGATGGCTCTGTCCACCTACTGCCACTGTGCTAGGTGAAGCTGGGACAACAGGCTTGGGCAGCAAGTGGTGGCAGGACTGTTGCTGCCGGGGTGTAGCTGCCCAACTTCCTCCCAGGCACCTAGGTCAACCCATTGGGTCAAAGGGGTTCAGCCGAAAGCCTGGTGACTTAGTCTGTGGGGAAAGCAGGTGAAGCCAATTCTTCTGCATGTAGGGGAGGGGGCAGCTGAGGTTTTTCCCTCTTTATACCCCAAAATTGTTGTTAGGCACCAAGATGAGCCTGGAGAGAGAAGGCAAAGGGGCCAGGACTGTCTATTTCCTTTTCCTGCACTGTTGGAGCCCAAGTACCTGGGAGTCAGCAGGTGAAGCCAGGACTCTTGCTGCTGCGGTCTAGCTGCCCAACTTCCTCCTTCTCCTTCTGGGCCCCAGTCACCGTCAGCCACCAGGTAACCCAGGAACTAAGTCAAGTTGAACAGGGCAGGCAAAAGTTCATCTTCCCTCCATGGGCCACTCACAATGACGTCTTTTTTGTGAGAGATGGCAGACAAAAACATTGGGGCCAGAGAAATAACAGGCCAAAAAGAGCTCCCTGTAGGTGCCAAAGTAGCTCAGTTGGGAGAGCATTAGACTGAAGATCTAGAGCAGGGGTCTCAAACATGTGGCCCGGGGGCCACATGCGGCCCGCAAAGCCCTTCCCTGTGGCCCGCCAAGCTGCCTGGCGCCCCCCCGATCCCCCTATAGCAGTTTGCAGGACGGAGGGGCCAGAAGTGGAGGCTTCTCTGCTGCCTGGCTGGGCTGCGTGTGTTTCTAGCTCTGGACTTCCTATATTGCTCTTGCTTTGTTTGCCAAACAGCTGTTGGTGGTGCCTAGCGCTTTCCAGGAGGGAATGGGGAGCTGCGTGCTCAGAGGAGGAGGTGGGGCAGGGGGTGGGACCTCTTGGAAGGGGTGGAGTGGGGGCGGAGCCGGGGCAGCAAGGGCGGGGTGTGTGTCAGTGGTGCGGCCCTCAGGCCAGTGCACTAGTCCTCATGGAAGGGGTGGAGTGGGGGCACAGCCGGGGCAGCGAGGGTGTGTGTGTGTGTCAGTGGTGCGGCCCTCGAGCCAGTGCACTAGTCCTCATGCGGCCCTCGTGGTCATTTGAGTTTGAGACCCCTGATCTAGAGGACCCTGGTTCAGGCTTTGGCAGGCTCTTTGGTCCCTTTATGGGCAGGTTAACTGTTTTTCTGAAAGGACAGTGGTACCTCTACCCACCACAAGTCCCTCATTTCAGGCTCCCCAGCAGGGGAAAGCAGCGTAGGCTTGTGTACCAAGTTGACCCATGTGAGCTTTCTTTCTTCTCTTGCTCTATCACAGCAAGGGGAGGAAAAAGAAGCTCTCCCTCATGCTGGAGTCACAAGGGTGACATAGGTTTGATTTCCTGAGTGCGGGCTCCAGACCTTTGCTCTACCAGCTGACCTAGAGAAGGGCTGTCACCACTTTCTCCAGAATCCAACTGAGTTTTTGTAGTGTAGTGGTTATCACGATTGCCTAAAACCCCAAAGGCCCCTTGTTCACAACCAGGCAGAAACAACATTTACTTTTCCCAGCTCTCCTGTCTGTCCAGCCAGGAGCTCCTCTTTCTGCCAGTGGCCTGTCCATGGATAATCCCAACTCCTGCATGAGAGAGGGGGGTGACATCAGTGGAGAAAGCACCTTGGAATCAGCCCGGGGAAGCTGGAGGAGTTAGGCCAATCGCCTTTTGGAGGCTTGTGGCCATAGTTGCCAACTTTACCCAACACTGGTAGGTACTCACGCCCCACCCCAACTCTGCCCCTTCCCTGCCTCCATTCCAACCCCTTCCCCAAATCCCCAGCCCCGCCTCCTCCCACAGGTGCCCCACATTTCCCCTGCTACTCCTCCCTCCCAGGTTTGCCGTGCAAAACAACTGTTTCACGTGGCAAGCCTGTGAGAGAGGGGAGATCAATGGAGCTCTGGTGTGCTCAGGGGAGCAGGAGAAGCTTAGCTTGGGCAGGGGGAGGGCCGCAGGATGTAACCCTCACAGGCAGCAGAGGAACCACTCCCCTCCCCAGCTCACCTCCGCTCCACCACCGCCACTTCCCCCGAGTGCACCGCCATTCCACTTCTTCGTTGCTCCCAGGTTTGCCACATGAAGCAACTGTTTCACAGCAAGCCTGGGGTGGAAACAGAGCAGCCGTGCACTTAGGGGAGGAGGTGGATGTGAGCTGGGGTGGGAGAGCATGAGGAGCTGTGGTGGGTGTTGAGCCCCAGAAGACCAATGGAGTCAATGCCTCTGCCCTGGGAGCTTGGCCTTCACAGCTGGCTCTTCCTGCTGGCCTCCTTTACAAGACTTGCCAAAGGAGGAAGTGAGGTGAGAATGGGACAAAAGAGGAAAGTCCTGCTGAGGAAGGCAGGGCAGAAGCTGTGGGGATAATAGAGCACCATTCATTCTGTCAAAGCCTGGGGAGGTGTGGGTGCTGCTGGGAGGTAGAGTCCTGTGCCTGCCTCTTGGCTCCCCAGGATGGCTACTTGCAGTCCAGGAGGAGAAGGGGGTCCAGGATGGATGGAAGACTTGCAAAGCTGAGTACTGAGTGACCTAGGCCAGCGCTCTTTTGTGGCCAAGTTGAGTGTGGGCAGCGAGATTCTCTTCTCCTTAGTGACTTAACTGGGGGCTCAGCAGCAGCAGCAAAAACATCTGTACATAGAGGAGCCAAAACTAAACATGCTTTAAAAGGAGCTGTCTCCTTCCTTCTGGGGTAGGATTTGTTATCATGGTAAATGATTTTCAGTTCCCTTCTCTGAGGGCAGGGATGGGGTTGGCATCACCTCAAGCTGGGATGTGGAGCTCATGTCCCCAACGCTTAGTCTCTCTGGGAACCAGCTTCTGCTCCCAGCTGACAGGCTACCTCCCGCCAGCTCCTTAGCTCTGTGGGAGTGAGTCATATGTCAAGCATAAGTGGCACTTAGGAGAAACACTTCCTCAGATGCATTGGTGGTGAGCATAGCTGCCTTTCCAGCAATTGACCTGTGTTCAAGTCCCAGTCAATGTAAAGATGGGATGTTTTCCTGGCTGGTGATTGGTTAATTACAGTCACATGGTATCAGTTTATCAATGACAAGAGAGAATGAATGTTCTGAATCCCAGCAGGTCGTTCACCACCCAGCAGAGGAAGAAAGGGGGGGACTGTAGAGTGAGCTCTTGGTTTTATCCTCTTGTTACAGAGTTCAGTTATTTTTTAATTTTTTTCCTTTATTTCCCTCTCTCTTCTAGACTCAGAGCCTTTAGGGTCAGAAGGGACCAGCGTGATCATCTAATCTGACCTCCTGCACCTTACAGCCTGAAAGACCCCCACCCATTCCTGGAATAGATCCCCAATATCTGTTTGAGTTACTGATGTCCTCAAATCATGGTTTAAAGAAGTCAAGTTGCAGCGAATCCACCATTTACACCAGGGATCTGCAAACTTTTCCCCCGCAGCCCCTTTCCATGGAGGGAAAAATCTGGTGGCTCCTGGGGTGGGTATGTTTGCTGAAATGCTGCTGCAAAAACTGGAAGCTGCCGCTGGCAGTGGCATTTTGAGGGAACCAAAATAGCCCACCCAGAAATTCGGCGGTCTCTCTGGCCGCTTCAGTGGTGGTGCCGGGGTCTCCCACACCCCCTGGGATGGTCTCGTGAACCCTCAGGGGTGCGCACACCCCACTTTGATGACCACTGATTTACACTAGTTTAAACCTGCAAGTGACCCATGCGCCATGGTGCACAGGAAGGTGAAAAAATCCCCAGGGTCTCTGCCAATGTAATCTTGGGGAAAACTCCATCCCAACCCCAAGTATGGTGCCAGAAAAAGTCCATTCCTATGCCCTATATATAAATTTATCCAGATCAGTCTTGAGGCCAATTAGGTTTTTTGTCCACACTGTTCACTTTGCAAGGCTCTTCTATAACTTCACACCTCTCATGGTGCCAGAGTACAGGAGTGAACGGGAGAGTGCTCGGAGATAAGGCATCAATTTATCATCTCTACACTAGATGTGATTAAATTGACCCTCCCAGGGAGTGATCACTAGCTCCCAATCTAGTGTGGCGGGTAAATATGCCAGTATCATGTGGTCTAGTGTTTAGGATTCTTGGTTTTTACCCAGGCAGTCTAGGTTCAATTCCTTGTGTGGGAATAGTACCAAGCTTTTGCTCAGAGAGGAAGCAGGAAATGAAAGGAAGGGGGAAGGCTCCTGCCAGTGGGGGAGTTGGACAGTTCTGGGAGGGGATGAGAGAAGTGGACAGGGGGGCAGAGGTCTGGGGGAGATCAGGGAAGGATCCCAGAATGGTGGGAAGTGGGCAGAATGGAGAGCACAGGCCTGGCATGGGGACTAGGGAGAGTGATGGTGTCCTTCTAAACTCAACACCAGCAGACAAGGCAGGCTGGGAAGAATGATGGATTTGCTGGTAAATGTCAATTTCTGTGTAAACACACAACCCCATGGCAAAATATTTCCATCCATAATCATCTAAATTGACAGATGGCCAAAGTAAGAAACATGCTGCTTGAGAACATATCCTACTCTAACCCTATACGGTTCCCTTAGGCCTTAGATGCCACCATGTTGCATTGCCATCCTCATTTTAACAAAGGGACACACTTTCCTTCACAGAGAGCCATGAACAGGAAAACCTTCCTGTGTCTTGTCTGAACCAGAGGATTCCATTTCAATGAAACCTTCTCTCCTCCAGTGGCAATGGTCAGACAGAGGGGATGAGGCCACCTTCTCTGGGCAGTGAGATATTCACTCTCCTCTTTCTTCATGCTGCTGTTGTTATTCCATGAGTCATCGAGTATGGCATGAAAAGTTGAATTTACTCCAGGGTGAGGAAAGAAAGGAGCCACCAATGCCCCCCAAAATCTCTGTGTCCCAGAGAAAACCTGTCCCTGCTATTGGAGTCACTGATGTGCTGGGGATAGAATGGGGAAAGGGTGTGTCTGAATTGTCATGGCAGGAATTAACAATGTACAGCAATGTTATTCACTACAAACACACTCGAATCCTGTTCCGGCCAGTAGGGAAATAGCCAGGAATTCTTCCTGTTGAGCCATGGACACATTTACATAACCGCCCCCTGGAAAAGTCTCCCCAATGGCCTCCCCAGGGCTGGAGTAGCTCTCACTGCTCGCTACGGCCTGGGGGCTGCAGCAGGGGCACAGAGCTCCTCTGGCCTTGGGGCCACAGCAGGGGTGGGTGTAAAGGAGTGAGATGGGTGGGACTGTGGGGGAAGGGACAGAACAGAGGTGACTAGTGGATGGGGCTGTGGGTAGAAGGGATGGAAGAGGTCAGGGCTGCAGGTAGAAGGGGATAGGGCCAAGGTTCTGGTGCCAGGGCCCCTGCTATTGTTCTCACTTTCCCTGGGCTTTGGCATCACTGGGCCCTGCTTAGCAAGTAGGGGTCAGTTTAAATACTGATCCTAGAATATCAGGTTGGAAGGGAGCTCAGGAGATCATCTAGTCCAACCCCCAGCTCAAAGCAGGACCAGTCCCCAAAAACCTTGTAAGGGGGCACTTGGATTTGAACCAAAGACCACTTGACTTTCAGTTAAACACTCTACCACTGAGCTACACCCCCCTGACAAAATACCCCTTAAGACACCAATGGGAGTTGACCCCCTGGGTCTTCTGTTTACAAAACAGGTGCTTTAACCAATTAAGCCATGGTGCCTGCTCCAAAACAACTGTGGCAAGCCTGCAAGTCCATCTCCTTTCACAGGGCTCAGTGCTTTCCACAGCACTGATCCCTCAGGGATCAAATTCACAACCCTTGCTTTGACAGACCAATGCGTTAACCACTGAGCTACCCTGGTGCCCAAAATATGGGGCATGCCTCCTAGGGTTGGCACAGAAGAACATTCATGGGGGCACCTCAGGGCCCAAACCAGCCCCCATGAAGGGCAGGGAAGGAGCACCACTCATCCCAACTCTTTCACTCAGCTCTTCCCCAACCCAGCCTTCAACCTGGGCTCCTGGCCCAGCCTCCGCACCCCTTACCTCTGTTCGTACCCCTCTCCTCAGGAAGCCATAGCACCACTCCTACCCCTAGTTCTTGACCATGGCTTCAGAGAGGCTGCAGACATGGATAAGAGGGCACAATGTCCCTCAATAACCAGCTCAGATGAGATGACTGAGTGGTTATGGGGATGGACTGCTAATCCATTGTGCTCTGCAGGCATAGGTTCAAATTCCATCCTCATTGGGCATGTTTTCTCTTCTACAAACAACAATCTTCCCATTTGGTACAATAAAGAACCTGCAAAGAGAAACCTCCTCAGACTTCCCTGGCTTTAAACAAAATCTGTTTGGAACCCTTCTGCCCAGCAGAGTTGGCAGCAACAAAGGCTGGGTTCAATATCTAGGTGTCTGTTCCTATAACAGACCTTGACCTAGGACGAATATACACATAACCTTTCTGCCAGGTGGAGCTGATAGCAGCAAAGGCTGTGTTCAGTACATTGGGCTCTCAACAAGGCAATGCAAAACTGGCTTGAGCCTGCACCTACTGACCTGGGAAAATCCTACCCACACCCCGGGTGCCTCAAAGAGGCAATTCTTGCCATCAGAGATCGGTGTATCAGAAAAGCTTTAATAACATGAGGTAAATAACATCAGCATTAAATTGGAAGAACACCACAACTAGGATTCATAGACCAACCCATGAGCAAAACCCACCCCAGGAAATTGGGCCCTCAAGTTCATGAGTCCAACAACCCCAAAATCACCCAAAGTCCCTGTCATGGTGCTATTCCTGGTGGGATCCAACTGAGAGTGTCAAGTCAGGACAAATTGCTTCCAAAGGGCAACTTGAGGCCAAAGCTGGGGTTTTTCCATTCTAAGGCAAACCAAACCAGCTAAACAGAAAATACTTTGGTTTCGCCCCACTGGCTAACCGCAAGTCACACAAGCAATTCCCTTAGACACTCCAGCTTCCAAGTATCACCGCCAGCAGCCACCTGTCCTGGGGACCAATGGTTATGAAAACCAATACCCCAAATAAAGAAAACGGTTCTCCCCAATTCCAAAGAACCAGGCCCCAGACCCAGGTCAATATACAAATCAAATCTTACCCACAAATCACGCTGTTGCCAATCCTTTAGAATTTAAAATCTAAAGGTTTATTATACAAGGAAAAAGATATAGGTGAGGGTTAGGAAAGGTTAAAAGAAATTAATTACATGCAGTAATGGCAAATCTCTTGGTTCAGGCTTGCAGAAAAGGTAGAATAAACTGCAGGTTTAAATCAAAGTCTCTGAAAATACATCCACAACATGGATGGGTCTTTCATTCTTTTGTTTTAAGCTTCTGTGTGAAGCAAAATCCCATCAAGAGGTAGGAGCAAGACTGCAGACGGAAACTGACGACCAAGATGGAGGGTCTCAAGCAGCTATTGTACATTTCCCCAGGTGCAGAAATTTTCTTTGTCTTTTGCTGTGCAGCAAAATGGAGTATTGAGTCACATGGCAATCCCTGCCCCCTCGCTAAGACACAGGGTGTGTCTGCCGCCTCTCAGTGTGTCCATTGTGTAGCTGATGGTCCTTAATGGGCCCACCAGGCCAGCCAAGCTAAAAACTTGTTTAAGATTTCACCCAGACACAAAGCATAAGTTTGAAATACAGCCAATATTCATAACTTGAGCTACAAAAAAGATACACACATACAGATAAAATAATCAGCAGACCATAACCGTGTTTTAGACACCTTATATGACTCCTTTTATGTAAGATTTGGTGCCCTTACAGGACCTTGGTTGCACCAATTGTTGTCAGATGCTACCGGTGTGGTGCTTCTGCTTTCTCCTGTTGATATCACTCGGCTGCGTGCGTGTATTCCCTCTGTGTGCTGCCCCAGCTCTGCGCAGATAGCTGACACAGCAAACCTGACAAGAACCCCCAATAACCACAGAGTCTAGTAAGGTACAAAGGCACCTCGGCCAGGTTTATTGCGACCCTGACACAATTTCAGTTCCCCGTAGATTACTTAGTCTACCGGGCATACTGCTAGAAAGTGCCGCTTGGCAATGGACTCAGCTCAGTGGTGGGACTTTCCACTACCCCCTTGGCCGGACAAAGACACCACCCCAGGGACACATTCTTATACACAGGTACAAACAAGTTACACATCACTCCTGACGTATTGAGGTGCAACCCCTCTACATAGCAAGGTACAACCCCTCTATGCAGTAAGGTGCCGCCTCGCACCTTGTACCTGTTGGTTCGATCAAAACAACCCTAATCCATCATTTTACCCTTTTGCCCCTGTCATTGGGATGGGTCAGTCCGTTCCCTGTTAACTGTGGAATGTTATCTGTGGAATGTTCCGGTATAATGTATCTTGGTACCATGTTTATACTATAACTATGCTAAATGAATATGTATTTCTGCAATATCAGCCCTTTCCTTGCCAACTTCTGTGAGCAGGGCCTGCCTCTTACTCACAGCTTAACTTTGCTTCATATTAGCGACTTTAGTTCAGGCCTCATACTGGGCCTTCACTAGGCCTTCACTTACATTGCCTTCATTTACTACACCAATGATCTATATGATCCCAAATAGTTTCAGTAATGTGACACCCCCAATGCAAAATTGATGCAGGAAGGGATGACAAAACATCACTGACTGCATCCCAAAAGCTTCCCATTCTTCAGTCTGTCTTACCACAGCTAGTTTATTAAAGTCATGTTCAATAACATGATAGAATTTCTTTACACATTCAAGGTACCACTTGGATAGAACAATAGTGGACAGGATCTGCCCTTGAGCATAATTCCCATATGTCTCATGTGATTTTGCCAAGAGCTAAAGAAAACAGCTACTTCACCCTTACAAGCTCTGGCAAATGTGTGGAACCTAATTAACATCACAGAGATATTAATGTTGTTCAGAGTACAGAAATCTTGGCATTTAGCCATGGAAACAATATGGTAGCGTACCTCAGTTTCTCTTTTCATACAGTACATCAGGTCTGGAATGTTTTTTTCCTTGTGAAAAGTCTTAATACTGTTTACAGGCATTAACTGTGGAACATCAGTAGAACAAGGCCTTTTAACACAAAGTGTGTTCTCATGTATTTCTCTTAACATGTTTAAGGAATTTTTTGAAATGTTTGGCACATTGTACAGTTTTACAGTCTCTGTTAATAACATTGTAATTACACAAATTACCATTAGCAATAACAAGTTCATTGCAAGTGTCCATTTATAATAAGGTTTGTCAAGCCACGCCTTTGGGTCAATTCCATTAGAGTTTCGGCCTTCTAGGGTCACTTTGTGGTTTTTTTAAAAAAATCAAATTCTCTTCTCCCTCCTTGTCCTGAACGATCAAATCCTGCCCTCTCTTGCTTAACAGAATTTCCTGTCCGATCTGGAGGGTCCCCTGAGCTAACAGCCATTAGGAAGTCTTTCTTCCCCCATTCAGTCAAGTAATTTGCATCACCACAGACAGAAGCAAGTTTTGAGGCTGGACCATGTTTTAAAGAGATACCATCCACTTTTACTAACAACCTAGTCTCAAAGTTCTGTTGTCCTTTCTTTATCCACTTCTGCTTCCACGTGGAATCAGATGTTAGGTTTACCCAAAGACTACAAGTTACATTCAACGTGTCTAGAGATGAGATTATACTAATCATCCCCTGCATTCTTATTAGACTAATCGCACAGCTGTCCTGTTTCACAGACTTAGGCATTCCACCATCTCTTTGAATCTGGGACACATACTGTTCACTTGCAAAATCAGCATGGAGACATCTCTCTCTGAACAACCTTGTCTCCCCAACAAGCTGGTCAAACACAGCCACTTGGTCATAAGGCTGTCCCAATTCCTTCTCAAAGATATCCCCACTGAACTTTTCCACAGGAAAATCCATAGATTTATTCACTGCAGAAAACTTCTGGCTGTTAGGAACTGAAACTGCCTTGATTAAATCACTTTCACATTCCTCCATTGCAGCAAACTGCCTGCATAGATTACCAGAAGGATCTTTTCCCTTAGGAACTTTTTTAGGCCACAATTTACCCTTCACAAAAATTCTGACTTTACCCTCTTCACCCAGGGCTTGCTCCAAAGGAACACCTTCGTGAGCCACAACAGACTCTTTCTGGGCTTTACTTACATTTATGATTACCCTTGGGCAATCAGTCGGATTTCGACACATTCCCCTTTCAGGCAAACTCACAGACTCACTGGACAAGAGGTTAGAAACATTCTTCTTTCCTTTGCCACACACCAGCTCAGGAATTTTTTCCTTCTTGTTAGAAGTGGTCAATCTGTCAGTAGATAACACAACCAGATCACCTTTCTGCTCTCTTTGTGCCCCGGTTAGGGTGTCACTCTGATTAGACAGAGTTGCTACACCCTTTTCCAGCAACACACTAGCAACAGGCAAAATACAAGCACCAGAATCGTCTGGTCTCTGGGATCTTGCCAAGACATTAACTGGATGTAACCTAGTTATAGAGTCTTTCTCCCCAGCAAACACAAACCTAGGACCATTCCCTTTCTGGGCTTTAGCTGAATCCAAAACCAACTCTGAGACAACTGCACTATTCTCAACCATCACAGGCTGAAAAGCACCTTCTGTGTGCTCCACAGACAATGAAGATTCAGACACACATTCTCCTTCACCAGACACACCGCTTGGGATCTCACTTCCCTTGTTCTAGCACACAGGGCTGTCCACAGACAACTGCTTGGAGGCTGAGGTAGCTTCCTCCATAGGCAAGTCAATACCCCTGATAGACACAGGCAGATTCCCTTCACTGTCACACTTCTCCACACACAACACAGGTAAGGCATAGGGACACTTTTCTTTCACTATCCTTGCCTTCCCAAACTGCTGACTGGATAAAGCCATCAGCCCACAAGGCTGCCTAGGCTTATCCAAGCCTTCCTCACCAGGAACATCACCACTCCCAAGAGATACACTGCTGCTTTTCTAAGATTCACTTTTACAAGCTGTACCAGCCAACACTATTTCAACCTTTCCTTCCTCAGTTAGGGCTTCCCCCTGACCATTCATTGTAATCTGTTCCAGAGAAACCTCCTTCTGATCAATAAGTTCTTCCTGCACTGTATCTAATTCCATATTCACTTCTGAGACATTAGACAGACATTCAAAAACTTTATTTACAAGCAAACAGCTTCTCTGTCCAGACAAACACTTGAAGAAACCCTGCCCAGACAAATCATTGTCCCTAACAGACACAGGTTTAAGATCGTTCCTTTCCCATGACAGGCTACCTGGACTGAACAAAGCTTAAACATTTTCCCCAGTTAAAAGATCCTTAGGCAATAACTTCCTTACACCAGCTATAACTTCATGCCTAGCCCCATTCTATTCAAGGTGGATTTTGGCCAAAGGCACACTTACAGTAAACTCACAGAGGATTAAAATATTTACACTTTTTTTGGTAAGTAATCTTCCTCTTTTACCAGATTTGTTTCACAAGAGTGATGTTAGAAGCCATAATTTGCCCCCAAAAGCTTATCCCATTGACTTCTAAACTCTCTATGAATTCTTAATTACCACCCTTTACTGAACTTACAGACACAGCATTCACATGGAAGGTGGCTGTGTTGGGGTACATTTGGTTACACCCAGACAACAGCTTAGAGTTATACAACATATGAATACAGTGGATTCAGGTTAATTGGGACACATCGGTACCGACAAAATTTGGCCCGATTAAGCGGCTGTCCCAATTAACAGAAGTAAAGAACAAGGGATGCCTTGCTTTCATCCTTTGCGATCTATCCCACTTAAGCGGCTGCCCCATTAACCAGAATCCACTGTATATTGTTATAAACCAGACTTTCAGGAGGATACAATTTCTGACCTTCTGTTGCTTTTTTAGTTGGAGCCACTCTTTGGCATTCTCCTGTCTCATCTTGTGAGTCTCCTCCTGCAGCTGCTGAATTCTCTCCTCTTTCTCAGCATCTTTCTCAAGCTGGGCCATTAACAGCTCTCTCAGTTCTTGATTTGTAGCTTTTTTTTTTAAAGCTTATTCCCTTTTTTGTGCACAAATATTTCAGGGCTCTTTTGTCAAGGCCCTCAAATGCTCTTTGCTCACTCATTAGAACTACTCTTTAAACAATTACACTTTTAACACCCAATATTCAAATTTGGATAGCTGGGGTTCTGACCCAAAGCTCAGTTGACCTGGTTTTGTGGATCCTGCCAACTATGCCACCATGACACTGCTGTTCCTGGTGGAACCGAGAGTGCCAAATCAGGACAAATTGCTCCAAAAGGGTAACTACAGCCCAAAGCTGGGGTTTCTCAACCTCTAAGGCACAAAACCAGCCAAACAGAAAAGACTTTGGTTTCACCCCACTGGCTAGCCAAAACTTACACAAGCAATTCCCTTAGACACTCCAGCTTCCCAGTATCACCACCAGCAGCCACCTGTCCTGGGGACCAATGGTTATGAAAACCAATACCCCAAATAAAGAAAATGGTTCTCCCTAATTCCAAAGAATCAGGCTCCACACCCAGGTGAATATACACGTCACATCTTACCACAAATCACACTGTTGCCAATCCTTTAGAATTTAAAATCTAAAGGTTTATTATACAAGGAAAAAGATATAGGTGAGAATTAGGTATGGTTAAAAGAAATTAATTACATGCTGTAATGGCAAATCTCTTGGTTCAGGCCTGCAGCAAAGGTAGAAGAAACTGCAGGTTTAAATCAAAGTCTCTGGAATACATCCACAACATGGATGCGTCATTCAGTTTTTTCTTTCAAGCTTCTGTGTGAAACAAAGTCCCATCCAGAAGCAGGAGCAAGACTGCAGACTGGAAACTGATGACCAAGATAGAGGGTCTCAAGCAGCTTTTATACTTTTCCCCAGGTGCAGGAATTTTCTTTGTCTTTTACTGTGCAGCAAAATGGAGTATTGAGTCACATGGCAATCCCTGCCCCCTCGCTAAGACACAGGGTGTGTCCACCCTCTCTCAATGAGTCCATTGTGTAGCTGATGGTCCTTAATGGGCCAACCAGGCCAGCCCAGCTAACAACTTCCTTGAGATTTTACCCAGAAGCAAAGCATAAGTTTGAAATACAGCCAATATTCATAACTTGAGCTACAAAAAAGATACACCCATACAATCATAATCAGCAGACTATAACCTGGTCTTAGACACCTTATATGACCCTCTTAATGTAAGATATTTTGCCCCTACAGGAACGTGGTTGCACAAATGAGCTATATCATGCCAGATAATTTCAGTAAAGTGACACCCTGCACTTCCGGCAAGAGGAGCGGCGCAGCCTGGGCTCCACACTCCCAGGGACATGTAAGGGTCCCTCACTCTCCCAAGTGAAGGGAGACCCCTCCAAAGTCCTCCCAAAAAAGAAACAAAAAAATCTTTGGGCAGCCTACTGAATACAAGTATATTGTTACTCTCCAGCGTGGATTCTCTGATGTGGGATAATCTGTGAACTACCGGTATGACTGAAGCCTTTGCCACATACAGGGCATGACTAGAGCATCTCTCCTGTGTGGATTTTTTCATGTGACACAAACTCTGAGCTCCGACTGAAGCTTTTCCCACACTCATGGCAAGTGTAGGATTTCTCACCTATGTGGGTTCTCTGATGATCTTTAAGGTGGGAGCGCTGAATGAAGCTTTTCCCACACTCAGGACATGTGTACGGTTTCTCTCCTGTGTGGGTTCTCTGATGAAGTTGAAGGTGGGAACGCTGAGTGAAGCTTTTCCTGCACTCAGGACACGTGTACGGTTTCTCTCCCATGTGGGTTCTCTGATGACGTTTAAGACTGGAGCACTGACTGAAGCTTTTCCCGCACTCAGGACATGTGTACATTTTCTCTCCTGTGTGGGTTCTGTGATGAACTTTAAGTTGGAAGAGCTGAGTGAAGCTTTTCCCACACTCAGGACATGTGTAGGGTTTCTCTCCTCTGTGGGTTCTCTGATGGGCAATAAGGTCTGAATTCTGAATGAAGCTTTTCCCACACTCAGAACACGTGTAGGGTTTCTCTCCTGTGTGGGTTCTCTGATGGGTAATAAGCTCTGAGCTCTGAATGAAGCTTTTCCCGCACTCAGGATATGGGTAGGGTTTCTCTCCTGTGTGGGTTCTCTGATGACGTATAAGGCTGGAGCACTGAATGAAGCTTTTCCCACACTCAGAACACGTGTACGGTTTCTCTCCTGTGTGGGTTCTCTGATGTTTAATAAGCTCTGAGCTCTGAAAGAAGCTTTTCCCACACTCAGTACATCTGTAGGGTTTCTCTCCTGTGTGGATTCTCTGGTGCTTTTTAAGATATGAGCTGTACATAAAGCTTTTCCCACACTCAGGACATGTGTACGGTGTCCCTCCTGTGTGGGTTTTCTGATGAACTTTAAGGCTGGAGCACTGAGTGAAGCTTTTCCCGCACTCAGAACACGTGTACAGTTTCTCTCTTGTGTGGATTCTCTGGTGCTTTTTAAGATCTGAGCTGCACGTAAATCTTTTCCCGCACTCAGGACAGGTGTACGGTTTCTCTCCTGTGTGCACTCTTTGATGTATTATAAAGACTGAATTATGTTTGAACGTTTTCCCACACTCCGGGCAGATGTAGCATTTTCCTCCAGTGTTGATGCTTTCATGTCCAATAAGGTCGGAGTCTCCACTAAACTTTTTCTCTGGTCTCTGCAGATTCTCACAAGTGTTTTCCTGTGCACAACTCCAGGAAACATTTCCTTTGGATCTTTCTGATAACGTCCCATGTGCTTCTACTTGCTCAGCATTGTCTTGTTGAGGATGCTCCTCCTCATTCTCATTCACCCTCCCATTATCTGATAGGATAGAGAGAAACCAGAGAGAGGTCATTCCCTTTGCCAGAGAAAAAGAAAACCTCAGAGAGCAGAATGGAAGAAGGGGGAAAAACATTAAGTAAGTGATGGAAAGGTCAAGCAAAGAAAGAGCTGAATCTCCCCCAAACCTTTCCCCAGAGGAGAGAGAGGAGGGAATCAATTCTGGGTCGATCTCAACCAAACACTCAGGGAGAAAGTAGATTAGGGAAGGACCTACTATCAGGCATGAATCAGGACAGGTAGGAATCCGCGAGTGAAGTCTGCCATAAGGATGCCACATCTCCTGAAAATAATCCTGAACTCAGAGAGCTCCCAAGGGCTTTGTAGGAATCCCAAATGTTTCCCAATTCAGGGACCCATTTTGTGTTGGTTTAATGGGTTCCTCACCTGTGCAGGCGTCTCTCAGGGTCTCTCTTTCCTCAGAGCCCTGCAGGTCTGGGACCCAGGGCTCCTCCCCTCGTTCCAGCCAGGAGATCACATCAGGTTTGGAGACTGGAAACCCTGCACAAGTGACAGAAAACAAGCAAGATCAATTTAATTTGTGAGGCACTTGTGTAACATTCTGGGGGTGCAACCCAGACCCCTGAAACATTGTCACCACCTGCCCTGGATCCTGGCTGCCTCACAATTCTTTGCTGTTGTAGCTCCCAACCTGGGATGCTGACTGTAAGAACGACCATGCTGGGTCAGACCAAAGATCCATCCAGCCCAATCTCCTGTCTACTGACAGTGGCCAATGCCAGGTGCCCTGGAGTGAGTGAACATAACAAGCAATGATCAAGTGATCTCTCTCCTGCCATCCATCTCCACCCTCTGATAAACACAGGTGAGGGACACCATTCCTTATCCATCCTGGTTAACAGCCATTAATGGACTTAACCTCCATGAATTGATCCAGTTCTCTTTTAAACCATGCTATAGTCAGAGTCTTCACAACCTCCTCAGGCAAGGAGTTCCACAGGTTGATTATGTGCTGTTTGAAGAACTTTCTTTTATTTGTTTTAAACCTGCTGCCCATTAATTTCATTTGGTGGCCCCTAGTTCTTATACTATGAGAACAAGTCAATAACTTTTCCTTATTCACTTGCTCTACACCACTCATGATTTTATAGACTTCTATCAGATCCCCTACATAGATCAGCACCTCTGGAGGAGGGGAATAACGTACTAGACTGTATTGCCAATTGAGTAAGGTTCATAGGAGATAGAGGCAATAAGCACACAAGTGAGGAAGAATTCAGGCTATTTATTGCGTACCAGGCAAATAAAAGAGACAAGCAAGCCAATTCTACTAAGCAAGGATATAATCTTACACTCCTCCTTTCAGTCTTCAGGAACTCAGGAGGTGATGATGGAGGGACCCCTCAGGCCAAAACGCTGCACCGGTCTCAGGTCTGCATTGAAGTTCACTGAACCAGTGTTTCTGGGGCTTATTTACGCCTAAAATCCACTTAGTCTATGTGGGAATTTCCAGTAAACAAGCCCATTAATTATGCCTGTTTTTATTTTAGGTACCCAACTCTTATCAATGCTTACAACTTCCTTTCTAGTGTCCCATAGATTTATGAGAAGCAGCTGTCCACTCTAATTAGATAATGACTCCTCCAACATTCCAAAATCATGCTGGCTGAACACGCAGGTGTTTAAACAAAAAACCTTCCCAGGCAAGAGTAAGCCAGAGGCCTACTTGACCAAAGTCTACATTGAAGTCCAGGCATGAAAAGGGCAATTGTACATGCCACTCCTCTGAACAATGTCTTCCGGTATGTTTCAACTACGTAGACAAAGATCCTTTTCTTCTTCAAATTTCAGTCCCTATTGTATTCTACCAAGGGTGAGTAACAAGCAGTTCCTAGATAGGTGGAGGGGGACTGAAAGATGACAGAACTGTGCAGCAGAGGAGCTTTGCACCGAATGAACTGTCAGCCACAGAACCACGCTCTGTCACATAAGGAGAAGAAAAGATGGAGTACTCAACTCCACATGTCCGATTGCTGGCACTCTCTTGAAATGGGCCCATATCCCACTGGTTCAGACCATCTTGATAATTGATAGCAGAGCTCAATTCACCCCGAGACCCACTTCAAGATTCTCTGGGTGGATACGGCCTGCCCTCTCATTCTCTCCACTATGGCAACAAATAGCCAGGCCGATCTCTGGAATGGCTTTGTCCTTTTTAGGGCCCGATGTACACAAAGGAAGTGAAGCTGCCCTTCCTCATTCAATGCCCGTGATTTGTAATGCAGGCCAAGTGAGACAGCTCTCTACCTGCATTCAGAAATATAGCTTATGCACAGACAGTGTTGTGCGGAGGTGTGATGGTGCTGTTCCTGGTGGGGTCCAACTGTGAGTGTCAGATCAGGACAGATTGCTTCCAAAGGGGCAACTACAGCCCAAAGCTGGGGTTTCTCCACCTCTAAGGCAAACCAAACCAGCCAAACAGAAAAGACTTTGGTTTCGCCCCACTGGCTAACCACAAGTCACACAAGCAATTCCCTTAGACACTCCAGCTTCCCAGTATCATCACCACCACCAGCCACATGTCCTGGGGATCGATGGTTATGTAAACCAATACCCCAAATAAAGAATACAGTTCCCCCCAATTCCAAAGACTCAGGCCCCAGACGCAGGTCAATACATAAACCAGATCTTCCCACAAATCACGCTGTTGCCAATCCTTTAGAATCTAAAATCTAAAGGTTTATTATACAAGGAAAAAGGTATAGGTGAGGGTTAAGAATGGTTAAAAGAAATCAATTACATGCAGTAATGGCACATCTCTTGGTTCAGGCTTGCAGCAAAGGTAGAATAAGCTGCAGGTTCAAATCAAAGTCTTTGGAGAGCATCTCCTGAAGAGATGGGTCAGTACCTTTGTCCAGAGTTCCCTGAGTAGCAAAGTTCTATCCAAAGCTGGAAACAAGGCAGGCTGAAGACTGGAGGTAAAAGACGAAAATGAAGGGGCTGTAGCAGCTTCATTTATAGTTTTTTTTTCCAGGTGCAAACACCTCTTTCTTCCTGCTGTGAAAAGTCCAGCCCCATTGAGTCCTGGAGTCACATGGGCAGATCACATGTCCATGCATGACTCATCATTTGCAGGCAGAAGCCATTATGCCCAGGCTTTCTCTTGTAGACTTTTTGTCTGGATTGGAGCATTCCAAGCTCCCAGAGTCCATTGTGTTGCTGATAGTCCCTTAATGGGCCATCAGGCAGCCCAAGCCAAGCTGACGCCCAGTATTCAGGAATCTTCTTCCCCAGCAGAGCACAATATTTGGAAAGACAGTCCAGAGCCAATATTATAGCTCTAACTACAAAATTGACACACACACATCACTGGCATATTCATAATCAGCCATTCATAACCTGGTTGTAGGCACCCATTATGACCCCCTGTACATAAGATTTGGTGCCACTATAGGACCCTGGTTGCAGCAATGATTTATAGGGTCCCAAATTATTTCAGTAACGTGACACAAGTATAGTGTTACACTCCTGCATGGATTCGCTAATGTGGCATAATCTGTGAACTATGACTGAAGCCTTTCCCACACACAGGGAATGACTAGGGCTTCTCTCCTGTGTGGATTTTTTGATGTGACACAAGCTCTGAACTCTGACTGAAGCTTTTTCCGCACTCAGGACACGTGTAGGGTTTCTCTCCTGTATGGGTTCTCTGATGACGTTTAAGGTGGGAGAGCTGAATGAAGCTTTTACTGCACTCAGGACACGTGTACGGTTTCTCTCCTGTGTGTTTTCTCTGATGTTTAATAAGCTGTGAGCTCTGAATGAAGCTTTTTCCACACTTAGGACATGTGTAGGGTTTCTCTCCTGTGTGGGTTCTGTGATGACCTCTAAGGCTGTAGAGCTGAGCGAAGCTTTTCCCACACTCAGGACATGTGTATGGTTTCTCTCCCGTGTGGATTCTCTGATGAGCTTTAAGCTGGGAGCACTGAGTGAAGCTTTTCCCACACTCAGGACACGTGTACGGTTTCTCTCCTGTGTGGATTCTCTGATGATCTTTAAGGCTGGAGAGCTTAGTGAAGCTTTTCCCACACCTGGGGCATGTGTAGGGTCTCTCTCCAGTGTGCACTCTTTGATGACTAAGGAAGTCGGAGTTACATTTGAAGGTTTTCTCACACTCCAGGCAGATGTACTGTTTATCTCCACTGTTGATTCTCTCATGTCCAATAAGGTCGGAGCTTTCACCGAAATTTTTCTCCAGTCTGTGCAGAGTCTCACAGGTGTTTTTCTGTGCACAACTCCAGGAAACATTTCCTTTGAATCTTTCTGATAACGTCCCATGTGCTTCTACTTGCTCAGCATCGTCTTGATGTGGATTCTCCTCATTCACCACCCCATTATCTGATAGGATAGAGAGAGAAACCAGAGAGAGAGAGGTCACTCCCTTTGCCAGAGAAAAAGAAAACCTCAGGGAGTTTAATGGAAGAAAGCGGGGGAACAACATTCAGTAAGTGATGGAAAGGTCAAGAAAGAGCTAAATCTTCCCCAAACCTTTCCTCAGAGGAGATAGAGAGGAGGGACTCAATTCTGGGTCTAAATCTCAACCAAACACTCAGGGAGAAAGTAGATTAGGGAAGCACGTACTATCAGGCATGAATCACGACAGGTAGGAATCTGAGAGTGAAGTCTGCCATATCTCCTGAAAACAATCCTGAACTCAAGGGAGCTCACAAGGACTTTGAAGGAATCCCAAATGTTTCCTTATTCAGGGACCCATTTTGTGTTGGTTTAACTGATTCCTCACCTGCGCAGGCATCTCTCAGGGTCTCTCTTTCCTCAGAGCTCTGCAGGTCTGGGACCCAGGGCTCTTCCTCCCCTCTTTCCAGCCAGGAGGTCACATCTGGTTTGGAGACTGGAAACGCTGCACAAGTGACAGAAAACAAGCAAGGTCCATTTAATTTGTGAGGTACTTGTGTAACATTATGGGGGTGCAACCCAGAGCCCTGAAACATTGTGTCACCACCTGCCCAGGATCCTGGGGGCCGAAATGCTTTGCTGTTGTAGCTCCCAACCTGGGATGCTGACAAATGGCCGATCATAAGAACGGCCATGCTGGGTCAGACCAAAGATCCATCCAGCCCAATCTCCTGTCTACCGACAGTGGCCAATGCCAGGCACCCTGCAGTGAGTGAACATAACAAGCAATGATCAAGTCATCTCTCTCCTGTCATCCATCACCACCCTCTGACAAACAGAGGCAAGGGACACCATTCCTTACCCATCCTGGCTAACAGCCATTATTGGACTTGATCCATGAATTGATCCAGTTCTCTTTTAAACCATCCTATAGTCAGAGTCTTCACAATCTTCTCAGGCAAGGACTTCCACAGGTTGATTGTGTGCTGTGTGAAGAACTTTCTTTTATTTGTTTTAAACCTGCTGCCCATTAATTTCATCTGGTGGCCCCTAGTTCTTCTATTATGAGAACAAGCCAATAACTTTTCCTTATTCACTTTCTCTTCACCACTCATGATTTTATAGACTTCTAGCAGATCCCCTACATAGAGCAGCACTTCTGGAGGAGGGGAATAACGTACTAGACTTTATTGCCAATTGAGTAAGGTTCGTAGGATATAGAGGCAATAAGCACACAAGTGAGGAAGAATTCAGGCTATTTATTGTGTAGCAGGAAAATAACAGAGACAAGCAAGCCAATTCTACTAAGCAAGGATATGATCTTACACTCCTTTCAGTCTTCAGGAACTCGGGAGACAACGGAGGTACACCCGAGGCCAACACGCTGCACCGGTCTCTGGTCTGCATCGAAGTTCACTGAACCAGTGTTTCTGGGGCTTATTTACACCTAAAATACACTTAGGCTATGTAGGAATTTGCAGTAAACAAGCCCATTAATTATGCCTATTTTGATTTTAGGTACCAACTCTTATCAATGCTTACAACTTCCTTTTTAGTGTCCTATAGATTTAGGAGAAGCAGCTGTCCACTCTAATTAGATAAAGACTCCTCCAACATTCCAAAATCACGCTAGCTGAACACGCAGGTGTTTAAACAAAAAACTTTCCCAGGCAAGAGTAAGTCAGAGGCCTACTTGACCAAAGCCTACGTGGAAGTCCAGGCATGAAAAGGGCAATTGTACATGCCTGTAGTGACCGGAAGATTATTGTGATGGCAATCAGCACGATATAGAAAATGTTTCTTCCCAAATCCAAAGAATGAGGCCCCAGACCCAGGTCAATATTCAAATCAGATCTTACCCACAAATTACGCTGTTGCCAATCCTTTAGAATTTAAAATCTAAAGGTTTATTATACAAGGAAACAGGCATAGGTGAGGGATAGGAATGGTTACAAGAAATTAATTACATGCAGTAATGGCACATCTCTTGGTTCAGGCTTGCAGCAAAGGTAGAATAAACTGCAGGTTTAAATCAAAGTCTATGGAATACATCCACAACATGGATGGGTCATTCAGTCTTTTGTTTCAAGCTTCTGTGTGAAGGAAAATCCCACCAAGAGGTAGGAGCAAGACTGCAGACTGGAAACTGACGACCAAGATGGAGGGTCTCAAGCAGCTTTTATAGCTTTCCCAGGTGCAGGAATTTTCTTTGCCTTTTGCTGTGCAGCAAAATGGAGTATTGAGTCACATGGCAATTCCTGTCCCCTCACTAAGACACAGGGTGTGTCCACACACTCTTAATGAGTGCATTGTGTAGCTGATGGTCCTTAATGGGCCAACCAGGCCAGCCGAGCTAGCAACAAATTGCTTGAGATTTCACCCAGAAGCAAAGCATAAGTTTGAAATACAGCCAATATTCATAACTTTAGCTACAAAAAAGATACACACATACAGATAACATAATCAGCAGACCAAAATCTGGTCATAGACACCTTATATGACCCCCTTTACCTAAGATTTGGTGCCCCTACAGGACCTTGGTTTCACCAATGAGCTATATGATTCCAGAGAATTTCAGTAACATGACACCCCTGCAGTTCTGGCAAGAGTGGCGGGGCAGCCTGGGCTCCACCCTCCCAGGGACATGTAAGGGTCCCTCACTCTCTCAAGTGAAGGGAGACCCCTCCAAAGTCCTCCCAAAAAAGAAATAAAAATCTTTGGGCAGCCTACTGAATACAAGTATAGTGTTACTCTCCTGTGTGGATTCTCTGATGTGGCATAATCTGTGAACTATGACTGAAGCCTTTCACACACACAGGGCATGACTAGGGCTTCTCTCCTGTGTGGATTTTTTGATGTGAAACAAGTTGAGCTCTGACTGAAGCTTTTTGCACACTCATGGCAAGTGTTGGAATTCTCACCTGTGTGGGTTCTCTGATGAAGGTTAAGGCTGAAACGCCGATTGAAGCTTTTCCCACACTCACGACACATGTACGGTTTCTCTCCTGTGTGGATTCTCTGATGTATAATGAGCTCGGAACTCACACGGAAGCTTTTCCTGCACTCAGGACATGTGAAGGGTTTCTCTCCAGTGTGGATTCTCTGATGTTCTTTAAGGTAGGAGCGCTGAATGAAGCTTTTCCCACACTCAGGACACGTGTAGGGTTTCTCTCCCGTGTGGGTTCTCTGATGATCTTTAAGGTGGGATCGCTGAATGAAGCTTTTCCCGCACTCAGGACATGTGAAGGGTTTCTCTCCCGTGTGGGTTCTCTGATGTTCTTTAAGGTGGGAGCGCTGAATGAAACTTTTCCCACACTCAGGACACATGTATGGTTTCTCTCCTGTGTGGGTTCTCTGATGATCTTTAAGGGAGTAGCGCTGAATGAAGCTTTTCCCGCACTCAGGACACGTGTAGGGTTTTTCTCCTGTGTGAGTTATCTTATGAACTTTAAGGTGGGAGAGCCGAGTGAAGCTTTTCCCACACTCAGGACACGTGTAGGGTTTCTCTCCTGTGTGGGTTCTCTGATGACGTTTAAGTTGGGAGAGCTGAATGAAACTTTTACTGCACTCAGGACACATGTACGGTTTCTCTCCTGTGTGTTTTCTCTGATGTTTAATAAGCTGTGAGCTCTGAATGAAGTTTTTTCCACACTCAGGACACGTGTAGGGTTTCTCTCCTGTGTGGGTTCTGTGATGACCTCTAAGGCTGTAGAGCTGAGCGAAGCTTTTCCCACACTCAGGACACGTGTATGGTTTCTCTCCCGTGTGGATTCTCTGATGAGCTTTAAGCTGGGAGCACTGAGTGAAGCTTTTCCCACACTCAGGACACGTGTACGGTTTCTCTCCTGTGTGGATTCTCTGATGATCTTTAAGGCTGGAGAGCTTAGTGAAGCTTTTCCCACACCTGGGGCATGTGTAGGGTCTCTCTCCAGTGTGCACTCTTTGATGACTAAGGAAGTCGGAGTTACATTTGAAGGTTTTCTCACACTCCAGGCAGATGTACTGTTTATCTCCACTGTTGATTCTCTCATGTCCAATAAGGTCGGAGCTTCCACCAAACTTTTTCTCCAGTCTGTGTGGACTCTCATAGGTGTTTTTCTGTGCACAACTCCAGGAAACATTTCCTTTGAATCTTTCTGATAACATCCCATGTGCTTCTACTTGCTCAGCATCGTCTTGATGTGGATTCTCCTCCTCATTCACCACCCCATTATCTGATAGGATAGAGA
Source organism: Sternotherus odoratus (assembly GCA_032164245.1). Taxonomy (NCBI): domain Eukaryota; kingdom Metazoa; phylum Chordata; order Testudines; family Kinosternidae; genus Sternotherus; species Sternotherus odoratus. The sequence continues at coordinate 4,722,373 of JAVMKO010000011.1, forward strand.
GAAACCAGAGAGAGAGAGGTCACTCCCTTTGCCAGAGAAACAGAAACCCTTAGGGAGTGGAATGGAAGAAAGCAGGGGAACAACATTCAGTAAGTGATGGAAAGGTCAAGCAAAGAAAGAGCTATATCTTCCCCAAACCTTTCCTCAGAGGAGATAGAGGAGGGAATCAATTCTGGGTCTAAATCTCAACCAAACACTCAGGGAGAAAGTAGATTAGGGAAGCACGTACTATCAGGCACGAATCATGACAGGTAGGAATCTGAGAGTGAAGTCTGCCGTGAGGATGCCACATCTCCTGAAAACAATCCTGAACTCAAGGGAGCTCACAAGGACTTTGAAGGAATCCCAAATGTTTCCTTATTCAGGGACCCATTTTGTGTTGGTTTAACTGATTCCTCACCTGTGCAGGCATCTCTCAGGGTCTCTCTTTCCTCAGAGCTCTGCCGGTCTGGGACCCAGGGCTCCTCCTCCCCTCGTTCCAGACAGGAGATCACATCAGGCTTGGAGACTGGAAACCCTGCACAAGTGACAGAAAACAAGCAAGGTCCATTTAATTTGTGAGGTACTTGTGTAACATTATGGGGGTGCAACCCAGAGCCCTGAAACATTGTGTCACCACCTGCCCAGGATCCTGGGGGCCGAAATGCTTTGCTGTTGTAGCTCCCAACCTGGGATGCTGACAAATGGCCGATCATAAGAACGGCCATGCTGGGTCAGACCAAAGATCCATCCAGCCCAATCTCCTGTCTACCGACAGTGGCCAATGCCAGGCACCCTGCAGTGAGTGAACATAACAAGCAATGATCAAGTCATCTCTCTCCTGTCATCCATCTCCACCCTATGGCAAACAGAGGTGAGGGACACCATTCCTTACCCATCCTGGCTAACAGTCATTAATGGACTTGATCCACGAATTGATCCAGTTCTCTTTTGAACCATCCTGTAGTCAAGAGTCTTCACAATCTTCTCAGGCAAGGACTTCCACAGGTTGATTGTGTGCTGTGTGAGGAACTTTCTTTTATTTGTTTTAAACCTGCTGCCCATTAATTTCATCTGGTGGCCCCTAGTTCTTCTATTATGAGAACAAGCCAATAACTTTTCCTTATTCACTTTCCCTACACCACTCATGATTTTATAGACTTCTAGCAGATCCCCTACATAGAGCAGCACTTCTGGAGGAGGGGAATAACGTACTAGACTGTATTGCCAATTGAGTAAGGTTCATAGGAGATAGAGGCAATAAGCACACAAGTGAGGAAGAATTGAGACAATCAAGCCAATTCTACTAAGCAAGGATATAATCTTACACTCCTCCTTTCAGTCTTCAGGAACTCGGCAGGCGATGACAGAGGGACCCCCCAGTCCAACACGCTGCACTGGTCTCAGGTCTGCATCAAAGTTCACTGAACCGATATTTCTGGGGCTTATTTACACCTAAAATCCACTTAGGCTATGTGGGAACTTGCAGTAAACAAGCCCATTAATTATGCCTGTTTTGATTTTAGGTACCCAACTCTAATCAACGCTTACAACTTCATTTCTAGTGTCCTATAGATTTAGGAGAAGCAGCTGTCCACTCTAATTAGATAAAGAGTCTTCCAACATTGCAAAATCACGCTAGCTGAACACGCAGGTGTTTAAACAAAAAACTTTCCCAGGCAAGAGTAAGCCAGAGGCCTACTTGACCAAAGCCTACATGGAAGTCCAGGCATGAAAAGAGCAATTGTATATGCCTGTAGTGATTGGAAGATTATTGTGACGGCAATCAGCAGGGGGCGTAGTTACTCTTCTGAGTCAACTGCAGGGGAGGGCATAATGGTGTTATCAGCTTGAGAATGGCGTTATTTCTGTTATCTTGTGTATGTGTCCGAGACCTGTTTCTCAGCGGTGTGTGTGTTTACCCCATTTGTGTGAGAACCAATGCGTGGGAAACTAGATGGGGAAACTGAGGCAGTGCTAAAGAGCGTGTAATCAACCAATTTGCTAGCTGCTTGCTATTAATGAGATATGAGAATGTATGAGATGCAAATGAGCATGGGTATATCTGTGCTGGCATACCCTCACCAGTTTCCATCTAGCCAACTGTGTGAGAGCCTCGTTTCTACTGAATATGAGATAACCACCCTGCAAGAATGCCACTCCTAGGAACAATGTCTTCCAGTATGTTTCCACTCCACAAAGCTCCTTTTCTTCTTCAAATGATGGTCCCTATTGTATTTCACTGAGGGGAGTAACAAGCAGTTCCTAGATAGGTGGAGGGGGAGAGCAAGATGGCAGAACTGTGCAGCAGAGGAACTTCGCACCGAATGAGCTTTCAGCCACAGAACCACGCTCTGTCACATTAGGAGAAGAAAAAATGAGTACCCAACTCCACGTGGCCGATTGCTGGCACTCTCTTGGAATGGGCCCATATCCCACTGGTTCGGACCATCCTGATAATTGATAGCGGAGCTCAATTCACCCTGAGATCCACGTTGAGATTCTGTGGGTGGATACAGCCTGCCCTCTAATTCTCTCCACTATGGCAAGAAACAGTCAGGCAGATCTCTGGAATGGCTTTGTCCTTGGTAGGTAAAAGACCAGGGCCCAATGCACACCAAGGAAATGAAGCTGCCCTTCTTCATTCAACACATGTGATTTGGGATGCAGGCCAAGTGAGACAGCTCTCTACCTGTATTCAGAAATATAGCTTATGCACAGACAGTGTTGTGCAGAGGACTGCACTGTCAGAACAGGCGGAGGGGCTCTGTGTACTACAGGATGTTTCTGAGGAGGTCATAGGCCTCTGGGTAAAACGGGAGATTCTGTAACACTGTGAGAAGACAGCAGGTGATCAAAAGTTTGCTTTGGTGCTGATGCATACATGCCTAAAGATCGCAGAGTGGCTCTGGAATCTTTCAGTAAGTGCAAGGAGTCATCAGTCTTTTGATTGAAGAGGTGTGATTCATCAAAAGGGAGATCTTAGATTGTATTCTGCACTTCTCTGAGGAAACCAGGATTCCCTCCTCATGATGACTACAGTTTCCAAAATGCGCAAGGATGCATCTGCTGAATCAACTACGGCCTGAAGGATGGAATTTGCAACCCCCTTGCCTTCCTCTGGACTTGATAGGAACTGGACACAATCCTGCTCAGGGAGTATATTTGCCATATGTCCAAACTGTAAGAAGTCATATTTGGTCATCACAGTCAGGCAGTTTGGATCCAGTCCAAGGAGAAAACCTCTCAACCCATAAGATCCAGTCTCTTGCCTGCCTTGTCAGCTGGGGAGGAGCGTGGGGACTGTTTAGCTCACTCCATAGCAGCCTGAATCACTAGGGAATTGAGCAGAGGATGAGAGAACAGAGACTTGGAACCCTTGGGAGCGGGGTGGCACACACAGTCTGGGTCTGTTGGAGAGTGTCCTCATGTGCTAGGGCCACCCTGGTACCAATGCAAGTGTGCAGGTTGGATATAGGGGACAGAGCCTCTCAGTAGGTGAGAGAACCGGGACACACAGAAACATCATCCTTTCCAGAGCGAACACTTCATGAGGCCCTGGGGGGAATAGCTGTGAGTCTCCTTGGAGTCAACAGCACAAGGTCTATGGACAGAACTGGGGCCAGAAAGGGACTTGTCTCGGAAGTGGGGATTCACTAGACGTCGGCAGAGGGCATGCCGGGGCAGGCGGGTCCGTAATGGGACCTGGCAGCTCCAGCAAGTGATGCTGCTTTTTGTCACTCTTGGAGAGAGATGCCTCTCTTTGGCCAGATCTCATGGACGGCAGGGCATCTTTCTTCAACCTGGAGGAAGACTTACTGCTATGCCGATGTGCGTGCTTCTGAGACTCATGGCTCAGCCCCGGATCACTGGTGCCAGTGGACCCAGACTGAAGCTCCGCAGTAATGTTATGCTCTACAAAGCACATGGGATCTTTTAGAAGAGAGAAGGCAATAGGCCATATTTAATAAAAATACAACAGTTAGCATGTGCTTTTCAGTCACACACACAAGTCCTGTCAGTTGATGGTTATAGTTACCAGTCTCTTCTAGCTCGAGTCAATCTAATGGCCAGTTAGATTGAACACCAGTGAGCAGCTGACCTCTGTCGGTGGCGATCTAGTGCTCTGAGGCTTTGCAGGATTGGACCCAGAGTACCAATGCAAAACACCCCATCTTTGTAAGTGTAAATTCCCGTCATCCTGTGATCATTAGCCCTTAAGCGGTGTTAACCTTGGGGTTTTCAGCTGTCATTATTTGATGGTTATTGTTGGGTTTTCCATCGTTATCTCCTATTTATTGTCTCACCTTCAGGGGGTGGGGAAAGGGGGTGCTGCCTCACCTCTGAGGCTCTCAATGCTGCTAACATGCTTAGCATCCAATACAATAGATGTTTTCTGATGGTCTCCTGGTCTTTTCAAGTCTCTCACTTTTTCTTGACCGTCTGGACATTTGTGATGGCTTTCACGCCTTATCTTTTCCTGATGCATTCTTCATTCACACAAACAATCTCTTACAGAAACCTTCAGGTATACAGACAGCAGTATTTTATATTCTGCAGAATACATCATAAATCAAGCCTTGCTAAACCTTATAAAACAATTCACAGTGGTGCTTTAGGCCCCCAACACTTATCTAATCTCTTTATCATAGACACCATACAAAACCCTGTCTCACTAACTAAACTTTATAACAGGTCCTAATTGTAATGTGGATGGGAAATAGGATCCCAGTCTCAGACAGTCATTCCTTTCTCTTATTCAGAAAGGGGGGCAAGCAGAATGAAATCGAAGTTTACATCAATTCTTAGAACAATTAGTACAATTACAAAATCCTGCTCCTACAGTACGATCTGCATGCTTGGACTGTTCAGTCCCATGTAGCAGGGGGCTCTGGGACCAGGCTTCAATCCCAGCCCGAGGTGACTTCCATGAGATTCTTCTTAAGACATGGGGCAGAGGCAGGGAAGCAGAGAAAGATGCTGCACCTGGATGTGGTGTGGCCTTCCCTCAAGCAGTACAGAGAGCATTGTTGAGGGAGAACAAATGAGGACAGGAAATACAGACTTTGAATCCCGTCCTCTTAGTCAAAATCCAGCATCCAGACCTGGGAGAGATGGGTTGGGGAGGAATGAGGGGGGAGGGTTTGTAGGGGAACCTACACATTTCAGAAACAAGAAAACTACTACCTAAAAACAACCAAGTGCTTCTAATGAGGGGCTTGGACTTGACATAACTCACAGCCATATTGTGCATGAACTTTGCATAACCCACAGCCAGTTTGTAGGCTCAGCCACCATATGTTGGAAACAAAACTAGAGTCAGGGGAATTTGGCTTAAGCAAACAAATAGAAAAGAATTAGCTGCAGCTACAGCCCTATTAATTGGAGATAGATATCCACAAAGTCATAAGAATGGGAAGAGAATGGATAAGTTAGCCTGGAGTTTCTGCAACTCAGGTTCTATTCTATGCAGCCTACGAAGTGGGCTGGTTAGTCTCTAAGGTGGTACAAGTATTCCTCGTTTCCTTAAAGAAAATTCTGGTTGCAGTCTGATCATGTGCAACGTGTATTTGCTTTCATGAACAAACTGCAGTTGTTTCATGAATAATTGCTTGAGGGAGTGCTGACACACTTTCCCTCAATGTCACAACTTCCAGCCAAATCAGAAGATGAACCCCTAAAATAGAGCACAACTAGATACACAAGTCTTTTTAAAGATCTTAAGGACAGTTTTGAGGAAAGGTTCGAAGATTTACATCAGAAAAGACCTCAAATCAGATTTCTGATTAACTCTTTTAGTGTTGAAGCCAATTGTCTAAAGCCCCTTTAGTCACCGATGAAGAAACATCCCAGAGGGAAATAATAGATCAGAAAATAATAGATTGAAATCTCTTCAGAACACACAAGGGCATCCTGACTTTCTGGAAATCTTTACCAAAGGAGAAATGCGCCAACATCAGAGGTACAGCCCCAAAATGAATCTCTATGTTTGCCTTGACCTGTCTTTGTGAGTCTGTTTTTGGACACTCAAATATGTGAAATCCAAGCACGGATCCATTTTGATAGAAAACCACTTAACACCAACTGAACTTCAGAGGGAATTGTTGAAATCAAAGACTGTCAGAAGACCGCATCTCTCTCCCTCTCTATCCCCACACATAGATATACAAATATAATCATTACATATTACTGTGGCTCTTAAGCAATGTACATTGATGAATTCTGGTTCTTGCTCAGGTTGGCAACCCGGTACAGCCATCGTGAGCCTTCAAACAGGCTAGGCAGTGCCTGGATTTACCTGAATATCTATAATTCACAAAACAAAGGGGATACAAAAATAAAAACAAGATTCTCATACTTGGCAATCCAGACCAGTCAGGACTGGTGTCATCTGTAATCCTGGGTGAGTTTCAATGTTCTGCTGATGGAGCTCACTTGTCTGGATACCCCCAGCCAGCATTCAAGGACGTACTGAATATCTGTGTGATAAGTAACCCTGGACCAGCAGCTCTGACTCCAGATACCTGCTTGTTATAACCTGAGCACATTCTGGTCTGGCTGGAGCAGGCTCAGGGTTTGAAGAGACGGCCGGGGGTAGGAACCTTCTGTTACTTATGCTGCACCTAATCCTTAATTTTAATTGTACAAGATGGAGGTATTTGACACTGTGTGATCCTGCTCCTGTGCTCTGTTTCCAAAGTGTTCTGCAGCAGTGGAGGGTCTCTGGCAGTGTGTGTGTCACTGGCATATTGGGGTGTTTCCAAAACAGGGCAGAGGAGAGGTGGCATTGTGGGGTTGGTGTGAACCTAAGTCTTTATTTCCCCTTCCAAGAACCGAGGGGACAGGAATCCTTACCCAGCGAGGTCACATTCTCATAGTTCTCCAGCATCACTTCTCTGTAGAGGGCTCTCTGAGTGGGGTCCAGCAGAGCCCCCTCTCCTCTGGTGAAATACACAGCCACCTCCTCGAAAGTCACCAGCCCCTGAGAGAACAAGAGTCCAAGACTCAGTACCTGCTGCCCCACTTAGATCCCCTCTATTTGTGGGGGAGAGGAGCCAATCAAATGGAAGCTCTGGGTGGATTGCATTAAACAGAATCCCACCCCCACCCCACTCCGAGAATCCAGGAAACACCAGGGTGAGGGAATGAAGAGAGAGTCCCCCTCTCCCAGCGGAGTCATCACACACCTACTAGCCACAGACTGATAGAGGAGATGGAGCCCACAGCAGGATCAAGGGAGAACTCCCTGGTAGGAAACCCAATACACTCCTCATTCAGAGGAGCTGGATATGAAGGGAGGGGAATGTCCCCTAAACCTCACTGGTGGGTGCCCCCTTCAGATCTCTCAGCAGCCACTGATCAAGCGGATTAGGCTACAGCACTGGGAATCTGGTCAGTTTTTCTAGCCCCATGTAGCTGGGTTGTTTTCTGTTTCCCAAATTTTGTTATTTGCTCCTCTGAACCTCATAGGTCTGTTCCTACAATCTAGGCCACTTATTAAACAACCCCCAGCAAGTTTGTCACACCCTGTCCTCCTCCCTTTCTCCACCCTTGTCAATTCTGGTGTATTTTCTGTCCCTCTCCCTCCTGCAAGAACTCACCAGCAACCCCCTGATAATCCCTACCTGAACTGGCTTCTCTGCAGCCATTTGTCTCGCCTTTTCCATGGGAGGACGGGATGAGCTGGAGGGAAACATGGACGTCATTTTGCAGGCTGGGAAGGTTAGATGTGCAACTGTGGAGGTTTCAAAACAGGTTTAGTTAATTTTCCTGGGCTCTTTCCCTGCAGACAGACATCCTAGAGAGACAGACAGACATCCTAGAGAGACAGACAGACATCCTAGAGAGACATCCTAGGATGCAGACAGACATCCTAGACAGACATCCTAGGATGCAGACAGACATCCTAGACAGACGATTCCCCCAGGCTCTTTCCCTGCAGACATACATCCTAGAGAGTCTGCTATGTTGGGAAAATGCTCAATGTCTTTATTACAGAGTAGACCTGGCTCCTTCTGCCAGGCTAAGCCCACAGACACATTTTTAACCTCCCTTCTCCTTCGCCATCCCCTCATCCTGTGAAAAAGCCTCTGAACACAAGGCTAGAAAAAGCAAAACCAAAGGAGTCCTTTTAGGGGATTCTCTCGGACACTGACCCGACAGCAGCCACACCTCAGCAGGAGGGATATGGAGGCAGGAACGGCCTTTTCCTCTGTTTGATCCTTTTCTTGTTCACATGCTCTGGGCAGAGAAGCAGCTTTAATTACGGTCACTTCCCACCATAGAACCCCCACTGAGGGAGCAGCAGCTGCTAAGCCTGATCTCCCACATCACAATGGAGGCTTCAACATCAGACTCAGGAAGCTGAACCCCAATATCCTGAGCAGAAAGGGAGAGAGCATTTGAGCAGCCTTCCCTCCTTTAGATCTCTGGGGAGAGCAGCTAATGAGAGCCCCTCCTCACTGGGAGAATTGCTAATCTCATTGGCCCCATTGCCCTGGAGTCACTCCTTGTCTTTCCATGCAGTGACTCTGGATTAACAATGATCTCTCAATGAAACCAGATGTCAGAAAAAATGAATACAGAGTGCTGTAGAAGAGACCATTGTGAGGCAGTGCTAACCCCCTTCCCACCTCCCTCACCCCCCAGATCCAGGACAGGGACTTGGGGTATGAATTTTCCCTACAGAACTGGAAGCTCGTGCAATTTTCCAGAGAGGAAAAAAGCGAAATCACCTCACAGTGTTTGATAAGTGGGTAGAAAGTGATCATGGTGACTGGGTGTTGCTGGGATCCCCCAACTGCCTGCCTAGGACCCCCACCTGCCCTCTAGCAGGACATGCCATGTTGTTTGCCTGGACTCCCTCCTCCCCCGGGGATCTCCTTATGCTTTACAGAGGGACTCGTCTGTCACAGAGTGCCTGGGGCGATGTTCTGGAACAGCTCCCTAGGAAGCCAGTCAGGACTCCGGGGGAAGTGTCCCCTCTCCATACACAGCCTGTTTCCAAGGCTAGGAGCATCACAGGCTGTGACTTCCACCTTCCTGGGTCTGACCTCAAAGCATTCAGCACCTTCTGCCCCTCCATGTGCTTTCCCCAGTGAGCCCACCCGGGTGGGTTGCTGGGGGAGCCCGTGGTCTGCACCCCAATTCCACAGTCAGACGTGACTCTCAGCCAGCCAGTAAAACAGAGGTTTATATTCAATGACAGGAATATAATCTAGATAGAGCAAATGCAACCCCTCCGCTGGGTCAATTTTGGGGGCCCAAGAGCCAGGCAGAGACTGCCTGCAGCTCCTTGCCAGCCCCCAGCCAGATCCAGACTCCCACTTCCTCCTCCACCCTCCCCTGCATTCCTCTCTCTGTGTCTTTCTTTCCCCAGGCAGGTCAGCTGACCTGTCTCCAACAGGTTCAGAGGTAGAGAGGTGGGGGGAAGGGACAGAGCCTTGACTACTTGCTTCCACTGTCTTTCTGATTTGCAACACTATCAGCCCCTATTCCTTCACATAGACACTTAAGAAATGCATAGGGGAAACTGAGGCACACACAGTATTCCTACTCCATCACACCCTCAAACTGCTTGGTTGACATCCCCTGGGCTAGCACAGGGGATTTCCTCACAACACTCTGTGCACTGGGCATGACAGTGATCCTAGGAGTTTGTGGGGGGAGGAACCCAGACAAAGCCCCTAGGACAGCACCAGGCTCCCTCTAACCCCCTGTCCTGCCTCCCCAAGAGACACCCACCCCCCTGTTCTGTGGCTGACAGGCCACCAGTGATACCCACCTCCAGGACCCAGAGCCTCAGGGTTGAGCACATCACAACCGCAAACACCCCAAAGCTCCAGAACCCACCAATCTGACAATGTACCCCCTGCCCAGTTGCCCCGAGGCCTCCCCCTACCACGATGTCCCTTCAGCTCCAGCTGCAATCACCCAACACAGACACACACCCCAGCAACAGTGTCACTTAATAGTGTCCGATAAGTGGATACAAATATCTCACTGCCCCCTGCTGGCCAGTCACACAGGCAGAGGGAGCCCTGGGGAGCGAGGCTGGGGGCCAGGTGGTGACTCTGCCCCAGTGTCCGGGGGGACCCAGCATCTCGCATCGCTGGGATCTGAACTGCTGTCCCCGCAGGAGACCAGCAACCCCCTCGGCCCAGCCCAGCTCTGCCCTGGGGGGGAGGGGGGGGACCAGCACCCCAGGTCCCTGCATGGGGGGGGCGGGAGGCTGCCGGGCGGGGGGGAGAAGTGAGACCGGGTGGGGGGATCTGGGGAAAGGGGCGGGTGGAAAATGTCTGATCAGCCCAGACATGGGGGGAGAAGAGCAGGTGACCCCCAAGGGGTGGGGAGAGAAAAGGGTGGCCTGGCCCGGGGGCACGGGAACCCTTGGATCCCTTCCTGGGAGCACAGGGCCCAGTGGGCTCCCTGCACTCGACCCAGCCCTCGGCCAGGGAGTGCGGAGCCCAGCTTCTTCCTGTGCCTGGCTGGGCCCCCGGCCAGGGAGCATAGAGCGGGCCCAGTTGGGGACCTGCTGCATGCTGGCCTGACCCTTGGGCCAGGAGGGCGGGGCCTCTTGCCCAGCACCCCAACCCAAGCCGGATGAAAATGGCTGGTGAGCCACATGTGGCCCATAGTTTCCCCACCCCGCCCTACCTGGCAGGAAAAGTCCATCAACACCAGAAAGACGATTATGAGATGTTAAAGACGATATAAGTCTGTTGTGCTCTTGACTTCCCATTAGCTGAGTTTGCAGCTCAGAGCACATGGCAGGAAGGGAATTAAAAAACCCCATAAAGAAGGAACTGATCATCTATATGCTACTTGGACTCTGGGATGAAAAATTTCTAGGCATAAGCAAGAGATCCCCAGCTCCTTAGCCTGGGTAGAATATGCAGAGCAGGGGTCTCAAACTCAAATGACCACGAGGGCCGCATGAGGACTAGTGCACTGGCCCGAGGGCTGCATCACTGATACGCTCCCCCTCACTGCCCCCGGCCCCACCTCCACTCCACACCTTCCATGAGGTCCCACCCCTGCCCCGCCGCCTCCTCTGAGATCCTGGACACCGCTGCAGAGGGCTCCTGCAAAGCGCCACCCCAGCTTGTTCATTGAGGTCGCGGCTGCAGCGCCTGGAAGCCAGGGCTCGGCAGTGGCCCAGCGAGGAAACTTCGCAGGAGCCCTCTGCAGCGGTGGCCAGGAACGGTAAGCCTCCGGCAGAGGGAGGCGGGAGAATGGTGTGGAGCCTGGCTTACCACCCCTGGTCGCCGCTGCAGAGGGCTCCTGGGAAGCGCCGCCCCATTCATTGAAGCCATAGCAACAGTGCCTGGTAGCTGGGGATCGGCAGTGGCCCAGCCAGACAGCAGAGAAGCTTCCGCTTCTGGCCCCTCCCTCCCAGAAACTGCTATGCAGGGGCGGGGGGAGGGTGCCAGGGAGCTTCACGGGCCACAGAGAAGGGCTTCGCGGGCCGCATGTTTGAGACCCCTGATGTAGAGCTTGCTTATTATAGAAGCTTTTAGTACCGGTGTCACGTTACAGGAATTATTTGGAATCATATAGATCATTGGAGCAACCAGAGTCCTATAGTGGCACCGAATCTTATGTACAGGGGGTCATAATGGGTGTCTATGACCAGGTTATGGATTGCTAATTGTAAATATGGCATTGGTATGTGTGTATCAATTTGGCAGTTGAAGTTATGAATATTGGCTCTGGACTGTCTGTCTTTCCAAATATTGTGCTGCCAGGGAGACATTGCAGAATACTGGGCGTCAGCTCTGCTTGGGGCTCGATGGGCCATTAAGAGCAATCAGCGACACAATGGACTCTGGGAGCTTGGAATGCCCCAACCCAGACAAGAAGTCTACAGAGAACCTGCACGGCAGCCTGTGCATAATGGCTTCTGCCTGCAAATGATGAGTCATGCATGGTCATGTGATCTGCCCATGTGGCTCCAGGACTCCATGGGGCTGGACTTTTCACAGCAGGAACAAAGAGGTGTTTGCAACTGGAAAAAAAACTATAAATGAAGCTGCTACCGCCCCTCCATCTTCGTCTTTACCTTCACCCTGCAGCCTGTCTTGCTTCCAGCTCTGAATGGACTTTGCTACACAGGTGAACTCTGAACTAAGGTGCTGACCCATCCCTAAATGGAATGCTTTCTAAAGACTTTGATTTGAACCTGCAGTTATTCTACCTTTGCTGCAAGCCTGAACCAAGAGATGTGCCATTACTGCATGTAATTGATTTCTTTTAACCATTCTTAACCCTCACCTATACCTTTTTCCTTGTATAATAAACCTTTAGATTTTAGATTCTAAAGGATTGGCAACAGCGTGATTTGTGGGAAGATCTGATTTGTATATTGACCTGGGTCTGGGGCCTGATTCTTTGGAATTGGGGAGAACCGTTTTCTTCATTTGGGGGATTGGTTTTCATAACCATTGGTCCCCAGGACAGGTGGCTGCTGGTGGTGATACTGGGAATCTGGAGTGTCTTAAGGGGATTGCTTGTGTGACTTGTGGTTAGCCAGTGGGGTGAAACCAAAGTCTTTTCTGTTTAGCTGGTTTGGTGCCTTAGTGTGGAAAAACCCCAGCTTTGGGCTGTAGTTGCCCCTTTGGAAGCAATCTGTCCTGATCTGACACTCACAGTTGAATCCCACCAGGAACAGCACCGTCACAACCGGGGTTCTCAAAGTGGGGGTTGCGACCCCTCGAGGGGTCGCGGGCCACTTTTGTGGGGGTCACAAGCCCCTACCACAGCTACTCCCTCCTGCGGGATCACCGGGGGCTGGCGGCGGCTCAAGCCGTGCTCCCCGGGTGCCGGCTCAAGCCCCGGGTGGTGGCCGGAGCCACGAGCGGCGGCTGGAGCCCCGGGCAGTGGCCGGAGCCTGGAGCCGTGCTCCCCGGGCGGCAGCTCGAGCCCCAAGCCCTGGCCGCCAGCGGGGACCGGGGCCAGGGCTCAGCCAGGAGCCCACCCATGGCGGGACCGGGGGCGCAGCCAGGATCCAGCCCGCGGAGGGGACTGGGGCGGGGCACAGGTGGGAGAATCTCCTGCCACTGGGGCCAGGGCGCAGGGGGGTCTGGGCCTGCATTTCGGCATTCATCGGCTTTTAGCCGCCGACTGCGGAAGTATTAAATTCGGCGGCTTTTCGGCGGACATGGAGGGGTTGCGCTGCGCTGCGCTGCCGGAGGAGGAGAAAAAGGGGTCACAGTCTCAAGAAGTTTGAGAAATGCTGTTTTAGTACCTTTTGAAATTTAAGACTGTAATTCGTCTGCATCTGTTCTATTACCTGCTTTAACTTTGTAAACAACTCCCATTTCCTTTTAAATAAATCTTAATAAAGGTATTACAGGCCTGGCTAGTGTTGTCTGTTGGGAGATCTAAGATTCAAGTGACCTAAAGAAGTGATCAGTCCTTTGGGAGTGGCAATAACCTGATGATTGCTGTGAGTCATCAGGAAATCAGTGGTTCTCAACCAGTGGTCTGGGGCCTCCTGGGAGGACCATGAGCAGGTTTCAGGGGGTCTCAAAGCAAGGCCAGCATTAGACTCCCTGAGGCCCAGAGCAGGAATCTGAAGTCCCAGTGCATGGGGGTGATGTCCGGGGTCCTTAGCACCCCACCGAGGGCTGCAGTCAAAGCCTAAGCAATGTAGCTTTGTGGGTGGTCCTGTGGCATGGGGCCCCAGACAGTTGCCCTGCTTACTACCCCCTAATGCCAATCCTGGCATTTATATGGAGAAAATCAGTTATTGTGGCCCTTGTGGTCCGTGGAGTTTTTCTTTCTGAGCCCCCTCTCCCCATGTTATAAAAAGGTTGAGAACCCCTGTCCCAGAGGTTCTAACCTGCATGGTGAGATATACAGGATGACCCAAGGGGACTGTCTGTGATTCCATGTTAACGCTGTTCCAGTGCCTATGTCATTTACACTGGATACTTGGTGGGTGAAATTTACATATAAACCTCAAAACCAATTCAGGGTTTGTGTCCTGCTTCTTCCCAGTCTGCCTGAGGCTGGTGCTCATGCTCTCGGGTCACTGAGGACAGCGTTACAGAGACTTACGGGCACAACGCCGCCAGCAGCAATTTGCAGCAATGCAGAGCAGGCTTTACAGTGACACCGTGGGGGGGGGGGGGGAACAAATGGTCTATGGACTCAGTCAAGCCCCACTTCTCCTCCAGTGCACATCAGCATCCCGGCCACCTTCAAGGAGGGTCAAGGCTGCCACGCCTTCAGTGATGATGGATCTCCAGCATAGCATCACCCGCACCCCATGACCTGCCTCCTCTCCTGAGACACAGGTGAGTGACAGAGGGGGCACGATGGCTCCTGGGGGGGTGGGAAATGGATAACAAAACAGACCTTCTGGGGGTCCCCCCTCAGGAATTGAAGGTGTCAGGCATTGTGGTGGCAGTAAAGGGGGAGCAGAGGGATTGGGAGCAGCACCCTCAAAGGCAATGCTGCCCTGAGGCCTCAGCCAGAGGGTTGAGCCCTGACACACTAGAAGGACATGCCCTTACACCACCCCTGGACTCACAGTAATACGTGTGCAATATGTGTATTCCTGTAATGTGTGTGTGCAGGAGCCTAGGACAGGAGACAGCTACTGGTTTCTCCTGTGCTAAGAGAGGACCGGAGGAGATGGACGACTAGGGGAGGCTGAACTAGAAATGGTGGCAGGAGGAGGAGGTGGAGAAGGATGGAGACATTTGTAGGATGACCATTATTCCCATTCCACCATAACAAAAAGTACAGGAGGGGGAGCTGTACTTCAGAATCACCCAACATCGACGTGGAGAGAGCACTGGACAGGGACTATTCCTGGCTCTGCCACTGGCCTGCTGGGTGACTTTGGGTAAGTCATTGCACCTCTCTGTGCCTCCGATTGCAAACTTGTGAAAGACTCACAATTGCCAATAGGACTGCTAAGTCCTCCCGCCAACATCGCTCTATGCAAAAAGCTAGGAAATACACTTCCAACAAGCTTTATGAACGCAGGATGTAAGGTTGCCTGGAGCTGTCTGGTGTCCCTCCAGAAGATACATCAGCAAAACTCAAACTTGTATCTCTGCATTTTGTGATCATTTCGATACACACCAGCATAATCCTAAAACCGACCCACATGAGCAATGACCCTTGCACTCCAACAACACACCTCTGTGCACCTGGTCATTTGAGATAGTGCCTGTCACTAAAGCACTAGGGAAAACAACAACCGTTGCACAGAATCAAGCACTTTATCTTTGCTAAGACAGAATTTGGCTTTAAGTGAGTTGCACTGTGCAGGAGCTACTGATAGCTGTTCTACACTCAGACACTGAGCCTCTCCCCAGAGACAGCCGCACACTTGGTCAATTGCCACCTCTTTGCCCCTTTTTACACTTCTTTCATCCTAACTCACTGAAGTTCCAGCTAACATTAAACATTCACTTACCCATTGTTAGGCACACAGACTGCTCTCAAATCCCATCTCACTGCTGACTATCCCCATGGCAAACAGTCCCATTTCCTCCTGACACCATGCACAGCTCAGTGCAGAAATGATAGTTTGGAAGCTCAAGGGACACATGCAGCTCTTTCCTTTCATCACACACATGGGGGACTCAGACCAGATCCTCTCATATCACAACAACACCTCCACCAAGTTGCTCAAATGCCTCTACCTTTCAATGCAGCTACACCTAACACTGAGTGTGGCTGGACTGCAGGCAGATAGCACCCACTGACTCTTGCCAGCTCCAGGGGGCAGAGTTAAGGTTTCACCGGGTGTATATTAGCTCTCTCTTCACTAGTTTTCAGAGTTTTTCTGACCTTGACATTTTGGCAGGAGCAGACTGTTATCAGCTGCACTCTACAGCCAGCCCCAGGCCTCAGTGAGGTCACTGTTTCCTGCCACCACAAACCTTCCACTGGCAACAGGGTGCACCAGTGCCAGAGTGGTGCACTAATGAAAATTCTACCTATACTACCAGTTTGCACCAGTGCCTAAAACACCAGTGTGGCAGAGACCTTCAGTACCTGGAACAGCAGTACAGTGGCACTAGAACTGGGATCTCTTTCTAGCTCTGTCACGGACAGCCTGGGTGACCTTGGACATGTTAATGTTTTGCCTACCAACTTTAGTCTCTTTACCCAGCTGCCCACTCACTGGGGTCTCCTCTCTCTCCAGAGCTGCTCACCACTAAAATCTGAGTGGGTGTCACCAGAGCTAAGGTAATTGAGCTCTGAATAGTCTTATAAGGATGGCTGTGGAGTCTCTTTCCCTAGAAGTTCATAAGCACAGGTAGGACAAACCTCTGACTGAGATAATCCACATATACTTGGTCCTGCCTCTGCAGAGAGATCTGATTTTGATGATGTCTTGAGGTCCTGTCCAGCCCTACATTTCTATGATGCTTTGCAATACATACGTATAAAAACAAACACTAGATAACATCAGGCAAACCGGGAAAATATCAAAAACAACATCCTATAGCATAAAATGACAATACAGTACAAAGGAAAAAGAAGCAACACAATGCAACTAACACACCGTACAGTACACAATGGCAAAGAGCTCAACTCAAATCAGCACAAACACAGGCACCAAACACGCTGAGGCAAAACAATTCAAAATAAAACTATGCAACACAACATGATGCATCACAGTTCCAAATGGCACCATGCTGAACAGTGCAGCATAGAACAGGACACAGCGCAAGAGAATTATTTCAATGAACACATATGGATGGGATCTTGACAGGTCATCTATTCAAGCCTTCTGTGCTGAGGCAGGACCAAGCATCCCCAGACATTCCCAGACTGGTCCACCTCTAACCTGGTCTTAAAAACCTCCAATGAAGGAAATTCCACAGCCTGTTCCACACAGAGCAAAACAACACTGTACACACACTAACTGTGCTTGGGGTAAAGGGGAGGCAAGAACTCGAACAATCTGGGTTCAGTTCTCACTCATAACCAAACTCTCCATGCAAACTGGAGCAAATTACATCAGCTCTTTGAGCCTCAGTTTCCCCATCTGTAAAGTGGAGAGCAGCCTCCCAACATTTGCCTATTTAGCCTTTGAGCTGTTTGTGGCAAGGACTCTCTGTCACCGTGGGCATGTCTACACTGAGGTTAGACACCAGCAGCTGGCCCGGGCCTGCTGACTTGGGCTCACATGGCTCACGCTGCAGGACTGTTCATTGTGGTGTAGATGCTCCAGCCCAAGGTCTGTCACCCTCCCACCTCACAGGGTTCTACAGCCTGGGTCCAGCCCGATCCTGGACATAGTGCAATTAAACAACCCCTTCACCTGGGCCCTGTGAGCCTGAGTCAGCTGCCATGGGCCAGATGTGGGTTTTTAAATGACAGTGTTGACAGACCCTTGGTATCCGTTCAACACCAGTCACAACGGGGACCCTGATCTTGGTCAGTGTCTGTGCAGAGCCCTGCACAACAAGGGGCCTGACAGGGAATTACAGGACCCCTGATTCTCTTTGGGGTCCCTGCAGAAGCTGGAAAAATGTGGGGCCAGGATCTTTGCCAGGGTTGGTGCAGTGCCCAGTACAGTGGTGGGGTGTGATCTTTGTCAGGGTCAGTGCCATGCCAGTCCCAACAGGGACACAGATCTCAGTCTGGGTCTCTGAAGTGCTGAGCACAATGGAGGTAGCAATGTGGGCAGCAGTCATGCGCTGCCTGGCACAAGGGGGTCCATGATCACAGTCTGGATCTCAATATTACCTGGCACAACAGTGGGGTCTGATCTCACTTGGGGTCTCTGCAGCACTTGGCAGAAAGGAGCCCGGATCTCAGTCAGACACCTGGAGAGAAAAACGGGAAGATTTTCAAGAATTTGATATCAATCTATCGAATGGCCGTGGGGTCTGGGGACGTGACTTGCAGGCAGGGGTGGTGATGGGGGGGCTGCTGGGTTGGGCAGGGTGGGGGAAATAGCTGGGACTGGGAAACCTGGGGCTGCGCTGTCTCCATGGGGGGCTCATTCTGGACCTTCCTTGTTGCCAGCAGAGAACAACTCCCCCCCCCCAGCCCAGAGGTATCCGGGTCTCAGGCTCCCCCAGCCTCCACCCATTGACCCTCTTCCCAGTTCAGAAATAACCTGAGGAAACGATTCCCACCAGAACAAGGACAAATCCCTGCAGGGAACAATGGGGGGGGGGGGGAAACCCCAAACCTGAGATGTGAACTGGCCACTGGAAAAGTGGGGAGAAAATGGGGTAGGATGGGGGGAGGGGAACAGAGACCTTCTCAGGTGTGGGGGGTAAAGGAGGGGGGGTCACCCTGGATGTGGCTCGTGGCTCTCTAGGGAGAAAGGGGGCAGGACGGGGGGTCCCCAGGGCGGGGGGGGGGTCAGCGGTAAATCCGAGGGGATCTCAGCCCCCCCCCCCCGCCGCCCCTCGGGGGTCACCTGCTCTTCTCCCCCCACGTCCGGGCTGATCAGACATTTTCCACCCGCCCCTTCCCCCAGATCCCCCCCCCCCGCCCGGTCTCACTCTCCCCCCGCCCGGCAGCCTCCCCCCCCCCGCCCCGCGCAGGGACCCGGGGTCTGGTCCCCCCCCAGGGCAGAGCCGGGCCGGGCGGGGGGGTCGTTGGTCTCCCGCGGGGACAGCAGCTCCGACCCCCCCGCGGGCGGGGCCCCCCGGGAGCAGATCCCGGCGCTGCGCGATGCCGGGTCCCCGGACACTGGGGCGGAGTCACCGCCCGGCCCCAGCCCCGCCCCCGGGGCTCGCGCGCTACCTGGAGTCTCCAACGGCCCCGCGCGGCCCGGCTCCTCGCTCCCCCCCCCGCTCAACGTCACTTCCGCCCCCGGGGCTCGCGCCGCTACCTGGAGGCTCCAACGGCCCCGCACGGCCCGGCTCCTCACTCCCCCCCCGCTCAACGTCACTTCCGGTCCCGGGGGAGTCGGGAACTACATCTCCCAGCCTGCCCCGGGGCCTTCTCCCGCCTCCCAGGGTCTCAGGGGCTGTCACGGCGCGTCAGACCCCGCCCAGCTGACTGACCCGCTGCCGCGTCCCTGACCCGTGCGGGGGGAAGGACCGTTATTAACCCCTCCGCGCCCGGCGCACCCGCGAGTGAGAGACGGGGGGTCGCCTGTGGGGCGGGGGGGTCCCCTGTGGGGAGGGGGGTGTCGGGCGGAGGGGTCCCCTGTGGGGTGGGGGGAGAGAGGGGTCGGGCGGGGGGGGTCCCCTGTGGGACGGGGGGAGGGGGCTGTCGGCCGGGGGGGGTCCCCTGCGGGGCGGGGGAGGGGGGTGTCGGCCGGGGGGTCCCCTGTGGGGCGGGGGGGAGGGGGTGTCGGGCGGGGGGTCCCCTGTGGGGCGGCGGGAGGGGGGTGTCGGGCGGGGGGGCCCCTGTGGGGTGTCGGGAGGGGGGGGCCCCTGTGGGGAGGGGAGTGTCGGGAGGGGGGGGTCCCCTGTGGGACGGGGGGAGGGGGCTGTCGGCCGGGGGGTCCCCTGCGGGGCGGGGGGAGGGGGGGTGTTGGCCGGGGGGGTCCCCTGTGGGACGGGGGGAGGGGGGTGTCGGCCGGGGGGGTCCCCTGCGGGGCGGGGGGAGGGGGGTGTCGGCCGGGAGGGTCCCCTGCGGGGTGGGGGGAGGGGGGTGTCGGCCGGGCGGGTCCCCTGCGGGGCGGGGGGAGGGGGGTGTCGGCCGGGGGGGTCCCCTGTGGAGCGGGGGGGAGGGGGGTGTCGGGCGGGGGAGTCCCCTGTGGGGTGGGGGAAGGGGGGTGTCAGGCGGGGGGTCCCCTGTGGGGCAGGGGGGTCCCCTGTGGGGCAGGGGGGAGGAGGGTGTCGGGTGGGGCAGTCTCCTGTGGTGCGAGGGGAGGGGGGTGTCGGGCGGGGGAGAAGCTGGAGTTGCGGGGGGGGGAAGGTCACTAGGACGCAGGGGGGTTGAACTGTCTCTGCACAACCAGGAAATCCGGGGGGGGGGAGTGTCAGGCGGGGGGGTCCCCTGTGCGGCGGGGGGGGAGGGGGGGCGTCGGGCGGGGGGAGAAACTGGAGTTGAAGGGGGAAGGTCACTAGGATGCGGGGTGGGGGGGGGTTCTAACTCAATATGCCCTGAGATTTCTCATTTCTCTAAATATAAAATACATAGAAAATCTCAGATTTACACCTTTTCTCACATTCTTGAATATGGATATAAAATATTTGCATATGTTGCCCATTTCCTCTTTATTCATTTATCAAATATTCATCTGAAACACTCCGATTTTACCTCATATCAACAACTGATATTAAATTCCTCAGATTTTCAACTTTCCTCTCTATAATTTGCAAAAATGGATTCAAAATCTCTCAGATTTCCACTCTTTTTTTTCATTTCTGAACATTGATCTCAAAAGTCAGGTTTTGCCTCTTTCTATGTCATTATCAAATATCAGTTAAGAATCCTGTTGGGTTTGGGGCTGTTCCCAATGTTTCTAAATCCCAGCAACTTCTCCTTCCTTGGAGGGAACCTGTTGCCCTGAGTCCTTCTTCATCCTGGATATTGCAGGGGGTTAAATTTCCCAGTGATCATCTTTGCCCTCTCCTTTGAGAATCATTTGTTCCCACCTTTATCTCTGCTAAAATGTTTGCTGATGAAAGAGACCAGATACATATTTAGTACACATAAAAGCCAGAGTCCTTTTCTTTGGGGGATCAGTGGTTCCCAACTGGTAATGGGAGAGTTGGCTGGACTCTTTACGTTTCTCCTGCTGGCATGCAATGAGGAGGTCACTCTGAGTGCAGCACGGGACTAGAAGTACCCCATGACTAATGGTCTCCATGAGGGGTTGCTTCCCATAGTGCTAAGATGTAGCCACCTCTGGGGTGGATCCATGGTGGCCATTATTTGCTAGTGACAGAGCATGGAAATGTCTTATCTACTTTGCCCCTTCAGTCCTTCCACTCTCGTGTTCAAGAGGCTCCCCCAGGGCTCCCTCTGCCTGTGTGACTGGCCAGCAGGGGACAGTGAGAACTTTCTGTCCACTTATCAAATGATGTGAAGTAACACTGTTACTGGGAATCAGAGAGGTAGCCGTGTTAAGTCTGGAATAACAGAGGTAACAAAGAGTCCTGTGGCACCTTAAAGTTGTTGCGAATTACACTCACAAGTCACGCAC
This sequence comes from Sternotherus odoratus, assembly GCA_032164245.1. NCBI lineage: Eukaryota > Metazoa > Chordata > Testudines > Kinosternidae > Sternotherus > Sternotherus odoratus. The sequence continues at coordinate 4,743,446 of JAVMKO010000011.1, forward strand.
AGCCCAAGGACTGTTACGAATTACACTTACAGGTCACACACACGGTTCAAGAGAACCGCTATGAATTATACTTTTGGGTCACGTACAGCTCGAAAACTGCTGCAAATTATGCCTATAGGCCACGCAGCTTGAAAACTGTTACAAATTACACCCCCTAGTAACGTAGAGTTAGAGTCTAGGCTGAGGCACAGGAATTATTCCAATAAAATGCAGAAAAAGAAAAACCCAGTTTATTACACAGCTGTGTGGTACTCTTGCTAAGCAAGAAGGACCCCAAAATACAGACAAAGGATAGATGATATACTCTACAGCAGGACATGTACCCCTCATGCAGCGGGCCTTCTAGCCTATGGTAAGGCAAGTTTCTTATCTCCCACCTATCCCTTTCTGCATTGAGCTCATGGCCACAGGCTGATGTTCACGTGAACTCCTTATTTTGACCCAGCAGTTTCAGGCTGCCCTTTCCTTTGTCCCAAGGTACTTGAAACCGCTGGTGTCTAGAGGCTCCCCCCTTCTCTGGTATGCACTGGGTTGGCCTCAAGATAAGGGCCGAGAGGAACTTCAAAATGGAGTTACATTAGCTAACTTTCTCTAACAAAGACTAACTAAAGTATTGAAGCATAAGCTTTCGTGGGCTAATACCCACTTCGTCAGATGCAATCAGTGGCACTTGCATTCAACAAAGTGGGTATTAGCCAACGAAAGCTTATGCTTCAATACTGTTACTGGGGCATGCATCTGTGTTGGGCGATTGCAGCTGGAGCTGAAGGGGCATCATGGTAGGAGGATGCCTCTGGATGGCTGGGTAGGGGGTACATTGTCAGATTGGTGGGTTATGGAGCTTTGGAGTTTCGGGTGGTTGTGATGTGCCCAGCCCCGAGGCTCTGGGTCCTGAAGGTGGTTATCACTGGTGGCCTGTTAGCTGCAGAACAATGGGGTGGACATCTCTTGGGGAGGCAGGAGAGGGCTTAGAGGGAGCCTGGTGCTGGTCTGGGGGCTCTGTCTGGGTCCCCCCACAGATTTCTGGGATCATTGTCATGCCCAGTGCACAGAGTGTTGGAGGAGAATCCCCAGTGCTAGCCCAGGTGATGTCAGGCAGTGTGAAGGGTCCCTCTGTAAAGCATCAGGGTATCCCCTGGGGGGAGGAGGGAGTCTAGGCAAACAGCATGGCATGTCCTGCTAGAGGGCAGGTGCGGGGATCCCAGAGATGCCCAGTCACCATGATCACTTTCTATCCACTTATCAAACACTGTGAGGTGAAATCACAGATTTTGCTTTTCTCCTCTTTTGAAAACTGCAGGAACTTCTGGATCTGTAGGGAGAATTCATGCCCCAAGTCCCTGTCCTAGATCTGGAGGTGAGGGAGGTGGGAAGGGGGGGCTTAGCACTGCCACACAATGGTCAGTGGGGCAAAGGAGATTAGCAATTCTCTCTGTGAGGAGGGGCTCTCATTAGATGCTCTCCCCAGAGAGTTAAAGGAGGGAAGGCTGCTCAAATGCTCTGTCCTTCTCTGGTCACGATATTGGGGTTCAGCTTCCTGGGTCTGATGCTGAAGCCTCCATTGTGATCTGGGAACCCAGGCTCAGCAGCTTCTGCTCCCTTAGTGGGGTTCTGTGCTGGGAAGTGACCTAAATTACACCTTCTTCTCTGCCTGGCCCATGTGAAGAAGAAATGGAACAGACAGAGGAAAAGTCAGTTCCTGACTCCATATTCCCCCTGCTGGGTGGGGTGGGGCTGCCGTGGGGTCAGTCTTCAAGGGAATCCCCCACAGTAACTCCTTTGGTTCTGCTTTTTTTAGCCTTGTGTTCAGAGGCTTTGTTACAGGAGGAGGGGAGGGTGAAGGGAGCTTAAAAATGTGTCTGTGGGCTTAGCCTGGCAGAAGGGGCCAGGTCTATATTGTAAAAAAAACATTGAGCATTTTCCCAACATGGCAGAATCTGATGTCTGTCTGGAGAGAGTAAGCCTGGGGGATCATGACGTGAAATTAACTAAAGCCTGTTCTGAAACCTCCACAGCTGCCCATCTAACCTTCCTAGGCTGCAGAATGACGTCCATGTTTTGCTCCAGTTCATCCCATCCTCCCATGGGACACGGGAGAGAAATGGCTGCAGAGGAGCCAGTTCAGGTAGGGATTATCAGGGGGTTGCTGGTGGGCTCCTGCTGGAGGCAGAGGGACGGAAAATACACCAGAGATGGGAAGGTTTGCCCAGTCTGGTTTGGAGCAGGGCAGGAAATGCAGAGGGTGGAGACAGAGCCGGCGACACGAATTTTGGGGCCCCATACGCAGATCATGCGGGCCCCCCCCCCAGTCTCCCGCCACCCGCGGGGCCCCCCCCGGCCGGTCTCCCGCCGCCCGTGGCCCCCCCCCCCGGCAGCTCTCCCGTCACCCACGCCCCCCCCGGCCGCTCTCCCGCCGCCCACGGCCCCCCCCCCGGCCGCTCTCCCGCCACCTGTGGGCCCCCCCAGCCAGTCTTCCCCCCCCGGCTGGTCTCCCGCCGCACCCGGGGGCCCCCCTGGACGGTCTCCCACCGCCCGCGGGGCCCAAACCCCTCATGAGCTCTGGCCTCGTGGCCCGGCCGGGAGAAGCAAAGGAGGGCGGGGGGAGTCTGCTGGTTGCCGGGGAAGGGGGCTGATGAGCATGGCAGTGGCTGCCCGGAGCCGCGCCTTGCTCAAAGTCCCGGCGACAAGGTACAGCTGCGTACCGGGCCCCGGATTTAAGGGCCCCCCCCTTAAGTCCAGGGCCCGGTACAGCTGTACCCGTTGTATCCCCCTGTCGCCGGCCCTGGGTGGAGAAAGTGAGGGGGACAGGTTGTGGCAAACCTGCGGGGAGTTGTTTAATAAGTGGCCTAGATTCTAGGAACAGACCCATGAAGGTCAGAGTCGGAAATGCACAAATTTGTGAAACAGAAGACAACCCAGCTATGTGGTGCTAGGAAAATTGACCAGACTCCCAGTGCTGGAGCCTGAGCTGACTAATCAGCGGCTGCTGAGAGATATGAAAGTGTCACCAACCAGTGAGATTCCCCTCCCTTCATATCCAGCTCCTCTGAAGAAGGAGGTTGTTTTGATTCCTACCAGGGAGTTCTCCCTCGATCCTGATATGGAATCCATCTCCTTTATCAGTCTGTGGCTAGTAGGTGTGTGATGACTCTGCTGGGATAGAGGGACTCTCTCTTCATTCCCTCACCCTGATGTTTCCTAGATTCTCTGAGTGGGGTGGGGGTGGGATTTTGTTTACTGGAATCCACCCAGAACTTCCATTTGATTGGCTCCTCTCCCCCACAAATAGAGGGTATCTAAGTGGGGCAGCAGGTACTGTGTTAGACTCTTGTTCTCTCAGGGGCCGGTGACCTTCGAGGAGGTGGCTGTGTATTTCACCAGAGCAGAGTGGGCTCTGCTGGACCCCACTCAGAGAGCCCTCTACAGAGAAGTGATGCAGGAGAACTATGAGAATGTGATGTCGCTGGGTAAGGGTTACTGTCCCCTCAGTCCTTGAAGGGGAAATAAACACTTACGGTTCACATCAGCCCCACAATGCCTCCTCTCCTCTACCCTGTTTTGGCATCACCCCAATATGCCAAAGACACACACACTGCCAGAGACCCTCCCCTGCTGCAGAACCCTTTGGGAACAGAGCACAGGAGCAGTATCACACAGTGTCAAATATCTCCAGTTTGTACAATTAAAACTGAGGGTTAGGTGCAGCCTAAGTAACAGGAGGTTCCTACCCCTGAACTTCTTTTCAAATCCTGAGCCTGCTCCACCCAGACCAGAATCTGCAGGTTCAGGGTTACTAATCACACAGACACCCAGTGCATTCTTGAATGCTGGCTGGGGGTATCCAGACAATAGAGCTCCAGCAGCAGAACATTGAAACTCACCCAGAATTATAGATGACACAACTCACTGATCTGGATTGCACCTCAGCATGTGAAAATGGCCTAGGTTGTTTGAGACATGGAGAGTCTTGCTCCCCCATCACCATGTATAACAGCCACAATCTCTCTTCTCTGCAGGCTCCTTAGATCCTGGAGTCCCTCATGGCCAAAGTCACATGACCCTGATTCTTCTTTTTCACATTCTGCTTTTCCAGACTAATTAGAGTCTGTTGCTCCTGAATTCTCACTTCTAATTTCCCAGTGTTCTCCACAGCCGGGTTCTGGCAGTAAGTCGCTAGGGACATCATCCTTGCCTATCCTGGCTAATGGCCATTCACGGACTTATCCTTCATTAATTTATCTTGTTCTTTTTCTGAACCCTCTTGCCTTCCAACATCCTCTAGCAAAGGGTTCTACAGGTTGACTGTGTATTGTGTGTAGAAATAATTCTTTGGTTTTTTAAAATCTGCTGCCCATTTCATTGGATGACTCCTAGTTCCTGTGTTAGGTGGAGGAGTAAATAACACTTCCTTATTTACTTTCTCCACAGCAGTCTTGATTTTATAGACTTCTATTATAGAGGCTCCCCTTCATCATCTCTTTTTCCAAGTTGAAAAATCCAGTGTTTTTAATCTCTCTCATACAGAAGCTGTTCCATACCCCGAAACATTTTTGATGCCCTTTTCTGAACCTTTTCAAATTCCAATACAGGAAAACCCCGATTTAACGGACTTCGGATGCAATAGACAAAATTTATGAGCAAGTCCGATGCATCCCAAATCCGTTTTTTGCGGGCTGGCTGCCGGCTCCCGGCTGCCGCCCGGGTCATGGCAGCGGGTGGACTGGCTGCCGGTTCCCGGGTCCCACCCGAGTCCCACCTGCAGGTGGGCTGCCAGCTCCCAGGTCCCGCCTGCGGGCGGTCTGGCTCCCGGCTCCCGCCTGTGGGCAGGCTGGCTGGCTGCTGGGTCCCGCCTGTGGGTGGGCTGGCCGCCGGCTCCTGCCCAGGTCCCACCTGCAGGCGGGCTGCCGGCTCCTGGCTCCCACCTGTGGGTGGGATGTCTGCCGGCTCCCACCCGGGTCCCACCTGTGGGCGGGCTGCCGGCTCCTGGCTCCTGCCTGTAGGCGGGCTGGCTGCCGGCTCCCGCCCGGGTCCCACCTGCGGTCAGGCTGCCGGCTCCTGGCTCCTGCCTACGGGCAGGCTGGCTGCCGGCTCCCGGCCAGGTCCCAGCAGCGGGCGGGCTTCCGGCTCCCAGCTGCGGGTGGGCTGGCTGCTGCCTCCCGCCCGGGTCCCACTTGTGGGCTGGCTGCCAGCTCCCGCCTGGGTCCCGCCAGTGGGCGGGCTGCCGGGTCCTGCCGGCAGGCGGGCTGGCTGCCGGCTCCCGCCTGGGTCCCACCTGCAGGCTGGCTCCCGGCTCCCACCTGCGGGTGGGCTGGCTGACTGCTGGGTCCCGCCTGCGGGCGGGCTGGCTGCTGGCTCCCGCCTGGGTCACGGCAGCGGGAAGGCTGGCTGGTGGGCGGGCTGGCTGCCTGCTCCCAGCTGCCGCCCGGGTTCCGGCAGTGGGAGGGTTGGCTGCCGGCTCCCAGCTGCCGCCCGGGTCACAGCAGTGAGCAGGCTGGCTGACAGGTCTCTGCTGCCGCCCTGGTCCCAGCAGCTGGGACCCAGGCGGACTGGCTGACGGCTCCTGGCTAACGGCCGCGTCCCGGCAGCGGGCGGGCTGCGGAGCTGCCGCCCCGGCCCTGGGGCGGGCAGGCTGCTGCTCCAACAGCTCGGGTTTTTTAATTAAATAATGAACTTTCTGATTTAATGGACACCCCCTTGCCTGAATTAGTCTGTTAAATCAAGGTTTTACTGTATATCTCTTTTGAGATGGGATGATGACCTCTGTATGCAGTATTCAAGATGTGGGTGTACCATAGATTTATGTAGCAGCAATAGGATATTTTCTGTCTTATGATCTATCCCGTTCTTAATTATTCCCAACATTCTGTTCACTCTTGACTGCCTCTGCACATTGAGTGGATATTTTCAGAGAACTATCCACAGTAATGCCAAGATCCCTCTCTTGAGTGGAAACAATTAATTTAGACCCCCTCATTTTGTGTGTACAGTTGGACTTATGTTTTCCAAGGTGCTGTAATATGTGCTAGCCTGTCATATAGTACTGCTGAGATCTTGCTCTGACAAAACCTGTCAGAGAGACCCCCTCAGATTGTCACCTGGTGTTCTCAGACTTCCTCTGAGCCCATTTTCTCTGCCAGTAGCTCTAAGCCTAATACACTTAAGAAACTGATTACAGTTGAAGTCTCATTCCCAGAGATGTTCCAATAAGCTTCTTTCACAGAGTGGACTTCCTTCTACTCTGGGTCCAGCAATCACTCACAACGCCATCATAACTGTCCTTTGTTCCAGTTTCTTTCAGGCATTTCTTGGGGGTGGAGAGGCCATCTCTTGAGCCAGCTGAAGACAGTATAGAGCAGTTTCCAGGGCCTTTTATATTCTTTTTCTTGTGGGTGGAAGCCCGTTTGTTCTCTTGTGCAAAATCTCAGTGACAAGGCGGAGTTTTCAACCACCTGGGCAAGTCAAATGTCCATGAATGATTTAACTTTTTGCAGGCCAATGCCATTGTTTACATGCTAGTTTGAACATTCCCAGGAAAACTCAGATGTGGATTGGCATCTCCCAATGTCCAGTCTAAATTAAGTGTTTTTTGACTGGGCACTTACTGAGAATAGTCCTTTCTCAAGAAGCTGACCAAATGCTTCACTGAGGTTATTTAGAATCAAGCACATTGAGATACAAGTACATAGCCAATATTGATAACTTCAAATACACAAATGATCCAAACAGACAGCATAATCCTAACCAGCAAACTACAACCTTTCCATCATCACCCACTTGACCTCCCCTCTACAAGACTTGGGGCTACTATAAGACCTGGGTTGCACCAGTGATCTATACGGTCACAGTCCATGTTAATAACATCACACCTGCATTCAGTGATATCCCTGCCCTTCCTGTTCTCTTTCTCCACTGAACCCCACCAGCCCATGCTACTGTCCCTAGCTTCCCCAGGACTCTCTCATTGTCTCTGGACCTCTCTCTCAGAAAGAAGCAGTGCCAGGGAGACTTGCCCTCTCTCTGGAGTCTTCAATTTCTGGGACATGGATTTACCTTCTCTGTGTTGTAAGAGGCTCTATCATAATGAGTGTCTGTGATGTTACCCACAGTACGATCCGGACTGCTGAACAGCTGTGTCCCCTCAGCTTTCCAACCTGGGGTGCCTTTTCCACTGTTTTACTGGAACAATCCCTCTTGGCCAGTTAACACACAGTCTCCAGGATGTAACTCCCACCTAGCTATACAGTATTGAGCTCTATTAGTCAGCCACTCATGAATTACACCTCAGGAGAACACCAGCAAATTCTAACGCGCCAGATTTCCCCCAGAAATGTGTCTTGCCATGTCCAGCACGCTACTGAACAACACAAGCTCATATCAAATCTCTCATTTCATCAGTGGAAAAGGACATGCACCAGCCTTCTTATCCCAAATAGAATTTCCCTCAGACTTTAAACCAAACACACTGATTAGATAAAACAACAAAACAACATTAACTACCAAAAAAATATAAGTGACTAGAGATAATGAGGTATGAAAGTCAGAATTAGTTACAAAAGAAATGCAGGAAAAAACACAAACTAATGTTTAACTTAACTAGCTGAAATGGATTCAAAGCAAAAGTTTCTCTGACCATATGCTGTGACAGGCTGGCTTTCTGTTCAGCCAGGACTCTCTCTTACCCACACTCCTGCCCAAGTTCAGTTCTTCAGGAGTTGTCATGAGCAGAGGAAAGGGGAGAGAGAGTCTCAAGCATTTTCCCCACCTCTTTTTAGAATTCAGTCCTTTGTACTAGAAACATCTTCAGTTTTCACCTGAGTCATGGTGACAGGCTGTCTGTTGTAGATTTGAGCTTCAAGCCTTCCATGTGATGCAATGTAAATATCTTTTTCAAACCTTTCCCCTCCCAGAGAATGGCTGTTTCACCAGTTGTTTTCTTTGCTGTCTCTGAGGAACTGGTCTGGTGTTCCCCGGAGTTGTAACATTTTCAGTAATACCATAGAGTAAAATCTCATCACTTTACATAGAGTGTAGCTATCCATATTTTAATAAGAGGAGAAGACCTGACCACCCCCATCCAGAGATCCCCTGCACCCTAATCATGCCCCAGGACCCTACCCCCTATCCAATCCCCCTTCTCCCTGACATCTAGCCACACCACCTCCCCCTGACAGGCCCCCTGGGACTCCTGCACAGCATCCAACCACCCATTCACTGACCCCAATACCCTCTGCCTCCTTATCCAACCCCCTGCCCCAGGCCCAACTCCGCCACAGCCCGCTTTCCCAGCACCTCTAAGAATAGTGTGTCTGGCCCGCAGCCAGACATACTGCTGGTCCACTGGAGTGCTGATCTACTTCTGTCTGGCCTGGAGCCAAACACGTGGTTGTGCAGCCCTGCCCCTGAGAGCTGTGTCTGGGGAAGGAAACAGGGGGGGAGGAGCCAGAGCAGCCTCCCCAGCTGGCTATGTAGTCACGCAGCCCCGCCCCTGACAGCAGCTGCTCCTGTGGCCTCAGGGGAGGCAGACAGCGGGGAAGAGGCTAGAGCAGCCTCCCCAGCCAGCCACATGGTTTAGCAGCTGTGCTCCCCAGAGCTGCTGCATGTGACCCACAGAGGCTGCGGGGGAGGGAGAGAACTAGGGAGGGGCCGGAGCAGCCTCCCCAGCCACATCTCGGGGGCCGGTTGGGAGGAGCATGTGGGGGGATATGTATATATAGATGGGGACTTCTGACAATCTTTGGTTTCAAAAATTCCCTTGAAGTTTCATTTGTGTTAAGTGGTTGTCTGTCAAAATGGATCGGTGTTTGGATTTGACATGTTTGAGTGTCAAAAACTCACTCACTCAATCCTCTTCACTCCCACTGGAGTATAAGGCACCAACAAATCTCCTCCATGCCTCTCGATCTTGGGCAAGCCAGCTGATTTCGTTCCACATTTAGTTCATCATCTTCAGTTCCTCTTCCACAGTTCTTCTCCAGGTACTCATTGGTCTACCTTGCTTACACTTTCCGGGTGGAGTCCATCTTAGAGCTACGTTAGGGTGTCTGGTGTTTTTCATTCGAAGAACGTGACCCAGCCACCCCCATCGTCACCTTTTTAACTCATCCACAATGTTGATGATGCCTGTGTGTCTGCTGATTTCCCTGTTGCTGATGTGTTCTTCCCAGTGCACTCTAAGGATGCGTCGAAGGCATCTGCCTTCAAATCCTCTCAATCTGCTCTCCACTTTCTTGTTGGTTCTCCACGTCTCTGCAGCATACAACAGGACAGAACGCACATTTGATTTGTAAACCTTCAGCTTGGTCTTGGTCTGAAGCATCGATGACTTCCAGATGTTATTAAGTCTGTTGAAGGCTTGTGCTGCCAAAGCAATTCTAGTGGAGACCTCTTTCTCGATGTTACTATCAGCAGAGATATAACTACCCAGATATTTAAAATCCTTTACTTCCTCCAGCTCCACTCCATTAGCTGTAATCTTCTGGCTACTCTTGGTTCTCACTTTCATCATTTTGGACTTCCCAGAGTTAATCACCAGCCCGATGCTTCTGGCAGCTCGGTTTACTCTGTAAGTTTTCTCCTGAATATCCTTCTGTGAATATGATAGCAATGCCAAATCATCTGCGAAATCACAATCCTCCAAACAGTTGGTTAATCCACACACCAATCCTCTTGGCCTATCCTCTGTGGTTTTTCTCATCACCCAGTCGATGACCACAAGAAAGATTACAGGCGAAATGACACATCCTTGCCTGACTCCTGTCCTGACCTGAAACCATTCACTCTCCTGTCCTTCGTGATGTACACAACACTGGTTCTCGACATACAGATCTTTAAAGATGTTAATGACCTTCTGAGGGAATCCATATGCTTTTAGGATCTTCCAAAGCGATGGGTGGTGAATACTGTCAAAAGCTTTCTCAAAATCAATGTAACTGATATAAAGCGAGGAGTTCCATTCCAATGACTGTTCCACTATAGTGCGTAGGACAAAGATTTGATCCGTGCATGACCTTCCCCTTCTAACACCAGACTGTTCTTCGCAAAGGATTTCTTCGATTCCCGTTCTCATTCTCTGCAGCAGAACTCTGCAGAAGATCTTTCCCAGCACAGATAGTAGGTTGACACCTCTCCAGTTTCCACATACGTTCAGATCTCCTTTCTTTGGAAGCTTTACAATGATTCCCCTTTTCCATGCATTTGGTACTGTCTCTTTTTCCCATACTTCATTAAAAAGTCCTACAAGAGTTCTTGCACTTATCACAGGATCAGCCTTAAGCATGTCAGCAGTGATCCTGTCCTCTCCTGGTGTTTTGTTATTTTTGGTTTGTCTGATAGCTTCTTCTATTTCTTTCTTCGTAATACGCCCTCTATACATCTCAATCTGGAAACCCATATCGGCGATGTCTGCCTCTTCCTCTGGATCTGGTCTGTTCAAGGTCTCTCTGAAGTGTTCTGCCCATCTGTTGAGTTATTCCTCCTCTGTTGTTAACACCTTCCCGTTTTTATCCTTCACAACTGTGAATTTGCTTGTGAAACTTCCTTTGAGAGTCTTAGTGATCTTATAAACGGTTCTGTTATCACCCTTATCTGCTGCCAATTGTGCCTCTCTTGCCAAATCAGCTATGTACACTCTCTTGTCTTTTCTCACACTTCTTTTCACCGCAATATTAAGATTTTTGTATTGCTGTCTAGCGATTGTCTTATCGTTCTCACTGCCAACAAGTGTGCGCTGCTTGACTGCCTTTCTTTTCTCTATGAGCTCCCATGTAGTGTCTGAGATCCACTCTTTCCTCTGTTTTCTTTTATATCCCAGTGTGTTCTTGCTGGTTTCAAGATAATTTTTTTGGATGTTTTCGCACTGGATGTTTACATTTTCTTCTGATAAGCCTTCCAGTAAGCTAAATCTGTTGTGTAGTTCTACCACAAATTTGGTCTTCACTGCTGGGTCTTTCAGTCTGCTGGAGTCAAAGAGCTGATCACCCGTCAAAGAGCTGATCACCCATCTTTCTATTCATTCTTTTCAGCTTCAGTTGAAGCTTGCACAACACAAGGTTGTGATCGCTTCCTGCATCTGCTCCTCTCAGTACTCTAACATCTCTCATGGATCTTCTCCATTTTTGATTGATGGTAATGTGATCGATTTGGTTGCGGGTTCTGTCGTTTGGGGATGTCCAAGTATACTTGTGTATTGTCTTATGCTGAAAGATACTACCACCTATCACCAGACCATTTTCCAAACACATATCAACAAATGCTGCCCATTGTTATTCCTTTCTCCTATTCCTTCTCGACCCATGCAGGACTCATAGCCTTCATTGTCTGATCCTATTTTACCATTCAGGCGCCCCATTACAATTAGGACATCGTGCTGAGGTGTCTTATCTATCTGATTTTGCAAGCTGCTGTAGAATAGGTCCTTCTCTTCTTCTGTTGCTTGCTCGATGGGTGCATAACACTGTATGATGGTGGTCTTGGCATACTTGGAGAAGAATCTTGCTCTAATAATTCGGGAGCTGACTGGTTCCCATCCCACAAGACTCATTCTAGCCTGCTTATCCATCAGGATACCTACTGCTTCTCGGTGTTGACCATCTGACTGCCCAGAGTAAACAACAGTCTCCCCCGATCCAAGTGTCATCAAACCAGAGTCTGTCCATCACATCTCGCTGATGCCCAAAACATTCATCTTGTACTTAGACATTTCTTTCACCACTTGCACTGTTCTTCCAGTCTCATACATAGTTCTTACGTTCCAAGCAGCTACTCTCACCTGTTGTTTGGGTTTCGCCAAGGACTGCATCGGAAGAGAAATTTCCTTTCGGCTTTCATTCCTCCTCGTCACATCAGGCATTACTGCCTTCGTCCTCAGCTGGTCACCTATGATAAGAAGATATTTTGATAAATCTGTTGGTGTTTCTGTAGCAGGTGTTTTTTTTATGTGGCGGGTTGCTAACCCAGTGCACAACCCTCCTCCTTTAGCATTCTGGACTTGGGACCAGACAATGGTGGAGTTGAGTGTCAAAAAGCAGACTCACAAAGATAGGTCAAGGAAAACAAAGATTAATTTTGGGGCTGCACCTGTGCTGTTGGCATATTTCTCCTTTGTTAAAGATTTCCAGAAAGTCAGGGTGCCCCTCTGTGTTCTGAAGTGATTTCAATCTATCATTTTCCGATCTATTATTTCCATCTGGGATGTTGCTTCATCAGTGACTAAAGGGGGCTTCAGACAATTGGCTTCAGCACTAAAAGGGTTAATCAGAAATCTGATTTGAGGTCTTTTCTGATGTAAATCTTGGAAACTTTCCTCAAAACTGTCCTTAAGATCTTTAATCAGGCTGGCATATCTAGTTGTGCTCTAATTTAGGGGTTCTGCTGCATAATCTTAATCTGTCTGGAAGTTGTGACATTGAGGGAAAGTGTGTCAGCACTCCCTCAAGCAATTATCCATGAAAGAACTGCAGTTTGTTCATGAATGCAAATACACCTTGCACGTGATCAGACAGCAACCAGAATTTTCCTTTTAAGTCCATATTTACTTTATCCAACTCCAGCAGCATGTCTGCAAGAAATGATCAGTCGAGAACCAATCTTCAGGGTGTATTCTGTGCCTCTCCTCCATAAACAATTTTACTGCTTCTGGAAGATTGAAAAATAATGGGACTTACTTTAGCTCTCGAGAGCCATCGAACTACACAGTGAAATCAGCAGGGGAGTCCTCTTCATCCAGTTCTTCAATTAGATGTTGAAATTTTCTGTGATTTGAGTTCATTCAAGAGAATCAAATTCACAATGCGCAAGACAAGTTTCATAATCCGATTAAGTTTGAGATTTACATATATCCGTTGCACCCAATGAATAATAGTGAAATGTCCAAAATTCAGGAGAGCTCTCATTAGACTTACAAAGCCCCACTAATCCATTCATAGATCCCCACATGGATGGGGCTCCGTCCATTGCAACATCTGTAAAGACAAGTGACTTTTCACAACTACCAACATCAACACCTCCTTTAGATCTGGTCCGTGAGTTCTGTTCTTTAGGGACATGATATCGAGGAGTTCTTCCTTTCAGCACAGTCATCAGACACATTGCAGACAAATAACGATAATAAGGTTTATCCTGTGTATGGCAGGACTCATCCAATGCCATGCCTCAAATACTCACAGTGCTGGTGTTGCAAGCTCAGCTGTGATTTGATGTCACTGTTCAGGTTGGGGATTCTGTGCTCTGTTGTGTGGTGTCAAAGTTTCAGAGCAGAAATTTTCTACAGTAGATTCTTGTTCTCTGGTGAAAAGATTGAAATCATATCAGTGAGGCAGGTTTTTATAAGCTGTCCTTCAGAGTAGGGCTTTTCGCATGGGCTATATGCCATGCAACATAATAAGAGGCTAACTTTCCAGTCCGTGATCAGTTGGTACATTAGGTAGAACTGGGGTTCTACATCTGTTTGTTTTTTCAGAGTTTTCAGTTTTAAAGAGCAGAGTTCAGAATCTTGTAGGAATTATTGATCGATCAAATGGAACAGAATGGCTTGTTAGCAGTTCTGCAGAAAAGGACCTGGGGGTTACAGTGGATGAGAAGCTGGATATGAGACAAAAGTGTGTGCTTGTTGCCAAGAAGGCTAATGGCATTTTGGGCTGTATAAGTAGGGGCATTGCCAGCAGATAGAGGAATGTGATTGTTCCCCTCTATTTGACATTGGTGAGGCCTCATCTGGAGTACTGTGTCCAGTTTTGGGGCCCACACTACAAGAAGGATGTGGAAAAATTGGAAAGAGTCCAGAGAAGGGCAACAAAAATGATTAGCGACTTGGAGAGCATGACTTATGAGGAGAGGCTGAGAGAACTGGGATTGTTTAGTCTACAGAAAAGAAGACTGAGGGGAGATTTGATAGCTGCTTTCAATTACCTGAAAAGGGTTTTTAAAGAGGATGGATCTAGACTGTTCTCAGTGGTACCAGATGACAGAACAAGAAGTAATGGTCTCAAGTTGCAGTTGGGAAGGGTTAGATTGGATATTAGGAAAAACTTTTTCACTAGGAGGGTGGTGAAGCATTAGAATGGGTTACCTAGGGAGGTGGTAGAATCCCCTTCCTTAGAGGTTTTTAAGGTCAGGCCTCACAAAGCCCTGGCTCGGATGATTTAGTTGGGGATTGGTCCTGCTTTAAGCAGGGGGTTGGACTAGATACCTCCTGAGGTCCCTTCCAATGCTAATATTCTATGACCCATAAGTGCATAGCTAGAAGCAAAATGATGCTGCAAGTTTGAAGATTTGACCTGAGCCACACATGTCTGGCAAAGAAGACACATGGCCTTAGTATTATGTTCAACAAAATACACTTATTCTCCCACTCCTGTTGGAAGCCTCAATTTTCATCTGTCTATTTTCTTTCCTGTTTGCACTTCCCTTCCATGGTTAGATGGTGTAAACAAAGTTTCCACACCAGCTAGTGACTATGTCCTTTATTAAAGATGACACTGGTAGCAGCCAGGGGGTGTTAGACCCCTGGCTCTGTCCCACACCCTGCACCCCACTCCAACACCGCTTCCTCCCACCCTCTCCCCTAATTGAGCAATGTCCTCACTTCCCGTCCCTTGAACCTCCTGCATGTCACAAAATAGCTGATCATGGTGTATTGGAGATGAGGCTGCACATGACATTCTTACCCCTCCTTAATGCTGTGGAACAGCTGATTGCGGCATGCTCAAAGTGCTAGGGGAAGGAGGGGGCTGCATGCCACATCCTCAGTCCTCCACCCTTCCCTGCCCAGAGTCTCCATAACAACTGATCTCTGTGAGCAAGAGCATGGAGGAGGGAGCAGGAGGCACTGATTTGGGGGAGGTACTAGGGGAAGGAAGGGGGCTGATAGGGATGGCAGTCGGTGCTGAAAAACCACAATTTCCCCCTCAGTGTCGGCTGTTAGCAGGAGCCCCATATCATCTTCTAAAGAGCCTCTTGCAGCTCCAGAGCTACAGGTTGGCCATCCCTGAGCTGTACAATGAACCCAGGGTAAAGACCAAAGGAAAACACCAATTGATTCAGCCTGCCCTTGGCATTTTAAGCGAGGAATTTCCCAGGCACACCAGGTCCAATTAAGCATTGAAGTTAAATTACTAGATTGTTTTTTATGACCAAGTCCTATGAAATCAACAGAACTCCTTTGTTTTCTTTCATCTGAGTAGGGTTTCCAGTTTCCAAACCCGATGTGATTTCCCAGTTGGAACAAGGGGAAGAGTCATGGGTCTCAGACCTCCAGGGTTCAGAGGAGAAAAAGATCCTAAGAGAACCTTCCACAGGTGAGGAAACATTAAACCAACTCAGAATGTGTAAGTGCCTGAAGAAAACATCTGGGATGCCTTACAAAGATCTTGACAGATCTCTCAGTTCATTATTGTCCCTCATAGGCATTGTATTCCCAGGGTAAATATAGCTCATGGCTTCGTGTGGTGTAGATCCTAGCAGACACCAGCCAGTAGTTTCCTCCCTTCCCCCTGTGAATTTGGATGGGATGTGAAAGCTGAATTGATCCCCTCCTCTCTCCTATTTGCAGGAGGAGATTGTGGGAGTTAATTTCCTGAATTTTATTTGACATCTCTCCAGTAATTTTTTTGGTTTGGTCTTCCCCTTTCCATTCCTGTTTAAGGTTTCTGTTTCTATCATAGCAGGTGATGCAGTGGTATGTGAGAATGAGCAGAATTCTCAGCAGGAAAATCATGAGCAAGTGGACAAATACGGAGCATTATCACAAAGATTGAAAAGGAATGGGTCCAGGAGTCATGAGCAGGGAAAATCCTGTGAAATTCAGCACAGACCAGAGAGAGAGCAGGGAAACCAGCCAGGGGAGAAAGTGGGTAAATATATTTACTCTCAGGGAAGTCAGAAGAACCTCAAGAAAACCACAACCCAGGAAGAAATCTTCACGGGAATGAGAAAAAATAAATGCATTGAGGGTGGGAAAAACCTAAGTGACTACTCAGGCCTTATTAAACATCAGACTATCCCCACAGGGGAGAGGACCTTTGCATGCAGTGAGTGTGGGAAAGCCTTCACTCATGCACCAGGCCTTTCTCTTCATAAGAGAATCCACACAGGGGAGAGGCCCTATGAATGCAGTGAGTGTGGGAAAAGGTTCAATCACACCTCAGCCCGTAATAGACATCAGAGAATCCATACAGGGGAGAGACCCTATGAATGCAGTGAGTGTGGGAAAACCTTCAGTCGAAGCTCGACCCTTATTAAGCATCAGAGAATCCACACGGGGGAGAGGCCCTATGAATGCAGTGAGTGTGGGAAAACCTTCAGTCAAACCTCAACCCTTATTAAGCATCAGAGAATCCACACAGGGGAGAGGCCCTATGAATGCAGTGAGTGTGGGAAAGCCTTCAGCCGCAGCTCAAACCTTATCACCCATCAGAGAATCCACACAGGGGAGAGGCCCTATGAATGCAGTGAGTGTGGGAAAACCTTCAGTCGCAGCTCAAACCTTATTACCCATCAGAGAAGCCACACGGGGAAGAGGCCCTATGAATGCAGTGAGTGTGGGGAAAGCTTTCAGTCAAAGCTCAATCCTTGCTAGTCATCAGAGAATCTGCAAGGGAGATCAGCACCATAAAAGCCTCTAGGACCGGGGTCTCAAACTCAAATGACCATGAGGGCCACATCAGGACTAGTGCATTGGCCCAAGGACTATCACTGATGCCACCCTCTGGCTGCCCTGGTCCTGCCACCACTCCACCCCTTCCATGATGCCCCTACCCTGCCTCTTCCCAAACTTTTTCTGCCCCCATTACAACCCCTTCCCTGAAGTCCCCACCCCAACTCCACCTCTTTCCTGTCCCCAGAGGGTGCAGGAGAGACGTGGGGTCTCAGTTCAGAGAGTTTAAGTGTAGGAGGTGTGCAGGGTGCACCAGTGGGCTCAGGGTGCAGAGTTGGGCTGTGGAGTGCAAAAGAGTGAGGGGTGTAGCAGTGGGTCAGGGTGCAGCAGAAGGCTCAGAGCAGGTGGTTTGTCTCAGGGCAGGGGGTTCAGCTGCAGGAGGGGTTTGGGAGCTGGAAGGGGGCTTGGCAGGGGGTCAGGGTGCAGGAAGGTTTTGGGGTGGCAGGGGGCTCAGGGCAGGCAATTCGGCTGCAGGAGGGGTTTGGGGTGGTGCAGGAGGGGAATCAAGGAACAGCAGGGGGTTCAGCTGCAGGTGGGGTTTGGGTGTGACAGGGGTTTCAGTCAGTGGTTTGGGTTGCAGGAGGGAATGTAGGGTGTGGCAGGGGATTGGGATGCAGGCAGGGGGCTCAGGGCAGGGCATTGGGTTGCAGGAGGGCGTGTGGAGCGTGGCAGGAGGTTGGAGTGAAGGCAGGGGGCTCAGGGCACTGAGTTGGGGTGTGGTGTACAAGAGGGGTTTGGGTTCTGGCCCAGTGCCACTTACCTGGAGTGGCTCTGGGGTGGCAGGAGCACACACGGGGGTCAGGGTATGCTCCCAACCCTGGTCTGCTCCAGAAAGCAGCTTGCTGGGGAGCTTGGCGGGGCACAGGAAACAGCCCTGTGGGCTGCATGTGGGCCACGGGCTGCATGTTTGAGACCCCTGCTCTAGGGCTACCCAGACATCTTTTTCTTTAATACTTTGGTTGATTCCCACATAGTAACTTTTAAAGCTGTTTGGAACTTTGTGACTTGCTTTCCCTGGCCCTCCAGCACAAGAATACCAGAATGAGGGTGGCCCTCACAGTTGAGAAGTGAGTGGCGATAGCCCTCTGGAAGCTTGCAATGCCAGACTGCTACCGGTCCATTGCAAATCAGTTTGGGATGGGTAAATCTACAGTGGGGTCTGCTGTGATGCAAGTAAGCAGGGCAATCGTTGAGCTGCTTCTACCCAGGGTTATAAACCTTGGAAACCTGCAAGCTACAATAGATGGCTTTGCCGCCATGGGATTCCCTAACTGTGGTGCTATAGATGGGACTCATATCCCTATCCTGGCACTGGACAACGAGGCCACAGAGTACAGAAACCAGAAGGGATATTATTCTATGGTCATGCAAGCAGTGGTTGACCACAAGGGACATTTCACCGACCTGTACGTGGGGTGGCCGGGAAAAGTTCATGACGCTCATGTGTTCAGGAACTCTAGGATATTTAGACAGCTGCAGCAAGGGATTTTCTTCCCCGACCAGAAAATTACTGTGGGGGGTGTAGAAATGCCGATCGTTATCCTTGGGGACCCAGCCTACCCCTTAATGCCCTGGCTTATGAAGCCCTACACAGGAGCCCTGGACAGGGGTCAGGAGCTGTTCAACTACAGGCTGAGCAAGTGCAGAATGGCAGTAGAGTGTGCATTTGGCCGTCTGAAGGGGAGATGGAGATCATTACTGATTCACTCAGACATCAGTGACAGAAATATCTGCATTGTTATTGCTGCTTGCTCTGTGCTCCACAATCTCTGTGAGAGCAAGGGGGAAATGTTTATGGCGGGCTGGGAGGAAGAGGCAAATTCCCTGTCTGCTGCTTACCAGCAGCCAAACAGCAGGGAAAGTAGAAGAGCGCACCATGAGGTGCTGCGCCTCAGGGACGCCTTGAAAACCAGTTTTCTGAGTGCCCAAGATGGCATTTGAGAACCCGCTCCCTTGCTCTGCTCAGCCCTAAGCCTGCCATCCTTGCACCCTCTTTCCGCCCCCCATGCTTGCAGAGGAAATAAATTCACTGTTTTAAAAATCATGGTTTCTTTATTGTTGCATCACAAATACAAATACAGGGGATCACTGGCAAGGTAGGCAAGAAGGTGTGGGTGAGGAGGGAAACCAGCAGTCGCAGTGTTGTAGGAGTGGGGTAGGGGGGCAGACAGCAGCTTTTACAAGTTTTTAGAGAAACTTAGCCTGCTGCTGCTTGTGCTGGCTTGTGGGGTAGAGTGGGTCGGTCCCCGGAGCTTCCTCCCCCAGGTTCTCACCCCGCATCTGGGCAGGGAAGCTATGGGACTTGGGGAGGGCGGGAGGTGGTTACACAGAGGCTGTAGAGGTGATCTTTGGCCCCGCTGAAGCTCCACCAGACAATGAAGCATGGCACTTTGCTTCTCCATTATGTGGAGCAAAGCATCCATTCACCGTTCTTCACATTCCTGCAACTTTTCTGCTGCAGCTCTTGATTCTTGCCTTAACTGTAACAATTTTTCCCTCCATTCTATCTGCCGTGCAGTCTCAGCATGAGAGTTATGCAGAAGTTCATTAAACATGTCATCGCACATTTTTTTAATGCTTTCATATCTGTGATAGCCACGTGATGGGCAAGAGGGAGGATTCACAGATAACTGTGCAGCTGGTGAAGAAAGAAAGGTATAGGGTTATGAGACACATACAGTCGTGGAGAACAATGGAATTACTATGCAGCGGGGAAACACAGTATTCACAGGCCTGATATGGTTTCTGTACGAGGTCATATTCCTCACCAAAAAGTTACTGGATCAGTCAAAAGTCACAGAATCAACTCACGCACGAGAGAGCCTCACCACGGCTGCTGAAATCACCATGCAGCCCACTATGGTAAGCTCTTTAGAGCAGCGCTCAGATATTCCAGGGTAACCCCACCCCCTTCCCCCCCACCACATGGCTCCCTGTGAACCGCGAAATTCAAAACAAAAAAACCTCTCTGGGTTCGGGCTAGCTGTGGAAGCATCCGCTTGTAGGCTCAAAACTCCTCTAACTGCTCTTACAATGGGCTGGCGGGGGTGAAGGAGGGGTTGGGGGGTTACAGGCTGTCTCGATCACTGTGTCCAGACTAATTGCAGTCCGTATTTCAAACAGGCAACCATGAATGACATCACTTTGCTTAGAATTTCTCAGAGAGATAGAGAACGCATGCTGCTTGAGTCGCTGCAAAGTCCTGGTCCGTTCGCCGCAATGCTAGCCTGCTCAATGATACCAGACTATTTACTACTTTCGTGGTGTGGGATGGTCTCCTATCATGGGGGACCACATAAGGCGGCTCTCTCCAGAAATCTGGTGTGGAAGATTCATCGCTACCTCCGGATAGCTTCATCGAGATGTCCGTGGAAGACTTCCAGTCAATCCCGGAGTATATTGACAAACTCTTTGAGTAGAAACTGACCAGCAATGAAAGCACACTAAGTCCTTAGGGCAAGTTAATCATTAATAAATGCTTCTTTTAAAAATCATGAGTCATGTAATCCCTTAAAAAAAAACACTCACCAGAGTTCCCTTCGCTGGCTTGGGTACGTGCTTGGGAGGGTTGGCTGAGTACTGGATCCAGGGTGATAAACAGCTCCTGGATGTCTGGTAATAATACTGTTTCTCCGTTTGCATCCTGCTGTTCCGTGATATTTCCCTCCACATCATCCTCTGCCTCTTCATCCGAATTGTCCTCATCCCTGGCCATTATCCCATGTGTGGAGTCCACGCAGGCTGGTGCGATGGTGGTGGGGGTGCCCCCCATTATCTGATTCAGTTCATTGTAGAACCGGCATGTCTGTGGCGGACCCCCCGAGCATCCATTTGCCTCTTTGGCTTTCTGGAACGCTTGCCTCAGCTCCTTAATTTTCACGCGGCACTGCTGGGCGTCCCTGTTGTGGCCCCTTTCCAGCATGGCCTTGGAGACCCTGGCAAACGTGTTGGCATTCCGTTTGTTGTTGCGGAGTTCCAACATCACAGATTCCTCTCCCCAGATAGCGATGAGATCCAACACCTCATTATTGGACCATGCTGGAGCTCTTTTCCTCTGGCTGGTCTCCAGGACTGCTGAGCTCTGCATGGCATCTCGTGATGCTGAGGTCTGCATGGCGGCTTGTGCTGCTGATTTCTCTGAATGGCGACTGAGCTGTGCAGGTGAGCTGGCCACGCTGACCAAACAGGAAACGCTATTCAAATGTTCCCGGGTCTTATCTACCTGGCCAGAGCAGCGAGTTGAGAGTGCTGTCCAGAGCGGTCACAGTGGAGCAGTGGGCAGTCCAGAGTGGTCAGAGTGGAGCATTGTGGGACAGCTTCTGGAGGCCAATAATGTCCCATTCATCCTTACTAGTCTGCAATCGATCCAGAGAGGTCGATTTCAGCGCTACTCCTCTCATTAGGGAGGAGTACAGAAGTCGATTTTGAGGGCCCTTTAAATCGATGCAAATGGCGTCCATGTGAGGACGAGTACAGGTTTATGTTGAATTAACGTCGCTAAAGTCGATGTTAAGCTGTAGTGGGGACCAGCCCTTACATTGGAGCAAGGAATAGGCTCTGGCAAACCATGTCTGCTGTGATTCAGTTATTAAGCACCTAAGGCAGAAATTGGGTTTTGCTTCCTATTCTAAAGGAGATTTGGATTGGGAAGATGAAGCATCAGACCCCAGAGAGAATTGGGATGTGGATATTTGGGCAGTGGATCACAAGGATACTGCCCTAGTGGTTTTGCTCCCACTCCCACAACCACCCTTGAAAAACACACAACAACCACTAGTGCAGAAAACAGGATGTGTATAACCACCACTACACTTCCAGCATCCACCTTGGACCTAAAAGCAATGGCCGGTTACCTGGGGGTCCTTAATTGAGACATCTTTTCCCAGTGGTGTACTAGTGCTGTTATGATTGTGTCATAATCATACAGTAGCCTAGAATTCCTGCTACCTCTAAGGGGTTAGGAATCTGAAAGGACCTGGTTGGGATCTGACTAAAAGTGCCAATGGAGACTGAAGTTAATTTCAAATTGGGGGGAGGGAAGCTTTTGTCTGTGTGCTTTGTTCTGTTGCCGTTCATTTGGGAAGCCAAAGGAATCAGCCAGCTTTTCTTCTCCCAATCTAATTCTATATTTCTAAGCAGCAAGGAGAAAGTAAGCAAGCCAGGCAAGGCGTATCAGGTTTATATTTGTTTCTTACTTGTGAATTTCTCAGGTTTTAGGGGGAATAGCCCTATGTTTTTTCATAACTTTAAAACTCAGCAGAGGGGGGAATTCCTCTATGGTGTGGGGATTTTCCTCTGATTCTTTTTGTGACTGTGCTTTTCCATTGATTTTTATAAAGGATTTGTTTCTTTCTTTTTTCCTTTAATTAAAATCTTTCTTACGGACTGATTTCCTATTTGTGTAGATCCAGGCTTTGGATTGGCTCACCTATGAGAATTGGTGAAGGATTTAGTACTGCCTGCCCTGGGGCCCAAACTTCTGACCCAGGGCACCAGGAGTGCCACCAGCAGCAGGGATGGGGCACCGGGAACACTGCCAGTTGTGTCGGGCCACCAGGCAAGCGGTGTGGCCCAATGCTTCTGGTTCGGAGTGGCGCAGGCCAGGCGAGTGCTGGCCACCATGGGGCTCCATGCTTCTGAGCTGGGGTGCCGGGAGCACTGCCAGCTGCGGGGCCCTATGGTCCTGGGCCGGGGTGCCAGAGCCAGGCCGAGCGCCACCAGCCGCAGGGGCCCTGCCCTTGGCCAAGCACAGTAAGCAGATGCGGGGGCTTAGGTGGTGGGGTCCCAGTGGGTGGTGGTTAAGGTGGGGGGTCTTGGTAGGGGACAGTTAGGAACAAAGTGCAGGGGGTCTTCAATAGGGGGTGGGGTCCCAGGGGTTGTGGTTAGGGGTGGGGGGATCATGGAACAAAGAGCAGGGGGACTTAGATAGGGGGTTGGGTCCTTGGGGGTCAGTTAGAGTGAGGAGTTTTCAGAGTGGCAATCAGGAATGGGGGGTTGGATGGGTTGGGAGTTCTGAGAGGGGCAGAGAGGGTGGGACATGCATGGGGGTTGGATAGGGGGCAGGGCCAGGCTGCTTTGGAAGGCACAGCCTTCCCTACCCGGCCCTCTGGCCCTCTGCACTATTTTGAAACTGAACGTTGCCCTTGGGCCAAAATGTTCACCCACCCCTGTTCTAGAGGATGATCCTAGGGCAGAAGAAGTAACAGGGGAAAAGGTAGACTATACCCAGAGGTCCCAAAATTTCATGGGTATGATGAAGGTAAGCAGTCTGATGATTCAGACACCACTAAGGCTGACATGCACAACATAGTATGGAGAGCTTTGATGCAATTTGGAGGAGATAGAGAAAAGTGCAACCAAGCACCTATGACTGACTTCATTAAAGAGGTTACAAGATTACAAGCAGAATAGTGGAAAAATGTGGTGGAGGTAGTGGGACCAAGCATGCATCCCCCTCCTCCCCCTCCTCCCCCTCCAGCAGAGGAGGACCTTGTAAATTTGGGGGGGGGGATGAACCGAGAGTCCATGCTGAATAATGGAGGAGTGCAGCAGTGGAAACATATGGGGAAATTGACCTGGGACCCAGGTGGAAGATCCCCAACTCTACATTCAGCAGAGAACCAATCTCCCACCTTAGCCCTAATTGATACTGGAACCTCGGTTTCTTTAACTAAAGCAACCCCTGAAAAAGGAATTAAAGATCAGTCAGTGGGCCTGCAATCACTCCAAGGAAAGCCCAGTACTGGACAACAATGGATACAAGTCCCATTTACAGGGCAGGGTTTCCCTTTTTTGGTTTCATGCTTCAAGACATCAGGGATTTAATTCAAACCAAGTATATGACTAACAAAGTCATTTTGGGCACAGATTGGCAATTTAAAATATTATAATTGATTTACCTCGAGGCTCTCTTTGAAGATTAGAAGATCTTCCCCCCATATTTATCCACAAAAAGATATAACAGTATTGTAGAGAAGGGGAAGAATGAGACAATTGCGGCTCTTACAGCCGACCAGAGGGAAGAATGGTTTGTAAAATTTCCAACAGTCTGGATGAAAAAGAATGTGGAAAAATAGATGCTTGTGTTAGAATTGTAGGTGAATGGGGACCCCTCAGACACAGTATCGGTGCCCCAGGGAAGCTGAGGAGCAGCTGGTGCAAATGATGAAGGACCATTCTACAAAGTAATTAACCACAAACAAGCTCTCATTATGGTCCAGCCAGACAGGAAAGGGGCAGGAATTCTTGCTGTTCAACCATGGACAGACTTACACAATGGCACAGCAGTGAGTGTGTTGTGGAAGCTGGTCTGAGGAAACAATTGGAATTGATTACTCAGTGAGAAAAAAACGTGTCATGAGACACTACAGTCAAGCAAGTAGTTGTGGCTGAGTGGTTGGCGATAGATTTGAAATCTAGTGGGGTCTCTTTGCACAGGTTCAAATCCTGTCAGCTATGGAGGAAAGCCTGGTTCTTTAGTTTCCGTGCCTGAGCATCCTTTGTGTGAATGGGAGTTAAATCTTGTCTCATTCTCAGGCTATGTCTACACAGCAGAGTTATGCTGCTTTAGTTGAAGTGTTTTAATTCAACACTAAGCTCCTTGTGTCACCACAGACTGCATCCACTCTAGCAACTCTTGCATCGCCCCAGAGAGCAGTGCACTGTGGGTACCTATAGCACTGTGCAACTGGTTGCAGGGTGTTTTGGGAAGGATTTGTAATGGCTCATGGGCCGGTACAGCATCACATGATGCAGGCTTCTCTATCCCGTTGTTCCATGAGAATCCTACTAGATTGCCAGCTGCTTTTCAACTGAAGTGTGTGCGGCAGGACAGAGAGAGAGAGAAAGAGTGTGTGTGTGTTGTGGAAGAGTGAATGTGTTGGCACACCATCTCTATGTTCAGGCAGCTGCTGGAAGCAACCATTCCTGAGGCAAGGAGAAGGGGACAGCCCAACATCAGCTCCCACTTCTCTCACTGGCTCAGTACAGCACAGCAATCTCTGTGACTCTCTCTCTACTCTCTCCTTTGGGGATCCAGCAGGACAGGGGAAGGCAGCAGGTGATTCTAATTCCTTAGGGCTATTGGGTGTAGTTGTGTAGTGTGTGCAGGGGAGGAACATGCTACATGCCCAGGAGGCCTTTATTCTCCAGCCTGGATGCCAGGAAGTTGCTCCTTCAACCCCACACACGTAGATAAATCTATGCATTTTTGTTAACTTTTATATGACTTTTGTGTTAACTTTTCATATAACCTTGTGTTAGAAACTCTGTGTTAAACTCTTGGCAATATGTTATAGCCCCTAAGGTAGGATAATTAAGGTAGAAGAAAAATGTCTTTTTGTTAGGAGTAGAATAAGATCTTTCTCCCACTTTGGAATCAATTGCCCTGTTGAATGAATGAGATGTGAATGAGGAAGGCATGGAAGTCAGGCACCCTTTTAGAGGGGATGGGAACGAGATTCAAGTGGGCTGACTAAAGAAGATCAGACATATTGAGGGCCTGGGGGTTAGAAGCGAGCACCTTCTTTTGGGAACACCCTCTCTGCAGCATTGGGACAACCCTCAGAGATACAAAGGACCAACTCACACAGACCCAGATTTTGAATTTGGGACAGATTTACATAGGAGAGAAGCTGCTATAAAAGTGAGGTGTCTTGCAGAGGACACCTGGTCTCATCTTGTCACTTCAGAGCATTGATCTGGATCAGCAGAAGCCCGGCTCCACCCCTCCCCCATCTAACTCACCTGGCCAGTGCAGTTAAGGGGAGCAACTCGTTCATAACAATGGCAAGATGGAGTATGTTTGTATGTGTGTGTGAGTGCATGAGTGTGATATAGATATGTAACCCTTCTGCCCTTCAGAATTGACAGCAACAAGGGCCGGGTTCAGTAAATAGGGGTTCCCTCTCAACAATACAATGCAAACTGGCTCAAGCCCCCACCCAGTGACCTGGGAAAATCCTACACACACCCCTGGGAGCCTCAATGAGGCAATACTTCCCCTCTTGCAAGCACAGATCGGTGTATCAGAAGATCTTTATTAACATGAGGTAAATGACATCACTAAACTGGGAAAAACACCACACCTAGGGTTCATACACCAATCCGCGAGCAAATTGCCCCTCCCTAGCAAGTTTGGGCTGTGTCCTCTCCTGTAGGTTCAGGAGTCCCACAACCCAAACATCACCCAAAGTCCCACAAGTCCAATAGCCCAAAAATCCCTGGAGTCCAGCAACCCCAAAAATCACCCAAAGTCCCAAAAGTTCAACAGCCCCAAAGTCTCTGGAGTCCCCAGTCAAAAGTTAGTCTGCTGAGTCTTACCTCCCAGGCTGGGTGGAAGTGGAGGGCAGAGTGAAGGGTACCTTTATGATGTCTGAGGCCGACAGCCCAGTCTCCCCGTGGGGTGCTGGTTGCTCCGCTAGCCGCCCTGCTAGCTGACACAGGAACTGCTCTGCCAGCGGCTCGACTCTGCCAGCGGCTCGACTCTGCCAGCGGCTCGACTCTGCCAGCGGCTCGACTCTGCCAGCGGCTCGACTCTGCTCCGCTAGCCACCCTGCTAGCTGACACAGGAACTGCTCTGCCAGCTGTCTCAGGGACTGCTCTGTCAGCAGCTCAACTCTGCCAGCTGTCTCAGGAACTGCTCCGCTAGCCGCTCCACTAGCCGACACAGGAACTGCTCTGCTTAGGGCCCCCCACTTAAGATAAAGCTCAGTGATGTTCAGCTCTTAAGTGATTTCAGCTCATGGGGGGGCCTTAGTGCAGAGGCACCACCAGACCCAAAGCAACTCCAGCTCAGTGGACTGAAATTAGATTCCTAATAGGAGCAAAAGTCAGTTCTAACATTCCACAGGGGAGGGGGGGGGGGAGGGGGAGACCGAGACCGAGACCGAGACCGAGACCGAGACCGAGACCGAGACCGAGACCGAGACCGAGACCGAGACCGAGACCGAGACCGAGACCGAGACCGAGAGACCAGTAAGGCCCTCAGACAAGGCCCTTACCACAAGATATAGAAGCCTATCCACAGCCTCTCTCAATTCAGTGGGTTTTGGAACCCCTGTCCCTTGTCTAGTGAGCGCTACCCAGCTGATGGCGAGTCCCTCCAGCATGCCAAAGGCCAAATACATGTCCCAACCCCTCATTCACATAAACAGGTTAATCAACACTTTATCATTCTTGCCCCAATACTACAGAAACTGGGGGTCCCACAGTAGCCAAAGTGACCATTTGGGCTGTTAGAGTGCAGGCTAGGTGCGGTGGGTGTGTCTAAGCAAATAAGATGTTATTTTCCAAAAGTCACTGCAATTCCTGCAATTCACCACCGGATGTCACTCATCCTGACACTGCTTACAGATCATATGCATATGATAGTATTGATTATTGCATGTATTATTAATAAATGTGGCATTTTGCCTTATCACCCCTGAAAAGATCCTGTGCAGTATTTTAAGTACAAAAGACAAAAAGGTTCTTCTTAGGAAATGCAAAATCCTGAAGAGAAAAGTGACATGAAAGACACCATACATGTCTTACTGGATATTTCATTAACTAACCAGGAACTTCAACCCTGGACCCTCAGATTAAAAGTTGGATGCACAGCTAACTGAGCTAGCCAGTGTCATAGGAACAGAAATGGGACAAGTTGGTGCATAGGAGAAACTGGTCCAAAAAAAGGGAGCAGGAAACAACAGGGGAAACCTGCTGCTCTCTCTCGCCCCAGCCCTAGCCTGGCCTGGTATTAGTGCTAGTGAAGAAGAGGGGCAGGTATCTACATCTGCCAGCCTTGTACAGCTGTGCAAGAATCAGGCGCAATAGAGAAGTACCCACCTGCAAGTGCCAGATGGCTGGATTGGCTTATGCACCCTGGAGACGTCCATGGCACACAGGGATATAAAGTCAAGTGACCATCAGCATCATCTCAACGGGATAATGATAGGAAGGTTCACAATTGACTGAGTAGTTGCATACAAATATCACTGGCTAGTCATATCATTAGTGTCACTGTGGACTGAGCACCACAAGGAGCTCCCCCTGACACCCCACATTCCCACCTGCACCAAGCCTCATTTACAATTAAATTTAAATGCTGATCTCACACTGCTGGCCCACTCAGCCTGCTCCCATTCACCTAAGCCAGCAGCAGGATGAGCAGGGCCTGTGTCTGGGACCCCCGGCTGGCAAGGGGCCGGCAGCCAGAACCTCAAACCTGCAGTGGACTTAGTGGGGCCAGTGGATGGGACCCCAGACCGGCAGTGGGTTGAGCAGCTCAGCCCACTGCAGCTCAGGGGTTCCATCCACAGGGATCCCAGCTGCCAGACCCGCTCAGCCCACTGCCGGTCTGGGGCCCAGGCCCTGCCCACAGAGTGGTACCTCCCTTCTCCCTGGTTCTGGCCCATTCTCTTCACCTCTCTCTGCACTGCACTGAGGGTGGGAGTGCACTGAGCCCAGGGCTGGGGGTGAAGGAGCAGGCTGGGGGTTGGGGTGTAGGGTCTGGCCAGGAACTAGAATGAAGGACAGGGCTTAGGGATGGGGCAGGAGGTTGGGGAGAGGAGCGCTTACCTGGTCAGCTCCCATTTGGTGCAAGGCTGCAGGTGGGAATGGGGGGCATGCAGGACTCCCATTTGGTGCTCAGGGTTTGAGTGGGGTTGTGGGGGGTGCAAGAGTCAGGATGTATGGGGTGGGGGGGCTGGGTATGTGGGGTGGTGGTGCCAGAGTTACTGGCGGGATCATGGTGGGATGAAGGAGTCAAGCAGAGAGCTGGGTATGTGGGGGGGGGGTACAGGGTCAGAGTAGGGGTCTGGGGGGTGTAGAGCAGGGCCTGGGCTGCAGGGCAGAAGGCTGTGGTCGGGTCAGGGCAGAGGGTGTGGGTTGGGGTCCTGGGGGTGCTCGCAGTCCCCTGCCCTGAGTGACTCACAGAAGGAGACGAGGGGATATGCCCACAATTCCACCCCTTCCCCAAGGCCCTGCCCCCGCTTCTTCTCCGCCTCAGCCAGCCCGGAGCACCCAACATGCTGTGGCTCCATTTGTTCCCCTCCCTGGCAAGGGCCATTTGCCAGCAGGGAGGGAGGGATGGAGAGGAGGAGCAGGAGCCCACCACACTGCGGGAAGAGGCAGGGGAGCTGGGCAGGACCAAGCTTCCAGTAGAAAGGGATGCGGGGGCACCCTGTCATGGTGGGGGGTGGAGAAGAGCAGGCCGGGCTGGGTAGGATTTTTAATCACACACTGCACATGTGCCATTAAAAATCAGCTTGTGTGCTGTCATAGGTTGCCAACCCTGGGGCTAGAACCAGGGAGAAGGTCGGTACCCGCTCTATGTTTGCAGGGGTGGGTGGATCCTGTTTGCCTCCTCCCCAGCCCTGCTGCACTTGCAGTTTACCTGCAGCCCCTCCGTTGTTCCAGGGACCAACACTAGCTCCTGCCCCACTGTACTTTTGCCCCGTCCCCTGCCTTGCTCCAGTCAGCAGGAACTAATCCTTTCCCCATGCCCCACTGTGCTCATCTTGCCACTGCCTCACTTAGGGTGACCAGATCACAGGAGCAGAATATCGGGACACACTGGGGCTCTGCCCACAGTCCACTCCTGCTCCTCCCAGACTCCACCCCCACCCTGCCCCAGGTCCTGCCCCCTTTCCCTGGGGCACAGGACACCCCCCCACAGCTCCTTCATGAGGTGGGGAAACCAACCCCCCAGCTCCAGGAACAGCCCTGCCACAGGTCAGGGGCACCAAGACACCCTCCCAATCTGGGCACAGCCCCACTGTGGGTTGGGGGCACCACCATCCCCTGCTCCAGGCACAGCCCCACCATGGGTCGGGGGCACCAAGATACCCCCCCGATCCAGGCACAGCCCTGCTGTGGGTCGGGGGCACCAGCCCCCCCAGCTCCGGGCAGCCCCGCCGCTGGTCAGGGTGAAACCCCATCTCCAGGCGCAGCCCCACGACACTGGGGACCCAGGGCCTTGACTCCCGTCAGCCCACAGGCCCCTCGCACTTACCTGGCATTTCTGGTCTGGCTCCTAGGGTCAGCAGGGGAGGAGGAGCCTGCACTCCCCCTGCTATACTGGCCATAAGCACTGGTACCAGCTGCCATTGGCTGAAAACTGGGGGAGGGTCTGTGCCCGCAGCTCCCATTGGCCATGATGTAGCCAGTGCTTGTGGTGGGTGCAGCAGGGACTTACCGCTCCTCTGCTTAGGAGCCCAGGGTCCTACTCCCACCCTTTCCTGGGAGCAGCCCTGAGCCAAATATTGGGACAAATGGCATCCCGGCCATACCTCGGTCGGGACACGGGACAAACAACTAAATATCAGGACAGTCCCGATTTTATCAGGACGTCTGGTCACCCTACAATCTAGTAGGATGCTCATGGAACAATGGGATAGAGAAACCTGCATCATGTGATGCTGAACTGACCCACAAGCCATTGCAAACCCTTCCCAAAGCACCCTGTGGCCAGTTGCACAGTGTGATAGCTACCCATAGTGCACTGCTCTCTGGGGCAATGCAAGAGTTGCTAGGGGGGATGCAGTCTGGTGACACAAGAAGCTTAGTGTTGAATTAAAACACTTCAACTAAAGCAGCTTAACTCCATTCTGTAGACATAGCCTGAAAGTAAGACAAGACCTAGCTCCTTTTGAGGTGAGGGATGCTCAGGCAGGGAAACTGAAGAACAAGATTTTCCTCCAAAGTTGGTAAGATTTGAACCTGTGCAGGGAACCCCTAATAGAGTTCTAGTCCAGCACCTTAACCACTCAGCCATAACTACTTATTTCACCCAGCTTACTCACGACACTCTAGTTTTTTTCTCACTGAGTGATTGTTAAGGGTGGGAGAACTGGAGTGGTGGTAGGGGAATGGGGGGGCTGGATGGGGTATGGGAGTTCTGGGGGCCTGTTGGGGTGAGGGGTCAATAGGGGTTAGGGAAGTCAGGAGATGGGGAGCAAGGGGGTTGGGTGTGGGGAGTCTCTGGAGGGCGTGGTCAGGGGACACAGAGAAGGGAGCTAGCTGGCACAGCCTTCCCTACCCAGCCCTCTGTACAATTTTAGAACCCTGATGTGGCCCTCAGACCAAAATGTTTGCCCAACTCTGTTCTAACTGATTAACGTAACGTACATCTCACTAGCTCTACTCTTTCACATATTCTTTCTTTAACAATCTACTTTCAGGGCATAGCAGATCACAATAATCTGTTTGACCCATTTCTCACACAGAGTCAGAAACAAACAGCAAATCATATCAGGAATAGCAGTTTCTACCTACAATTGCTTTACAAAGCCAGACTCTTATCTCGTTCTGAAAACAGACTTTCTGTCTTAGGCAGCACTGGTCCAATTAGTTTGGCCTCTCATGTTACAACTCAGGCACAAGCATTTCAGTTATCACAGTTTCTGATATTTTTCTTCTGGTCTGGGGGAACAGAGCTCTTTGTGCATTTCTTTCTATTATGTGGTACTTATTACATTTAGTTCACTCTTTTCATTTAGGTTTTATACAACAGGAGCAGAAGAGGAGGAAGGTTGTGGTCTTTTGGGTCAGATTCACAATGTTTAAGGCCAGAAGGAACCACGCAATCACCTCAGAGGGACTGAGGGGCACCAATGCCCGAGGCCCTGCAATGGCAAGGAATTCATTTAAGTCGATTGACTGTAGGTTTGAGATAGTTCTGTGGGAAGAAACAGAAAAGAGCACTGGGGCTGTGGTATAGGGGCTTGCACAGCGCTTTCTTTGCCTGGTTTTGCTTTAAGAGTTAACAGGGAGAGATTGCTGATCAGAGGTGGAAAGGAGGAGTGTCCAGGGAATTGTCTTTGAACAAAATTGTGTGTTCAGGGTTCTTCCTTTGAATTCTTCCACTGGACTCATTTCAGGGAAGGGATCCTCACTTAGAGTTACCTAATCCTGGTGTTTGTTACATGTCTGGTAGCTCATCACAGTGAGGTAGAAAGCGGTGGGAGCAGGGATGTGCGTGCATCACAGAGTATCTGTATTGCTTTTTGGCTGCTTAGGGCTCAGATCAAGTGAAGTATCTGTTCTTATCAGTTTAATCTGATTTGACTGATGCTTCAACACTTGATCTCAAGATGGATTCTCCTGCTGCTATTTTTGAAAAAATTGATGCTGCTCTGAAGATCTACTCTACTTCTGCTCCCTTGGATGAAGATTGTGATCCAAATCTAGATCCTCTACCTGCTCTAGAGAGATCTCCAATCCCAACTTCAGCTGCTGCTGCTTTTCCTCCTTTTTCTATTCCTAGGACAGCCCAGCAAAAGCCTGTCTCCAGGACCACCAGTAAGAATGAAAAACTCTGTACTTGGATGTCAAAAAATCCCAGGGACATCTTTACAAGACCCATCCCCACAAGGCTGGCTCTTTGGGACCTCACATCCAGGAGCCACAACATTTCATCAGCTCCTCAGGAAGAGGAATCCCGGAGTACAGCTCCCACTGCTCAGAAGGCTGATCACTGCCCTGCTGCAAAGACTGCTAAAAAGGGAGCCCCCCAAATGAGCCAGGACCAGGAGGCTGCCACCTGAGGAGCCCCCCAAACAAGCCAGGACCAGGAGGAACAGGTCTCCCTGTTAACTCTCTGATGGTCAAGAAAACAGGACCAGTGGTCTTCAGGCACAATTAAAATCCCACCCCAACAC
This sequence comes from Sternotherus odoratus, assembly GCA_032164245.1. NCBI lineage: Eukaryota > Metazoa > Chordata > Testudines > Kinosternidae > Sternotherus > Sternotherus odoratus. Next base: position 4,775,738 of record JAVMKO010000011.1, read on the forward strand.
CAAATCTCTGATGTCGGGAGGAAAGGAGCCACTTCCTTCCATTGATCTTTCCTTTCATACTTTAACTGGGGACCATTAATACTAATAGAGGGTTAACCAGTGCCACAGAGCACCAAGTCCAGCAGTAGTGCCCTCCCTAGTCAGAGCTCCACCCACTTTTGGTACTTGCATAGTAAATGTGGAGAGTAAGGGTTGTGTGCAAGTATCCACTGGCACCAGGGAAAGTTGGGGCCTGAGCTCCTGCTAGGGAGCTTAACCCAAGGTAAAGGTGCCACTAAGCTTCCAGAGAAGAATCCACTCATACACAAGGTTAGATGTAAGGGTCTGCCAAAGCCTGGGATTGAGCCAGGGACCTTTAGATCTTCAGTCTAATGCTCTCCCAACTGAGCTACTTTGGCAGATACAGTATAGGACTTTGGCCTGCTGTTTCTCTGTCTGGGATGTTTTGTCACCATGGCCCACTAAAAGAACATCCCTGTGAGCGGCCCATGAAGACAAGAGTTGCTCTTGCCTGCCTTGCTCAGGTTGACTTGCTTCCTCACCCCATTCCTGCCTTAGTTCCCAGTTGGCCTGGTTGCAGAAGTGGACTGGGGGCCAGTGGTGTGGGGAGGAAGTTGAGCTGGTCCCTGATCTAGACTAAACCCTGCTGGTGAGAGTCTGACCACCACTTGCTGTCCCACCCTGTTATCCTGTCTTCCCCACTGGATGCCATTTAGGGAGGGAAGTGGGGATTCTGCCTCCCCAATTTTCACACCCCAGAGGAGGGTGAACAGGAAAATGAACGTCTGCTCCACTCTCCCCCGTAGGAACCCGACCCCTTAGCTGTGGCAGTAAGAAGTGTCTGGGGGCCAACAGGCCTGCCCCCAGGGAGCTGGAACAGCAGCTGCCACCTCCCCCTCAGCTCCAGGCTGTGGGAAATGCTCATTGCCCGGCTGCAGGGGCAGATGTTGCTCTGTTCTCTGGAGAGTGTCTGGATTGGTCTGGCCCTTCACTGAGCTCGTGTGATAAGGTCTGAAGTGCCCCCTCCTGCCTGGCAGCTCAGAGTCTGTGCAGACATCAACCCCCCAACCCCCACAGCCAGCAGCAGTGCTGCCCACCCCAGCCCCACAGGGGCACTCAATGACCTTCATGTGGGGAAATGGCTCCTTGGCATCCAGCTACTAGACTGAGACCAGGAGAGAGCCAGGTCTGGCTCACCTGGGTGGAGAGAAGAAACCTGATGAGCGCTGATCTCCTTCATTCTTCCCCACTATACTGGTCAGCTTTATTGTCACTGTAATATTCCATGCTTCCCTTCAGAGCCATCTCTAGAGGGGTGCAGGGCCTGGGACAGATCCTCCTTCACTTCTGACCCCAAGTCCCCACCCCTTTCTAGCCCCTGCTCCACCTCTTTCTGCCTTCCTCCCCCTTCCCCTCAGACTCCAGGAGCCCAAAGAGGGGGACCAACTTGCTGTACCCTAGGGATGGCTCTGCTTCCCTTGTATGTTTCAGTGGCTCCTGAAGTTATTGTACACACCTTTGTTTTTCAATCAGAAAATAAATATATTTCCATTCTTGAACTAGCCTATGTGTAAGCAGAGTCAGAACAGGCTCTGCTCTGACATCTGGTGGTGAGTGATGGAAAATGACTTTGGGGCTAATCTCATTTGCATGGGCTCACACACCCCACCTAGCATGATGGGACTCTTTGCCCAAATGGTCACTTTGGCTGCTGTGGGATCCCCAGTCTCTTTGTTATTGGGGTAGAATGAAGTGTTGTTATCCTGGTTATGTGAATCAAAGACAGTAGAACTGTACCTGGCATGTTATAACTCACCCTTAACTATGTAACACTTGCTAGGCAAGGGGGCATAGGTTCTAAAACTCAGTGACAAGAGAGAGACTGGGTATGGTATTTGTACTTTGTGGGTCAGGGTCTAGCTGATGGTGCTAAATGTTAATTGTATCTTCTATTCCTTTTTCTACTGTAGCATGTCAGAGCTAATTTTAATTCTGTTAGAAGTCTGGTTTTAGGCTGCTGAGTGGAATTCAATTTGGGCTGAGGTGCAGCTGCACTAAGGCTCCCCTACTATGAGCTGAAATCTGGAAAGAACTGAAATAATTAAGCACTGTGTTAAGTAGTGGGGCCTGAAGCTATAAGGCTGGGCAGCTGGAGAAGAGCAGCTGGCAGAGTGGCTGGTGGAGCAGAACAGTAGTTTGTGGAATGGAAAGTAGAGTGGAGTGGAGCAAAGTGGCTAGAGAAGTGACTGGTGGAGCAGAGCAGTTCCTGGGAGAGCTGGCAGAGCAGAGCAGCTTGCGGGATGGCTAACAGAGCGGTTCACAGTGATGGCTGGAGCAGAATGCCTTGGAGAGGTGGGGTAGTTTGCCTTGGACCACCTAAGCTAACCCTTAGCCTATCCTCCCATTTCTACCCAGGCTAGGAGATAAAACTCTGCAGATGAACGTCAAACTCTGTAGAGACTTTTGAGCTGTTGGACTTTTGGGACTTTGCGTGATTTTTGGGGTGCTGGACTTTTGGGTTGTTGGATGTTTGGGCTGTGGGACTTTTGGGACTGTGGGTGATTTTTGGAGTTTTAGGACTCAAGAACCAAAGGGAAAGGACACAAACCATTTCCTTGGGGGTAGGGGTGGGCCTTCTGGTTCCTGGTTTGTTTTATGAATCCTGTTTATGGTGTTTCCATAATATAATGCTGCCTTGTTTCTCACTGTTATTAAAAGGCTTTTGATACACTCAAACTCCATGCTTGCTAGAGGGTAAGTATTGCCATTAAGGGCCTTGAGTGCTTATGAGAAACCAGGAGGAACTGATCCAGTGCCTGAACATGAAACTCAACTGCTCCCAGTTGCTGGTGGAAACCCCTTCTTCCCTAGAAAAATAGACCAGCAGGAGGGAATCAAGGCCCATCCTGGTCCCAGAGCCCAGTCCACACCCACCTTTCTGTCTGTCTTTTCATTTTGCTTTGTATAACCATGTTTTCTTCTGTATCCAATATTTAACTAAAAAAGAAGGTCTCTCAGCACTGGATGGAGGAGCAGGCTGGGGCTGGGGCTGCAGGGGGAGTGAGAGTACCAAGTTTTCTGTATTGTTTCCTGCTCCTTTTTCTTCTGCACAAAACTTGCCCCTTCGTGAGCCTGGGTTGCTCTGTTGATAGCACATCAGACTTTTAATCTGTGGGTCCAGAGGTCAAATCCCTGGTCAGGTATAGAGGGATCATTTCCCCCTGTGGTATCTCCCATGAATTTCAAATTCCATACTTTCCTTTTCAGGACTGTGGGAGCATTGGCTTGCTAAATCCAGGGTTGTGAGTTCAATCCTTGAGGGGCCATTTAGGGATATGGGGCAAAAATAGGGATTGGTTCTGCTTTGGGCAGGAGGTTGGACTAGATCAGGGGTCTCAAACATGCAGCCCGCCTAGCCCTTCCCTGTGGCCCATGATGCTCCCCCTAGCCCCCCACCAGGCTCCACCATGGCCCTGTCACTAAGCTCCACCACAGCCCCCCCGCCTAGGTCCCCATGGCCCTCCTGCCCTCTGCCAAGCTCCTCATGGCCCCCTGTTCCTCCACATATTTCTAATCCATGCACTGCTCCCCACTGCTCCACTTATCAACAGGCAGTTCTCTGGTGGCTTAGTGCTTTCTGGGAGGCAGGGGCCAGGAGCAGGGAGCCTCGTGAACAGGGGAGGAGAGGGAGAAAGGGATGGGGTTTTGGGGAAGGGGTTGGACTGTGGCGGGGAGGAAGTGGAGTTGAGGTGAGAACTTTGATGAAAGGATTGAAGTAGGAGAGGAGAGGGGGCAGAGTTGGGGTGGGAACTTGCCTCAGTTGTGTGGACATACAATGCCGACTTTCTGTGCTTTGTGGGGACGCACAAAATTAATTTTCAAATTGGATACCATAAACCAAGGGCTTAACAGAAGTTCAGATTGGTTCTCTCATTACAGTAATTAATGGCATTTCCTGAGTTACTGACTACAGATCTCCATTTCAAAAGGTGTATCTTCCTCCTAGTGCAGGGGTCGGCAACCTTTACCACTCAAAGAGCCATTTGGACCCGTTTCCCACAGTAAAGAAAACACTGGGAGCCACAAAACCCTAATCCCCCCCCGCTCCCCCCCCGCCCTCCCCCCCCGCTCCGGCCGTGCTCTCGCTCTTCTTCCCTCCCCCTCCCCTCCAGCCGTGCTCTCGCTCTTCTTCCTCCCCCCCCGGCCATGCTTTCACTCCCCCCCTCCCCCAGCTTGCCTTGCCTTGCCTCGTGCCCCAGCCCCGGCTCCGACTCGCTCTTCTCCGCCGCGCTTCGCCTCCTGCCCCGGCCCCGGCCCCGGCCCGACTCGCTCTTCTCCGCCGGCTCCGCCGGCTCCGCCGCGCTTCGCCTCGTGCCCCGGCCCTGGCCCGACTCGCTCTTCTCCGCTGGCTCCGCCGCGCTTCGCCTCCTGCCCCGGCCCCGGCCCTGGCCCGACTCGCACTTCTCCGCCGGCTCCGCCTCGCCTCGTGCCCCGGCCCCGGCTCCGCCTCTGTTCTTCTCCCCCCCCGCCGCTCGCCTCTTACTGACCCCGCCCCTCTCCTTCGGCTGCGGCTCCGCGCACTGGTTGGACAGTGCTGGCGGGCCGCATAGTATTAATTTTAGAAAACAGTCTGCGGGCCGGTTAAAATTAGAAATACTCATTAATTATTTTCAAAAGCCACAGGGAGCCGCATCAGAGGGATGAAAGAGCCGCATGTGGCTCCGGAGCCGCGGGTTGCCGACCCCTGTCCTGGTGATAATGGACCATCTACATTTAACAGCGCTCTTAGAAGTGGTATGCTAAAGTAAATGTTTTTTAATTTTATTTTTAATTTTTTAATTTTTTTTCTTTCTGTGTGTATAAATGCATTTTACTTCTGTTCCATTCTATGCATCCGATGAAGTGAGCTATAGCTCACAAAAGCTTATGCTGAAATAAACTAGTTAGTCTCTAAGGTGCCACAAGTATTCCTCGCTTTCCTTAAAGTATTGAAGCATAAGCTTTTGTGGGCTAATACCCACTTCCACTGCTTGCATCCGATGAAATGGGTATTAGCCCACAAAAGCTTATGCTTCAGTACTGTAGTTAGTCTTTAAGGTGTCACAGGACTCTTTGTTACCTCTGCTATTCCAGACTAACATGGCTACCTCTCTGATTCTTAACAACAAGATGAAGTGTGCTTGTGAGTGTATGTAAGTGCATAAGTGTAATACACATTAAACGCATATGATACAGTGTTAAATACATGTATCTATATATATAAAAGTCAAATGGTGTGTGTGTGTATGTTCCCTTACTACTTCCACATCGTTTCAGCTAGATCCTTGAAATTTGGTACAGTTATAGGCTTTAGGGTCCTACTCAGAGTAAGAATCGAAAATTTTAAAAATCTCACCTCTTATGCCCCCTAGGGGTGAAATTCTTTAAAGCTCATTAACATCAACTACACAGCTCACAGAACACTTGCTCAGCTCTCTCCCCCTCCCCCTCCAATGGACCCCGCACTCACTCAGCTCCCTCCCCCTCCAATGAACCCCACACTCACTCAGCTCTCTCCCCCCTCCAATGGCCACCCCACAAATAGTCCGAGCAACGCCGGGTATTTCAGCTAGTTACTAATAAATTGGCGCTTTGCCTCATTCCTTTGAAGAAAGTCCTGTGCAGTACTTTAAGTACAACATATGGACTTAGCATAACCCACAGCCAGCTTGTAGGCTCAGCCACCATAAATTGGAAACAAAAGTACAGAATCAGGGAAATTTGGCCTTGTCAGACAGACAGAAAACTATGAGCTGCAGCACTACCAATGGGAGAGAGAGATTCACAAAGTCATGAGAATGGGGAGAGAAGGGATAAGTTAGCTTTGGGTCTCTGAAGTTTCTCTCTGAGAATAAAATGTAGGACATTTTCCTATTGCTGAAGAAATTTTAATAGTTAGAAAATGTACTTTAATTAGGCAAAGAGTCCTGGTCTACTGCTGCTTGAGCAATTCTGCCCTGACAGTGTATTCCAACAACAAAGTGCAAAAATAAGATGACCTTGAGTAGTTTTAACTAATTTTGAACAACACAAAAGTTAATGTGTAGGTGGGTCTTAGTTACATGAACCCCTGTATAGTGAAAATGACTGGTTAGTGTTTTTGCATCACCAGGTCTTAAATAAAATCATTGGTTAAAGTAGAGAAGAGAAATCCTCATTTGAACTATGTAATGGGGGTCAGAAGATGGGCTCGTTGGAACATAATTCCGAGATACAGCTCAAGACCAAAGGTGCCAGGACTGGTACCCTGCCCAACCATTACCCCACCCGACCATATTGCACAGAAGCCAGGGCCCCGGACGCGAACCGATCCTGACTGGCCACCGGGAAACGTCCAGCTGTCCTTACCGGGAGGGGTGAGCATTAGATGCTTGGCGTGTGTGTTCTGTTGATTTGTTGCTAATAAATACACGCCCATGTTTAAGATTAGGACTGTGTAAGGCTCTTTCACTGGACAAGGGCCCTGCAGACCTGTAGCACCCTGAGTATACTAGGAAGGGAAACTGCCCCTGAGTCAAGGGACGGGTAAAGTTGGGCCTCTTGTCCCTGCATACCCACAAGGACGGGGTAGCTGGTTGGAGTTTTAAATCATGTGGGTTACATCCTGACTAAATAAAGAAAATGCATCACCACAGCATCACCACGGCTGAGGCGACAGCAGCAGCTCAGACTTGGACCAGGCGGCGGTGAGAGGGAAAACCGTAAGGCAATTCAAGGGCGCACAGGTGAACCCCCTGACACTACTGTTTTAAAAAGCTCCAGCTCTGGGAGGATGGCACATCAGGATTAGCCTCAGTGGAACTCAAGAGGGACCATCACTCAAAGACAACCCTGCTTTAATCAACACACACGGCACTGACGAAACTCTCTAGTGTAGACGTAGCCATAGTTAGATCAGCCTAGCCCCACTGTAGACACAGCTAGGTCTACAGAACAATTCTTGGCTGGTCACTTTCAACATAGCGCTAGTAACATAGACATGGTTTCAGTTCCAAGAGAGCTCTCTGGGTGAACCTGTAAGGGCCTGTCGCTCTGCCAAGTGGAGGGAGGCCGCTCGGGCCAGGTCGAACCAGCCAGGCCCAGAGTCGGTGCAGCAGTCCAGTGTCCCTCAGCAGTGTCAGGCAGCCACTTAGGCCCAGGCAGGCCCTTAGGCAGGGCCGGGGTAGTGCCACAGGGTAACCAGGAACAGACTCTTGGGTTGCTTGTAGCCAGGACTGAGCCCAGATAGCCAGGAAGCAACCAGTTTCTTGGGGCAGTGGGGGGAGGAGGGAGGTTGGCTCTGGCCTGGGCATGGCTCAGGCAGCCAGCAAATATACTACAGTCTTTAGGGTGGCTGGGCCCAGGGCTTACACGGGTGCAGACAGCCAGTACAGCAGTCTATAGGGGGCTGGCTATAGCCTTGGCATGGCTCAGGCAGCCAGCACACACACTAGTCTATGGAAGGCTGGGGTCTGGGCTCACAGGGGCGCAGCCGGTGGTTGCGTCTCCCCGGGTTGCCGCCCAGCACTCAGAGCATCCTTCCCTTCATCTGGTCTTCCCCCCACTGGGCTGTAGGGGCCGCCATTTATACTTCCACCCACACCCCTTGTGAGGGTGTTGTTCCTGGTGGGACCAACTGAGAGTGTCAAATCAGGAAAGATTGCATCCAAAAGGGCAACTACAGCCCAAAGCTGGGTTTTCTCCACCTCTAAGGCACCAAACCAGCCAAACAGAAAAGACTTTGGTTTCGCCCCACTGGCTAGCCACAAGTTACACAAGCAATTCCCTTAGACACTCTAGCTTCCCAGTATCACCACCAGCAGTCAGCTGTCCTGGGGACCAATGGTTATGAAAACCAATACCCCAATAAAGAAAACAGTTCTTCCCAATTCCAAAGAAACAGGCCCCAGACCCAGGTCAATATACAAATCAGATCTTACCCACAACTCACACTGTTGCCAATCCTTTAGCATCTAAAATCTAAAGGTTTATTATACAAGGAAAAAGGTATAGGTGAGGGTTAGGAATGATTAAAAGAAATTAATTACATGCAGTAATGGCAAATCTCTTAGTTCAGGCTTGCAGCAAAGGTAGAATAAACTGCAGGTTTAAATCAAAGTCTCTGGAATACATCCACAACATGGATGGGTCATTCAGTCTTTTGTTTCAACCTTCTGTGTGAAACAAAATCTCATCCAGAGGTAGGAGCAACACTGCAGACTGGAAACTGATGACCAAGATGGAGGGTCTCAAGCAGCTTTTATACCTTTCCCCAGGTGCAGAAATTTTCTGTGTCTTTTGCTATGCAGCAAAATGGAGTATTGAGTCACATGGCAATCCCTGCCGCCTCGCTAAGACACAGGGTGTGTCCACCCTCTCTCAATGAGTCCATTGTGTAGCTGATGGTCCTTAATGGGCCAACCAGGCCAGCCCAGCTAGCAACAACTTGCTTGAGATTTCACCCAGAAGCAAAGCATAAGTTTGAAATACAGCGAATATTCATAATTTTAGCAGCTACAAAAAAGATACACACAGATAACAATCAGCAGACCAAAATCTGGTCATAGACACCTTATATGACCCCCTTTACCTAAGATTTGGTGCCCCTACAGGACCTTGGTTTCACCAATGAGCTATATGATCCCAGATAGTTTCAGTAACGTGACACCCCCAATGCAAAATTGATGCAGGAAGGGATGACAAAACATCACTTACTGCATCCCAAAAGCTTCCCATTCTTCAGTCTGTCTTACCACAGCTAGTTTATTAAAGTCATGTTCAATAACATGATAGAATCTCTTTACAAATTCACAGACAAATTTTCTTTACAAATTCACAAACACTTGGAGAAAACCTGCCCAGACAAATCATTGTCCATAACAGACACAGATTTAAGATCATTCCTTTCCTGTGACAGGCTACCTGGACTGAACAAAGCTCTAACATTTTCCCCAAGTAAAACATGCTTCGGCAATAACTTCCTTACACCAGCTATAACTTCATGCTTAGCCCCATTCCATTCAAGGTGGATTTTGGCCAAAGGCACACTTACAGTAAACTCACACAGGATTACAATATTTACACTTTGATTTGGTAAGCAATCTTCCTCTTTTACCAGATTTGCTTTCACAAGTGATGTTAGAAGCCATAATTTGCCCCAAACAGCTTATCCCATTGACTTCTACACTCTCTAGGAATTCTTCATTACCACCCTTTACTGAACTTACAGACACAGGATTCACATGGAAGGTGGCAGTGTTGCGGTACATTTGGTTACACACAGACAAAAGCTAAGAGTTATACAACATAACAATACAGTGGATTCTGGTTAATTGGGACACATCGGGATTGGAACAATTTGGCCCGATTAAGTTGCTGCCCCAATTAACCGAAGTAATTAACAAGGACGCTTTGTTTCCATCCATTGTGATGTGTCTGAATTAGCCGGTGGCCTGATTAACCAGAATCCACTGTATTGTTATAAACCAGTCTTTCTGGAGGATACAATTTCTGACATTCTTCTCTTGCTTTTTTTAGTTGGAGCCACTCTTTGGCATTCTCCTGTCTCATCTTGTGAGTCTCCTGCTGCATCTGCTGAATTCTCTTTCATCTGCTGCTCAAGTTTGAAATACAGCCAATATTCATAACTTTAGCTACAAAAAAGATATACACATACAGATAATCATAATCAGCTGACCATAACCTGGTTGTAGACACCTTATATGACCCCCTTAATGTAAGATTTGGTGCCCCTGCAGGATCTTGGTTGCACCAATGAGCTATATGATCCCAGATAGTTTCAGTAATGCCACACCCCTGCACTTCTGGCAAGAGGGGTTGGGCAGCCTGGGCTCCACCCTCCCAGGGACATGTAAGGGTCCCTCACTCTCCCAAGCGAAGGGAGACCCCTCCAAAGTCCTCCCAAAAAAGAAAAAAAATCTTTGGGCATCCTACTGAATACAAGTATAGTGTTATTCCCGTGCGTGGATTCTGTGATGTGGGATAATTTGTGAACTATGACTGAAGCCTTTGCCACACACAGGGCAGGACTAGGGCTTCTCTCCTGTGTGGGTTCTCTGATGACGTTTAAGGTTGGAGAGATGAGTGAAGCTTTTCCAGCACTCAGGACACGTGTAGGGTTTCTCTCCTGTGTGGGTTGTCTGATGACGTTTAAGGTAGGAGAGCAGAGTGAAGTTTTTCCCGCACTCAGGACACTTGTACGGTTTCTCTGCTGTGTGGTTTCTCTGATGTTTAATAAGGTCTGAGCTCTGAATGAAGCTTTTCCCACACTCAGGACACGTGTACGGTTTCTCTCCCGTGTGGATTCTCTGATGACGTTTAAGGTAGGAGAGCAGAGTGAAGTTTTTCCCGCACTCAGGACACTTGTACGGTTTCTCTCCTGTGTGGGTTGTCTGATGATCTTTAAGGCTGGAGAGCCAAGTGAAGCTTTTCCCACACTCAGGACACATGTAGGGTTTCCCTCCTGTGTGGGTTCTCTGATGATTTTTAAGGCTGGAACGCTCACTGAAGCTTTTCCCGCACTCAGAACATGTGTAGGGTTTCTCTCCTGTGTGGGTTCTCTGATGATCTTTAAGGTAGGAGAGCCGAGTGAAGCTTTTCCCACACTCAGGACATGTGTAGGGTTTCTCTCCTGTGTGGGTTCTCTGATGAGCTTTAAGGGTGGAGAACTGAGTGAAGCTTTTCCAGCACTCAGGACACGTGTACGGTTTCTCTCCTGTGTGGGTTCTCTGATGATCTTTAAGGTAGGAGAGCCGAGTGAACCTTTTCCCACACTCAGGACACATGTAGGGTTTCTCTCCTGTGTGGGTTCTCTGATGACGTTGAAGGTGGGCAAGCTGAGTGAAGCTTCTCCCACACTCAGGACATGTATACGGTTTCTCTCCTGTGTGGGTTCTCGGATGTGATACAAGCCCAAAACTCGAACTGAAACTTTTCCCACACTCCATGCAGATGTAGTGTTTTCCTCCACTGTTGATTCTCTCATGTCCAATAAGGTTAGAGCCTCCACTGAACTTTTGCTCCAGTCTGTGTGGATTCTCACAGGCGTTAGCCTGTGCACAACTCCAGGAAACATTCTCTTTGGATCTTTCTGATAACATCCCGTGTGCTTCTACTTCCTCAGCATCATGTTGTTGAGGATTCTCCTCCTCATTCTCATTCACCATCCCATTATCTGCTAGGAGAGAGAGAGAAACCAGACACAGGTAACTTGCTTTGCCAGAGCAAAAGAAAACCTCACAGACAGGAATAGAATAAAGGGGGCGGGGGACAAACAAAAGCAAGTGATGGAGAGATCAACCAAAGAAAGATCTGAGTCTCCCGCAAACCAATCCCAGAGGAGGGAGGGGAGGGAATCAATTCTAGGTCTAAACCTCAAACACTTGGGGAGAAAGAAGATTGGAGGGGGAAGCTACTGTCAGACACGAGTCAGGACAGGTATTAACCCCAGAGTGAAGTGTGCTATGAGGATGCCACATCTCCTGAAAGCATCTCTCAGGGTCTCTCTTTCCTCAAAGTCCTGGAGGTCAGGGACCCAGGGCTCCTCCCCTCGTTCCAGCCAGAAGATCACATCAGGTTTGGAAACTGGAAACTCTACCCAAGTGACAGAAAACAAGCAAGAAAACAAGGAGAAAGGGGCCAAGAGTGAGATGGGAAAGTCTGCAGATACTAAACTGCTCAAGTAACAAAGAGTCCTGTGGCACCTTAAAGACTAACTAAAGTATTGAAGCATAAGCTTTCGTGGGCTAATACCCACTTCGTCGGACCGAAGTTAGTCTGGACTGCTATTCCAGACTAACACGGCTACCTCTCTGATTCCTAAACTGCTCAAGATTGCTAACTCCATAGCAGACTGTGAGGAACTTCAAAAAGATCTCACAAAACTAAGTCATTGGGAAACAAAATGGCAAATTAAATGTAATGTGGATAAATGTAAAGTAATGCACATTGGAAAAAATGATCCCAACAATACATACAATATGATGTGGGCTAATTTAGATACAATTAATTAGGAAAAAGGTCTTGGAGTCATTGTGGATAGTTCTCTAAAGACATCCATGTAGTGTGCGGCGGCAGTCAAAAAAGCAAACAGGATGTTAGGAATCATTTAAAAAGGGATGGAGAATAAGACAGAGAATATCTTATTGCCCTTATATAAATCCATGGCTTGCCCACATCTTGAATAATGTTTACAGATGTGGTCTCCTCATCTCAAAAAGGATATAGTGGCATTAGAAAAGGTTCAGAGAACTGAAACGATGAGGGGTTTGGAAACAGAGCACATATGAGGAGAGATTAAAGAGGCTAGGACTTTTCAGTTTGGATACAATAGATAGAGGTATATAAAATCATGATTAGTGTGGAGAGGAATAAATAGGGAAAAGGTATTTACTTGTTCCCATAATATATGAGCTAGGGGCCACCCAATTAAATTAATAGGCAGGAGGTTTAAAACAAATCTAAGGAAGTTCTTCTTCACACAGCGCACAGTCAACCTGTAGAACTCCTTGCCTGAGGAGGCTGTGAAGGCTAGGACCAGAACAGGGTTTAAAAGAGAACTGGATAAATTCATTGAGGTTAAGTCCATTAATGGCTGCTAGCCAGGATGAGTAAGGAATGGTGTCCCTCACCTCCATTTGCCAGAGGGAGGTGATGGATGGCAGGAGAGAGATCACTTGATCATTGCCTGATCTGTTCACTCACTCTGAGGCACCTGGCATTGGCCACTGTTAGTAGACAGGATACTGGGCTGGATGAACCTTTGTCTGACCCAGTACAGCCATTCTTATGATCAACTGATTTTGTGGGGTACTTGTGTTACATTCTGGGGGTGCAATCCAGACAACTGAAACACTACGTCACCACCTGCCCTGTGATGCTGGGTGCCTCACAATGCTTTGCTGTTGTAGCTCCCAACCAGGCCCGCTGACAAGCACCCTACCAGCATGCAGGTCACAGCTGCAGTGTGTGTGTCTTGCTACAGCCCTGGCCCAGCAGCCTGTCAGCAACATTTCCAGTCCCAATCTGGCCTCCACCGACCTGAGTTACAATGTGCAGAGTGGCCCCAACCCACTCCCAGTCCCAAATTTTCCACAAAATGTGTGTTTTGAACTGGAGAGACCTCTCCTGGACAGTTCACATGTTAGAGGTCCATTGCCCCTCAAGAGACCAATATTCAAGAATTTGCTACTTGAACTCAGGTTAGTAAACAATTCAATTTAAACACCACAGCTGGATTAGTTCAGATTACAAATAAAACAAGTTTATTTAACTGTAAAGAGAGAGATTTTAAGTGAGAACAAATAGACTATATTAAAAAGTTAGAAGTAGTTACAAGATAAATTAAGATAAAATACTTTTTAACTCTTAACAAGCACAACTTTGATCAAGGTAAAATCCTTAGCACATGTTCCCAGGTTTGATCAAATTGTCAGGTCAGGAATTCCACCAAAGTCAAAGGGATGGTCCCTTTGTCTTCTTCCTCTCTCCCTCGCTTTCAGCTAAGGAGTGGCTTAGAGTGTTTTTGCCAACATCCTGTTTCGGGGGACATTCGACAGACCTAGTGTCACGGAGTGCCCGGACGATGGTCTGGAACTTGCTCCCTATAAAGCCAGTAGGGACTCAGAAGGAAAATGTCCCCTCCCCGTACACAGCCTGTTTTCAAGGCTAGGAGCTTAGAGGTCCCTGTTTACACCTTCCTGGGTCTGACCTCAGAGCATTCAGCACATTCTGCCCCTCCATGCGCTTCCCCCAGCGAGCCCACCCAGGCGGGGTCCTGAGGGAGACCTTGGATTCTGCACCCTAAATCCACAGTCAAACATGCCTCCCTTCTGCCCACCCAGCTTCAGACGCCAAAAACCTTTCTCCAGCCAGCTGCAGATTCCAAACTCCAACTCACTCTCTCCAGCCTCTCCTCCCCGCTGGCTCAGCCAGGTCAGGTGACCTCCCTCCCCCACTTGGGGTCAGATGACAGCTTCAGGTATGGACACCTGCAGAGAAGCTCTGCTTTGCATCAGCTACACATCCTTATCCCTTCACATAGACGTTCAAGACATGCATAGGGGAAACTGAGGCACACACACAGTATTCCTACTCTGTCACAGTTCTCCCCTCTTCAAGAACGAACTGAGCAAGGTCACTTTAGCCAGTGACCTGGGGAAGTTTGACCTCATCAATGTTTTCATGGGTGCCCCATTATCTCTGTCACTCCTTGGTAGGAATCACACCAGGCCCTGGATTAGTGCCTTCATCAGTGAACAGAGAGCCCTCTGGTGCTGCTTGTTCCCAGACCACCTTGCCTGGCTCACTCTTCTTCCCTAGCTCTGAAATTGGGGCCGCTAGGTAGCTAACCTGGGGTACAACCTGCCAGTGGAACCCAGCTAGCTTGAGAGAGGACTGGAGACCAGCCAATCTCTGATCCTCTCCACCTTGGCTGGCTCTGGGTACAATAGCCTGTGCCAATACTTTTAGGCACCAGCTGCTGCCTCCTGATTCTCCCACAAGTCCACTTCCCCTCTGGGAGCCTGTAGCGGGGTGATACCCACTCCCTGCCGGCCAGGGCTGGAATAGCCCTGGAAAGAGGGTTTGTAGCTGGCTGAGCCTGCTAGCAGGCTTAAGTGAAAAGCAGGCTCAGCTGTGTGGCCACGCCCCAAACATTCCAGGCTGTATAAAAGCCTGGGAGGCAGGAGTTAGGGAGAGAGAGAGAAAGGGAGAGTGAGTTGACTCTGAAGGCAGTCTACTCTGTAGGCAGCAGGAGACAGGGCCTGGCTGCAAAGTACCTGGACTGGGACAGGGTGTGGGTGAGGCAGCTGGGAGCCAGGGAGCCTGAGCTCTAGGGAGAGGGCCCCAGCTTGCTGAGCATAGGGAAGGCCCGACCCACGGGGTACTGGGGGTTGCAAGGGGGCGGCCCCTGGGCTGATAAGAGCAGCAGGCCAACCCCTTCTTGCCGGTGATGAGTAGCCATGAGACTGCAGTCAGCCTCAGGGGAACTGAGGCAGTGGTGACTGGCAGTGGCCGTATCTGAGGCAAGTTGGGGATAGTGGGCGTTGGGTTCCCCAGGGAGGGGAGACCCTTAAGTAAGACCAGGAGGGTACTGCAGGGGTGCAGCACCCTCAGCAAGGGGTTCCGGGGTCCAGGAGGGACACGGGACCAGCGTGGAGAAGCGGAGGTCGGCCGGCAGAGGGCGCTCCTGGGTCAAAAAGAGCTAATTCCCTGATGACCAGACGGGGGCGCTGCCGGGTGAGTGACCGACCCCGTTACAGAGCCCATTCCCAGCACAGGACTCAATTCTCCCTAGGAATCTGTCCCTGCACCCTTCCCCAAGGGGGTCTGCAGTGCTGTGGTTAGGACGTTTCCTCAGCTTCTTCAAGGAGGGATCCCCTCTCTGCTGCGGCTGGTCAGCAGCGTATCTACCCAGGTGTCTGCCTCAGTGAAGGACAGATTCCCCCCCTTGCCGAGCAATCACTTCCCTTGCCCAGCAGTCTCTCTGCCTTGCCTGTGGGCCCCCCCACTCAGCTGAGACTTCAGCTCTCCCCATGCTCAGCACTGCCCTGGCTGTCCCAGTGGAGTCATGTTGTGAGCTCTCTCTCCGGTGTGCAGGGGGGAGGGGAACATCGCTCCGTCCCACCCCTCCCTTGAGCTGCAATTACAAGCAGGCAGGAATTCTGCTCCCACCTGCCAGTCAGGTCAGTTCCATGTCAATGACCATCTTCCTCTCAGCTGATTGGTTCGCCAGATTCAAATTCAAACCCTCGGCCGTTACAGGAGCAGGGTTTGCATCCTGCCCCACAGAGACACAGTCACCTCCCCCACAACAGGTTCTCACAGCCGATATCTTGGAGACCCCCAACAACCTGCCAACCTGACCCCTCCTATGTCTGCTCAGGGGTCTGGGCTCTAGGCAGGGCGACTATCTTCCTCCCTGTGACCCTCACCCAGGTCACGCAGCCCCCCAGCATCCAGTGACACTGCACCACCCGGGGCCCAACAACACTTCTCTCTGTCCCAGGGTTTCGCTACCCCAGGACTGTCTCCCCCTTCACCACCTCCTTCTGCTCCCTCTGGGTGTCCACACGACTTGAACCCAGGGGACTCCACACAGACATACAGGTCAGGGACAGGGGTGGGAGTCTGTCCACCACCCCACCCATCTGGCGAATGGCGTCCTTAGCCTTGGGACCCAGCGGGGAGCTAGACACCAGGGCTTGTCCACAGGGTTCCCCTGGTTCGAATTGCCAGCCTGCTCAACAGCAGTGAGGTGGACATTCCCGTCCCCCCTCCCTTAACCAGGGACCCAAATTTAGTATCCAGGCTCCCTGTGGAACTGGCATCCAGGGGTCTATCCCCACTCACCCCTCAGAAGTCCCTTGGGCCCCTTAGCTTCACCATTCCCAGTTCACCTGTAGCTCTTTTCAAGGCTCTTGCTGCCTCTCACAGTTCAATTCCTCTCTTGGACTCTGCTCCACTTTCCTCTATCTCTGGTCCCCGGATGGGGAACCCAATCATGAAGACCCCCATCTGGTTGGGAACAGGAGTCTTGGGGATGCCCAGCGACCACTCCAGATGCTCCCAGATTCTCCTGCAACCCCATCCTGGATCAGGAATCTTGCATCTGTCTCCGAGCAGCCATCATCCTCCAGCTTTTAGCTGCACGATTAACTGTGCCGCCTTTCCAATGCACAACCCCCTGTATTTGCACAGGATTACAAAGTCCTTCATCACTCAGCTGTTCCCAACTTGTTCTGGACTCTCAGGCCTGTGTGGTCTCAGTGCCCCACGGTTTCCAGGAGGAACCCCCTTGTGTGCCAGCCCTTCTCCAGGTCACCGCCTCTTTGCCAGGATTGAGCTGCCAGCTCCTCCGCCACTGGGACCGCTCACTGCAGACCCCAGGGGAACCCTGATACTGCAAAAGTCCTTCTCCCTCCTAGGGCCAAGCCACACGCTTGTCCGCCCCTAAGACTGCTCCCTGCAGTGCTCAGGGGGACCCTGGATCCGCAACAGTCCTTCTCGCTGGTCACACACTCTCAGGGGTTAAGCTGCAGCTTTTCCACCCCCTGTAACTGGCTTTCTCTGGGCCTTCAGCATGCCTGGACCCTGCTGATCCCCCTTCCATTTTGCTGCTCCCCAATCACGTACTGCTGGATGCACCGTCCACGGGGTGCAGTACATCCCACTACTACCACCAGTTTTCACGGAGTGCCCGGGCGATGGTCTGCAACTTGCTCCCTATGAAGCCAGTTGGGACTCCGAGGGAAAATGTCCCCTCTCCATACACAGCCTGTTTTCAAGGTTAGGAGCTTAGAGGTCCCTGTTTACACCTTCCTGGGTCTGACCTCAGAGCATTCAGCATCTTCTGCCCCTCCATGCACTTCCCCCAGCAAGCCTGCACAGGCGGGGTACTGAGGGAGCCCGAGGGTCCTGAGGCATCCCAAATCCACAGTCAAACGTGACTCTCAGCCAGCCAGTAAAACAGAGGTTTATTCATCAACAGGTACATGGTCTAACACTAAGCTTGTAGGCACCCGAACCCCTCAGCTGGATCCATTTTGGGGGCCCAAGGGAGGCCAGACCCTGACTGGGCCTATCTCCATTCTGGCCACCCAGCTTCAGACTCCAAAAACCTCTCTCCAGCGAGCTGCAGACTCCAAACTCCAACTCACTTTCTGCAGCCCCTCCTCCCCCCTGGCTGAGCCAGGTCAGGTGACTTCCCTCCCTCACTTGGGGTCAGATTACAACTTCAGGTATGGACACCTGCAGAAAAGCTCTGCTTTGCATCAGGTACACATCCTTATCCCTTCACATAGACGCTCAAGAAATGCATAGGGGAAACTGAGGCACACACACAGTATTCCTACTCCATCACACCTAGTGCTTGGGAAATATGGCTTATCAAGACACCCCACTTTGTAACCTTTTACTGCTTGTGTAATTGTCTCAAATAAATTGCTGTGAATTGGGCCAATTCTATCCAAATTTTCACTGGTAATGATCTGCCCAACCATGGACCAATATAAATCTGTTTCAACAATGTTTATGATGGTATTGCCCAAGAGCCAACAAGGAACAGGGCTGCCCCATTGTACCTGGCACTGTAGAAACACAGTAGCAGACAGTCTCTGACCCCTCCAAAACATGAAAACTCCAGAGACTGTTCTAGTGAGATGGCTCAGACGATAGCAGCCCGTTGAATATCACAACTATTTGTATCAATATATGTGTCTATGGATTTGTGTGTTCCTGGCTCACTGGGGGTTGGGGTGGGGTGATTAATGCTCAATTTGAAGGCTGGGTATGCAGCTATCCAGCTTTTGGGGGCTAGCCCTGCAGAAAATGGCAGTTGTTAATTTTACCTGTTTCCACAGAGTAAAGAACAAGGACAGATTTGGGGACATAAAAGACTGAGTAGGCGCTGTGTGAAGTGGCTGAGGGGACAGCAGAAGCTCCGACTTGGATCGGGAAGCTGTGAGGGGGAACTGAAGATGTAGGCAAAACCAACTCCACCAGAGAGGTCTTTCGGGACCATCTGCCTGTCCCAAGTCAGGGTAAAGGAGGAGGGTTGGGCGTGGGGCTAGCAACTCCACCCCGTAAAAAATCCACTTGCTATAGAAACGCCAACAATAGAGATAACCGAGACTTTTATCCTGGAAAAAGAAGGGTCTTCAACTCGAAGATGCATGATGCTGGGTGGTGAAAGCTGTGAGGAAGCCACTAAGCCGATCACCCTTCTTGCAACCTGGAGGATCACCATCAGCACATGGAACGTGAGGACCATGTACGAGTCAGGAAAGATGGCACAGGTTGCAGCAGAGATGAGGAGAAACAACCTGTCCCTACTAGGCATTAGCAAGACAAGATGGATGCAAGCTGGACAGAGACGACTGTTGCTGAAACCTGGAGGACAACCAAAACAACCACCAGGAAGATCCAGACCTTCATCAACAGCTGCCTCAGAAGGATTCTCCACTTCCGCTGGCCAGACACCATCAGCAACATCCACCTCTTGGAGAGGACCCATCAACTCCCAGCAGAGGAAGAAATCAGAAGGAGAAGGTGGGGCTGGATAGCACACACAATGCAAGTAGCCAACCTACATCACCAGACAGGCACTGCGGTGGAACCCCCAAGGCAAGCGGAAAAGAGGCCGTCCAAGAAACACCTGGCAACGCAACCTTCAGGCTGACACCACAAAAATGGGCTACACCTGGAACCAGCTAGAGAGAATGGCCCAGGATAGAGGACTCTGGAGATCTGTGGTTGGCGGCCCATACCCCGACTGGGGTGACAGGCATAAGTAAGTAAGGCAAAACCACAAGGCAATGCACGGGTGCACAAGTGAACCCCCAGACACCACTACTTTAAAAAGCTCTGGCTCTGGGAGGATGGCGCATGCGGATTAGCTTCAGAGGAATTCAGTAGGGACCATCAGTCAAAGAAGATCCTGCTTTAATCAACACACATGGCACTGACAAAACTCTCTAGTGTAGACGTAGCCATAGTTAGATCAGCCTAGCCCCACTGTAGACACAGCTAGGTCTACAGAACAATACTCGGGTGGTCACTTTCAGCTTAGCGCTTGTCGTGTAGACATGCTTTTAGTTCCAAGAGATCTCTCTGTGTGAACCACACGACAGCTGTGTAACAAAAACACCTCCTGTGTTCTGGTCTTTATGCTCTAATTATAGTACTACCAAGCAGTGAGGGAAACAGAGGTATGTACTGGAATCAGAAATATTACCAAAATTCCCACATCCAGTGGTCACAGCCCTTGGAGAGAAAGTAAAGGTGAGGGGGATGGACATTAATGCAGCCAAATAAGGATAAATTAAATATTTTAAAATTATTTTTGTGCCATTTGACATTTATATTTTGGGTAAGTCTAAAACTGATACTAGGATGGGACATAAGCCCAGGGCAAAGGGGGGCAAGACATGGAATCCAGTCTACACATGTACAAATAGTAAAGGTATAGAGCAGCGGTTCTCAAACTTACCTGAACCGCGGCCCTTTTTTCTTCAGCTGATGGGCGGCGTGACCCTTCTATGTCCCACAAAAAGCTGCTGACTGCAGAAGTAATCCATTCAGCAGCTTTTAAGTGGCACTGGGAGCTTGCAACCACTCAGGGAGGGCTCAGGGACCCCCCCCAGGGGTTGCGACCCCTGGTTTGAGAAACCCTGGTATAGAGTTATTACTACAGAGGGTCTTTTGAAAACCCACAGCTTCCAATAACCAAGAGGACATCTCCTCCCCCACCCCCTCTTGCTGCGCCTGTGCGGCAGCTGCTGCCCGGCGGCACGCCGGGCCTGCTGGGAAATGTAGTCTCTGATTGAGCTTGGGGGATGAGGATTCTCCTCCTCATTCTCATTCACCATCCCATTATCTGATAGCATAGAGAGAGAAACCAGAGAGAGGTCACTCCCTTTGCCAAAGAAAAAGAAAACCTCAGAGAGCGGAATGGAAGAAAGGGGGGGGGGGAGGACAACATTCAGTAAGTGATGGAAAGGTCAAGCAAAGAAAGTGATGAATCTCCCCCAAACCTTTCCCCAGAGGAGAGAGAGAGGAGGGAATCAATTCTGAGTCTAAATCTCAACCAAACACTCAGGGAGAAAGTAGATTAGGGAAGGACCTACTATCAGACACGAATCAGGACAGGTAGGAATCCAAGAGTGAAGTCTGCCATGAGGATGCCACATCTCCTGAAAACAATCCTGAACTCAGAGAGCTCCCAAGGGCTTTGTAGGAATCCCAAATGTTTCCCTATTCAGGGACCGATTTTGTGTTGGTTTAACGGATTCCTCACCTGTGCAGGCCTCTCTCAGGGTCTCTCTTTCCTCAGAGCCCTGCAGGTCTGGGACCCAGGGCTCCTCCCCTCGTTCCAGCCAGGAGATCACATCAGGTTTGGAGACTGGAAACCCTGCACAAGTGACAAAAAACAAGTAAGATCAATTTAATTTGTGAGGGACTTGTGGAACATTCGGGGGGGGGGGGTGCAAGCCAGACCCCTGAAACATTGTGTCACACCTGCCCTGGATCCTGGGTGCCTCACAATGCTGTTGTAGCTCCCAACCTGGGATGCTGACAAACAGCCGACCATAAGAACAGCCATGCTGAGTCAGACCAAAGATCCATCCAGCCCAATCTCCTGTCTACCGACAGTGGCCAATGCCAGATGCCCTGGAGTGAGTGAACCTAACAAGCAATAATCAAGTGATCTCTCTCCTGCCATCCATCTCCACCCTCTGATAAACAGAGGTGAGGGACACCATTCCTTACCCATCCTCGCTAACAGCCATTAATGGACTTGACCTCCATGAACTGATCCAGTTCTCTTTTAAACCATGCTATAGTGAGAGTATTCACAACCTCCTCAGGCAAGGAGTTCCACAGGTTGATTGTGTGCTGTGTGAAGAACTTTCTTTTATTTGTTTTAGACCTGCTGCCCATTAATTTCATTTGGTGGCCCCATGTTCTTCTGTTATGAGAACAAGTCAATAACTTTTCCTTATTCACTTTCTCTACACCACTCCTAATTTTATATACTTCTATCAGATCCCCTGCATAGGTCAGCACTTCTGGAGGAGGGGAATAATGTACTAGAGTGTATTGCCAATTGAGTAAGGTTTGTAGGATACAGAGGTAATAAGCACACAAGTGAGGAAGAATTCAGTCTATTGCGTAGCAGGCAAATAAAAGAGATAAGCAAGCCAGTTCTACTAAGCAAGCATATAATCTTACACTCCTCCTTTCAGTCTTCAGGAACTCGGCAGGCGATGACAGAGGGACCCCCCAGTCCAACACGCTGCACTGGTCTCAGGTCTGCATCAAAGTTCACTGAACCCATATTTACACCTTATTTACACCTTATTTACACCTAAAATACACTTCGGCTATGTGGGAATTTGCAGTAAACAAGCCCATTAATTATGCCTGTTTTGATTTTAGGTACCCAACACTTATCAATGCTTACAACTTCCTTTCTAGTGTCCCATAGATTTAGGAGAAGCAGCTGTCCACTCTAATTTGATAACGACTCCTCCAACATTCCAAAATCATGCTAGCTGAACACGCAGGTGTTTAAACAAAAAACTTTCCCAGGCAAGAGTAAGCCAGAGGCCTACTTGACCAAAGCCTACATGGAAGTCCAGGCATGAAAAGGTCAATTGTACATGACACTCCTCGGAACAACATCTTCCGTTATGTTTCCACTACATGGACAAAGCTCCTTTTCTTCTTCGAATGGTGGTCCCTATTGTATTCCACCGAGGGTGAGTAACAAGCAGTTCCTAGATAGGGGGAGAGCAAGATGACAGAACTGTCCAGTAGAGGAGCTTTGCACTGAATGAGCTGTCAGCCACAGAACCACGCTCTGTCACATAAGGAGAAGAAAAGATGAGTACCCAACTGTAAGAAGTTGTACTTGGCCATTATGGTCCGGCAGTTTCGATCCAGTACAAGGAAAAAACTTTCAACCTGTAAGATACAGTCTCTTGCCTGCCTTTTCAGGTGGGGAGGAGCGTGGGGATTGTTTAGCTCCCTCCATAGCAGCCTGAATCACTAGGGAATTGAGCAGAAGATGAGAGAATAGAGACTTGGAACCCTTGGGAGCGGGGTGGCACACACAGTCTGGGTCTGTTGGAGAGTGTCCTCATGTGCTAGGGCCACCCTGGTACCAATGCATGCGTGCAGGGTGGATATAGGGGACGGGGCCTCTCAGTAGGTGAGAGAACTGGGACACATGGAAACGTCATCCTTTCTAGAGTGAACACTTCATGAGGCCCTGGGGGGAGCAGCTGTGAGTCTCCTTGGAGTCAACGACACCAGGTCTATGGACAGAACTGGGGCCAGAAAGGGGACATGTCTCAGAAGTGGGGATTCACTAGATGTCGGCAGAGGCCATGCCGGGGAGGGCGGGTCTGTAACAGGACCTGGCAGCTCCAGAAAGTGATGCTGCTTTTTGTCACTCTTGGAGAGAGGTGCCTCTCTTTGGCCAGATCTCATGGACGGCAGGGCATCTTTCTTGAACCTGGAGGAAGACTTACTGCTATGCCGATGTGCGTGCTTCTGAGACTCATGGCTCAGCCCCGGATCACTGGTGCCAGTGGAGCCAGACGGAAGCTCTGCAGTAATCTTATGCTCTACAAAGCAAATGGGATCTTTTAGAAGAGAGAAGGCAATATGCCATATTTAATAAAAATACAAGTGAGCAGATGCTTTTCAGTCACACACACAAGTCCTGACAGTTGATGTTTATAGTTACCAGTCTCTTCTAGCTCGCGTCAATCTAATGGCCAGTTAGATTGAGCACCAGTGAGGAGCTGGGCTCTGTCGGTCGCGATCCAATGCTCCGAGGCTTTGCAGGACTGGACCCAGAGTTCCAATGCAAAACACCCCATCTTTATAGGTGTAAATTCCCATTTGAGTCCATGCATTTTGCAATGTCATCCTATGATCATTAGCACTTAAGCGGTGTTAACCTTGGGGTTTTCAGCTGTCATTATTTGATAGTTATTGTTGGGTTTCCCATCATTATCTCCTACTTGTCTCGCCTTGGGAGGGTGGTGCCTCAACTCTGAGGCCGTCAATGCTGCTAACATGCTTAGCATCCCATACAATAGATGTTTTCTGAATGTCTCCTGGTCTTTTCAAGTCTCTTACTTTTTTTTCACCATCTGGACATTTGTGATGGCTTTCATGCCTTATCTTTTCCTGATGCATTCCTCATTCACACAATCTCTTACAGAAACCTTCATGGTATACAGAGAGCAGTATTTTATATTCAGCAGAATACATTGTAAATCAAGCCTTGTTAAATCTTCTAAAACAATTCACAGTGGTGCTTTAGGCCCCCAACACTTCTCTCATCTCTTTATCATAGACACTATACAAAACCCTGTCTCACTAACTAAAGTTTAGAACAGGTTCTAATTGTAATGTGGATGGGAAACAGGATCCCAGTCTCAGACAGTCATTCCTTTCTCTTATTCAGAAAGGGTGGCCAGCAGAATGAAATCGAAGTTTACATCAATTCTTAGAACAATTAGTACAATTACAAAATCCTGCTCCTACAGTACGATGTGCATGCTTGGACTGCTCAGTCCGATGTAGCAGGGGGGACCAGGCTTCAATCCCAGCCCGAGGTGACTTCCATGAGATTCTTCTTAAGACAGGGGCGGAGGCAGGGAAGCAGAGACAGATGCTGCACCTGGATGTGCAAGCAGTACAGAGAGCATTGTTGAGGGAGAACAAACGAGGACAGGAAATGCAGACTTTGAATCCCATCCTTAGTCATAATCCAGCATCCAGACCTGGGAGAGATGGGGCGGGGAGGAATGAGGGGGGAGGGTTTGTAGGGGAACCTACACATTTCAGAAACAAGAAAACTACTACATAAAAACAACCAAGTGCTTCTAATGAGGGGCTTGGACTTGACATAACTCCCAGCCATATTGTGCATGAACTTTGCATAACCCACAGCCAGTTTGTAGGCTCAGCCACCATATGTAGGAAACAAAACTAGAGTCAGGGGAATTTGGCTTAAGCAAACAAATAGAAAAGAATTAGCTGCAGCAACAGCCCTATTAATTGGAGATAGATAGATATCCACAAAGTCATGAGAATGGGGAGAGAATGGATAAGTTAGCCTGGAGTTTCTGCAGCCATGATACTCCTCCATGAGTTTCTGCAACTCAGGTTCCATTCTATGCAGCCGATGAAGTGGGCTATAGCCCACGCAAGCTTATGCTGAAATAAAATGGTTATTCCTCATTTCCTTATAGAAAATTCTGTTTGCTGTCTGATCGTGTGCAACGTGTATTTGCTTTCATGAACAAACTGCAGTTGTTTCATGAATAATTGCTTGAGGGAGTGCTGACACACTTTCCCTCAATGTCACAACTTCCAGCCAGATCAAAAGATGATGCAGCAGAACCCCTAAAATAGAGCACAACTAAATACACAAGTCTGATTAAAGATCTTAAGGACAGTTTTGAGGAAAGTTTCCAAGATTTGAATCAGAAAAGACTTCAAATCAGATTTCTGATTGACCCTTTTAGTGCTGAAGCCAATTGTCTGAAGCCCCCTTTTGTCACTGATGAAGAAACATCCCAGAGGGAAATAATAGATCAGAAAATAATAGATTGAAATCTCTTCAGAACACACAAGGGCATCCTGACTTTCTGGAAATCTTTACCAAAGGAGAAATACGCCAACATCAGAGGTGCAGCCCCAAAATGAATCTTTATGTTTGCCTTGACCTATCTTTGAGAGTCTGTTTTTTGACACTCAAACATGTGAAATCCAAGCACGGATCCATTTTGATAGAAAACCACTTAACACCAACTGAACTTCAGAGGGAATTGTTGAAATCAAAGATTGTCAGAAGTCTGCATCTCTCTCCCTCTCTATCCCCACACACAGATATACGAATATAATCATTACATATTACTGTGGCTCTGAAGCAATGTACATTGATGAATACTGGCTCTTGCTCATGTTGGCTACCCTGGTACAGCCATCGTGAGCCTTTAAACAGGCTAGCCAGTGCCTGGATTTACCCTCAATATCTATAACTCACAAAACAAAGGGGATACAAAAATAAAAACAAGATTCTCATACTTGGCAATCCAGACCAGTCAGGATTTGTGTCATCTGTAATCCTGGGTGAGTTTCAATGTTCTGCTGCTGGCGCTCCCTTGACTGGATACCCCCAGCCAGCATTTAAGGACGTGCTGAGTGTCTGTGTGATAAGTAACCCTGGACCAACAGCTCTGACTCCAGATGCCTGCTTGTTATATCCTAAGCACATTCTGGTCTGGGTGGAGCAGGCTCAGGGTCTGAAGAGAAGGCCAGAGGTAGGAACTTTCTGTTACTTATGCCGCACCTAACCCTCAGTTTTAATTGTACAAACTGGAGATATCTGACACTGTCCAATACTGCTCCTGTGCTCTATTCCCAAAGGGTTCTGCAGCAGGGGAGGGTCTCTGGCAGTGTTTGTGTCACTGGCATATTGGGGTGATGCCAATACAGGGCAGAGGAGAGGTGGCATTGTGAGGCTGGTGTGAACCTTAAGTATTTATTTCCCCTTCCAAGAACCGAGGGGACAGTAACCCTTACCCAGTGAGGTCACATTCTGATAGTTCTCCAGCATCACTTCTCTGTAGAGGGCTCTCTGAGTGGGGTCCAGCAGAGCCCCCTCTCCTCTGGTGAAATACACAGCCACCTCCTCGAAGGTCACCGGCCCCTGAGAGAACAAGAGTCCAATACTCAGTACCTGCTGCCCCACTCACAGCCCCTCTATTTGTGGGGAAGAGGAGCCAATCAAATGGAAGCTCTGGGTGGATTGCAGTAAACAGAATCCCACCCGCACCTCACTCAGAGAATCCAGCAAACACCAGGGTGACGCAATGAAGAGAGAGCCCCTCTATCCCAGCAGAGTCATCACACACCTACTAGCCACAGACTGATACAGGAGATGGGGCCCACAACAGGATCAAGGGAAAACTCCCTGGTAGGAAGCCCAACATCCTCCTCATTGTGAGAAACTGGATATGAAGGGAGGGGAATCTCCCCTAAACCTCACTGGTTGGTGCCCCCTTCAGATCTCTCAGCAGCCAGTGAGCAGTCAGATCAGTCTCCAGCACTGGGAGTCTGGTCAGTTTTCCTAGCCCCATGTATCTGGGTTGTTTTCTGTTTCACAGATTAGGGTATTTCCACCTCCAACCCTCATAAGTCTGTTCCTAGAATCTAGGCCACTTATTGAACAACTCCCAGCAGGTTTGCCAGACCCTGTCCTCCTCCCTTTCCCACCCTCTGCATTTCCTATCCCACTAGAACCCCCAAGCCAGACTGCACAAACCTTCCCATCTCTGATGTATTTTCTGTCCCTCTCCCTCCAGCAGGAGCCCACCAGCAGCCCCCTGATAATCCCTACCTGAACTGGCTCCTCTGCAGCCATTTCTCTCCCCTGTCCCATGGGAGGATGGGATGAACTGGAGCAAAACATGGACGTCATTCTGCAGCCTGGGAGGGTGAGAAGGGTAATTGTGGAGGTTTCAGAACAGGCTTTAGTTAATTTCACATCACGATTCCCCCAGGCTCTTTCCCTGCAGACAGACATAGATTCTGCCATGATGGGAAAATGCTCAATGTCTTTAGTACAGTGTAGACCTGGCCGTTCTGCCAGGCTAAGCCCACAGACACTGACCCCAGGGCAGCCACACCCCAGCAGGAGGGATATGGAGTCAGGAACTGGCTTTTCCTCTGTCTGTTCCGTTTCTTCTTCACATGGGCCAGGCAGAGAAGAAGCTTTAATTTAGGTCACTTCCCAGCACAGAACCCCACTAAGGGAGCAGAAGCTGCTGAGCCTGGTCTCCCACATCACAATGGAGACTTCAGCATCGGACCCAGGAAGCTGAACCCCAAAATGCTGAGCAAAGAGGAACAGAGTTTGAGCAGTCTTCACTCCTGCAACTCTCTGGGGAGAGCAGCTAATGAGATCCTCTCCTCACTGGGAGAATTGCTGATCTCATTTGCTCCCACTGTCCTTCTGGAGTCACTCCTTGTCTTTCCATGTAGTGATACTGGATTAACATTGGCCTCAATGAAACCAGGTTCCAGAAAGAATGAGTGCAGAGCACCGTGGAAGAGACTATTGTGTGGCAGTGCTAACCCCCTTCCCACCTCCCTCACCCAGCAGATCTAGGACAGGGAATTGGGACACAAATTTTCCCTACAGAACCGGAAGTTTCTGCAGTTGTCAAAAGAGGAGAAAACCAGAATCTGTGATTTCACCTCACAGTGTGTGATAAGTGGATAGAAAGTGATCATGGTGACTGGGCATCTCTGGGATTCCCCAACTGCCTCCTTAGGGTGCCCACCTGCCCTCTAGCACAGCAGTTCTCAAACTGAGGAGAACCATGACCCTTTTTTCAGAAGCGGCTTCTCAGAGTGACCCTCGCGTGTCCGCCAAGAAGTTGCCGAATTGATTACTTCTGGATTCTGTGGCTTTTCGGTGGACATGCTGAGTGCCCTTGACTGTCAGCAGAAGTGATTGCTTAAGCTTTCAGCAGCACTTTGGCGGACAGTCGGGAAAGTGGGTATATCCACCGAAAAGCCGCCAAATGTGGAAGTAATCAATTTGGTGGCTTCACAGTGGCCACAGGGGCTTGCAATCCCTTGGGAGGTGCTTGGAGATGCCTTAAGGGGTTGTGACCCCCACTTTGAGAACCGCTGCTGTAGCAGGGCATGCTATGCTGTTTCCCTGGACTCCCTCCTGCCCCCATGGGATCCCCTCACACTGCTTGCTTGACATCCCCTGGGCTAGCACTGGGGATCCCCCCAAAACACTCTGCACTGAGCATGACAGTGATCCCAGGAGTCTGTGGGAGGACCCAGACAGAGCCCCTAGAATAGCACCAGGCTCCCTCTAACCCCTGTCCTGCCTCCCCAAGAGATACCCACCCCACTGTTCTGCAGCTAACAGGCCACCAGCGATACCCACCTCCAGGAGATACCCAGAGCCTCAGAGCTGGGCACATGAGAACCACCTGAAACCCCAAAGCTCTATAACCCACCAGTCTGACAATGTACCCCCTGCCCAATCACCCAAAGGCCTCTCCCTACCACGATGTCCCTTCAGCTCCTCCTGCAATCGCCCAACACAGATGCATGCCCCAGCAACAGTGTTACTTCACAGTGTCTGTGTCACGGAGCGCCTGGGCGATGGTCTGGAACCGCTCCCTAGGAAGCCAGACAGGACTTCGGGTGGAGGGCCCCTTCTCTGTACACAGCCTGTTTCCAAGGCTAGGAGCTTCCTGGGTACCCACTTCCACCTTCCTGGGTGTGACCTCAGAGCATTCAGCATCTTTTGCCCCTCCGTGTGCTTCCCCCAGCGAGCCCACCTGGGCGGGGTCCTGAGGGAGCCCGTGGATTCTGCACCCCAAATCCACAGTCAAATGTGACTCTCAGCCAGCCAGTAAAACAGGTTTATTCGATTACTTCTATCTGGTCTAACACAGACCATGCAGTGAGCGTGAGCCCTCAGCTGGATCCATCTTGGGGCCAGAGAGCGAGATAGATCCTCTGCCCTTCCCAGCTAGACCCAGACTGCTTCCCCCAACCCTCCTGCAGCCCCTCCTCTTCCTCCCTTGTTCATCTTCACGGGCTGGAGGTATCACCTGACCTCTCTCCAACACCTGGGGTCAGATTACAGCATCAGGGATGCACCTTGAGAGGGGGGGGCGTCACCTCCTTGCTTCCAGTGTCAGCCCCTATTCCTTAAGAAATGCATAGGGGAAACCGGGGCACACACACACACTACTCCCACTTCGCCACAGTCTGATAAGTGGATAGAAAGTTCTCACTGCCCCCTGCGGGCCTGTCACACAGGCAGAGGGAGCCCTGGGGGATGCCTCTTGAACAGGAGACTGGAAGGGCTGGAGGGGCAAAGTAGGTAAGAGATTTCCATGCCCTGTCACTAGCAAATAATGGCCACCATGGTCCACCCCAGAGGTTGCTACCTCTTAGCACCATGGGAAGCAACCCCTCATGGAGACCATTTGTCATGGGGTTTGGGATACTTCTGGTCCCACGCTGCACTCAGAGCGACCTCCTCATCCCATACCAGCTGGATAGAAGTAAAGGGTCCAGCCAACTCTTCTGTTACCAGTTGGAACCACTGATCCCCCAAACATGGAGAGGCCTTTGATGTGTATTAAGTATGTGGCTGGTCTCTTTCTTCAGCAAACATTTTAACTAAGATGAAGGTGGGAAGAAATGATTCTCAAAGGAGAGGGGAAAGATGATCACTGGGAAATTTAACCCCCTACAACATCCAGGATGGAGAAGGACTCAGGGCAACAGGTTCACTCCAAGGAAGGAGAAGTTGCTGGGATTTAGAAACATGGGGAACAGCCCCAAACCTGACAGCATTCTTAACTGATATTTGATAATGACATAGAAAGAGGCAAAACCTGACCTTGGAGATCAATGTTCAGAAATGAAAAAAAAGGGTGGAAATCTGAGGGATTTTGGATCCATTTTTGTAAATTATAGAGAGGAAAGTGAAAATCAGAGAGATTTTATATCAGTTGTTGATATGAGGTAAAATCTGAGTGTTTCAGATGAATATTTGATAAATGAATAAAGAGGAAATGGGCAACATTTGCAAATATTTTATATCCCTATTCAAGAATCTGAGAAAAGGTGTAAATCTGAGATTTTCTTTGCATTTTATATTTAGAGAGACGTGAAATCTCAGGGCATATTCAGTTAGAAATGTACTAAGAAAAATTGGGGCAAATGTTTAGGGTTTTTTAGATCAATCTTGGAGATCTGCAGAGAATATGCATCACTACGCCACTGACAACATGAGAGAAAAACACCGAGATCTGAGGGGATTATCTATTGCTATTCACTCACTGGAGGAAAAGACAGATAATTTGACTGGATTTTACAGGACTGTCCAAAACATCAACAGTTCCCCCCAGTGACACCGTTCACATGGGGGGCAGGGAGCCCTTTGAGGAGCTGCTTTAAGAGGGTGGGGGAGGGGGAGCTGGAAGGTTCCCTGGGGGAGGGAAGGGGGCAGCAGTGGGGGATGGACAGGTTGCTGGCAACTGTGGTCTGGTGGCAACTCCCCTCCCCCCACCCACCACTTCCCCCCCACAGGGATTTCCTGGCTGTGCAGAGACCGTTCAACCCCCACCCCCCGCATCCTAGTGACCTTCCCCCCCGCAACTCTGGCTTCTCCCCCTGCCCAACGCCCTCCTCCCCCCGCCCCATAGGGTACCCTCCCCAGTCCCAGTCTCTGCCTCGCATCTTCGTGGGGCCGGGGCCGGATCCACTGGAGCTGAGGCAGCTCCGAGGCTGCTCCCCGGTTCCCAGGGCTGAGATTCACTTTCCTGCCCAGCCCCATTGGCCCCCCCGGGGTGTCTCACTCACCCACCTCTGGACTTTGTTCTCTCCTCCACACCGGGGCTCATAGCTCGCACTAGGCATGCGCAGTAACAGCTACTGAAACCCAGGCTGGAGAAGGACACGAATCCCGGGGCAGGCTGGGAAATGTAGTTCCTGAGTCTCCCAGGAACAGAAGTGACATTGGGTGGAGGGGGAGTGAGGAGCTGCCACCTCCAGGTAGTGGCGCGAGTCCCGGGGGTGCGGCTGGGGGCCGGGCAGCGACTCTGCCCCAGTGTCGGGGGGACCCGGCATATCGCAGTGCCAGGATCTGCTCCGGGGACCCCGCCCGTGGAGGGGTCGGAGCTGCTATCTCCGCAGTAGACCAATGACCCCCCCTGACCTGGCCAGGCTCTGCCCTGGGGGGACCAGCCCCATGGGGTCCCTGCAAGGGGTGGGGCGGGAGGTTGCCGTGTGGGGGGAGAAGTGAGACCGGGTGGGGGGGACCTGGGGAAAGGGGTGGGGGGAAAAATGTCTGATCAGCCCGGACATGGGGGGAGAAGAGCAGGTGACCCCCAAGGGGCGGGGGGGGGAGGGAGGGGGGGGCTGAGATCCCCTCGGATTTACTGCTGCCCCCTGCCCTGAGAACCCCCCTCCCGTCCTGCCCCCTTTCTCCTTAGAGAGCCACGAGCAACATCAAGTGTGACCCCCCCCCTCTTCTCTCCCATCCCTGGGAAGGTCTCTGTTCCCTCCCCCAATTGTACCCCATTTTATCCCCACTTTTCCAGTGGCCAGTTCACATCTCAGGTTTGGGGTTCCCCCCCCATTGTTCCCTGCAGGGATTTGTCCTTGTTCAGGTGGGAAATCGTTCCCCTGTGTGATTTCTGAACTGCGAAGAGGGTCAATGGGCAGAGGCTGGGGGAGCCCTGAGACCCGGATACCTCTGGGCTGGGGTGGGGGGGCACTCTCTGCTGTCAAGTGCCCCCACGGAGACAGTCCAGCTCCAGGTTTCCCAATCCCAGCTACTTCCCCTCCCCAACTCTGTCAAATGCAGCAGCCTTCCCTGCCCCCCGCACCCCCATGAGTCACATTGCCAGACCCCACTGCCCGCCCCTCACCACAGCCAAGGACCTTCTCACTCCAGCCCCACTCCTTTCCCCTCTGAAAGCCAAATCACCCAGGGCTCCCTGCCGGTCATGCAAATGTGAGTCAAGAAGAATCCATCCCATTCTGTGGTTGTTTTACTATTGCTGTATAATCCCCTCCAATTTCCCTTCTTTTCTTTTGGGTGAATGACACAGAATCTCCCCAGACATTGGCACTTCTCTCTTTTATTGGCAAATATAGAGTTTTTGCTCTATTTTCTCCTCAGGTCTGAAATATTGATGTCAAATTCTTGAAAACTCTTCCCACTTCTCTCTCTCCAGGTGTCTGACTGATTTTTTATTTCTGAGGATTTTCCTGTCTATTTATCTGAGAACACCAGACTTTCTCAGGTGTTGCCATGTGGAAATTGGAGAAGGGATGGCACTCAGTGTGGAGATGGGGGAAGGGATGTGGTTAAGCTGACCAGACAGTATGAAAAATTTGGACAGAAGTTGGGGGTAATAGGAGCTTGCATAAGAGAAAGACCCAAAAATCAGGAGTTTCCCAATAAAATTGGGACATCTGATCATCGTTATTGTGGTATTGGAGGTGTGTCTGGGATTTTGATTTGTAGGAGTCCATGTCTCTGCTCCCTGTTGCCGTGGTGCATTTTGTACCAAAGCAGCATGTCAGCAGAGCAAACACACACACCATCGCTATGTCTCAACACGCAGCATTTACTGCTAGATGGGACTGATGACTTTTCAGGGGCCTGCTTGATATGCCTGGCTGGAGTGAATTTAGTTGGACAGGGGCCTGGGACTCTAATAGTTTGGGATGTTCCTTTCTGCATAGTCAGATCCCCAAACTTCTCCTCCTTCCCACCGCTCCACCAAGCCCACTTCCTGGGTGCCCTTACTCCACACTCTCCTCCCCTACTTCCAATTACTCTCAGCCAGCAGCACCTTGGGAGCTTCTTGTATTCCCTCCTCCCCTCTCACTACCTCCTCCCTCCCTGTTCCCTCTTAGCTCGAACACTGCACACACCCTCCCCATGTCCTGGCACCCCAGAATTAGCTATTCCTCTCTTCTCCTCCCTGCCCACACCTCTGTTCTCCTTTCACCTGTGGGGTCCTGAATGGCAACATTATGCGTTTTCCTATCAAAATTTGGAGATTGTCCAAATTTGATTGTTACACAAACCAGGCATCATACACCTATTTATTCAATTTAGAATTCTACAGGTGGCATATTTTCCTCTTAAAATGAGGGAAAGGCAAGAACGCTGTACTTATAATGTAGTTATTAATGTATCTAATAATAATGGAGGAACTTTTACTACAACAGAAGCTTTCAACCAAGGACTAAAGGACCCATCCCTGCTGTGGATGTTTGTACTCCAGAGACTTGATTTGAACCTGCATTTATTCTACCTCTGATGCAAGCCTGAACCAAGAACTTTCTCATTACTGTATGTAATTGATTTCTTTTAACCTTTTCTAACTCTCACCTATCTCTTTTTCCTTTTATGAATAAACCTTTTTTTTTTTAGATTCTAAAGTACTGGCAACAGTGTGATTTGTGGGTAAGATCTAAGTTGTATATTGACCTGGGACTGGGGCCCGATTCTTTGGGATAGGGGAGGACCTTTTTCTTTTACTGGGATATTGGTTTTCATCACCAGTCGTCCCTGTTCAGATGAGTTCCTGTCTGCATCCTGTAAAACTTGCCCATACCAGTATTGCCCTGGCCTCTTCTATTGTCATTCAGTTTTGTGCGCATTCGAAAACAATGTGCATTCCCCTCACCTTTGGGGCGAAGCCAGACTTTGAGGCACCTGCTCCCCTACTTGGTGTAAACTTTGCTCGTGCCAATCGGAAACGAACACAAACAGGTTTTGGGCCCCCTCCCCTATGACACTTCTGTGATGTCATAGTTGGTACTTATGAACCTGTCTGCCATGTGCAGACAGAGAGAGGAGAAAGAAAACTGAATCCTGTGTATCCTGTGTACCCCTGTAACCGAGCCTGATCACCCCGAAGCCTCTTTCTCTGCTCACGTGTTTTCAAACAGAGCTTCTATGTTTGCCGGTCGTTATGCGTTGATTTGTATTTGTAAGTATCAGTTATTACTAAATGCTGCATCTTTGTTTATAAATATTGTTACTAGATATTTTAGTCATTGTGTGTTTTAAGTTTCATTAAGTCTATTAGCTAATCAAACGCTGCTCCCTTACCCCTTGTAATTATCCCCAATAAAACTTTTAATTGATTAATTTTAGTTGTGTGTGTGTGTGTCTGCAGTTCGCGTCATGACCCATACTCTCCTTGCATCCCTTACCACATAGTCTATTGCCACGTGCAGCCTGGTAAATAACATGCATCCCTTACCACATAGTCTATTGCCACGTGCAGCCTGGTAAATAACAGGCCTGCAATTTTTTGCCCCTGTGAGTCCGTGGCAATCCACATTCCCCAGGACAGGTAGCTGTCAGTAGTGATACTGGGAAACTGGAGTGTCTAAGGGGATTGCTTGTGTGACTTGTGGCTAGCCACTGAGGCAAAACCAGTCTTTTCTGTTTGGCTGGTTTGATTTGCCTTAGAGGTGGAGAAACCCCAGCTTTGGGCTGTAGCTGCCCTGTTTGAAGCAATTTGTCCTGACTTGGCAGTCTCAGTTGGGTTCCGCCAGGAACAGCACTGTCACAGTCATCAAAGGCAGCCAGACGAAGAAGCAGAAAGTCTCTCCTGGACCTTTGAGAGGGAAGGTCTGGCTCCTGATCTACGGAGCAGTACCAGGGACAGAGAAGTGCTGGGCAGGCTTGGGGAAGCAGAGGAGAGCTTTCACCTGAGTACCTGTCAGACTGCTGGCTCAGAACAGAAGGGCCTGGAAGGTGCAAAGGGGCCGAAGGGGAAGCGGCCCAGGGAGGAGAGGTGAATAAAGGGAGAAGGAGGGCAGGGAGGCCACCACCAGAGGGTCTCTGTGTTAGGACTCAGAGTACAGGGTGGGCCTAGGTCCTCCCCTTCCCCCTTGCATTGTACCTGGCCCTTGCAAGTGGCCATTGTAGACTGCACCAGACAGAAGGGATTAGACTTTGGGGTATGGTTGGCTGTTGCAGCAGGGATGGGACCTTAGAGACTGCTGTCAACCCCCCCGGAAGGGGGGTGTGTGGACTTGGGGGCACTGCTTGAGGGCAATGTCCTGAAGATGCCACAGTCTAGGAGAAATGTGGGTCCAGACACCAACGAAGGGCAAGAGACAAGTGGCACACCACCAGTGGAGGGCGAGAGATGAGTGGCACGCCACCAGTGGAGGGCGAGAGACAAGTGGCACGCCACCAGTGGAGGGCGCTCCAGGACTGTTGTGAGCTGATTCCCAGAGTGAACAGCAGGAGGCCCTGCAGTGGTGAGCCCCACACTGTCACAGCACCAAAAAGGCACGAGTCCAAAAATTATTCTAGTACATGGGAGATGAGGTAAAAAAGGGGAGCAAGGAAACTTGTCAAAACTTGTATGATGAATAAAGGTATAATGTTATGACTACTCTGGTTCTTTAGAAACCCCACAGCTTCTAATAACCAAGGTGACAGGGCTCCTTACCCAGCGAGGTCACATTCTCATAGTTCTCCTGCATGACATCCCTGTAGAGGGCTCTCTGAGGGGGGTCCAGCAGAGCCCCCTCTTCCCTGGTGATATACACAGCCACCTCCTCGAAGGTCACCGGCCCCTGAAAGAGCAAGAGTCCAACAATCAGTTCCTGTTGCCTCACGCACAGCCCCACTAGTCACAGAACATCTGCACCAGGTAAATCGAAGCTCTGGGAGGCACATGTTAACACAGTTCCACCCCACCTTTCTTAGAGAAGCCATGAGGCATCAGAGGGTAGAAGGAGAGAAACTTTGTGTCTCCCAGCTAACAGATGGAGGCAGGGTCTTCACATTTATCACATGCTTACTAGCCAGAGCTTGATATAGGAGATTGGGCTGTCTCTGGACCCTGCTGTTGGCTTTCTGGTAAGAATCCCACCACTCTCCAAATACAATATATGGAAGAAAGGGGAAGGCAATAGTAAAGAATAGACGTTAGAAGGTCAGAATTGTAGAAAATTGGTAAGGGAAGCTATCAGAAATCAATGACCAATCAATGAAAATAAGAAGGAAGTTTTAAGAAGTATGCTAAGTACAAATTGAATCCTAACAAGATAGTGGTAAATTATGAAACAGAAATGGTAGAATTATCAAAAATAATGTAGAAAAAGTAAAAGTGTTCAATAAATATTTCTCTCCTGGGTTTGGAGAAAAACAAAGAGAGGAGGTACTCATATCATAAGATGTTGATGACAACACTCGTTCCATTCCAACAAGAACTCATGAGGACACTAAACAGCAGCAATTAGAGTCACACATGTTGAAATAAGCAGGTCCAGATAACTTGTATCCAAGAGTTTTTAAACATCTAGTGGAGGAGTGTGGTGGACTGTTAATGTTGATTTTAATTAGGACTTGGAACACTGGGGAAATTCCAGAAGACTGGAATAAAGCTAATGCTGGGCCAATATTG
This sequence comes from Sternotherus odoratus, assembly GCA_032164245.1. Taxonomy (NCBI): domain Eukaryota; kingdom Metazoa; phylum Chordata; order Testudines; family Kinosternidae; genus Sternotherus; species Sternotherus odoratus. Next base: position 4,812,304 of record JAVMKO010000011.1, read on the forward strand.
AAAAAGCGTATCAGAGATGATCCAGCTAGTTACCAGAGTTTCAGTCTGACATTGATACTGGGCAAGATAATGGAGCAGCCATACTGGATTTCATTAATAAAGAATTAAGGAGGGTAATACAGTTAGTACCCATTTAAAAAGGTTTAGAGATAATAGATCCTATCAAACCAACTGGATATCCTTATTAGATACTAGCATAAGTGCCCGGCGTTGCTCGGGTCAGTCGGAGGTGGGGAGGGGGCAGACAGTTGACACCCCCTGACCAACCCCAACACCCACCCTTCACCCACCCTGACACCTTCCCACCCCCCCGACCAACCCCAAGACCCCCCGGCTCACTTACCCCCCGACCAAACCCGACAACCCCACCTGACCCCCCAAAACAAACCCAACACCCCCACCTCACCCCCCGACCAAACCCGACACCCCCACCTCACCCCCTGAGCAAACCCGACACCCCCACCTCACCCCCCGACCGAACAGTGTATTTAATAATCTGTGTGCTACACAGTGCACCATGAGCCGGGAGCGGGGGGGTGTCGGGTTTGGTCGGGGGGTCAGGTGGGGGTGTTGGGTTTGCTTGGGGGGGTCAGGTGGGGTTGTCGGGTTTGGTCGGGGGGTAAGTGAGCCGGGGGGTGTAGGGTTTGGTCTGGGGGGGGTGGGAAGGTGTTGGGGTGGGTGAGGGGTGAGTGTTGCGGTTGGTCAGGGGGTGTTGCGGTTGGTGGGGGGTTGAGGTGGGGGTGTCAGGTTTGCTTGGGGGGATGAGGTAGGGGTGTCGGGTTCGGTCGGGGGTAAGTGAGCCGGGGGGGTGTCGGGTTTGGTCTGGGGGGGTGGGAAGGTGTCGTGGTGGGTGAGGGGTGAGGGGTGGGTGTTGGGGTTGGTCAGGGGGTGTTGCGGTTGGTGGGGGGGTGAGGTGGGGGTGTCGGGTTTGCTTGGGGGGGTGAGGTGGGAGTGTCGGGTTCGGTCGGGGGGTAAGTGAGCCGGGGGGTGTCAGGTTTGGTCTGGGGGTGTTGCGATTGGTGTGGGGGGGGGGTGAGGTGGGGGTGTCAGGTTCGGTCGGGGGGTAAGTGAGCCAGGGGGTGTCGGGTTTGGTCTGGGGGGGTGGGAAGGTGTTGGGGTGGGTGAGGGGTGAGGGGTGGGTGTTGGGGTTGGTCAGGGGGTGTTGCGGTTGGTGGGGGGGTGAGGTGGCGGTGTCGGGTTTGGTCGGGGGGTAAGTGAGCCGGGGGGGGTGTCGGGTTTGGTATGGGCACCCACCCCAACACCTTCCCCCCCCCAGACCAAACCCAACACCCACACCACACCCCTCACCCCCCCGACACCTTCCCACCCCCCCAGACCAACCCCGACACCCCCCCGGCTCACTTACCCCCCGACCAAACCCGACACCCCCACCTCACCCCCCCAAGCAAACCCAACACCCCCACCTCACCCCCCCACCAACCGCAACACCCCCTGACCAACCCCAACACCCGCACCTCACCCCCCGACCGAACCCGACACCCCCACCTCACTTACCGTCCCACCAAACCCAACTCAGATCCGTCGCAGGGGGGGAGGGGGCCCAGAGCCGAGGGATTCCGGGGACCTTCGCAGGTGGGGGGGGCACAGAGCTGATGGAGTCCGGGGTTGAGGTGGGAGGGGCAGAGAACTGAGGGATCTCTGGGGTTCTGTTGGGAGGGGGGAGGGGCAGAGAACTGAGGGATCTCCGGGGTTCCGTTGGGAGGGGGGAGGGGCAGAGAACTGAGGGATCTCCGGGGTTCCGTTGGGAGGGGGGAGGGGCAGAGAACTGAGGAATCTCCGGGGTTCCGTTGGGAGGGGGGAGGGGCAGAGAACTGAGGGATCTCCGGGGTTCCGTTGGAGGAGGGAGGGGTGAGCTGAGCGAGTGAGGTGTCTGTTGGAGGGGGGTATTATGACATCATCACCACCTAACCGCCCAGCCGATGTGATTGGCCCTGAAAGACTTTCACCCCTGGGGGGCGTCAGAGGTGAGATCCGAAAATTTTTCGACCCTTACCAGCATCTAGACCCCAAGACCCCTCACTGTACCAAATTTCAAGTCTCTGGCTCAAACGATGCGGGAGGAGTTCGCAGTCATACGTACATACATACACACATACATACACCACTTGACTTTTATATATATAGATGATCAAAAGTTTGGTTGTAGCTAATAGTATTGATGTAATATAGCTAGACTTCTGTAAAGCATATAAGAACATAAGAACAGTCATAATGGGTCAAATTAAAGGTCCATCGAGCTCAGATCCTGTCCTCTGACAGTGGCCAATGACAGGTGCCTCAAAGGGAATGAACAGACAGATTATCATTAAGTGATCCATGCCGTGCCACCCAATCCCAGTTTCTGGCATACAGAGGCTAGGGACATCATTCCTGTCCCTCCTGTCCAATAGCCATTGAAGGACCTATTTTCCATTAATCTCTCTAACTCCCTTTTGAACCCCATTATAGTACTAGCCTTCACAACACCCTTTAGCAAGGGAGTTCCAGAGATTGACAATCTGTTGAGTGAAAAAAATACGTTCTTGTGTTTCTTTTAAACCTGCTACCTATTAATTTCATTTGGTGGCCCCTTGTTCTTGTATTATGAGTATATAACACTTCCTTCCTTCCTTTCTCTATACCACTAATGATTTTATAGAATTCAATCATATCTCACCTTAGTCACCTCTTTTTGCAACCTGAAAAGTCCCAGTTTTATTAATCTCTCCTTGTACGGAAGCCGTTCTATACCCCTAATCATTTTTGTTGTCCTTTTCTGAACATTTTCCAATTCCAATATATCTTTCTTGACATGGGAAGACCACATCTGCATGCAGTATTCAAGGTGTGGGTGTACCATAGATTTATATAGAGGTGATATGATATTTTCTGTCTTATATTCTATTCCTTTCTTGATGATTCCCAACATTCTGTTCACTTGTTTGAATGCTCCTCCACATTGAGTGAATGATTTCAGAGAACTATCCACAATGACTCCAAGATCTCTTTCTTGAGTGGTAGCAGCTAATTTAGACCCCATCGTTGTATATGTATAGTTAGGATTGTGTGTTCCAATGTGTATTACTTTGCAGTTAGCAACATTAAATTTCATCTGCCATTTTGTTGCCCAGTCACCCAGTTTTGTGAGATCCTTTCGTAGCTCTTCACAGTCTGCCTGGGACTTAACTATCTTGAGGAGTTTTGCATCATCTGCAAATTTTGCCACCTCGCTATTTACCCCTTGTTATAAGTATAAAGTAGCTTAAAATTCCTGTTTACCTGTAAGAGATTAAGCTGAGGAAAACCTGTCTGGCACCTGACCAAGGAAACCAAATAGGAACTGAAGATGCTTTCAAACTTGCAGGGAGGGAAAGGGTTTTACTTTCTCTTTCCCTCAGTTCACTTGGAGCTACCCACGCGACCCACGCTACCCAGCTACCCACGCAGCTGCGCCAATTTTCCATGGAGTTCTCCCTCGTGAGTCCGGTAACTGCCCCTGCCCCCCGCGGCGCCCCCCTCACCCGGCCGCCCCGGCGCCCCTCGTCACCAAATGTCCCTGGGCCCGCGGCTCCCCCGCGCTGCCTTTCACCGGCTCCCCTCGCTTCCCTGTCACCAGACCCCGCTGTGCCCCCTCCCCCCCGTCAGCACCGCTCCCCTCGTCTCCCCTCACCGGCTCTCTGGTCCCTCCCCGTCCTCACCCCTCCGCTCCCACTCAGCAAATCTCCGTCCCCCCTCACCGGCTTTCTGGTTCCCCCCCCGGTCCTCCCCCCTCCGCTCCCACTCAGCAAATCTCCCTCCCCCAGGCTTCACCTCGCCAGGTCCCGCCCTCCGGCTCCCTCCCTCTGCTCCAGACCCCCTACTCCTCGTTTTCCTTCTTCAGAACCTGAGCTCCCCCGTCACCAGACCCCACCCCCTCGGTTCCCCAGCCCACGCTCACCAGAGCCCGTCACTCGAGTGCCGCCCGGGGCTTCCCCTTCTTCACTCCACAGTCTGTAGTTCCCCCATCCTCTGCCCCCCCCCCTCCCGGGGTGCTCTCCCCTCCCCCAATACTCTGTGTCCTCCCATGGGATTCCCCCCCCCCACTCACCACAGCCTCTGTGTTCCCCCCAGGACTCTGTCACTCCTCCCCAACAGACCCTCTGTGTCCTCCCCTCCACCCAACCCTCTGTGCCCCTTCTTGGGGCTTCCCCCTCCACTTGACCCTCTGTGCCTCTTCCCCCGCCCCTGTCCTCCCAACCTGATCCTCTGTGACTCCCCTAGGGCACTGTCCCCTCCCCCATACCCAATCCTCTGTGCATCTGTGCCTTCCCCTGGGACTCTTTCCTCCTCCCACCAGACCCTCTGCACCCCTCTTGGGGTGCTCTTCCCCCCCCCCGACTCTCCTTCCCACCACAATCCTCTTCCCACCCCCCAGGCCGATCCCCTCACCGATCCTCTCTGCCAACCCCCTCCACTCCACCCGGACTCTCCCTTCCCCCTCATCCGATTCTGTGTCATCCCCCTTTGCCCCACTCTGTGACTTCCTTGCGCTCTGCCCCCCCAACCCTTTGTGCCCCCCAGTGCACTTTCTCCCCCATCACCCAATCCTCTGTGCTCCCTCCATACCAGATCCTCTCCCCTCCTTACCAGATCCTCTCCCCCCATGTTGCCCATCACCAGGACCCCTTTCTCTAACTCCCCATGGCAGCTCTCCTGGTTCAAGTTGGCTTTCTGATCTGACATTGGTGTTACTGGTACTAGGGGAGTTTCAGGTGGCTGCTTAGCCTGTCCAGTATGTGTGGTGTGTGCAGCTCTGCAGAGTTACATACACTAGCACCTATGTTCTCAGCACTATTTGGTCTTGTCCTGTAATTAAGGGCTCCAGTCTGGGCTCAGAGAAATACAAGGTGTGCGTGTGCCATGTGTTTGCTAGACAGTGTGCGTGTGTGTTTGTACTCACTGCAGCAGCCTGTTGCTGCCTCTTTCTAAATACATCTACATGTCAGCCCCAGATTGGCTGTTTCTGCATCTGGACCCGATGATGTTTATCACTTAGTAACTATGGCTCTTAGGCACTGAGTTGGAGGCGGCGGCGGCCGGGGGGCAAGTTAGGGGAGGGGCACCCCCAGAGTGACTCCCTCATAGCCCTGGGGCACCCCCCCAGTGCGACCTCCCTTGGGGTGAGTTGGGGGGAGGTTTGAGTGGAGTGAGTGGGGTTGGGGCAGGGGATTTGAGATGTGGGGTGAGTTAGAGGGTTGCGGGGGTGGAGACTGGAGGTGGGGTGGGGCAGGGGATTTGGGGCTGTGGACTGGAGTGAGTTAGGGGGTGGGGTGAGTGGAGATTTGAGGTGGGGTGATTTAGGAAGTGGAGGCTGGAGTTTTTTTAATTTTTATTTGGGGTGCATTGGAAGAGGGGTAGTCTTATATGGCGAGTATATCCCAAACTCTATATTTTAACTGGAAAAGTTGGGGGTCGCCTTATACGCCCGGTCGTCTTAGATGCCGGAAAATACGATATGTTCATCTATGTTTCTGAGAGTTTTGTTCTTAATGATAGTTTTAACCAGTTTGCCCCATACTGAAGTGAGGCTTCCTGGCCTGTAATTGCCAGGGTCAACTCTGGAGCCCTTTTAAAAAATTGGTGTCACATTAGCTATCCTCCAGTCATTTGGTACAGAAGCTGATTTAAATGATAGGTTACAGATGACAGTTAGTAGTCCTGCAATTTCACATTTGAGTTCCTTCAAAACTCTTGGGTGAATGCCATCAGGTCCTGGAGACTTATTACTATTTAGTTTATCTGTTCCAAAACTTCCTCTAATGCAGTGGCTCTCAAACTTTTGCAGTGGTGATCCCTTTCCCACACCAGGCCTCTAAGCGCGACCCCCTTAGAGGCTGGGTTGGGGTGGTGTCCAGCAGCCCCCTGGGGCAGAGACTGGGGTCAAGAGGGGGTACCTGTAGCCCCCCCTTCACCCCCCACCCCTCGGGGGTCACCTGCTCTTCTCCCCCCACGTCCGGGCTGATCAGACATTTTCCACCCGCCCCTTTCCCCAGATCCCCCCCCCCCCGCCCGGTCTCACTCTCCCCCCGCCCGGCAGCCTCCCGCCCCGCCCCGCGCAGGGACCCGGGGTCTGGTCCCCCCCCCAGGGCAGAGCCGGGCCGGGCGGGGGGGTCGTTGGTCTCCCGCGGGGACAGCAGCTCCGACCCCCCCGCGGGCGGGGCCCCCCCGGAGCAGATCCCGGCGCTGCGCGATGCCGGGTCCCCGGACACTGGGGCGGAGTCACCGCCCGGCCCCAGCCCCGCCCCCGGGGCTCGCGCGCTACCTGGAGACTCCAACGGCCCCGCGCGGCCCCAGCCCCGCCCCCGGGGCTCGCGCCGCTACCTGGAGGCTCCAACGGCCCCGCGCGGCCCGGCTCCTCGCTCCCCCCGGCCCGGCTCCTCGCTCCCCCCCCCGCTCAACGTCACTTCCGCCCCCGGGACTCGCGCCGCTACCTGGAGGCTCCAACGGCCCCGCACGGCCCGGCTCCTCGCTTCCCACCCCCACCCCCCCCCGCTCTACGTCACTTCCGCCCCCGGGGCTCGCGCCGCTACCTGGAGGCTCCAACGGCCCCGCCCGGCCCGGCTCGGCTCCTCGCTTCCCCCCCCCGCTCAACGTCACTTCCGGTTCCAGGGGAGTCAGGAACTACATCTCCCAGCCTGCCCCGGGATTCGCGTCCTCCAGTCTAGGATTCAGTAGTTGTTACTGCGCATGCTCAGTGTGAGCCCCGAGCCCCGGTGTGGAGGGGAGAACAAAGCCCAGAGGCGGGTGAGTGAGAGACCCTGGGCCCGGGCGGGGCAGAGACTGGGGCCTGCGGGGGGGTCCCCTGTGGGGCGGGGGGAGAAGCCGGAGTTGCGGGGGGGGGGGAAGGTCAGTGGGACGCGGGGGGTTGAACGGTCTCTGCGCAGCCAGGAAATCCCCGTGGGGGGGAAGTCGCGGGCGGGGGGGGGGGGAGCTGCCCTCAGACCGCAGTTCCCAGCCACCTGCCCATCCCCTACTGCTCCCCCTGCCTCCCCCAGGGAACCCCCCCTCTTAACGCAGCTCCTCACAGGGCTCCCTGCCCCCCATTGAACGGTGGCACTGGGGGGATCCATGACTTTTTGTTGATTTGTTGGACAATCATATAAAATGCCATCAAATCGTCTCTCTTTTCTTGTAGTTAGTTAATAGCAATGAAAAATCACCTAAAATCTTGGTGGTTTTTGTCCATGTTATCAGTGGCGTAGTGATGCATATTCTCTGCAGATCTCCAAGGCTGATCCAGAAAAACCTAAACATTTGCCCCACTTTTTCTCTAGTCCATTTCTAACTCCATATGCCGCAAAATTTTCCCCTGTCTCTCTAAATATAAAATACAGAGAAAATCTCAGATTTACACCCTTTCTCAGATTCTTGAATATGGATATAAAATATTTGCAAATGTTACCCATTTCCTCTTTATTCGTTTATCAGATATTCATCTGAAACAGTCAGATTTTACCTCATATCAACAACTGATAGAAAATTCCTCTGATTTTCAACTTTCCTCTCTACAATTTGCAAAAATTGATCTGAAATCCCTCAGATTTCCACCCTTTCTTTTTCATTTCTGAACATTGATCTCAAAGGTCAGGTTTTGCCTCTTTCTATGTCATTATCAAATATCAGTTAAGAATCCTGTCAGGTTTGGGGCTGTTCCCAATGTTTCTAAATCCCGGCAATTTCTCCTTCCTTGGAGGGAACCTGTTGCCCTGAGTCCTTCTCCATCCTGAAAGCTGCAGGGGGCTAAATTTCCTGGTGATCATTTTTCCTTTCTTATTTGAGAATAATTTGTTCCCTCCTTCATCTTTCTTAAAATGGTTGCTGATGAAAGAGACCAGCCACATATTCAATGCACATAAAAGCCAGAGGACTCTCCATGTTTGGGGGATTAGTGGTTCCCAACTGTTAATGGGAGGGTTGGCTGGATCCTTTACCTTTCTCCATCTGGCATGGGATGAGGAGGTCACTTAGTGCAGCATGGGTCCAGAAGTATCTCAAAACCCATGACTAATGGTCTCCATGTGGGGTTGCTTCCCATGGTGCTAAGATGTAGCCACCTCTGGGGTGGACCACGGTGGCCACTATTTGCTAGTGACAGGGCATGGAAATTTCTTTCCTACCTTGCCCCTCCAGGCCTTCTAGTCCCCTGTTCAAGAGGCATCCCACAGGCCTCCCTCTGCCTGTGTGACTGGCCAGGAGGGGGCAGTGAGAACTTTCTATCCACTTATCAGACACTGTGAAGTAACACTGTTGCTGGGGCATGCATCTGTTTTGAGTAAGTGCAGCTGGAGCTGAAGGGACATCGTGGTAGGGGGAGGCCTCTGGGTGGCTGGGCAGGGGGTACATTGTCAGATTGGTGGGTTCTGGAGGTTTGGGGTTTTGGGTGGTTGTGATGTGCCCAGCTCTGAGGCTCTGGGTATCTCCTGGAGGTGGGTATCGCTGGTGGCCTGTCAGCTGCAGAACAGTGGGGTGGACATCTCTTGGGGAGGAAGGACAGGGGGTTAGAGGGAGCCTGGTGCTGTTCTAGGGGCTCTGTCTGGGTCCCCCCACAGACTCCTGGGATCACTGTCATGCCCAGTGCTAGCCCAGCGGCTGTCAAGCAAGCAGTGTGAGGGGTCCCTCTTAAAGCATCAGGGGATCCCACAGGGGGGAGGAGGGAGTCCAGGCAAACAGCATGACATGTCCTGCTACAGGGCACGTGGGGGTCCTAGGCAGGCAGCTTGGAAATCCCAGCCATGCCCAGTCACCATGATCACTTTCTATCCACTTATCAAACACTGTGATGTGAAATCACAGATTTTTCTTTTCTCCTCTTTGGAAAACTGCACAAACTTCCGGTTCCATCCGGAAATTTTGTGCCGGAGTCCCTGTCCTAGATCTGGGGGGTGAGGGAGGGGGGTTTGCACTGCCACACAATGGTCTCTTCTACAGCACTCTGTACTCATTTTTTCTGACATCTGGTTTCACTGAGAGATCATTGTTAATCCAGAGTCACTGCATGGAAAGACAAGGAGTGACTCCAGAAGGACAGTGGGGCCAAATGAGACTAGCAATTCTTCCTGTGAGGAGGGGCTCTCATTAGCTGCTCTCCCCAAAGAGCTAAAGGAGGGAAGGTTGCTCAAATGCTCTGTCCCCCTCTGCTCAGGATATTGGGGTTCAGCTTCCTGGATCTGATGCTGAAGTCTCCACTGTGATGTGGGAGATCAGGCTTAGCAGCTGCTGCTCCCCCAGCAGGGGTTCTGTGGTGGGAAGTGGCCTTAATTAAAGCTGCTTCTCTGCCCAGCCTTTGTGAACAAGAAAAGCAGCAGACAAAGGAAAAGCTAGTTTCTGACTCCATATCCCTCCTGCTGAGGTGTGGCTTCTGTGGGGACAGTGTCTGAGGGAATTAGGGTGACCAGATCGCAAGAGCGAAATATCAGGACACATTGGGCAAGTGGGGGGGGGGGAGAAGGGGCGGGGGCAAGCGGGGGGGGGGGAAGGAAGGGGTGGGGGCAAGTGGGGGGAAGGGGCGGAGCAACAGGGGGTGGCGGTGCAAGGATATTTTGTGCCCTAGGCAAAATTTTTCCCTTGTACTCCCCTCCCCTGTTCCCGGACCATTGCTTATTATACATTTTTAAAATGAATATTGCATGTAATGTAATGTAGCATGGGGCAGAGGGTTGGGGTGGGGCTCTGTCTGGGGCTGGAGATGGGGTTTGGGGTGCTGGAGGGACTCAGGGCTTGGGTAGAGGGTTGGGGTGCAGTGGGGGATATGCTCTGGCTGGGGCTCTGGGGTAGGGCTGGGGATGAGTTTGGGACATTGCAGGCAGTCTGCTCTGGGACTGGGGCCAGAGGAGGACTCCCCCGCCCCCCCCCAGCCCTTTCCCTGCCAACAGCAGCAAGCTCTGGGGCAGGGCCCCTCCTTTCCTGCCCCCCCCCCAACAGCACACTCGCTCACCCTCCTCATTGGCAGCAGAAGATGGCAGGCACTAGGACCCTGCGGTGGCAGTTGCTGAAGGGAGGAGAAGGGACGCAGCAGCTCCTGGCTGCCCCGCTGTACTCCAGGCCATGGAAATTTTAAGGGGAGGCTGGGGGACTGTTGGGGGAGGCGCGGGGAGGGGGGTGGCCAGAGCCAGGTTGTGAGGGGGGGCTCTCTGTATCCCCCCCTTCCCTCTGCCGGCCGGCACTGGCTGCAAGCCGGCTGCAGCAGCAACTCTCCTCCCTGCCCCTACAGTGTGCTGCTCTCTGGGGCAGTGGGGGGTGTGCCGTGTGCTCCTGCCTGCGCCAGGCTCTTCTGAAGGTCCCAAAATCGGGACAAAAGAGGCGTTGGTCGGGACGCGGGACAACTGCCTAAAAATCGGGACTGTCCCGATAAAATCGGGACATCTGGTCACCCTAGAGGGAATCCCCTAAAAAGGACTCCTTTGGCTCTGATTTTTTCTAGCCTTGTGTTCAGAGGCTTTGTCACAGGAGGAGGGGATGGAGAAGGGAGGTTAAAAATGTGTCGGTGGGCTTAGCCTGGCAGACGGGGCCAGGTCTAAACTGTAATAAAGACATTGAGCATTTTCCCAACATGTCAGACTCTAGGATGTCTGTCTGCAGGGAAAGAGCCTGGGGAATCGTGGTGTGAAATTAACTAAAGCCTGTTTTGAAACCTCCACAGTTGCCCATCTAACCCTCCCAGGCTGCAGAATGACGTCCATGTTTTGCTCCAGCTCATCCCGTCCTCCCATGGGACAGGGGAGAGAAATGGCTGCAGAGGAGCCAGTTCAGGTAGGGATTATCAGGTGGTTGCTGGTGAGTTCTTGCAGGAGGGAGAGGGACAGAAAATACACCAGAGATGGGAAAGTTTTGTACAGTCTGGTTTGGAAGTTGGAGTGGGGCAGGAAATGCAGTGTGTGGAGATAGTGAGGAGGACAGGGTGTGACAAACCTGCTGGGGGTTATTTAATAAGTGGCCTAGATTCTAGGAACAGACCCATGAGGGTCAGAGGTGGAAATACCCTAATTTGTGAAACAGAAAACAACCCAGCTACGTGGGGCTAGGAAAACTGACCAGATTCCCAGTGCTGTTGCCTGATCAGTGGTTGCTGAGAGATATGAAGGGGGCACCCACCAGTGAGGTTTAGGGGACATTCCCCTCCCTTCATATCCAGCTCCTCTGAATGAGGAGATTGTTTTGCTTCCTACCAGGGAGTTCTCCCTCGATCCTGATATGGAATCCATCTCCTGTATCAGTCTGTGGCTAGTAGGTGTTTGATGAGTCTGCTGGGATAGAGGGACTCTCTCTTCATTCCCTCACCCTGGTGTTACCTGGATCATCTGAGTGAGGTGCGGGTGGGATTTTGTTTACTGCAATCCACTCAGAGCTTCCATTTGATTGGCTCCTCTTCCCCACAAATAGAGGGGCTGTGAGTGGGGCAGCAGGTACTGAATGTTGGACTCTTGTTCTCTCAGGGGCCGGTGACCTTCGAGGAGGTGGCTGTGTATTTTACCAGAGCAGAGTGGGCTCTGCTGGACCCCACTCAGAGAGCCCTCTACAGAGAAGTAATGCTGGAGAACTATGAGAATGTGACCTCACTGGGTAAGGGTTACTGTCCCCTTGGTCCTTGAAGGGGAAATAAACACTTATGGTTCATACCAGCCCCACAATGCCACCTCTCCTCTGCCCTGTTTTGGCATCACCCTAATATGCCAGTGACACACACACTGACAGAGACCCTCCCCTGCTGCACACCCCTTTGGGAACAGAGCACAGGAGCAGTATCACACAGTGTCAAATATCTCCAGTTTGTAGAATTAAAACTGAGGGTTAGGTGTGGCATAAGTAACAGAAGGTTCCTACCCCCGGCCGTCTCTTCAAACCCTGAGCCTGCTCCAGCCAGACCAGAATCTGTGGGTTCAGGGTTAGTTATCACACAGACACCCTGTGCATTCTTGAATGCTGGCTGGGGGTATCCAGACAAGGGAGCTCCAGCAGCAGAACATTGAAACCCACCCAGGATTACAGATGACACAACTCCTCACTGATCTGAATTGCTCCTCAGCATGTGAAAATGGCCTAGGTTGGTTGAGACATGGAGAGTCTTGCTCCCCCATTACCATGTATAACAGCCACAATCTCTCTTCTCTGCAGGCTCCTTGGATCCTGGAGTCCCTCATGGGCAAAGTCACATGACCCTGATTCTTATTTTTCACATTCTGCCTTTCCAGACTCATTAGAGTCTGTTGCTCCTGAATTCTCGCTTCTAATTTCCCAGTGTTCTCCACAGCCAGGTTCTGGCAGTAAGTGGGTAGGGACATGATCCCTGCTCATCCTGACTAATGGCCATTCACGGACTTACCCTCCATTAATTTATCTTGTTCTTTTTTTGAACCCTCTTGCCTTCCAACATCCTCTGGCAAAGAGTTCTACAGGTTGACTGTGTATTGTGTGTATAAATAATTATTTGTTTTTTAAAATCTGCTGCCTATTTCATTGGGTGACTCCTAGATCCTGTGTTAGGTGGAGGAGTAAATAACACTTCCTTATTTACTTCTCCACAGCAGTTTTGATTTTATAGACTTCTATTACAGATGCTCCCCTTGGTCATCTCTTTTTCCAAGTTGAAAAATCCAGTGTTTTTAATCTCTCCTCATACAGAAGCTATTCCATACCCCGAAACATTTTTGTTGCCCTTTTCTGAACTTTTTCAAATCCCAACGTATCTTTTTTGAGATGGGGTGATGACCTCTGTATTCAATATATGGATGTACCATAGATTTATGTAGCTTCAATAGGATATTTTCTGTCTTATGATCTATCCCGTTCTTAATTATTCCCAACATTCTGTTCACTCTTTTGACTGCCTCTGCACATTGAGTGGATATTTTCAGAGAACTATCCACAATAATGCCAAGATCCCTCTCTTGAGTGGAAACAATTAATTTAGGCTTCCTCATTTTGTATGTGCAGTTGGACTTATGTTTTCCAAGGTGCTGCAATATGTGCTAGCCTGTCATCTAGTACTGCTGTGATCTTGCTCTGACAAAACCTGTCACAGTGACCCCCCTCAGACTGTCACCTGGTGTTCTGAGACTTCCTCTGAGACTATTTTCTCTGCCAGTAGCTCTAAGCCTAATACACTTAAGAAACTGATTACAGTTGAAGTCTCATTCCCAGAGATGTTCCAATAAGCTTCTTTCACAGAATGGACTTCCTCCTACACTGGGTCCAGCAATCACTCACAACGCCATCATAACTGTCCTTTGTTCCAGTTTCTTTCAGGCATTTCTTGGGGTGGAGAGGCCATCTCCTGAGCCAGCTGAAGATAGTATAGAGCAGTTTCCAGGGCCTTTTATATTCTCTCACCTGTGGGCGGAAGCCCCTTTGTTCTCCTGTGCAAAATCTCAGTGACAAGATGGAGTTTGTAACCACAAGGGCAAGTCACACGTCCATGAATGATTTAGCATTTTGCAGGCCAATGCCATTGTTTACATGCTAGTTTGAACATTCCCAGGAAAACTCAGATGTGGATTGGCATCTCCCAAAGTCCAGTGTCAGTTAAGTGTTTTTTGACTGGGCACTTACCGAGAATAGTCCTTTCTCAAGAAGCTGACCAAATGCTTCACTGAGGCTATTGAGAATCAAGCACATTGAGATACAAGTACATAGCCAGTATTCTTAACTTCAAATACAGAAATGATCCATATAGACAGCATAATCCTAACCAGCAAACTACAACCTTTCCATAATCACCACCTTGACCTCCCCTGTGCAAGACTTGGGGCTACTATATGACCTGGGTTGCAACAGTGATCTATACAGTCACAGTTCATGTTAATAACATCACACCTGCATTCAGTGATATTCCTGCCCTTCCTGTTCCCTTTCTCCACTGAACCCCACCAGCCCATGCTACTGTTCCCAGCTTCCCCGGGACTCTCTCATTATCTCTGGGCCTCTCTGTCTGCAAGAAACAGTGCCAGGGAGACTTACCCTCTCTCTGGAGTGTTCATTTTCGGGGACATGGATTTATCTTTTCTGTGTTGTAAGAGGCTCTGTCATAATGAGTGTCTGTGATGTTACTCACAGTACAATCTGGACTGTTGAACAGCTGTGTCCCCTCAGTTCTCCAACATGGGGTGCATTGGGAGTGAGAACCTGTAAAGACAAGTGACTTTTTGCAACTACCAACATCAACACCTCCAGAAATTTCCTGCTGTAGATTCTCGTTCTCTGATGAAAAGATTGAAATCAGTGAGGCAGGTTTTTATAAGCTCTCCTTCAGAGTAGGGCTTTTCACATGGGCTATGTGCCAGGCCACTTAATAAGAGGCGAACGTTCCAGTCCATGATCAGTTGGCACATCTGGTCCAGAACTGGGGTTCTACATCTGTTTGTTTTTTCAAAATTTTCATTTTTAAACAGCGGAGTTCAGAATCTTGTGGGAATTCTTGATCCATAAGTGCATGGCTGGAAGTGAAATGATGTTGCAAGTTTGAAGATTTGAACTGAGCCACACACATCTGGCAAAGACGACACATGACCTTACCATTATGTTCAAAGAATAAGTACTTATTCTCCCACTCCTGTTGGAAGCCTTGATTTTCATCTCTGTATTTTCTTTTCTCTTTGCACTTGCCTTCCATTGTTAGATGGTGTAAAAAATGTTGATAAAAAATATCCACATCAGCTAGTCACCATGTCCTTTATTAAAGAAGACACTGGTAGCAGTTAGGGAGAGCGAGACCTGTGTCTCTTTCCCAGGCCGCATACCCCACTCCATCCCTATCCCCAAGTCACCACTGCCTTTTCCTGCCCTAATTGAGCCATGTCCTCACTTCCTCCCCTTGAGCCTCCTGCATGTCACAAAACAGCTGATCACAGTGCATGGGAGGCACTGGGAGAAGGGAGGCTGCACATCACGTTTTTACTCCTCCCAGTGCCGCCTTAATGCCATGAAACAGCTGATTGCAGCAGGCTGCAGGTGCTAGGGGATGGTGGGGGGCTGCATGCCACATCCTCACTCCTCCACCCTTCCCCCTCAGAGTCTTCATAGCAAATGATCTCTGTGAGCAAGAGCACGGGGGAGGGAGCAGAAAGCACTGATTGAGGGGGGCTGTCAGTGGGTGGGAGGTACTGGGGGAAGGAAGGGGGCTGATAGGGATGGCAGTGGATGCTGAAAAAACACAATTTTCCCTCCAGAGTTGGCTGTTAGCAGGAGCCCCATATTATCTTCTGAAGAGCCGCATGCAGCTCCAGAACTACAACTTGGCAATCCCTGAGCTGTACAATGAACCCATGGGAAAGACCAAAGGAAAACACCTATTGAGTCAGCCTGCCCTTGCCATTTTCAGTGAGGACTGCCCCAGGCACACTAGAACCCACTAAGCACTGAAGTTAAATTACTAGATTGTTTTTTTTATGACCAAACTCTTATGAAATCAACTGAACTCCTTTGTTTTCTTTCATCTGAGCAGGGTATCCAGTTTCCAAACCTGATGTGATCTCCCAGCTGGAACAAGGGGAAGAGTCATGGGTCTCAGACCTTCAGGGTTCAGCGGAAAGAGAGATCCTGAGAGATCCTTGCACAGGTGAGGAAACATTAAATCAACTCAGAATCTGTAAGTGCTTGAAGGAAACATCTGGGATGCCCTACAAAGCCCTTGGCAGCTTGGTTCTTTATTGTACCTCATTGTATCCTCAGGGTAAATATAGCTCATTGCTTACTGTAGTATAGATCCTAGCAGACACCAGCCAGTAGCTTCCTCCCATCCCCCTGCAAATTTGGATGGGATGAGGAATCTGAATTGATCCCCTCCTCTCTCCTATTTGCAGGAGGGGGTTGGGGGAGTTAATTTCCTGAATTTTATTTGACATTTCTCCAGTACTTTTTTTATTTTGGTCTTCTCCTTTCCATCCCTGTTTATAGTTTCTGTTTCTATCACTACAGCTGATGCAATGGTATGTGAGAATGAGCAGAATTTTCAGCAGGAAGATCCTGAACAAGTGGATAAATATGGAGCATTATTTCCAAGATCAAAAAGGAATGGGTCCAGTAGTCATGTGCAGGAAAAATCCTGTGAGATTCAGCACAGATCAGAGAGAGAGCAGGGAAACCAGCCACGGGACAAAGTGGGTAAATATATTTACTCACAGGAAAGTCAGAAAAACCCCAAGAAAACCACAACCCAGCAGGAAATCCTCATGGGAAAGAGAAAAAATATATACACTGAGAGTGGGAAAAATTTAAGTGACTACTCAGACCTTATTAAACATCAAACAATCCACACAGAACAGAGGATCTATGCATGCAGTGAGTGTGGGAAAACCTTCAGTCGAAGCTCAAACCTTATTACACATCAGAGAATCCACACAGGGGAGAAGCCCCATGAATGCAGTGAGTGTGGGAAAACCTTCAGTCAAAGCTCAAACCTTATTATACATCAGAGAATCCACACAGGGGAGAAGCCCTATGAATGCAGTGATTGTGGGAAATCTTTCTCTCACAGATCACACCTTATTACCCATCAGAGAATCCACACAGGGGAGAGGCCCTATGAATGCAGTGAGTGTGGGAAAACCTTCACTAACAGCTCAGGCCTTCATCAACATCAGAGAATCCACACAGGGGAGAGGCCCTATGAATGCAGTGAGTGTGGGAAAACCTTCAGTCGAAGCTCAAACCTCGTTAATCATCACAGAATCCACACAGGAGAGAGGCCTTATGAATGTAGTGTGTGTGTGAAAAGCTTCACTAACAGCTCAGGCCTTTGTACACATCAGAGTTTCCACACAAGGGCGAGGCCCTATGAATGCAGTGAGTGTGGGAAAAGCTTCAGTCAAAGGTCAAACCTTGTTAGTCATCAGAGAATCCACAGAGGAGAGAGGCCTTTTGAATGCAGTGATTGTGGGAAAAGCTTCACTGACCGCTCAGGCCTTTGTAAACATCAGAGAATCCACACAGGGGTGAGGCCCTATGAATGCAGTGAGTGTGGAAAAAACTTCAATCAACACACAAACCTAGTTTGTCATCAGAGAATCCACACTGGGGAGCGGCCCTATGAATGCAGTGAGTGTGGGAAAAGCTTCACGACCAGCCCAGCTCTTTATAAACATCAGAGAATCCACACAGGAGAGCGGCCCTATGAATGCAGTGAGTGTGGGAAAACCTTCAATCAGAGCTGTCACCTTCTCAGTCACCAGAGAATCCACACAAGAGGGAGGCCCTATGATTCCAGTGATTCTGGGAAAAGCTTCAGTCAACACTCAATTTTGTTAGTCATCAGAGAATCCACACCAGAGAGAGACCCTTTGAATGCAGTGAGTGTGGGAAAACCTGCAATCAATGCTCACACATTGTTCGTCATCAGAGAATCCACACAGCGGAGCAGCCCTATGAATGCAGTGAGTGTGGGAAAAGCTTCACTAGCAGCTCAGGCCTTTTTAAACATTGGAGAATCCACACAGGGGAGAGGCACTATGAATGCAGTGAGTTTGGGAAAAGCTTTAGTCAACACTCCATCTTATTAGTCATCCGAGAATATGGAAGGGAGAACAACACCATAAAAGCCTCTAGGACAGGGGTCTCAAACTCAAATGACCACGAGGGCCACATGAGGACTATTATATTGGCCCAAGGACCACATCACTGACACCCCCCTTGCTGCCCTCATCCTGCCCAACTCCTCGCCTTCCATGAGGCCCCTTCCCTGTCTCATCCCACCCTTTCCATTCCAGCCCCTTCCCTGAAGTCACCACCCCAGTTCCACCCCCTCCCTGCCCCCAGGGGGTGCAGGAGGTGTGCAGAGTGTGGTGTGGTCTCAGGGCAGGGAGTTGAGGTGCAGGAGGTGTGGAACATGTATCAGTGGGGTCAGGGTGGGGAGTTGTGGTGTGGGGTGCAGAGGAGTGGGGGGTGTGGCAGGGAGACGGGGCAGCAGGGGGCACAGCTATGGGAGGGGTTTGGGGGATGGCAGGGGTTCAGCTGCAGGAGGGGTGTGGGGCATGGAAGGGGGCTCAGGGAAGTGGGTTGGGTTGCAGGAGGGTGTGTGGGGTGTAGCAGGAGGTTGGGGTGAAGACAGGAGGCTCAGGGCACTGAGTTGCGGTGCAGGGTACAGGGGGAATTCTGGTTCTGGCCCTGTGCTGCTTACCTGGCGTGGCTTCAGGATGTCAGGGGCGCACACTGGGGTCAGGGTATGCTCCCGGCCCCGGTCCATTCCAGAAAGCAGTTGTCGGGGAGCTTGGTGGGCTGCAGGAAACAACCCCATGGGCTGCATGTGGCCCGCAGACTGAATGTTTGAGACACCTGGTCTAGGGCTATGAAGACATCTTTTTTTCTTTAATACTTATGCTGATTCCTACTGTGGTAAACCCAGGGCAGGCGACTGCCAGAGAAGGTTCTGGTGAGAGGAGTAACTGCAGGAAAATTGGGTCCAGCTGAGCAAGGCTACCACTGGCCAAAACCGGATCAGCTGAACCCAATTGAGAAGGCTGTCAGAGCCCTTTAAAAACACTCATCCCCAGCTGAGGAGGGGAGAGTCAGAGACAGAGAGGCTGCCAGCAGGCAGGGAAGCAGGAAGGAGTCCCTCCCAGGAGGGAGTTAGCCCTTCCTAGCCAGCGAGAAGCCAAACCCAGCCAGAGAGAACTGCTAAAGGACCTGAGTCTGGGGAGTCTGAGGAGCCACCTTGTCACACCACATAGTAACTTTTAAAGCTGTTTGAACTGTGTGCAGTACCGTTATCCCTGAGCTTATCCAGATGAAGGACCCATTTTTGCCTTTTATAGTTAGCCATGTTTTGAGGATGACTCATTAGTCCCTTGGATCAACTCCATTCTCCCATGAGTAATTCAAGTCTGCTGCTCCTATTGGCCCCCAGGAGCTATCCCACATTGTGCTCTATTGTGACTGCTCTGGACAATGCCCTCAACTCCGATGCAGTGGCCAGGTAGCTAGGAAAAGCCCTGGGAACTTTTAAATTTCATTTCCTCTCTTGCCAGCATGGCGAGCTCACTTGCACAGGTCAGCATGCAGTGCTCATCCGCACAGGAGACTAGGCAGTTCCAGAAGCACAAAAGAGCTCCAGCACGGACCACACAGGAGGTGCTGGATTTGAACTCTGTTTGGGGAAACCAACCTTTGCTGGTAGAACTACGTTCAAACAAAGGAAATGCCAATACTTTGGGTAAAATCTCCAAGGCCATGATGCAGAGAGGCTATAACAGGGACACACAACAGTGCCGTGTGAAAATTGAGGAGCTCAGGCAAGCATACCAGAAAACCAAACAGGCAAATGGATGCTCTGGGACTCAGTCCCAGATATGCCACTTCTGCATTGAACTCTATGCAGTTTGGGGGGGAGCACCCCTACTACCCAACCCATGTCCGTGGTCTCCACCGATGGGCTACTCATAAACAGGCCTAATGACATACCAGGTTACAGCTACTAAGGAAATAGAAAAAGAGAACCAGTTCCTAGAAGGCACAGTAAAGAAACTTACATTGGAGCAAGGATGGGCTCCGGCAAACCATGTCTGCTGTTATTCAATTATTAAGCACCTAAGGCAGAAATTGGGTTTTGCCACCCAACAAGTGGCAGCAGTGATGACAGGAGAGAAAGATGAGATCTATTGTAAAGGTGATTTCAATTGGGAAGATGAGGCATGGGACCCCAAAGAGAACTGGGATGGGGATATTTGGGGCAGTGAATCACAAGGATACTTTCCCCAGTGGTTGCGCTCCCACTCCCACAGCCGCCCTGAAAAACACACAACCACCACTGGTGCAGAAGATGGGATGCACGTAACCACCACTGCGGTTCCAGCATCCGCCTTGGATCTAAAAGCAATGGCCAATTACCTGTGGGTCCTTAATCGAGACACCTTTTCCTGGTGGTGTACTAATGCCATTATACTTGTGTCATAATCATACAGTAGCCTAGAATTCCTACTACCTATAAGGGGTTAAGAAGCTGAAAGCACCTGGCTGGCACCTGACTAAAAGGGCCAATGAGTCTGAAGTTACTTTCAAATGGGGGGGGGGGAGAAGCTTTTGTCTGTGTGCTTTGTTCTGTTGCCGTTCCTTTGGGAAGCCAAAGGAATCAGCCAGCTTTTCTTCTCTCCATCTAATTCTATATTTCTAAGCAGCAAGGAGTAAGTAAGCAAGCCAGGCAAGGTGTATCAGGTTTAAATTTGTTTCTTGTGATTTTTTCAGGTTTTAGGGGGAATATCCCTATGTTTTTTCTTGAACTTTAAAACTCAGCAGAGGGGGGAATTCCTCTGTGGTGTGGGGATTTTCCTCTTGATTCTTTTTGTGACTGTGCTTTTCCATTTATTTTTATAAAGGATTTGTTTTTCTTTTCTCCTTTAATTAAGATCTTTCTTAAGGACTGGCTGTTTTTCCATTGTGTAGATCCAGGCTTTGGATAGGCTCACCAGGAGAATTGGTGAAGGGTTTATTTTCAAGCCTCTCTCAGGAATGGAGGTGTAGGTTTGGGGGGGATTTTGGAGAAAGGGAGGGCTTCAAGTGGTCCTGCTACTAATTCTGGGGTTACACTTGATGGTGGCAGCTTACTGTTCTTCCAGGTCCAGAAGAAGCTTGTGTATGGGGAGGAAGTTTAAACCTAAACTGGTAAAATAAGCTTAGTGGGGTTGTTTCATGTGGGTCCCACATCTGTACACTACCTTTCAGACCTCACAGACCACTAAACTTACAATTTTGAATCCCGCGGACCACTAACATGAATTTTTTTTAAAAGGTACAAACATCTATAAAATAATGATCATAAAAGTTCAATTTTATTAATATGAAATGCACTTGTTTAATTATAACAAAATTATTAAAGCTTGTTTAATTATAACAAAATTATTAGTGTGATATTTGTTGCTGCTTGTTTGAATTAAGTTTATGGAGTCTTGGCTCCAATGACATCACTGCAACACGGAGAGCCGTTTGTATTTCAAGCCGACAGCGGAACTTGTTTTTGATTGCCGTAACAGATGAGAATGTCTTTTCACACAAATAGGTTGTTGCAAACAGAATCAAAATTTTGATGGCTTTTTCACTCAGCACTGGGTACTCACTTTTTACGGAGAGCCAAAAATGATGTCTTGATGAGGACGAGTGGAATTTAGCTTTGAGACTGTCGTCGGATGATAGATCGATTAGGCTTTCTTTTTCTTTCATGCTCAAATTGCTATCTTCAATTTTGGCCAAAAATTGATCCATTACCCACATATTGCCATGTCTGGGGTCCTCTTCCTTTGGGTAATAATGGCCAAAAGATTCTGTGAGCGACCGTAAATGCTGTCGAACAATGGTTATTACCTGTCGGTTGACATCCTCCTCTTTCATATACTCATCAAGATTCGGGAACATTTGCAGATCTTCTTCAGCCAACCGCATTTGCCACAGCAATATTTTCTTTTGAAATGCATCCATTTTACAATGCATCCATTTTACAATGCATCCATTTTGAAATGGATCCAGTGTGAACATGTCCGTAAGCTGCCCTTGCAAGGACGTGTTTAGCTCGTTTAACAGTGAAAAAATATCTGCCAGTATGCAAGCTTGGCTAGCCAATCATCATCGGACAAGAGATCTTGGAATTTCAAATTATTTTGCTGCTGGAAGAATAACTTGACTTCTTGACGCAGGTTGAACAATCGGGTTAGTATTTTGCCCCCCGACAGCCATCTCACCTCAGCGTGAGGAAGAAGATGAGTATATTGAGAGCCCATTTCTTCACAAAGTGCCTCAAATATTCGAGAATTGAGCACTTTGTGCCGAATTTCATTTACAATTTTAATTGCATCAGAGTACTTTGTGCAGTTCTGGAGACATTCTTTTCACCGCAAGTTGCTCACGATGTATAATACAACTAGTGTAAAAGCCCATGTACACGGGCCAACCATAAGGGCTCACGGCCCCCCCTGCCACCCAGCCCCCAATGCCCCCCCTCACCCAGCCCCCTCCAAGGCCCCCCCAGCCCCCTCCCCCTGCAATGACCCCCTCTTGCTCAGCTCCCTCCCCCTTCAACTCCTCGTCATGTGCCCGACAGCCCAGCTAACTTTATATGTATAACTGCTCCTTGGTGCTCTAGCTCCCTGTGAGTTAGGATTGCTCAGGTGGGCATGCAAGGTGGCCATTTTGTGCCTCCGACTACAACCCCCAGCATGCCGTTCGTCAGGGACGTCTCTACTGTGCATGACTGCTTCACACAAATTTCTCTAGCCAATTATTATTATATAGGATGAGTAAACAAGATGTCTGGGTGTCCAACATCTTTCACTTTTGTAACAACTCTTGAACAATGCCCGGTCATGCTTGCAGCACCATCTGTGCATATCCCAACACATTTCTTCCATTCAATACCATGTCTCAGGAAATAACCATTAAGTGCATCAAAAATCTCAGAGCCGGTTGTTCTACCCAGCAAGTTGAGCGAACAGAGGAGTTCTTCCTTTAGCTCTCCTTGACACTCAAACCTCACAAAACAAAGGAGAACTGCCTTGTTAGTTATGTCTGTTGATTCGTTGAGTTGAATTGGTGAAAAATTCAACGTTTTATTCATTTCAGTCACTTGATTTTCAATATCTTCGGCCATGTCTTCAATTCTGTGCTTCACAGTGTTAGTGGACATAGGAATTACTTTCAGTTTCTGGACAGCCTGTTTCCCCAAAACCTCTTCACAGGCTTGTAACAAGCAAGGCTTAATTAATTCTTCTCCAATCGTATACAGCTTTCTACTTTTCACGATTTGAAGTGCTATCAAATAAGAAGCCTTTACTAGGGACTTATCTTCCTAAAAATTGCAAATAATGTCCAAATTTCTCCACGGACCACCAAACTTTTCTCGCGGACCATCAGTGGTCCACGGACCACTGGTTGGTGACCACTGGCCAGCGGTCGCCAACCTTTTAGAGCTCACGGACCACTAAAATCCCCCCCCTCGAGCGGCGCGGCACCGCAGCCCCGCTCCCCCCCCGCTCCAGCTGGGGGGGGCTGTGATGCCGTGCTGCTCGAGCAGGGGGGAAGGGGCGCAGGAGCGGCCGTGGTAGCTGGAGGCTCTCTATCTCGGCGGGGGGGGGCTCCCGCCGCTTCCCTCACCCCCCTGCCCCATAGGGGCACACTCACGGTGCCGCGCCGCTGCACCATGCTCCATGCAGGCGGGGGGGGCTCCCGCCGCTTGCCTCACCCCCCGCCCCATACACTCTCGCGGCGCCGCACCGCTGCACCACGGTCCGTGCAGGCAGGGGGCGGGAGCTCCCGCCACTTGTCTCCCCACCCCAGAGGGGCACACTCTCGCGGCGCCATGCCGCAGCACACTGCTCCCGCCGCTTGCCTCCCTTCCCCTCCCCCCCGCCCCAAAATTTCCTCACGGACCACCCAAATTTTCTGACGGACCACCAGTGGTCCGCGGACCACTGGCTGGCGACTGCTGGCCTAGACAAGACCTAGCTCCCTTCGACAAGAAGGATTCTCAGGCACTGAAACACCACATGCTCCTGAATCAGAGAGGTAGCCGTGTTAGTCTGGAATAGCAGAGGTAACAAAGTCCTGTGGCACCTTAAAGACTAACTATAAAGTTTTGAAGCATAAGCTTTCATGGGCTAATACCCACTTCGTCGGATGCAAGCAGTGGAAGTGTCCAGAGGCAGGTATAGAAAAGTAGGCAAGAACCAGGTGGGAGGTAACAAGGTTAGTCCAATTAAGCTGAACCAGCTTGTTATCATTCAAACGTGTGCAGGGATACCCCAAGGGACTTCAAGTCCATCACCTTAACCACTCAGCCACAACTACTTGCTCAGTAGCCCTTTTTCATTACACTCTGCTTGTGTAATGTGTAATGACTGAGTGATCATTTCCAGAATCAGGGTGGTAGCCGTGTTAGTCTGGAATAGCAGAGTTAACAAAGTCCTGTGGCACCTTAAAGACTAACTATAAAGTTTTGAAGCATGAGCTTTCGTGGGCTAATACCCACTTCGTCGGATGCAGGCAGTGGAAGTGTTCACAAACAGGCAGTTATAGAAAAGTAGGTAAGAGCCAGGTGGGAGGTGAAAAGGTTAGTCCAATTAAGCTGAGCCAGCTTGTTATCTCCAATCAGGGAGTGTGGATTATTCGTCTAGCATTTGAATGGGGTGTGTGAACATGGAGAGACGAGAAACAATGTCTGTAATGAGCCAACCATTGTAGATCTCGGTTCAATCCCAGAGTGTGTGTGCTGAATTTGCAAATGAATTGAAGCTCTGCAGTCTCCCTTTGCAGTCCAGACTGCAGAGCTTCAATTCATTTGCAAATTCAGCACACACACTCTGGGATTGAACCGAGATCTACAATGGTTGGCTCATTACAGACATTGTTTCTCGTCTCTCCATGTTCACACACCCCATTCAAATGCTAGACGAATAATCCACACTCCCTGATTGGAGATAACAAGCTGGCTCAGCTTAATTGGACTAACCTTTTCACCTCCCACCTGGCTCTTACCTACTTTTCTATAACTGCCTGTTTGTGAACACTTCCACTGCCTGCATCCGACGAAGTGGGTATTAGCCCACGAAAGCTCATGCTTCAAAACTTTATAGTTAGTCTTTAAGGTGCCACAGGACTTTGTTAACTCTGATCATTTCCAGTTCTTTCTTCAGACCAGCTTCCACAACACACTCACTGCTGTGCCATTGTGTAAGTGTGTCCATGGCTGAACAGCAAGAATTCCTGCTCATTTCTCTTCTGGCTGGACCATGAGGAGAGTGTGTTTGTGGTTAATGATTTTACTGTTCCCCTACTATAAGCTAAAATCACTCTGAGTACTGTGTTAAATAGGAGGGGGTGGGGTCTGGAGATATATTCGTGAGTAGTTAGCAGAGAAACTCATCTCACAGGATGGCTACGGGAGAGGAGCAGCTGGTGGAGAGCAGCAGCTTGTGGTGCAGGCATCAGCAGAACCCCATGAAGAGGGGGTCAGTCGGCCATCACAGTAAGTAAGGTACCCTTTACCCTCCCCTATTTCCACACAGGCTGCGGGGGGCATAAAACTCTGCAGGTGAACGTTTAAACTCTGGGGGCTGCACTAATCAGGGAAAGAGACCTTGGGGTTGTGGGTGACTTTTGGGTTGCTGGACTCAAGAACCAAAGGGAAGAGAAACGGCCCAATTTGCTGGGGGTGGATTTTTTCCTCATTGTTTGTGTTTTGAATCCTGTTTGTCGAGTTTCCTCAACATAATGCCAAATTGTTTCTCTCTTATTAAAAGGCTTTTGCTACACTCAGACTCTGAGCTTGCAAGAGGGGAAGTATTGCCTCTTAGAGGTAAATGGAGGTTGGTATTTATTTGTCACAGGGTGGGGGACTTGAGCCAGTTTTGCATTGTGTTATTGGAATGGACACCTAGATATTGAACCCAGCCCTTGTTGCTGCTAACTCTGCTGGGCAGAAGGGTTCCAGACATGTTTCATTTAAAGCAAGGGAAGTCTGAGGAGGTTTCTGTTTGCAGGAGGAAACACCGTTCAATCTCTCATTGTACCAAATGGGAAGACAGTTATTTGTAGAAGGGTAAATACAGCTGATGATAATGGGATTTGAACCCATGTGTGTAGAGCACAATAGATTAGCAGTCCAACACATTAAACACTGGGTCACCTCAGCTGACCTGTGAAGTTACGGCCATTGACTTAACCACTCAGCCATTAAGAGAAGGCCAGGAGGCGAAATCTAAGGCCAGCAGATGTAGGGACAATTAGGAGTTTGTAAATACTAAGTGTAATCAGGGTCTAAATGAGCTTCCCCCTCACATCTACTGATGAGCTGGAGGAAAGTCTTTGGGAACAGACCGTGTTTGCACGAAGATGCCTGTTCTGCCTAGTTATGCAGCATGAGGGGGGTCACTTTGCCAAAATGATCAGTTTTGGCTGGTGTTGGGTGAGAAATCACATGAGCATTTTATAATTGGAATAGACACCTAGATATTGAACCCAGCCCTTGTTGCTGCCAACTCTGCTGGGCAGAAGGGTTCCAGGCAGATTTCATTTAAAGCAAGGGAAGTGTTAGAAGGTTTGCAGGAGACAACATGGTTTGATCTCTCATTGTACCAAATGGGAAGACAACTGTTTGTAGAATAGTAAATGCAACGGATGAGGATGGGATTTGAACCCATGCGTGCAAAGCACAATGGATTAGCAGTCAATCGCCTTAACCACTCGGCCACCTCATCTGAGCTATCTAAAAAGGGCCAGGAGGAGAAATCTAAGGCCAGCAGAGGTAGGGACACTTAGGACTTTGTAAATACTAAGCATAATCAGGGTCTGAATGAGACTTCCACCCTCACATCCACTGATGAGCTGGAGGAAAGTCTTTGGGATTAGACCGTGTTGTCACTGAAATCCCTGTTCTGCTCAGGTATACAGCATGAAGAGGCCACTTTGCCAAAATGTCCAGTTTTGGCTGGTGTTGGCTACAAATTACATGAGTGCAATGAAATGTTCTTATCCAGCCTGCCTGAGGGAAGGGCAGCAGAACATCCCTAGTCCATCCTGATGGAGGCCCCAGGTGGGTGAGGGATACCTTTTATTGGACTGTAGAGAAGGGATTGAGGATGTCACCCTCATTTAGTAGTCCCCAAACTTTTCACATTGTGCCTCTTATTCATGTCTGCAGACCCTCAAATCCAAAGTCAAGAACTAGTTAGGAGTGGGGCAGTGGTTTCCTGGGGAGACGGGTGTGAACAGGAGTAAGGGAGCCAGGCTGTGGGCTGGATTGGGGAAGAGTTGGGGGCAGAGTGGGGCTTAGTGGTACTCCTTCCCTGCCCTCCTTGGGGGCTGGCTTGTGCCCTGAGGTGCCCCCATGAATATATGCTGCTTCTGCCCTTCCTAGGAGGCATGCCCCACATTTTGGAGAGCAGGATAGCTCAGTGGTTAAAGCGTGGGCCTGCTAAGCCCAGCATTGTGAATTTGATCCCCAAGGGAGCAATGCTGGACCTGGCAAAGGGATATGGAGCCTGGTCACTAAGAGCTTCTTGCTCAGAGTGACTGCAGAGAATTCTTTCCCAGGGCTCTTCCTGGTGTATCTTGTCTCCATGCTCAGAGTCGAACTGATCACTACACTTGGGGTTGGGAAGGAGTTTTCCCCAAGGTTAGATTGGCAGAGACCCTGGGGATTTTTCACCTTCCTGTGCATCATGGAGCATGGGTCACTTGCAGGTTTAAACTAGTGTAAATCAGTGGTCATCAAACGGGGGTGCACGTCAAACTGGGGTAAGCACACCCCCAGGGGTGCATGAGACCCCGGCACCACCACTGAGACCTTCCGGGAGACCGCCAAACTTCTGGGTGGGCTATTTTGGTTCCACCGAAATGCCACCATCGCCAGCATCTTCTGGTTTTTGCAGCAGCATTTTGGTGAACTTACCCACCCCGGGGGCTGCCAGACTTTTCCCTCCATGGAAAGGGCCATGGGGGAAAAATTTTATAGACCCTGGTGTAAATGGTGGATTCTCTGCAACTTGACATTTTTAAACCATGATTTGAGGACACTAGTAACTCAAACAGATATTAGGGGATCTATTCGAGGAATGGGTGGGGTCTTTTGGCCTGTAAGGTGCAGGAGGTTGGACTAGATGATCACGCTGGCCAGGAAAGCATCCCATCACTGTATTGGCTGAGAATTGAACCCAGATCAACTCTTTAGAAGGCAACTGTGCTCACCACTATCCCACCAATACATCTAAGGAAATGCTTCTCCTATGTGCCACTTATGCTTGACATATGACTCACTCCCACAAGCTAAGGAGCTGGCAGGAGGCAGCCTGTCAGCTGTGAGCAGAGGCTGGTTCCCAGAGAGACTAAGCGATGGGGACATGAGCTCCACATCCCAGCCTGAGGTGACACCAACCCCATCCCTGGCCTCAGAGAAGGGAACTGAAAATCATTTACCATGAAGAGAAATCTTACACCAGAAGGAAGGAGGCAGCTCCTTTTAAAGCATATTTAGTGTGGTTCCTGCTAGGTACAGATGTTTTTGCTGCTGCTGCTGATTCCAATGCTGGGGCTCTGCCTGGATAAGGAACGATTATAAGCCCCCAGTTAGGCCACTAAGGAGAAGTGAATCTCGCTGCCCACACTCAGCTTGACCACAAAAGAGCACTGGCCCAGGTCACTCAGTACTCGGCTTTGCAAGTCTTCCATCCATCCTGGACCCCTTTCTCCTCCTGGACTGCAAGTAGCCATCCTGGGGAGCCAAGAGGCAGGCACAGGATTCTACCTCCCAGCAGCCACCCACAGCTCCCCAGGCTTTGGCCGAATGAATGGTGCCCTATTATCCCCACAGCTTCTGCTCTACCTTCCTCAGCAGGACTTTCCTCTTTTGTCCCATTCCCACCTCACTTCCTCCTTTGGCAACTCATGTAACGGAGGCCAGCAGGAAGAGCCGGCCTGTGAAGGCCAAGCTCCAAGGGCAGAGGAGGACAAACCACAAGCATAGGCACCGACCCCATTGGTCTTCTGGGGCTCAGCACCCACCTGCAGCTCCTCATGTTCTCCTACCCCAGCTCACCTCCACCTCCAATCCACCTTCACCTCCTCCCCTAAGTGCGCCATTGCTCTGCTCCCCCCACCCCCACAGGCTTGCTATGAAGCAGCTGTTTCATGTGTCAAACCTGGGAGCGAGGAGGAAGAAGTGGAATGGCGGTGCACTCGGGGGAGGAGGTGGTGGTGGAGCAGAGGTGAGCTGGGGAGGGGAGTGGTTTCTCTGCCACCTGTGAGGGTTAATTCCTGTGGCCCTCCCCCTGCCCTAGCTAAGCTTCTCCTGCTCCCCTGAGCACACCACAGCTCCATTGATCTCCCTTCTCTTGCAGGCCTGCCACATGAAACCAGGGCCGGTGACAGGGGGGTACTACGGGTAGAGCTGTACCGGGCCCCGGACTTTAGGGGGGCCCCGGTACACAGCAGTACCCGTAGTCATCCCCCCTTGTCGCCGGGCCTGGAGAGCGGGGAAGGGGCGGGGAGGCGGCGCGGCTCTCCTCCGGACGAGCGCGCGTGTCCCCGGCAGGAGCAGTGAGCCCGGCCGGCGGCAGCGGCGCAGTCCGGGGGAGAAAGTGCGGGGGGGAGCAGCAAGGGCGGCTCGCGCCACAGGACCCCGCACTGCCGCCAGCCGCTGTGGGGGGAGCGCCGGCTGGGCTGGGGTGGGGCCCGGTTGGTCTTCCCCCCAGCCGCTGTCAGCTGGGGGGCAGCTGGGCTGGGGGCCCTCCCGCCCGCTGTCAGCTGGGGGGGGAAGTACCAGCTGGGATGGGGGCCCCCCAAACGATCAGAGTAGGGGGCCCCCAAATTTCTGTCGCCGGCCCTGCATGAAACAGTTGTTTTGCACAGCAAACCTGGGAGGGAGGAGTAGGAGGGGAAATGTGGAGCACCTGTGGGAGGAGGTGGGGCTGGGGATTTGGGGAAGGGGTTGGAATGGGGGCAGGGAAGGGGCAGAGTTGGGGTGGGGTGCGAGCACCCACCAGTGCTGGGTAAAGTTGGCAACTATGGCCACAAGCCTCCAAAAGGCGATTGGCCTAACTCCTCCAGCTTCCCCAGACTGATTCCAAGGTGCTTTCTCCACTGATGTCACCCCCCTCTCTCATGCGGGGATTGGGATTATCCAGGGACAGGCCAGTGGCAGAAAGAGGAGCTCCTGGCTGGACAGAAAGGGGAGCTGGGAAAACTAAATGTTGTTTCTGCCTGGTTGTGAACGAGGGGCCTTTGGCATGTTAGGCAAATGTGATAACCACTTCGCTACAAAAACTCACTTGGATCCTGGAGAAAGTGGTGACAGCCCTTCTATAGGAGAGCTGGTAGAGCAAAGGTCTGGAGCCGGCCCTCAGCTTTATGTCACCCTTGTGACTCCAGTGTGACGAGAGCTTCTTTTTCCTCCCCTTGCTGAGATAGAGCAAGAGAAGAAAGAAAGCTCACATGGGTCAACTTGGTACACAAGCCTACGCTGCTTTCCCCTGCTGGGGAGCCTGAAATGAGGGACTTGTGGTGGGTAGAGGTACCACTGTCCTTTCAGAAAAAACCGTTAACCCTACACATAAAGGGACCAAGAGCCTGCCAAAGCCTGTGATCTATTGCTGCTGCTGAGTCCAATCCTGGGGCTCTGTCCAGATAAGGAACAATTTAGGCTGTCACTCAAGTGGAGACGGGAGATGATTTTTTTGACAGGGACCCGGCTGCCTCCTCTTAAGGGTGTTTGTCACCTTCTAATCTAATCCAGCCCCCCCCCCCATATTCTAAAGCATTAACTGTTTCTTCTCCTTCATGCCACTTTAATGTAGCTGGGAATCCCAATGCCTAGAAGAGCTTTTCCACAGACAGTGAATTCCCCACAGGGCTGAGTCCCCACAGGGCTGTTCCAGGGGGCTCCAGTCCCCCACCCCAGGACAGATGGGGCAGTAACCTCTCCCATTTGTGATTCCCAGGGACCCTGCAGGGACAGCAGCTCCATGCTGGGCCCTGGGGAAGCCCAAAGCACCTGGGGAGAGGGGACAGGGACAGGAGGTTACCTCAGGTGACTCCTAGGTGGAGGTCTGGATCCTAGGGGGAGGTGCACAAGATGTGGCTCTGCATCCTCCTTGAAGTGTGAACAGCAAGAGAATTTGTTCCTCTTTTCTATATGGAGCAAATACAGGCAGGCGGAATTATTTCCAGGGCTGTAAGTAATAAAACATCAACTAGCAGAGGCTGGTTTCAATCCATTGACCTCTGGGTTATGGGCCCAGCATGCTTCCGCTGCGCCACTCTGCTATAGATGCAAATCTCTCCAGAATTCATTCACAGGGCTGCTGTCCGTAGTTGGCTGAGCTCACAAGCTGTGCATGGGAGTGCTGTGCCCATGGGATTTAGACACTTTCTAGGCAGATGATTGTCCATGTATCACATCTCCAAAGCTGAACTGAAATGTGGTGGCTGCATTCGCCTCCGGGGTCTCCTTAGTCTAATGATTCAGCAAAACCTGCCTCTTCTCCCAGTGAGATCCAACCAGTCACAGACACCGTGCTTGGCCCCAACCCCAGGGAAAATTTGTTTTGCAGGGGGGGGCTGCCTGTGAGATGTAGTTCCTGAGAGGAACCAGCTGGAAGAAAATGAGAGGTGGGGGGAGGGTCAGCCTGGCATGGGAGACATCCCTTACCTGGGATGAAGAGGGTGGAAGTTCCCAAAGAGCAGGCTGGGAGATGTAGTTCCTGATTCTTCCTGGAGCAGAAGTGATGTTAAGCAGGGGGATGGTGAGCCGGGCTGCAAACGTGCCTTGGATGCTGTAACTTGTGCGAGGCCATTGGAGCCTCACCCAGAGCTGGAGAAAGGTTTTTTGGCAGAGTCTGAAACAGGGACACTGCTAGCCTGGGGGAGGGGCACTCTTTGCTGGCAACATGGCCTGGGGAAGCCCAGGTAGGGGAGGCAAACACCCAAGATAGGAGAACTGGGAGGAAATGGATCTCACACCAGCCATGTGGGGTCACACCCGTGAAGGAGGAGGAGGAGTGTCAAAAGTTTCAAGCATCACACAGGTGATTTTGATGACATGGTTATGGAGGAGGATGAAGTGCCTGGGGATAAAATCAGCTGTTCTTAAGTGGGGTCAGAGGCAGCAATTATTACATTAAAAACTCTTCAGGAACATCGCTGTGAGTGGTCCCCAAAAGCTTCTTTGTGTCCACATCTGTCCAGGAATGAGGCATAAAGCAGAAATCAGGGGAGTGGTTGTGAATTGAAAGCAGGTGGAGAGAGAAATGTGGTCAATCCCAGTGAGACTGTATGTGTGTGAGAAATAACAAGTGATCCCAGCTCCTTCCCCTAGTCTTCGGTGGGGATTAGCTGCCAACAGCTGCAGCTTCTGCTCTGAGGGCAGTGGTATAAATGTCTGCCTGTGGCTACAGCCACCAGCTGGTTGAACTGGGGCAGAAGGTGAGTGGCTGGGCAGGGATGTACTAGCTGGGGACTGAAACATGACCAGGGGGTCTAAGGAACTGGACTCCAGTGGGGGTTGAGGATGCTGAGGCTGTGGAGTCTCAGCATCACAGTCATCAAGGGTCAAAGCTGCTTGGGGGTGAGCAAGGAGAGCAATGGCCCTAGTGGATTTTCAGTGATCTCTTTCATGTCTCACCACAACAACCTGGCAGCCCCCAGCTCTCTCTTCACTACGGTTGTGTGCTCTGTGGGAAGGGGCCTCTAGGGATGGGTATTTCTAGCTGCATTAAAGAGTCCTAAAGGAGAAGGAAAAGTTAATGCCTCAAAAATGCCTGTGTGTGTTGGCTGGACAGAAGGGTGTCTAGAAACCCCTCTGCTCTAGTGTCTTTACTCTGAAACAGGGAGTAAAAATGGTTGCCTTCTCAGAGGCTTAAACTCAGGACCTACAGATTATGAGACTGACACACTGCCTACTGTGCTAAGAAAAAGGCTTAGGCTCAGTGCATATACCGTAAGACCCTCTTATGGCAGTGACTGGGGAAGTGATGGAACCAGGGATGTGCTGGAAGAAGTTTACTCAGCAGCAAATAAATCAGTTCTCTCTGTTAGTGACCACAAAGAAACCTTTTTTGACCACTTACAGCAACTTACATGAAGATTTTTTTTATTTAACAATTGCTGCCTCCTACCCCCTTTAAGAACATAAGAACGGCCATACTGGGTCAGACCAAAGGTCCATCTAGCCCAGCATCCTGTCTACCGACAGTGGCCAATGCCAGGTGCCCCGGAGTGAGTGAACCTAACAGGTATGATCGAGCGATCTCTCTCCTGCCATCCATCACCCCCCTCTGACAGACAGAGGCTAGGGACACCATTCATTACCCATCCCGGCTAATAGCCATTTATGGACTTAGCCTCCATGAATTTATCCAGCTCTCTTTTAAACCCTGTTATAGTCCTAGCCTTCACAGCCTCCTCAGGTAAGGAGTTCCACAGGTTGACTGTGCGCTGTGTGAAGAAGAACTTCCTTTTATTTGTTTTAAACTTGCTGCACGCCAATTTCATTGAGTGGCCCCTAGTTCTTCTATTTTGGGAACAAGTAAATTTTTCCTTATTTACTTCCTCCACACCACTCATAATTTTATATACCTCTATCATATCCCCCCTTAGTCTCCTCTTTTCCAAGCTAAAAAGTCCTAGCCTCTTTAATCTCTCTTCATATGGGACCCATTCCAAACCCCTAATCATTTTAGTTGCCCTTCTCTGAATCTTTTCTAGTGCCAGTATATCCTTTTTGAGATGAGGAGACCACATTTGTACGCAGTATTCTAGATGTGGGCGCACCATGGATTTGTATAAGGGCAATAAGATATTCTCCAACTTATTCTCTATCCCTTTTTTAATGATTCCTAACATCCTGTTTGCTTTTTTGACTGCCGCTGCACACTGCGTGGATGCCTTCAGAGAACTATCCACAATGACTCCCAGGTCTTTTTCCTGATTGGTTGTAGCTAAATTAGCCCCCATCATATTGTATGTATAGTTGGGGTTATTTTTTCCAATGTGCATTACTTTACATTTATCCACATTAAATTTCATTTGCCATTTTGTTGCCCAATCACTTAGTTTAGTGAGATCTTTTTGAAGTTCTTCACAGTCTGCTTTGGTCCTTACTACTTTGAGCAGTTTAGTATCATCTGCAAACTTAGCCACATCACTGTTTACCCCTTCCTCCAAATCATTTATAAATATGTTGAATAGGATCGGTCCCAGGACTGACCCTTGGGGAACACCACTAGTTACCCCTCTCCATTCTGAAAAAGTTCCATTTATTCCTACCCTTTGTTCCCTGTCTTTTAACCAGTTTTCAATCCATGAGAAGATCTTCCCTCTTATCCCATGGCAGCTTAATTTACGTAAGAGCCTTTGGTGAGGGACCTTGTCAAAGGCTTTCTGGAAATCTAAGTACACTATGTCCACCGGATCCCCCTTGTCCACATGTTTGCTGACCCCTTCAAAGAACTCTAATAGATTAGTAAGACACGATTTCCCTTTGCAGAAACCATGTTGACTTTTGCCCAACAATTTATGCTCTTCTATGTGTCTGACAATTTTATTCTTTACTATTGTTTCAACTAATTTTCCCGGTACGGACGTTAGACTGACTGGTCTGTAATTGCCAGGATCACCTCTAGAGTCCTTTTTAAATATTGGCGTTACATTAGCTATCTTCCAGTCACTGGGCACAGTAGCCGATTTAAAGGATAGGTTACAAACCCTCGTTAATAGTGCCGCAATTTCACATTTGAGTTCTTTCAGAACTCTTGGGTGAATGCCATCTGGTCCCGGTGACTTGTTACAGTTAAGTTTATCAATGAGTTCCAGAACCTCCTCTACTGATACTTCAATTTGTGACAATACCTCAGATTTGTCACCTACAAAAGACAGCTCAGGTTTAGGAATCTCCCTAACGTCCTCAGCCGTGAAGACTGAAGCAAAGAATTCATTTAGTTTCTCTGCAATGACTCTGTCATCTTTAAGTGCTCCTTTTGTATCTCTGTCATCCAGGGGCCCCACTGGCTGTTTAGCAGGCTTCCTGCTTCTGACATATTTAAAAAACATTTTGTTATTACCTTTTGAGTTTTTGGCTAGCTGTTCTTCAAACTCCATTTTAGCTTTTCTTATTACATTCTTACACTTTATTTGGCAGTGCTTATGCTCCTTTCTATTTACCTCACTAGGATTAGACTTCCACTTTTTAAATGATGCCTTTTTCTCTCTCACTGCTTCTTTTACTTGGCTGTTAAGCCACGGTGGCTCTTTTTTAGTTTTCTGGCGTTGTTTTTTAATTTGGGGTATACATTTGAGTTGGGCCTTTATTATGGTATCTTTGAAGAGAGTCCATGCAGCTTGCAGGGATTTCACTTTAGTCACTTTACCTTTTAATTTCCGTTTAACTAACCCCCTCATTCTTGCATAGTTCCCCTTTTTGAAATTAAATGCCCCAGTGTTGGGCTTCTGAGGTGTTATTCCCACCATAGGAATGTTAAATGTTATTATATTATGGTCACTATTTCCCAGCGGTCCTTTTATAGTTACCTCTTGAACCAGATCCTGCGCTCCACTCAGGACTAAATCTAGAGTTGCCTCTCCCCTTGTGGTTTCCTGTACCAGCTGCTCCAAGAAGCAGTCATTTAAAGTATCAAGAAATTTAAGAACAGCTGATTTTACACCCAGGGTTGCTTTGCTGCAAAGCCTGGAAGGCAAACGTGCTCAGCTCCCCTGACCCTATTCCTACCAGAACAAATATCTTCCTTCCTAGTGGGTGATGGATGCCCACTGGAACCGGAGGTGACTATGACCATTCCAGAGTGCTCTTCTGATGTAGAAAATATCACAGCACAGTTTTGGGGTGTTTGACTCCCTGGGAGGGAATCCCAGAGTCGTAGGCATGTCCATCCCAAGAAATGAGAGAAACAAGGAGGGTGAGATAATATCTTATATTGGGCCAAGTTCAGTTGGTGAAAGGGACAAGCTACGGAGCCACAAAAAACTGAATCACTCATAAGTCTTGGTGTGGCTTGAAATTTGTCTCTCTCCTAAACTGAAGTTTGGCCTGAGGGAGGGAGACTTAAAACTCCTCCTATTAGTCAGGCTGCAGAGGAGCTTGTAAGAGAAGCCAGGTGGATGAGCTGGGCCTTCTGGAGTTTAGGGAGGTGCAGTTAGTTGACTGGGGCATGATGCTGACAAAATGCCTGAGGGCAGTGCTGTTCCCTAGCCATTTGGGTGCCCTATGCAGTCCCCCAATGAGGAAGGCAGTGTAGGGCCCATGGCCTCCCTTGCAGGGTCTGATGGGAGGAACTGTTGGGCCCCACAGGCCCAGAGTAGCCAGGGGATAAGCAGGAGGCCAGGAGGACCCTCTCCACTTCCCTTGGCCTGACTCCATCCATGCTGGTTGGGGTAGGAGGCTTGGGGGAAGGGAACCCTCCCCACTCACCAGCAGTGGTGGGAAGTGAAGCAACCTGGTCCCAGCTGTTGTAGGAGATGGTGTGGTGTTGTGTTTCTGCTTTCTCCTGTTGATATCACTCGGCTGCGTGCGTGTGTTCCCTCTGTGTGCTGCCCCAGCTCTGCGCAGATAGCTGATGCAGCAGACCCGACGAGAACCCCCAATAACCACAGAGTCTTAGTAAGGTACAAAGGCACCTCGGCCAGGGTTTATTGCGACCCTGACACCCTTCTGTTCCCAGCAGGTTGCTCAGCCTACTGGGCTTACAGAGAGAGAGTGTCACTTGGCAATGGACTCAGCTCAGCGGCAGGTGCGCCGTTCCCCCATACGAGCCGGACCCCAAATATCCCAGTGACACATGCTTATATAGAGATACAGAACAAGTTACACCTCACTCTTGACGTATTGAGGTACAACCCCTCCACGTAGCAGGGTACGACCCTCTTACGTAGTAAGGTGCAGCCCCTTTACGTAGTTAGGGACCGCCTCGCACCTTGTACCTGTTGGTTTGATCAAAACAACTCTATCCATCATTTTACCCTGTCATTGGGATGGGTCAGCCTGTTCCTTGTTATCTGAGGAATGTTCTTAGTTTCTAATGTACCTTGGTACAGTGTATATGTGTTTATACTAAAACTTATAATGAGTATGAATTCTTGCGTTATCAGCCCTGTCCCGGCCAAGTTCTATATGCTGAACCAGCCTTTTTACTCACAGCTAAACTTTGCTTTATATTAGCAGAGGCTTGACCATACTTTAGTTCAGGCCTCAGACTGGGCCCTCAAGTAGGCCTTTAGCCTTTACTTACATTGCCTTTACTTACTACACAGGGCTCCGGCTCTAGCCCCCAGCCGAACCTGCAGGACATTGGCATAGGATCCTGGTTGCAAAGTCAGACCCAGTTGCAGGGCAGGGGAGTGAAGGGTCCCAGTTCTAGCTCTGGTTCCAGCCGCAGTCACAGAGAGGAGGCCCATAGTCCTGTCTTCAGCCCCATCTTCAGCCACTGACAGCTGAAGCAAACTACATCACAGAGGCACGGAGTCAGTGAGTGTCATGGCCCCCCTGACTGAATTATAGACTTAGTCATAATCCATATTTAAACATACACATTTATTCGTGAAATAAACAAACAAGAGGGGTAAAGGGCCGGGGTTTTTCTTCAGTCAATAAATCAACTTCCAAATTTGCACACCTCTGAGATATGCCAAAAGTCTAGTACTTCTTGGATGACTTTGCCATAGTGAGGACTTGCTTCTGGGCCATCACGAAGCTGTAGAAGTCCTTGCAACTCATCCGGAAATTCATTTTGACAAGGGTTTCACTCAGCACCAAGTCTAAGCTGCTTCGATTGCTGACATCAGTCCATGCACCTTTCATGATTGAAAATACACGCTCTGAGTATGCGTTGCTTACTGGTATACTGAGCACATATGACACCAGCTTTGTCATGTTTGGGAATTCAGTGCTACCATCCTTGGTTCTCAGCATTTGAGACCAGAGTTCCCCAACTGAGTAGTTTCCAGGATCCAACTTGGAGTTGATGTTTTTGATGATACAGTATTCATCATAGAGCTGATCAAGATCCACTGTTTTCTGAAGATTTACCGCTGTCACGGCCGCAAACAGATCCTTGTATTTCAACGCTCTATTAACTTTGATGTTCAAGCACTGGGTATTGAACAAGTAACCAGTTGCTGAAAAATCAAACCATTTCTCCAAATATAGGATCGACACATCATAAAATTTCATGAAGTCTTC
Organism: Sternotherus odoratus; assembly: GCA_032164245.1. Classification (NCBI taxonomy): domain Eukaryota; kingdom Metazoa; phylum Chordata; order Testudines; family Kinosternidae; genus Sternotherus; species Sternotherus odoratus. The sequence goes on from JAVMKO010000011.1 coordinate 4,849,991, forward strand.
CTGGAGACATGCAGCAGGGACAGGCAGCATCTCAGTTAATGCATTTTCAACTTTGGAGCCAAAGAACTTGTCATTTTTCCGCTGCTGAAGTTTAATTCTCAGAGCGTTCGTTATGGCATAGACTTCACATGCTGTCATACTTTCATTTTCCAAACATAGCACAGTGTCATTGAAGATGTTCAGGACATTCTGGAGGAAAAACAGATGAACCTCAACCTTGCTAGGCCCCTCACTTTGTTCACCATTTTCCATGTCCAAAAACAGCATCCATAGAAATTTTGGGCATCTCTCACTGCCCAGAGAAATGAAGTAGTGTTTAACAGCCTGCCACATATTTACAAGCCTGTTTACAGCTGGGCAAAGACTCAACCAGCGTGTCGGAAGATGGCACAGTAAAGTGGCATACTCCATATCCACAAAGTCAAACATCTCCTTCAGTGCTGCTACTCTTTTAGCAGAACTGCTGAAATGATTGAACATCATAATCACCAGAGTCTCAATGTCAACTTGTAGGGCATTGCTAGCATGTTTCACGGCATTGTGCACAACATGGGCAGGGCAGTTTGCTGGCACAATATTTTCATTATGTTTTTTTAAATTCTGATACACTGATTGTTGCTTTCCATAATTCACGTTTGCATTATCAGCACAGTAGGAAGACACTTTGTTTAGGTCTAGATTGTGTGTCGCAAGTTTTTCAAGTAATGTGTTGCTTATTGACTCTGTAGTCTCTTCGCTTTGCTCATAGAAGTCCAACAGTTTATCTTGGACCCCATGTTCAGGTGTCCAGTATCTCAGTGATAAGGGGAAAGTTTTCACATTGCCCTTGTTAGATGCCTCTGTGGCAACAGAGAAATAGGGACCATCTGGCTTGCTGAGGTCTTTTAAAAATTCTGTTGACAGCGGTGACAGCACATTTTTGATCAATGCCTCTGCTTTAGTCCCGACACAGCTGACGTGCTCCGCAATCGTTGAATCTGGATACAAGGTAGGCGCTAGTTTAAGTTCACAGTCACACAAGTGATAGGAGTGTTGATGGACTATTGTGTGGTAAACTTGAGTTAGTTCAGCAGCAATAACCTTGTTAATGAAGGATTCATTTGGCTTTCTGAAAAAATGTGAGACCAGGCTATTGTTCTTGTGAGTCTGGGTGTTTTCTCCATGATTTTTTGATTCAGCATGATGCTGAACATCAGACTCACCGCCATGGCAAATGCTAAATTCCTTCCTGCATGCTCTACAAAAGGCTTTTGAATTGCACTCATGGGATTTCCGAATCCAGGTGTAAGTGGCTTCCCATTCTGTCCTGTAACTGCACTGTCTTTTTGGTTTTTTGGTAGTTGGCTCCTCCCTTGCTGTGGCCATTTCAGGTGAGGTTTTCAGCTGAAGACTGTTAGCTAGATACTAGCCACTGAGAAGAACCATGTAGTCTCTGTGCTTCTTACATGTTATTCCGTGCCCATTATAGTTTGTCCTATGGTATGCACTGTGGTTCAGAACTGTAAACTACATATCTCTACCATCAATTTTCATTACACTGGAAAAACCACCTGAAAAACAAAATTTCCAGTAGATCATGATTGGGTTTAATGGGACAGTCCCAATCAACTCATTTTCTATTTCACTACCATATTTTACAGTTTACCTATCGGGACAAATGGTGTCCTGATTGTATGTCAAGAAGATGTAGGCGGCCAGGTGCAATCCCTGCTTGCCAATGTGGGTAAGTGAACTTAGCAGTGCTCAGCCCTGCCCTGCCCTGGGTAGAATCAACATGTGCAGAGGCAGGTGCCTCCTTTCCTTGGCTCTGCCATGGGCAAGGTGGACTGGTCTGCACACACTCTGCTGGGGAGGAGGATGCAGCCTCTGACACTTACCCATGCCCCGAGCCCCCCACAACAAATGCACAGTGTTGTGAATATCACCACCCCTACAATATTCCCCTCCCTCCCTTCCTTCCTCCCAGTGCAAGGATATTTTGCATCCTAAGCAAAATGTTTACCTTGCACCTCCCTCTCCTCTTTTCCTGGAGCATTGCTTATTATACATTTTTCAAATGAAGATTGCATTGTTTACTAGAATTAATATATGTTTGGCTTGAAAAATTATTACTTATGCAAGCAGCCTCCCTGGCCCTGCAGTATGCACCATGGGTGGCAGAGACCTGTCCCGGCCATGGCCACCTGCCCCTGACTGTTTTGGCTGGGGGGCAGTGGGCATGGGGCCGATGAGGGGCCGGACTCAGAGCCAGGTTGGGGGGGTGGTTGGGCCCTCCTCACCTGCAGCATGTGTGGTGGCAGAGACCTGCTCACCCTGACCCTGCCTGGGGCAGTGGGACATGCTCCTGCTGGCAGGAGGATGCCACAGCCACACTGGAAGGAGTGGTAAGTGTGGCATGACTGACGCCTCGATATTGGGACAAAGGGTGTCTCAACTGTAGTATGGTTGGGACGCAGGACAAGTCCCTGGAAATTGGAACTGTCCCAATAAAATCGGAATGTCTGGTCACCCTACCAGGTCCCCCCTTCCAGGCTAAGCCCACAAACACATTTTAACCTCTCTTCTCCCTCCCTGCATTCTGTAACGAAGCCTCTGAACACAAGGCTAGAAAAAAGCAGAACCAAAGGAGTCACTTTCCAGGATTCCACCTGAGACTCACCCCAGGGCAGCCACACCCCAGCAGGAGGAATACGGAGTCAGGAAATGCCTTTTTCTCTGTCTGATCCTCATCTTCTCCACAGGGAAGTGACTCTACCCAGGGTGCAGTGATACCTCTGTCTGGGGAGATTAGAGATCTGGAAATCTCTTGAAACTCTGCTCTCCCACGGCCCCTTTCAGTCTGTCTCCTCTCTCCTTTCCCCTGTCCCCTCTACCTGCCCACCTGGTAGGAAAGTCCCATTCCTGGGTTGTTTGCTCCCCATGGCTGGATTTGCTCCTGCAATTGCTCCTGGGAGCTGAAATGACTGGGGGGAGAGCTTGTGGTTAGATTCATTTTAATACCAGACCCCAGCATTTTTCCTTGGTTTCTTTTAGTTACCTGGAGTCTCTGGCTCAGAATTTGCTATGAACAGGACCCAGGGCTGCCTGAGGTGGCTAGTACCAGCTGGAAAAAGTCATCACCTGGGCTGGGCAGAGAAGAAGCTTTAATTAAGGTCACCTCCCAGCACAGCCCCCACTGGGGGAGCAGCAACCGCTAACCCTGCTCTCCCAGATCACAATGGAGGCTGCAGTGTCTGACCCAGGAAGCTGAACCCCAATATCCTGAGCAGAGAGGGACTGAGCATTTCACCAGCCTTCCCTCCCTTAGCTCTCTGGGGAATGGAGCTAATGAAAGCCCCTTCTCAAAGGGACAATTGCTAATCTTATTTGCCCCACTGTCCTTCTGGAGTCACTCCTTGTCTTTCCATGCAGTGAATCTTAACAATGATCTCAATGAAACCAGATTTCAGAAAGAACAAGTCCAGAATGCTGTGGAGGAGACCATTGTGTGGCAGTGCTAACTCCCTTCCCACCTCTCTCATCCCCCAGATCTAGGACAGGGGCTTTGGGCACAAATTTTCCCGATGGAACCAGAAGTTCCTGCAGTTTTCCAAAGAGGAGAAAAGCAAAATCACTGATTTCATGTCACAGTGTTTGATAAGTGGATAGAAAGTGATCGTGGTGACTGGGCATCTCTGGGATTCCCCATCTGCCCTCTAGCAGGACATGCCGTGCTGTTTGCCTGGACTCCCTCCTCCCCTCCTGTGGGATCCCCTGATGCTTTACAGAGGGACCCCTCACACTGCTTGCTTGACAGCACCTGGGCTAGCACTGGGCGTGGCAGTGATCCCAGGAGTCTGTGGGGGGACCCAGACAGAGCCCCCAGAACAACACCAGGCTCCCTCTAACCCCCTGTCCTTCCTCCCCAAGAGATTCCCCCTCCCCCACTGTTCTGCAGCTGACAGGCCACCAGCGATACCCACCTCCAGGACCCAGAGCCTCAGGGCTGAGCACATCACAACCACCTGAAACCCCAAAGCTCCAGAACCCACCAACCTAATTAGGATACACACCTCTTGCCCCTTCAGCTCCAATCTCCCCACACAGACACCCTTTTCCCCCAGCAACAGTGTTACCTCACAGTGATAAGTGGGTCAAAAATTATCACCACTCCCTGCTGGCCTGTAACTCCCTGCTGGTCTCAAACTTACCTTTATGGTGATCCCCTTTTTCCTGAGCAGCACGGCAGCGCAACCCCTTCTATGTCCGCCAAAAAGCCGCCGAATGAATTACTTCCGCATTCGGCGGCGATTTTCAGCGGACATGCTGAGCGTTCCCGAAATAGTTCGGCATGTCCGCCGAAAACGGAAGCTATCGCGATAGCGGCGGTGGCTTTTCAGCGGAAAACTCAGCTCGTGACCCCTCGGGAAGTGGTCGGTGACCCACTGAGGGGTCGCGACCCAGTTTGAGAACCCCTGGTCTAGTGTCAGATGTACACACACACCCCTCCCCCATGGGGGGAGCCTCCCCGCTCACTTTTTAAGTGAATAAATTATGGTTACTAGAATGCTGGCAAAGTAATGGTGACAAACGCCTGCACGGTGGTCCACATCACCAAGTAACCAGAACCACAACTTCTACCACCTTGTTTTCAAAATAGCTCAGCCCTCAGTGTGTGCAGCCTTTCTGAAAACCTGGCCAGAATTTTTGTTGCCCAAATGGGTGCTGAGTTCTTCTGAAAATCTGGCTCTAAGGGTGAGCGTGAGACCATCTGAAAACTCTGGCCTGTGTGTCTGGAACCTTGAGAACCTTTAGCATGTGCTAGAACCTCATGAGAAAGCTTTCCTTTTGTAGACCACAGCACAGATTTTTCTCATTGATTTACAGTCACAGTGTTTCATCTTGATCTCAAGTTTAGGTACCAACAAAACGAATTTATTCTAATTTTACATACAATGTAAAACAAACACCCCTGGTTGAGCAGAGGGATAGAATTAGGTCTGTACTAAACCACATTGCCTTTCATCAGTAGCTACCTCACCAAGGCAGCCAACAAGTGAAAGGCCCATCATCCATGCTTAGAACACTTCAGCAGCTAGACCTCAGCAATGGAAGAGACTAATGGTCAGTTTCTCTGGGATGGTTATGTCTAAAGACTGGTATATAGAGTGGGATGAAATTGTTTGGATGAATATTTTATTTGCTGAAATGAAAGTGCAAAAACATTGGAAAAAATATTCATCGTGGGTCAACCTGACTGTCTATTATTGTTATTATAATGTTGGTTAAGCTAGCTAGTAAGGGGAAAAATAATTGACACATGTCTCTTTGTGCTAAAGGTCATGCAGCCTGGACTTCGAGGTGCATGGTGGAAACATGCCCACGTTCTGTTACTAGTCAGTGGGAAGCTTTGATTTTTATATTGTTTCCAAAGACCTTCCTAACACCATGAAGAAGATGGGGGGGAAAATCAGGAAAAATTGTGGATTTATTTAAATTGCAACTGAAGAATAATTTTAGTTTTTTTGATATAAAGTCCCAGTTCCCTGACTGGGAATTAAACCCAGGCTATGGCACTGAGGGTGGCAAATCCTAACCACTAGACCACCAGGGAGACAAAGAAGTGGTTTTTCTTCTCAGTTATGCTCCACTTTCTTAGGCTACTTTCCAATTTCTGAAGCAGCACCACTGTCCATTCCCAGAGGGGCTAAGATCGGAGGTTGGAGGGAAGCTAAGGACCTGCAGGTTTTCCTCACCCACATCTTAAGGCAAACAGTGATTCCCTTCTCTGACACACCTGGGCTCAGGTTTCTTTTGAGTTTTTCCCAAGGGGGTCCTGATGAAAATGTGTGTGTGGCAGACAGGGAACCAGTTGGCCCCCCTCTCTGGGAGCTGAGAAGCTTTTTCTGACTCTTCCCCACTCGAAGAGTCCAACAGCACCTCCCAATAGTGGAAGAATTATAAATTCCACCCTCCCTCCCTAGTTTCTCTGACCAGCTGATGGCAACAGCAGCTAAATCAACCCCAGCTCTCTGGTCTAGAAAGCAGCATCTCTCCAGCCTTGTAACAGCTCCAGTTTGCTACCTGGAAATGTAATAAACCAGGAAAGAAGGCAAATGTCAGAAAAGGAACCTCAGCTCACAAATAAACACCCTCAGGGCTCCTTCTACGCTGAGACTGGGCCATTGACTGACTTCAAATCCAGCTAGCTCAGTCACTAGCACCTGATATTCTTAATTCCACCCTCATGAATTCAAGTCCCCTGTTGGGCTGTAGCGATAGCCCTTAGGTGTCTCTCTTCTGCTTATAGCCATAGCCCACAAAGAAATAACCACTCTTCACCATCTTAGGCAGGTAATGTTTCATCCTCCCTAAGAAAGTAAAGTCTACCAGTCCTTTACTTTACACTCCCCAGCGTGAGCCGGTGTACCAAGAAAAGCAGTGTATCAAGTTGGCCCATCCCAGCATTCTTTCTTCTCTTGCTCTTTCTCAACAAGGGTCAGAAAGAGAGGCAAACTGGTTTAACATTGGAGGGATCGTGTTGGATAGCTTACTAGAAATTTGCTTTACTATAACTGTTTCCCATCTCCACTTAAAAAGGAAGTGCAGGATCAGTGTGTGTGGGGGGGAGGAATCCACTCTTGTTTTACTGGGGGGGGGTTTGCTCCCCAGAATCAATAAGGAGCAAGTGGGGTGATCCAGGGTGCAGCTCAAACATCTATTTGAGCTGGTCAGGGGCAGGGGAGAGGCTGAGAGAACTGGGATTGTTTAGTCTACAGAAGAGAAGACTGAGGTGAGATTTGATACCGGTAGCTGCTTTCAACTACCTGAAAAGGGGGTTCTAAAGAGGATGAATCTAGACTGTTCTCAGTGGTACCAGATGACAGAACAAGGAGTAATGGCCTCAAGTTGCAGTTGGGAAGGTTTAAAATGGATATTAGGACAAACTTTTTCACTAGGAGGGTGGTCAAGCATTGGAATGGGTTCCCTAGGGAGGTGATAGAATCTCCTTCCTTAGAGGTTTTTAAGGTCAGGTTTGATAAAGCCCTGGCTGGGATTATTTAGTTGGTAAATGGTCCTGCTTTGAGCAGGGGGTTGGACTAGATGACTTCCAGAGGTCCCTTCCAACCCTAAAATTCTATGATTCTATGACATCAGGCCTGCAAGGGAAAGGTGAGTTTGGCTGTGACTTCACAAATGCCTTTGGTGGGAACTCAGCCTATTAGACAAAGGTGATGAGGTGGCTGTGACCTCACAGAGCTCCCTTGACAACAGCCAGGGACAGGGCCAGACATCAGGCCTGCAAGGGAAAGGTGAGTTTGGCTGTGACTTCACAAATGCCTTTGGTGGGAACTCAGCCTATTAGACAAAGGTGATGAGGTGGCTGTGACCTCACGGAGCTCCCTTGACAACAGCCAGGCAGGACAGGGATGTGGGGCAAGAGAAACCTCACAGACCCCTGTAACCTTGCTGCAGCAAGTCTCCATCTTGTGGCCTCTCTGTGAGGACCAAGAGAGGACTGGTGTGGAGGAGATTCTGTGGGAGGTTTTTTTCCATTTCTGTGTGGATTTTGTCAAAGGAAATCGTCATCTGTGTACAAGGTAAGAACAAATCTAGGCTCTGTGTACAAGATGGGGGACTCTATCCTAGCAGATTTTCAGGTAGAAGTAGAGAGGGTACAATGCCTCTGTATTGGCCACTGTTGCAACCACTCCTGGAATATTGTGTCTATTTCTGATGTCCAGCATTTGAGACGGATTCCGATGAACTGGGGAGGGGTTCACAGAAGAGCCACAGGAATGGTGAATGGAAACATGCCTCGTGCTGACAGACTCCAGGAGCTGAATCAAAGAGAAGGTTGAGGATGAGCCTCAGGAAACAAATATATAGTAATGGGCTCTTCACTTTAGCAGATAAAGGTTATGAGCAGACATTGGCTGCAGGCTGAAGCTAGACCAATTCACACTGGAAATAAGGTTTGCATTATTAACTTCAGGGTTTGGAGTAATTCACTGAAGGTTGTGTTGGATCCTCCAGAACTGGCCTTTTAAAATTCAGGATTGGGTGTTTTTCTAAAAAAAAATCTGCTCTAATTCTTATTGGAATTATTTTGAGGGATGTTCTATGGTCGATGAGAAAGAGAAATACAGACCAGAGTGGTTCCTTGGGGCCTTGGAATTTATTAATCTGAGACTCACAGGGGGCATTTGGAATTTGTCCCTTTTTGCTGCTCTCTTCCTCCTTCCCTCTTGTCCCTTCTTCTCTTTGGTCCTCCTCCATTTCTTTCTGCTGCTCTTCTTCTTTGTGAGGGTGGGGATGTGCTCCAGCTGTCATTGTAGGAGGCCCTCACAAAGAGGTGGGGCTGGAATTGTGCGCTGATGGTGATCTCCACCATAGTGGTCTCCTGTGGTGACTTGTGCTGTCTTTTGCCTGTCTGTAGAGAACCCTCGGCCTCCAGGCCTGAGAGTCTCCACATTGATCGGCCAAGTGTAGGGCTATTGCTGAGTTAATAGGGAGGAGACTCAGGCACTCTTGGCTGAGTGCTGTGAAACCTAAGGCTCAATTCAACAGCATTTCTTTGTCTAAGTGGCTCTTGGCACTCTGCTGGTTGCGGCCTCACTTGAAGACCCAGAGCAAAAAGAAACGATGCCTAGCAGAGGATGGTTTCAATCCATCAACCTCTGGGGTATGGGCCCAGCATGCTGCCACTACACCACTCTGCTGCCTCTTGAGTGGAAACATCCAGCACCCAGCCTCCATCACCCACAGTAGCACCCTGCGAGCTCCAGCACAGGCAGGCAGCTGTGCACGCTGCTAGGCATCAGCCCTGAAAACAGGGCACAGGTCTTTGTAGTGTAATGGATCAGGGCAGTTGGCTATTAACTGAAAGGATGGTGGTTTGAGCCCACTCAAGGATGGTTGTAATCCTTTTCTCCTCAAGACAATGTGAGAGACTCCAAGGACCCACTTTGCTGCCTCTAAACTGTCCCTCTTGGCCTCAGTAAGTTCAGCTGATGCCCAAAGAGTGTGCTAGAGGCAGAGCCATGCAGTGGCAGTTTGCTGGCTTGTAACTTGAAGTCTGTGGATCAAAACCGTTCTCTGCCGGGCACCTGCTTCTTTCTTTTTGCTCTGTCTTCAAGCAGGTGGCAGTCTGCCAGGGATCTTCCCAGCACCTCTGGCTGTCTGGGCTGAAGAGATGAGCTTTGATCAGCCAACAGGGAAGTGGGAGGAAGGCCATCTTTGAGCCAGCGTCTCAGTCATTTCTCCCTTGCTGAGTGCAGGGAACACTTCAACTGAAGTGGCATAACACTGTAGTGTAGAGAGTCTGAGAGAGAGAGAGAAGACCTAGCTCCCTTTGACACAAAGGATGCTCTGGCACCAAAACTGAAGAATCACAAGCTCCTTCATAGTTGACAGAATTTGAACCTGTGCAGGGAAACCCAAATGGATTTCTAGTCCATCACCTTAACCACTTGGCCACAACTACTTGCTTGATAGGTTGCTGTCATTACACTCTACTTTTGTTCTCACTGAGTGATCATTTCCAATTGTTTCCATAGACCAGTGTCCACACCACACTCACTGTTGTGCCATTGTGTAAGTGTGTCCATGGTTGAACAACAAGAATTCCTGCTCATTTCCCTTCTGGCTGGAGCATGAGGAGAGTGTGTTTGTGGTTAATGATGTTGCTGTAGATTGTTATCCATTTCCTGCCTTGATAATTCAGACAGTTCCTTTCCCATCATATCCCCAGTACATCAGTGATTGCAATAGTAGAGGGCAGGTTTCTCTGGGATACTGAGCTTTTCCAAGCATTTCTTGGATCCATTCTTTCCTCACTCTGGAGTAAACTCAGCCTTTTTTCCCCATCTTTGATGTTCCATGGAATAACAGCAGCAGCATGAAGAAAGAGGAGAGCAAATATCTCACTGTCAGGGCTGAAGGTGGCCACATCCCCACTGTCTGACCATTGTCATTGCAGGAGAGAAGGTTTCAATGGAATTGAATGCCATGGCTCAGACAGGAGACACAGAAAGTTTTTACTGTTCATGGGCCTGTGCAAAGGAAATTATTTTGGGGAGATTATTTGCAGAAGATTATGAAGATGTTACCTTTTGAGATAAAAAGACAGACACAGAACTAGAGAATTCTTTTAGAAACCAGGGATTCAGACATGTAAGAGGAGTCGGGATGAGCTCTACCCTGACATCTGATGGTGAGTTGTGGTGGGTTGTGGAAAAGAACTTTGGGGGCTGATCTCATTTGCATAGGCACACTCACCTGGCCTAGATGTCCTTTGACTGCTCTGGGATTCCCAGTTTCTGTTATTGGGGCAGGAAGAATAAAGTGTTGTTATCCTGATTATATGAATCAAGGACAGTGGAACAGTCCTTGGCCTTTTTTTAATGATGGAGGGACTCGCCATCAACGAAGTAGTGCTCATTAGGCAAGGGGCATGGCTTCTGAACTGTAGTGATTTTAAAAAAAGATTGGGGAGACATTTGATTTTTGTGGTGTTATTTTTGTTTGTATTGTCTCCCCGGTGTAATAACAGATCTAGTTTTTGTTGTAGTAAGAATCTGGCTATCGATGGTAGAGCTGGATTCACTTTGGGCCATGGGTGTACTAGGACTGAGGCTTCTTTTCTATGAGCTGAAATCACTGAGTACTGTGTTAAAGAGTGGGATGCCCTGAAGGTATATTAATGAGCTGCCAGCAAAAAGGTGCAATTCACTCTATCACTACTGGAGAGACACAGCTTGCAGGATGGCTACTGGAGAGGAGCACCTGGCAGAGAGGTGTGGCTTGTTGTGAAGGTTCCAGAAGAACCCTACACAGAGGTGGGGCAGTCAGTCATTGGAGCACATAAGGTGCCCTTTATCCTCCCCCTTTCACACAGGATGGGGTGGGTGTAAAACTCTACAGATAAACATTTGAACTCTGGGGCTTCAGTGATCTTGACAAAGACCTTGGGATGTGCGATTGTGGCTGATTTTTGGGTTGCTGGACTCAAGAACCAAAGGGAAGAGACACGGCCCAATTTGCTCGGGGTGGGTTTTTTCCCTCGTTGCGTTATGAATCCTGTTTCCCCAACAGAATGCCATATTGTTTCTCTCTGTTATGAAAAGGCTCTTGCTACACTCAGAGTCTGTGCTTGCGAGAGGTGAATTATTGCCTCTTAGAGGCTCCCGGAGGCGGGCGTTGTCTAGAGTTGTCCCAGATGGGAAATTGTGCCAGTTTTGCATTGTGTTATTGGAACAGACACCTAGATACTGAACCCAGCCCTTGCTGCTGCCAACTCTGACAGACAGAAGGGTTACAGACATATTGTACAAAAGAGATAAAGAGTCCTGTGACACCGTAGAGACTAACAGTGGTGTATTGGACCATAAGCTTTGGTGGGTTTCTGTTTGCAGGAGGGAACAAGGTTTGGTCTCTCATTGTACCAAATGGGGAGATGGTTGTTTGTAGAAGAGAAAACATGCACAATGAGGATGGGATTTGAACCCATGCGTGTACAGCACAATGAATTAGCAGTCCATTGCTTTAAACACTCAGCCACCTTATCTGAGCTGACTAATTGAGAACAGTGTACCCTCTTATCCATATCTGCAGCCCCTCTGATGCCACAGTCAAGAACCAGGGCTGGGAGTGGCACTGTGGCTTCCTGGGGAGAGGGGTACAGACAACACTAAGGGGGGCTGAGGCCAGGTTGGGGCCTGGGTTGGGGAAGAGCTGGGGGCAGACTTGGACTGAGTGGTGCTCCTTCCCTGCCCTCCATGGGGGCCTTTGCTCTACCAGCTGACCCATTAAAGGGCTTCCACCACTTTCTCCAGGTTCGCCCATCAGAGTGTGCGAGCACCAGCTGAGTGGCTGAAATTTGAAGGACGGGGCAGGGGACTGTAAAAGAGTTTCTGTGGTGTAGTAGTTATCACATTTGAGATTAACACAAAAGGCCCCCAAATCAAAACCAGGCAGAAACAAGAATGTTTACTTTCCCCAGATTCCTCTAGCTGTCCAGGAAGATGCTTCTCTTTCTGCCACTGGCCTGTCCCCGGGATACTCCAATCCCTGCAGGACAGAGGGTTGTGACATCAGTGGAGAAAGCAGCTTGGCATGAGCCTGGGGAAGGTTGAAGAATTAGACCAGTCACCTGTCAGAGGCATGTGGCTTTGGCCCAGATCTTCCAGCTTCCCCAGGCTGATGTTGATGAAGCCACAACAGCTGCACAGCTAAGGGAACTGGGAAAAAGTGAACCTTTGTGTTTCTGCCTGGTTTTGATGCAGGGACCTTTTGTGTGTTAGGCAAACGTGACAATCACTACACTACAGAAACTCTGTCAGGGTGCTCTGCCCCTCCATTCAAATTCCATCCACTTGGCTGGCACTCACCCTGGCACACCCTGAAGAAAGTGGTGACAGCCCTTCGACAGGTCAGCTGGTAGAGCAAAGGTCTGGAACTGCTGCTCAGGAAGTCAACCTTGTGTCACCCTTGTGAGTCCAGCTTGAAGGAGAGATTCTTTTTCTTCCTCTTGCTGAGGAAGAGCAAGAGAAGAAAGGAAGCTCAGGTGGGCCAACTCTGTGCCCAAACCCCCACCTTTCTTTTCCTGCTGGGGAGCCCAAAATGAGGGACTTGAGGTGGGTAGAGCTGGGCTTCCAGAAAACAGCCCACCCCCACACAGGGACCAAAGAGCATGCCAAAGCCTGGGATTGAACCAGGGACCTCTAGAGCTTCAGTCGAACACTCTCCCAACTGAGCTACTTTGGCACCCACAAAAAAGATTTTTGGCCTGTTTTTTTCTCTGCCCCGGATGTTTTTGTCAGCCATGGACACAAAGAGAATGTCATTGTAAGTGGCCCACAAAGCCAAGATGAATTTTTTGCCACCATCGTTCATCTTGATTTGCTTCCTCAACCTATTCCTGCCTTAGGTCCTGGGCTACCTGGTGGCTTAAGGCAACTGGGGCCTGGTGGCACAGGGAGGAAGACAGCTCGACCCCCAGGAGCAAGAGTCCTGCCACCACTTGCCACCCCACCCTGTTGTCCCAGCTTCACCTACTGGCTGCCAGAGACTTGGGGCCACTATTGTAATGGGAGGAGATAGAAAGATGCACCCTTGTCTTGATGCTCAGGCTCATTAGAACCTATCAACAATGACCAATGGGTGACTGATATCACTTGGAAACGTGATTGACCAGTGTCTCCATCTCGCACCTCGGTTCATGAGGGGAAAGGGGAGAAAAGCAACTTTTGAAGTAAAATCACCAGGCTGAACATTGTAACTCTGTGACTCTGTTTAATACGGGTCCCACCCTCTGCTGGTGACAGTTCAATTGCTAGATGTTCATATATTTCAATTACTGTTAACATTTAAAAAATTCTATATGCTTAGAGGAAAGAAATGGAAATTTATCATCTTATATAACAGAGAAAATCATGCATCCAAATTGTGCATGGAAAGAGCTACAAAGTCAATCAAAAGGTATTTAAACATTTACATTTCAGGGTTTAGAATTTACTTTCATCACCGTAGCATGTCAATTCCCATGTGAATTAGATGAAGTAAGTGAGGAAAGCTACAGGGATCATGAAAACCAATGCTCTGGGTGAGGTCTGAGCTCATAACCTCAGCAGTGTGACTTCCAGCACTAGCTAGTTGCAAGCCATTGCCGCTGTCTATGGTTAGCAACTTTGTCTGCTAATTGACAGGCTGATGGTTCAAACCCAACTGAAAATAGGTGGCTTTTAAGTGATGAGAATCCAGCACATTTTAACAGGCTGAAAATCTCCTCTATTCTGGTCTAGTCTCATCTGACACCTTCTGGCCATCTTCTTCCTCCTGCCTCAGTATCTTTCCTTCCCCAGTGGGGACATGCAGAGATGAGCCCTGGTCGGTCTGTGTCACAGAGAGTCTGTATCCCCAGAGCAGGAGTTTTCAAACTGTGGACTGTAAGCCACTAGGCTGTGGTGATTCTGGTCAGCACAACCGATCAGTCCCATCTGTGGTGCTGCCTGGCTAAGGCAGGTTAGTCCCGATCTGTTCTGACACTGCACTGCACCCCACCCCAGAAGCAGCCAGCAGCAGGTGTGGCTCCTAGGTTGGAGGAGGGCACTTCATCCTATGAAGTGAGCTATAGCCCACAAAAGCTTATGCTGAAATAAACTAGTTAGTCTCTCAGGTGCTACAAGTATTTCTCGCTTTCTTTAAAATTCAAATGGTCCAGTTGGTTTTGTCTTTCATTCAGCTTTGCAATTATTAGATCCCATTTAAAAACTGGAACTGAAATAACCAAAGCAAGTTAAGGAGAGAGTGACATCAGGAATCAGTGTGGGTAAAAGAATAAAGGGAAAGAACTGACTATGCAGAAAGGAACATCCCAAACTATTAGAGCTCCAACCCCCCATCCAACTAAATTCACCCCAGCCAGGCATATCAAGCAGGCCCCTGAAAAATCATCAGTCCTCTCTGGCAGTGAATGCTGCGTGTTGAGACGGAGCGATGGTGTGTGTGTCTGCTCTGCTGACATGCTGCTTTGGTACAGAATGCACCACGGCAACAGGGAGCAGAGACATGGACTCCTACAAAATAAAATCCCAGACACACCTCCAATACCACATCGAGGGTGAGCAGATGTCCCAGTTTCATAGGAAAAGTCCTGATTTTGGGTCTTTTTCTTATGCAAGCTCCTATTACCCACCCCCCCACCTTCTGTCCCAATTTTTCATACCACATCCCTTCCCCCACCTCCACATGGCAATACCTGAGGTTTGCTGTTCTCGGATAATTAGACAGGAAAATCTCCAGAAATAAAAATTCAGTCAGATGCCTGGAAAGAAAAGTGGGAAGAATTTTCAAGACTTTGACATCAATATTTCAGACCCGAGGAGAAAATGGGTCAAAAACTAAATATTTGCCAACAGAAAGATCAATGTCTGGGGAGATTTTATGTCACCATTCAACAGCTCAAAAGGAACGAGGGGAAATTGGAGGGGATTATACAGCGATAGTAAAACAACCACAGAATGGGACAGATTCTTCTTGCCTCACATTTGCATGGCTGGCAGGGAGCCCTGGCTTTCAAAGGGGAAAGGAGTGGGGCTGGAGTGATGGGGTTGGGGAATGTGATTAGCAGGTGGCGGGGGGAGGGATGCTGCGTTGGGCAGGGTGGGGGAGGGGAAGTAGCTGGGACTGGGAAATCTGGGGCTGGGTCATCTCTCAAGGGGGGTACTTGCTCCTCCCTCCCCTTTTTGAGACTTCCCATGTCCTGTTGCCAGCAGAGAGCAGCCCCCCCCGCCCCAGCCCAGAGGTATCCGGGTCTCAGGGCTCCCCCAGCCTCTGCCCATTAACCCTCTTCCCAGTTCAGAAATCACTTAGGGCAGGGGTTCTCAAACTGTGGGTCGTGACCCCTTGGGGGTCGCCGACCACTTCCACCGAAAAGCCGCCGCCGCGATCTCGATCGCTTCCACTTTCAGCGGCTTTTTGGCGGACATGCCGAGCTATTTCGGGAATAAGGGGTCGCGCCGCCATGCTGCGGAGGAAAAAGGGGGTCACTGTAAAGGTAAGTTTGAGACCCGCTGACTTAGGGGAACGATTTCCCACTGGAACAAGGACAAATCCCTGCAGGGAACAATGGGGGGGGGGGGGCAAAGCTGAGATGTGAACTGGCCACTGGTGAAGTGGGGGAGAAAATGGGGTAGGATGGGGGAGGGGAACAGAGACCTCAGGGGCGGGAGGGAAAAGGGGGGGGGTCACCCTGGATGTGGTTCGTGGCTCTCTAGGGAGAAAGGGGGCAGGACGGGGGGGTCCCCAGGGCGGGGGGGGGTCAGCGGTAAATCCGAGGGGATCTCAGCCCCCCATTCCCCCCCCCCCGCCCCTCGGGGGTCACCTGCTCTTCTCCCCCCACGTCCGGGCTGATCAGACATTTTCCACCCGCCCCTTTCCCCAGATCCCCCCCCCCCCGCCCGGTCTCACTCTCCCCCCGCCCGGCAGCCTCCCGCCCCGCCCCGCGCAGGGACCCGGGGTCTGGTCCCCCCCCAGGGCAGAGCCGGGCCGGGCGGGGGGGTCGTTGGTCTCCCGCGGGGACAGCAGCTCCGACCCCCCCGCGGGCGGGGCCCCCCCCGGGAGCAGATCCCGGCGCTGCGCGATGCCGGGTCCCCGGACACTGGGGCGGAGTCACCGCCCGGCCCCAGCCCCGCCCCCGGGGCTCGCGCGCTACCTGGAGACTCCAACGGCCCCGCCCGGCCCGGCTCCTCGCTCCCCCCCCGCTCAACGTCACTTCCGCCCCCGGGGCTCGCGCCGCTACCTGGAGACTCCAACGGCCCCGCGCGGCCCGGCTCCTCACTCCCCCCCCCGCTCAACGTCACTTCCGCCCCCGGGGCTCGCGCCGCTACCTGGAGACTCCAACGGCCCCGCGCGGCCCGGCTCCTCACTCGCCCCCCCGCTCAACGTCACTTCCGCCCCCGGGACTCGCGCCGCTACCTGGAGGCGGCGGCTCCGCAGCGGGGCGGGTAGAGCCCGGGGCGGCCCCAGGGCGGCTCCAGAGGGGGCGGGGCCGGGCGCGGGGGGGTCATGAAGGTCTCCCCGGCACAGACCCTCCTGCGCCCCCCCTCCCCAGCGCCAGGGAGCAGCAGCGGGGGAGCCCGGCTCGTCCTCCCCCTGCCCAACGTCACTTCCGGTCCCGGGAGAGTCAGGGACTACATCTCCCAGCATGCACCGGGGGCGCTTCCGCCTTCTTCAGACCAGCTACTGGAGGGTCTCCACCGGAGACTACATTTCCCAGCAGGCACGGCGCGCCGCCCGGAAGCAGTTTCCGGGCTTGCGCCTATCGAGGGGGGGAGGGGCGTCTCTCCGCTGCAGCCCTGCGCCCCCTGGCAGAGCCGGGACTGGGGACCGACAGCGGGTGAGTGGGGGGAGCGGACCCCCCCCGCGCAGAGCCTGCCCCGCCCCCCTGTAGAGCGCGCGCCCGGGCCTCCCAATCACAGCCCCGCATCACCCCCCTAGGCCGTTATATCCGTTAACGGCTCCGTGTCTTTCCCCCCCCCCCCCGCGCGGAGCCTGCCCCTCCCCTCCCCCCGTTACCATCTGTGTTCGGGCCCCGCCCGACCCCTTCCCCCATTCTCACCACCATCCCCCCGCCCGTTATATCCTTTAACGCCACCGCTCCCCCTCCCCCCCCACGTTATATCTGTTAATGGCCCTGTGTCACCCCTCCCCCGCCCGTTATATCCGTTAACGGCCCCGCTCCCCCTCCCCCCCGCCCCTTCTATCCGTTAACGGCCCCGCTCCCCCTCCCCCCCGCCCCTTCTATCCGTTAACGGCCCCGCTCCCCCTCCCCCCGCCCGTTCTATCCGTTAATGGCCCCGCTCCCCCTCCCCCCGCCCGTTCTATCCGTTAACGGCCCCGCTCCCCCTCCCCCCCCGTTGTATCCGTTAATGGCCCCGCTCCCCCTCCCCCCCGCCCGTTGTATCCGTTAACGGCCCCGCTCCCCCTCCCCCCGCCCGTTGTATCCGTTAACGGCCCCGCTCCCCCTCCCCCCGCCCGTTGTATCCGTTAACGGCCCCGCTCCCCCTCCCCCCCCGTTGTATCCGTTAACGGCCCCGCTCCCCCTCCCCCCGCCCGTTGTATCCGTTAACGGTGCCCCGTCTGCAGAGCGCAGTGACTCCCCCACAGGAGCGGCAGGTGGCGGAGCGGAGCCGAGCGGGGACGTGGGGACCGTTGTCCGGCACATCCCAGGGCGTTACCCGCAGGAGGAGGAAACACCCGGCTCCTGACCCGCTGAGGCCGGGGAAGAAGCAACGGGGCGGGAATTGCAGCGGGGGGGGGGGATTAGGTTGGAAAAGGTCCCACCTGTCTGGGGGTGAAGTGCCGGATAAATGACCTGGGGGGGGGGGGTCGGGGGACGATCATTGGCCAGGGACAGGACGTGGGGGTTGTTGAATCTTTTGGCTCCTCCGTCCCCTCCCCTCTCCTGGGACGGCAGCTTTGGCCTGGGCGCCCCGGTGCCTGTGTGAATGGATGAGGCGGGGGGGTGAAAATGTCCCCCGTGTCCATACCCTGCCCCTGAGTGCGATAATCCTTGTACCCGTCCTGCCCTGGGTCCTGATCAAATGGGTGGGGGGACATTAGACGTGAAGTTGTAAAATGTCCCTGTGGGACGTTAATAACACATCGTCCAACCCCCCCGCCCTGTCCAGACTGTGTTTGGCAAATTGACCTGAGTCCTCTCCCCAGACGTGGGGAGCAGCGGGTCTGGGCCAGGGGGGATCCCCCATTATACGTGTGAAAGGATTTCGGCCTCCTCCCTCCTACCCACGTTGCTGGTCTCATGGACTCCGGTGTCTGGATTGACACTGCAGTAAGGCCAAGGCGTGACTCTGGATTAACATGGGGGCCAGTGAGCTGAGGGAGGTGGGGTCCCTGGTTACTGTCCCCCGGGGGGGGGCTCTGTCTGTTGCTGACAGAGGGGAGGCTGCTCTCTCTCGGGTTTGAGTTTCTTGGGTCGCTCGCTGCTGCCTCCGGGGTGATCTGGGAACCCTGGGCTGAGCAGCTCGTCGGACCCCCGCAGGGGCTGTGCCACGGAAAGACCTTCGTTAAAACTCCTCGGGTGCCCAGCCGAGGGGAGAGACTTTCTCCAGTGCCTGGAACTAGCCCCCTAGGGTAGCCCCGGGCTCGGCCAACACTAACCGTGGAGCCAGAGACCCCCGGGAAAGTGCTGGGATTGGCCCAATCTCCCGGGAACCTGAGATTTCGTAGCCCCTGGGAATCTGCTCCCTGGTTGTGACTGTCCTTGAGGGGGGCCGAGAGCTGCCTCGAGCATGGTGATGTAGCTGGCCACACCTCCTCCTCAGGGAGCAAAGTGGGGGATTCAGGAAGAGAAGAAACTGGGGCAGGGTGACCAGATGTCCCGATTTTATAGGGGTAGTCTCAATTTTGGGGTCTTTTTCTTATATAGCCTCCTATTACCCCTCACTTCCTATCTCCATTTTTCACATTTGCTCTCTGGTCACCCTAGACTGGGCCCCAATGGGGTTTGCCCTTTGTGTGCCTGGAGAGTGGAGGTGTCAGGAAGGGAAGGGAAATGGGGGAATAGCAGAGATGGAGGGAGGGGAGAGAGAGACAGTGTGACATGCCACATTTCACCAACTCTCAGGACAGGAATGGGGGGGGGGGGTGAAGGCTGCTTCCCCTTACCCCCCAGAATTGGCAAAAATCTCATCATTTCTGCCCCCTTTCTCTAACTATCCAATGTGGATAGGAAATACATGTCAATTCTCTAGTTTTCTCTCAAATGTTTGGCTCATTCTCTTTTCTCCTCAGATTTTTCCCCATGTTCTGTCCACTCTCAAATTAAAATCTCCTCAAGTTTGGGATGTTTTCCCACCCATTTGATCTGCAGCAGTTTCTTGTTGTTTAGGTGGGAAATGGTGGCCTTGAGCCATTGTGGGATAGCTGCTGGAGAACTGTTAGGTTGGCACATGTAACACGGTGTTTACACATGCACTGTGTTGACTTCAGTGCATCGACCTTGGCTCAATGTTGCCTGTGGAACGGGTATTACCGTGTTGGCATAATGGACAGTTTACATGGTGGGAGATAAATTTAAGACAGAGACAGACGCAACTAAGTCCGTGCACTGCAGCTTATGTTGACCTAGCATAGATCAGGTCTTTGTAACGTAGAGCAAGCCTGGAAGGGTTTTCTCCTGATGGGAAGACCGACCTCTAATAAAGTCGCTGTTTTCTAGAGTGGCAGAGTCTAGAAAGTCAGTTTCCAGGGGAAAAAATCTGGTGGGTCCTGTGTGTGAAATGGAGAAAAGCCTCTTCTGAAATCTCTCTAATGGCTCTTTTCATCCTGACAGGCTACAGAATAACATCCGTGTTTCGCTCCGGATCGTCCCATCCTTCCAGGTGAAAGACAATGGCTGCAGCAGAGTTAGCGGAGGTACGGGATTGTCACGGGGCTGGTGGTGGGGTCTGGCTGGAGGGAGATGGGCAGTGAATGTACAGGAGGGTGGGAGCTGCTGGAGGTGGGAGAGGGCAGGGCATACCCAGGCTGGGGAAGGGGAGGGGACAAACTTGGGACAAACCTGCCGGAATTAGTTTGGATTAGGCCCCACATTGAAGGAGCCAACTCCTTGGGTTTGGACGTGGAACTTTCCCCTCTTTGTGGAACAGGAAATAACCCCCTGGCCAGGGCCACAAAAACTTCCCAGACTCCCAGGGCTGCAGCCTGAATCCCCTGACACACTTCATTATTTACCACTCTCCCAAAGTGTGTCCTCTGCAAACTTCATCAGTGATCTTATGTTCTCTTCCACGTCATTGATAAGCAAGTTCAATAGCAGAGAGCCAGTAACCGGTCCCTGTGGGACCTCACAAGAAAGACACCCATGTGACCATTTAGAGTTACATTTCGAAATGTATCAATGGGTGTTGAATCTAGTTAATGTTTATGATGTTAATTTTGTCTTGTAGTTGTTTAAGTCAAGTCTCATGTTGTACCAGGTCAAATACCTTAGAGCAGGGGTCTCAAACTCAAGTGACCATGAGGGCTGCATGAGGACTAGTGCATTGGCCCAAGGGCCGCATCACTGACACGCCGCCCTCGCTGCCTCCGGCCCCGTCCCCACTCCACCCCTTCCATGAGGCCCCGCCCCACTCCACCTCCTCTGAGTGCACAGCTCCTGCCCCCTCCCTCCTGGAAAGCACTAAGCACCACCAACAGCTGTTTGGCAGTGGGAAACCCCTGGAGGTAGGCAGCAGGGGGCACAGGGAGCTTGGCCAAAGGCTTTAAAGACATTTGGCCAAATTCAGCTCTGGAGCTGGTTTCACTAGGAGTTGTGTCTACTTAATCCACGATCTTATTTCATCTAGTTTCTAGAAATGGACAATATACTTAAATACATTGTGTTTCCATTTTGTCTCATTGTTGGACTACTGGTATATGAACTCCAAAATCCACTTTACTAGAGTTTGAAAAGTTCTAAACTCAGAAAAGTTCTAAGATCAGCAAATGATGTGTGTAACGGGGTCGGTCACTCACCCGGCGGCGCTCCCGTCTGGTCGTCTGGGAATTAGCTCTTTTTGACCCTGGAGCGCCCTCTGCCGGCTGACGTCCGCTTCTCCACACTGGCTCCGTGTCCCTCCCGGACCCCGGACCCCCTTGCTGAGGGTGCTGCACCCCTGCAGTACCCCCCTGGCCTTAGGGTCTCCCCTCCATGGGGAACCCAACACCCACTATCCCCAACTTGCCTCAGATACGGCCACTGCCAGTCACCACTGCCTCAGTCTCTCTGAGGCTGACTGCAGTCTCATGGCTACTCATCACCGGCAAGAAGGGGTCGGCCTGCTGCTCTTATCCAGCCCAGGGCTGCCCCCTTGCAACCCCCAGTACCCCGTGGGTTGGGCCTTCCCTAGGCTCAGCAAGCTGGGGCCCTCTCACTAGAGCTTAGGCTCCCTGGCTCCCAGCTGCCTTGCCCTCGCCCTGCCCTGTCCCAGTCTGGGTACTTTGATAAAGGCTCCCAGCAGCCAGGCCCTGTCTCCCTTTGACTACAGAGG
Source organism: Sternotherus odoratus (assembly GCA_032164245.1). NCBI lineage: Eukaryota > Metazoa > Chordata > Testudines > Kinosternidae > Sternotherus > Sternotherus odoratus. The sequence goes on from JAVMKO010000011.1 coordinate 4,871,527, forward strand.
AGACTGCCCCCTTGCAATCCCCAGTGGGTCGGGCCTTCCCCTCTCCCTAGAGCTCCCAGTACCCCGTGGGTCGGGCCTCTCCCTAGAGCTTAGGCTCCCTGGCTCCCAGCTGCCTCACCCACGCCCTGTCCCAGTCCAGGTACTTTGCAGCCGGGCCCTGTCTCCTGCTGCCTACAGAGTAGACTGACCTTCAGAGTAAACTCACTCTCTCTCTCTCTCTTCCTAACTCCTGCCTCCCAGGCTTTTATACAGCCTGGAATGTTTGGGGCGTGGCCACACAGCTGAGCCTGCTTTCCACTTAAGCCTGCTAGCAGGCTCAGCCAGCTACAAACCCTCTTTCCAGGGCTATTCCAGCCCTGGCCGGCAGGGAGCGGGTATCACCCCGCTACAATGTGGAATGCCTGTAGGCGGGAAAATAGACCGATTATCACCTGCTTTATGGATTGCAGTATTTTACCAATGCCTGACAACTGGATAAGATAGCACAGAACACCTTGTATGATCAGTAACAGCCCAGTGAAAATTACTCCCCAAAACAGCATTTGTAAAGAAAAAAGTGCTTCCAGGGATCTATAAAAAGCTAAGTTCGAAGTAGAGTAATTATTAATAGATCACGTACAGCAATTCTGCTTATGTACTTTAAGCAATCATGATTGGTTTGAATATTGCTGGAACAATCCACTTCTCTTCTATTGACTAGATCACCTCTGCCAACAGTGAAAGCTTTCCATTTTTGTGTAGTTTAATCAGATTCCTTTCAATCTAGTAGAGTGGAATTTGTCTTCGGTAGAAGCAGCAAAGCTTTCAGCCTCTCGAGTCTACCGATCTTTTGAGATCCATGTGGCTCCAGGGGAAAGGCTGGCTTGCCAGGGACATTTCTCAGCACCTGCACCCAGCCGGGGATCTGAGTACAGGGTAGGGGGCAGGGAGGGAAGAGCTTTAGAGACACTCCTGGCTGGGGAAGCTGAGAATACAGGGAGGAAGGAGGAGGGAATGGGGAATAGTTTTAGATCTGCACCCCCCGGCCATCTGAGAATGCAGGGGAGGGGTTCTTGCTGCAGGAGTGGCTCTGTCAGCCAGGCCATGCTCTACACAGGGATGGGAGGGAAATCTGGACCTTTTCCTGTTTCCGCCCGGACACTATTTACAACTCAAAAACCCGGATATATGGATTCTGCCCTTATAGAATCTATCCCCTCCCCGGTGCGCTACTCCAAATCCCTTTCCCAAATACTTCCCGCCCCCCCCCCCCCCCCCCCACTCCCGGCATGCTGCTCCAAAACCCTTTCCCTGCCTTGGAGAAATCAAAATCTATTATGTTAATGCTATTCCTTTATCAACCCCATTTCTGATCTTCTTAAAAAAATTCAATTAGTTTGTGAGGATCTGTTTTCCCTAAATTTATGTTGATTGGAATGAATGATAATACCCTCTTTTAATTCTTTATTAATATTCCCCTCCTCTCCCCATTATCTTGCCCTGGTTCGATGTCAGCCCTATTATCTTAGTCATCCCTTTTACAATTTTTTTAGATCTAGGGGCAACTTTAGCTTTCTTCCAGTCTTCTGGAGTTTCTGCAGTGTCCCAAGAGCTATTGAGACGCAGCATTAATGGTCCAGAGAGCTGTTCAGTCTGCTTTTTTAAAACTCTGGAATGGAAGATATCTGGAAATGCTGAGTTTAAAATGTCTGACATTAGTAGCTTCTGTTTAACATCCTTGTGAATTATTATTTTAATGAAAAGAGTGTTGTTGTCATCATAGACCTATCACAACACCATTTGCTTGATTTCCCCAAATCCAGGAGAGAAATACTCACCGAACATTTTTATTTCTTCTCTACTGTTATTATTGATATGTCTTCCTTTTCTGTCTAGTAATGGACCAATACAAATGTTATGATTTTTTTTATTGATAGAGTGAAAAATCCTTCCTTCCTGTTTCCTTAATTCTTCTGGCCAGAGATGTTTCCATTTCTTTCCTTGCTTCATCTTATTAATGCTCTACAATTTCCAGCTTCTCCTATTTTTTCATGTCGACTTCCTCTTCCTCGTGTCTGTTTATATACTATAGCTGAAATACCGGACATTGCTCGGATTATTTGTAATTGGAAACTGGGATGTAAAAAGACTACAATGTTTTTTATTAATACAAATTTTGTTTTTATTGTATATCAGTACATTCCATAAAATACTATTGTAATGCTTTATCATAAACAACATGTTTTTTAAAAAACAGTGCATTTAATTATGTTTGCGCTACACAACACTAAGCTCTCTGGTTATCTGTATTATTACATCATAACTATGTCACAGACAACAGCATGTGTTAACCTGCTGCCCAGATGATATGTGAGCTGTGTAGTTGATGTTAATGAGCTTTAAAGAATTTTACCCCTAGGGGGTGTAAGAGGTGAGATTTTAAAATATTTCAATTCTTACCGTGATTAGGACCCTAAAGCCCATAACTGTACCAAATTTCAAGTATCTAGCTGAAACGGTGTGGAAGTAGTAAGGGAACATACATACATACACCCTTTGACTTTTATATATATAGATTTTATGGTGGGGGGAAGTATCGGGATTCCTGCCAGGACTGTCTCTGACCCTGCTGGGGACTCCATTTCCTGTCTCAGTCTCTGTCTAGTCGGTGTGTGATGAACATGAAGACCCCTCGCTCCACTGGGCAGTGTGAGGGGCTCTCTTTTTCTCCCTTCAGTCTGGTGCCACCTGGCTGCTCAGGGTGGGAGTGGAACTGTGCTACCATGTCCCTCCTCAAGCTTCCACTTTCCTGTTCCTGCTCTTCTGTGAATCCTGGGGTTGTACTCAAGTACTAAGTGTACTAAGTGTACAAGTGGACCCTTGCTCTTTCAGGGGCCGGTGACCTTCGAGGAGGTGGCTGTGTATTTCACCCAGGAAGAGTGGGTTCTGCTGGACCCCAGTCAGAGAGCCCTCTACAGAGATGTCATGCAGGAGAACTATGAGAATGTGACCTCGCTGGGTAAGGATTCCCGTCCCCTCGATTACTGGAAGCAGTGGGTTTTCAAAAGAACCTCTGTAGTAATAACTCTCTACCTTTACTACTCATACATATGTAGACTGGTTTCTGTGTCCTACTCCCCTCCACCTGGGCTTACGTCCCATCCCAGGATCATTTTTAGACATACACAAATTTTAAATGACCAATGGCACAAACATTGTTTTAAAAGATCATTTTATTTAATTTATCCTTATTGGATGCATTAAAGTCCAGCCTGTACCCTTTGCTTTCTCTCCAAAGCTGTGACCTTTGGATGTGAGAATTTTGGTAATAGTTCTATGATTCCAGTACATACCTCTGTTTCCCTCACTGCTTGGCATTACTATAATCCGAGTGCAAAGACAAGGACACAGGAGGTGTTTTTGTTATACAGCTGTTGTGGGGTTCACACAGAGAGATCTCTTGGAACTAAAAGCATGTCTACACGACAAGAGCTAAGCTGAAAGTGGCCACCCGAGAATTGTTCTGTAGACGTTGCTGTGTCTAAAGTGGGGGCTAGGCTGATCTAACTATGGCTACGTCTACACTAGAGAGTTTTGTCAATGCCGTGTGTGTTGATTAAAGTGGGGTTGTCTTTGAGTGATGATCCCTCTTGTATTCCACTGAGGCTAATCCGCATGTGCCATCCTCCCGGAGCCGGACCTTTTTTAACTAGTGGTGTCAGTGGGTTCACTTGTGCGCCTGTGCGTTGCCCTGCGGTTTTGCCGGGCAACGCACTCTCAGTGCCCTCTCAATGCCGCATGGTCCAAGTCAGAGCTTCTGCTGTCCCTCAGCTGTGGTGACACATTTTCTTTATTTAGTCAGCATGTAACCCACACAATCTAAAGCTCCCACCAGCTACCCCATCCTTGTGGGTACGCAGGGACAAGGGGCCCAACTTTACCCCTCCCTGGGCTCAGGGCCAGTATTCCTTCCTAGTATACTCAGGGTGCTACAGGTCTGCAGGGCCTTTACCCAGTGAAAGAGCCTTACACAGTCCTATCCTTAAACATGTGCATGTATTACCTACAAATCAACAGAATACACATGCCAAGCATCTAATGCTCCCCCCTCCCAGCAAAGACAGCTGCGTGTCTCCTGGTGGCCAGTCAGGATCTGCTCTCGTCCAGGGCTCTGGCATCTGTGCAATACGGTCGGGCAGGGTAACAGTCCTGACACCTTTGTCTTGAGCTGTATCTCGGAATTAAGTTTCAACGAGCCTGTCTTCTGAATGCCATTAAGTAGTTCAAATGAGAATTTCTCTCATCTGTGCTTCAACCGACTATAGCGATGCAAAAACACTAGCCAATCATTTTCACTACACGGGTTCACATACCTAAGACCGCCTATACATTAGCTTTCATATTTTTTCAAAGTTAGTTAAAACTTCTCAAGGTCTATTTATCTTTATGCTTTGTTAGTGTAATACACTGTTAGGGTAGAATTGCTTAACCACCAGTAGACCAGAACTCTTTGCATATTTAAAGTACACTTTCTAACTATTTAAACTAGTTAAAATTTTGTTAATAAACGGTAGGATGTTTTCTTGTTACTATCAGAGAGAAACTGCACAAACTTCAGGCTAACTTATCCATTCTCTCCCCATTCTCATAACTTTGTGAATATCTATCTCCAATTAATAGCACTGTAGCTGTGTGATGGAGTAGGAATAGTGTGTGTGTGTGCCTCAGTTTCCCCTATGCATTTCTTAGGTTTCTATTTGAAGGAATAGGGGCTGATAGTGTAAGCAAGCAGGCAACGCCCTCTCCCCTCTCGGAAGGTATGCATACCTGAAGCTGTAATCTGACCCTAAGTGTGGGGAGGGAGGTCACATGACCTGGCTGAGCCAGGGGGGAGGAGGGGTGGGTGAGAGTTTTTGAGTCTGAAGCTAACTGGAGTAAAGCATGGAAGACAGAGGAGCTATCTGGCTCTCTGGCCCTCAAAATGGATCCAGCTGAGGGCTCATGCTCGCTGTATGGTCTGGGTTAGACCAGACAGAGGTCATCGAATAAACCTCTGTTTTACTGGCTGGCTGAGAGTCATGTTTAACTGTGGATTTGGGGTGCAGAATCCACGGGCTCCTCCAGGACCCCACCCAGGCAGGCTCGCTGGGGGAAATGCACGAAGGGGCAGAAGGTGCTGAATGCTATGAGGTCGGACCCAGGAAGGCTGAAGTGGGTACCCATGAAGCTCCTAGCTTTGGAAACAGGCTGTGTACAGTAAAGGGACCCTTCACCCAAAGTCCTGTCTGGCTTCCTAGGGAGTGGTTCCAGACCATCGCCCGGGTACTCTGTGACAAGCTGCAGCTAATTCTTTTCTATTTGTTTGCTTAAGCCAAATTCCCCTGACTCTAGTTTTGTTTCCAACATATGGTGGCTGAGCCTACAAACTGGCTGTGGGTTATGCAAAGTTCATACACAATATGGCTGAGAGTTATGTCAAGTCCAAGCCCCTCATTAGAAGGACCTGGTTGTTTTTATGTAGTAGTTTTCTTGTTTCTGAAATGTGTAGGTTCCCCTACAAACCCTCCCCCCTCATTCCTCCCCGCCCCATCTCTCCCAGGTCTGGATGCTGGATTATGACTAAGGATGGGATTCAAAGTCTGCATTTCCTGTCCTCGTTTGTTCTCCCTCAACAATGCTCTCTGTACTGCTTGCACATCCAGGTGCAGCATCTGTCTCTGCTTCCCTGCCTCTGCCCCTGTCTTAAGAAGAATCTCATGGAAGTCACCTCGGGCTGGGATTGAAGCCTGGTCCCGGAGCCCCCTGCTACATCGGACTGAGCAGTCCAAGCATGCACATCGTACTGTAGGAGCAGGATTTTGTAATTGTACTAATTGTTCTAAGAATTGATGTAAACTTCGATTTCATTCTGCTGGCCACCCTTTCTGAATAAGAGAAAGGAATTACTGTCTAACACTGGGATCCTGTTTCCCATCCGCATTACAATTAGGACCTGTTCTAAAGTTTAGTTAGTGAGACAGGGTTTTGTATAGTGTCTATGATAAAGAGATTAGAGAAGTGTTGGGGGCCTAAAGCCCCACTGTGAATTGTTTTATAAAATTTAGCAAGGCTTGATTTACGATGTATTCTGCTGAATATAAAATACCGCTGTCTGTGTACCCTGAAGATTTCTGTAAGAGATTGTTTGTGTGAATGTGTAATGCATCAGGAAAAGATAAGGCATGAAAGCCATCTCAAATGTCCAGATGGTCAAGAAAAAGTGAAAGACTTGAAAAGTCCAGGAGACCATCAGAAAACATCTATTGTATTGGATGCTAAGCATGTTAGCAGCATTGATGGCCTCAGAGGTGAGGCACCACCCCCGCCTCCCCGTCCCAGGCGAGACAAGTAGGATAAGGATGGGAAACGCAACAATAACTATCAAATAATGACAGCTGAAAACCCCAAGGTTAACACCACTTAAGGGCTAATGATCACAGGATGACATTGCAAAATGCATGGACTCAAATGGGAATTTACACCTATAAAGATGGGGTGTTTTGCATTGGAACTCTGGGTCCAGTCCTGCAAAGCCTCGGAGCACTGGATCACGACCGACAGAGCCCAGCTCCTCACTGGTGCTCAATCTAACTGGCCATTAGATTGACTCGAGCTAGAAGAGACTGGTAACTATAACCATCAACTGGCAGGACTTGTGTGTGTGACTGAAAAGCACATGCTAACTGTTGTATTATTATTAAATATGGCATATTGCCTTCTCTCTTCTAAAAGATCCCATGTGGTTTGTAGAGCATAAGATTACTGCGGAGCTTCAGTCTGGCTCCACTGGCACCAGTGATCCGGGGCTGAGCCATGAGTCTCAGAAGCACGCACATCGGCATGGCAGTAAGTCTTCCTCCAGGTTGAAGAAAGATGCCCTGCCGTCCATGAGATCTGGCCGAAGAGAGGCACCTCTCTCCAAGAGTGACAAAAAGCAGCATCACTTGCTGGAGCTGCCAGGTCCCGTTACGGACCCGCCCACCCCGGCATGGCCTCTGCGGATGTCTAGTGAATCCCCACTTCTGAGACATGTCCCCTTTCTGGCCCCAGTTCCGCCCATGGACCTGGTGCCGTTGACTCCAAGGAGACTCACAGCTGCTCCCCCCAGGGCTTCATGAAGTGTTCGCTCTGGAAAGGATGATGTTACCGTGTGTCCCGGTTCTCTCACCTACTGAGAGGCCCCGTCCCCTATATCCAACCTGCACGGACGCATTGGTACCAGGGTGGCCCTAGCACATGAGGACACTCTCCAAAAGACCCAGACTGTGTGTGCCACCCCGCTCCCAAGTGTTCCAAGTCTCTATTCTCTCATCCTCTGCTCAATTCCCTAGTGATTCAGGCTGCTATGGAGTTAGCTAACCAGTCCCCATGCTCCTCCCCAGCAGACAAGGCAGGCAAGAGACTGGATCTTACGGGTTGAGAAGTTTTCTCCTTGGAGTGGATCTGAACTGCCTGACCGTGATGGCCAAATGAAACTTCTTACAGTTTGGACATCTGAGCAGGATTGTGTCCAGTTCCTATCAGGTCCATAGAAAGGCAAGGGGGTTGCAAATTCCATCCTTCAGGACGTAGTTGATTCAGCAGATGCATCCTTGGGCATTTTGGCAACTGCAGTCGTCATGAGGAGGAAATCCTGGTTTCCTCAGAGAAGTGCAGAATACAATCTAAGATCTCCCTTTTGATGAATCACACCTCTTCAATCAAAAGACTGATGACTCCTTGCACTCACTGAAAGATTCCAGAGCCACTCTGCTATCTTTAGGCATGTATACATCAGCACCAAAGCAAACTTTTGATCACCTGCTGTCTTCTCACAGTGTTACAGAATCTCCCGTTTTACCAACAGACCTATGACCTCCTCAGAAACATCCTGTAATACACAGAGCCCCTCCCCCTGTTCCGACAGTGCAGTCCTCCGCACAACACTTTCTGTGCGTAAGCTATATTTCTGAATACAGGTAGAGAGCTGTCTCACTTGGCCTGCATCCCAGATCACATGCGTTGAATGAGAAAGGGCAGCTTCACTTCTTTGGTGTACATCGGGCCCTAGTCTTTTACCTACAAAGGACAAAGCCATTCTAGAGATCTGCCTGGCTATTTGTTGCCATAGTGGAGAGAATGAGAGGGCAGGCTGTATCCACCCAGAGAATCTCGAAGTGGGTCTTGGGGTGAATTGAGCTCTGCTATCAATTATCAGGATGGTCCGAACTGGTAGGATATGGGCCCCTTCCAAGAGAGTGCCAGCAATCGGCCATGTGGAGAGGAGTACTCATCTTTTCTTCTCCTTATGTGATAGAGCGTGGTTCTGTGGCTGACAGCTCATTCGGTGCAAAGCTCCTCTGCTGCACAGTTGTGTCATCTTGTTATCCCCCTCCACCTATCTAGGAACTGCTTGTTACTCCCCCTTGGTGGAATACAATAGGGACCATCATTTGAAGAAGAAAAGGAGCTTTGTCTATGGAGTGGAAACATACCGGAAGACATTGTTTCGAGGAGTGGCATGTGCAATTGCCCTTTTTTATGCCTGGACTTCCATGTAGGCTTTGGTCTTGCTTACTCTTGCCTGGGAAAGTTTTTTGTTTAAACACCTGCATGTTCAGCTAGTGTGATTTTGGAATGTTGGAGGAGTCGTTATCTAATTCGAGTGGACAGCTGCTTCTCCTAAATCTATGGGACACTAGAAAGGAAGTTGTAAGCACTGATAAGTGTTGGGTACCTAAAATCAAAACAGGCATAATTAATGGGCTTGTTTACTGCAAATTCCCACATAGCCTAAGTGGATTTTAGGTGTAAATAAGCCCCAGAAACACTGGTTCAGTGAACTTTGATGCAGACCTGAGATCAGTGCATCGTTTTGGCCTGGGGGGTCCCTCCGTCTTTGCCTCCCAAGTTCCTGAAGACTGAAAGGAGGAGTGTAAGATTATATCCTTTCTTAGTAGAATTGGCTTGCTTGTCTCTTTTATTTCCCTGCTATGCAATAAATAGCCTGAATTCTTCCTCATTTGCGTGCTTATTGCCCCTATATCCTACGAACCTTACTCAATTGGCAATAAAGTCTAGTACGTTATTCCCCTAATCTAGAAGTGCTGCTCTATGTAGGGGATCTGATAGAAGTCTATAAAATCATGAGTGGTTTAGAGAAAGTGAATAAGGAAAAGTTATTGACTTGTTCTCATAATAGAAGAACTAGGGGCCCACGAAAGCTTATGCTTCAAAACTTTATAGTTAGTCTTTAAGGTGCCACAGAACTTTGTTACCAAATGAAATTAATGGAGAGCAGGTTTAAAACAAATAAAAGAAAGTTCTTCAAACAGCACACAATCAACCTGTGGAACTCCTTGCCTGAGGAGCATGTGAAGACTCTGACTATAGCATGGTTTAAAAGAAAACTGGATAAATTAATGGAGGTTAAGTCCATTAATGGCTGCTAGCCAGGATGGGTAAGGAATGGTGTCCCTCGCCTCTGTTTATCTGAAGGTGGAGATGGATGGGAGGAGAGAGATCACTTGATCATTGTTCATTAGGTTCACTCACTCCAGGGCACCTGGCATTGGCCTCTGTCGGTAGACAGGAGATTGGGCTGGATGGATCTTTGGTCTGACCCAGCATGGCCGTTCTTATGGTCGGCTGTTTGTCAGCATCCCAGGTTGGGAGCTACAACAGCAAAGCATTGTGAAGCACCCAGAATCCAGGGCAGGTGGTGACACAATGTTTCAGGGGTCTGGGTTGCACCCCCAGAATGTTCCACAAGTCCCTCACAAATTAAATTGATCTTGCTTGTTTTCTGTCACTTGTGCAGGGTTTCCAGTCTCCAAACCTGATGTGATATCCTGGCTGAAACGAGGGGAGGAGCCCTGGGTCCCAGACCTGCAGAGCTCTGAGGAAAGAGAGACCCTGAGAGATGCCTGCACAGGTGAGGAATCTGTTAAACCAACACAAAATGCATCCCTGAATAGGGAAACATTTGGGATTCCTACAAAGCCCTTGGGAGCTCTCTGAGTTCAGGATTGTTTTCAGGAGATGTGGCATCCTCATGGCAGACTTCACTCTCGGATTCCTAACTGTCCTGATTCGTGCCTGATAGTAGGTCCTTCCCTAATCTACTTTCTCCCTGAGTGTTTGGTTGAGATTTAGACCCAGAATTGATTCCCTCCTCTCTCTCCTTTGGGGAAAGGTTTGGGGGAGATTCAGCTCTTTCTTTGCTTGACCTTTCCATCACTTACTGAATGTTGCTCCCACCTTTCTTCCATTCCTCTCTCTGAGGTTTTCTTTTTCTCTGGCAAAGGGAGTGACCTCTCTCTGGTTTCTCTCTCTATCCTATCAGATAATGGGATGGTGAATGAGAATGAGGAGAATCCTCAACAAGACGATGCTGAACAAGAAGAACCACATGGCACATTATCAGAAAGATCCAAAGGGAATGTTTCCTGGAGTTGTGCACATGCAAACACCTGTGAGACTCCGCACAGACCAGAGAAAAAGTTCAGTGGAGGCTCCGACCTTATTGGACATGAGAGCATCAACGCTGGAGGAAAACTCTACATCTGTCCGGAGTGTGGGAAAACTTTCACTCGGTTCTCTCACCTTAAACGTCATCAGAGAACCCACACAGGAGAGAGACCGTACCCGTGTCCTGAGTGTGGGAAAAGCTTCACTCGGCTCTCCCACCTTGAAGTTCATCAGAGAACCCACACAGGAGAGAAGCCATACACGTGTCCTGAGTGTGGGAAAAGTTTCACTCAGTGCTCCATCCTTAAAGCTCATCAGAGAACCCACACAGGAGAGAAACCCTACACTTGTCCTAAGTGCGGGAAAAGCTTCACTCACCGCTCCCACCTCAAACATCATCAGAGAACCCACACAGGAGAGAGACCGTACACGTGTCCTGAGTGTTGGAAAAGCTTCATTCAGCTCTCCCACCTTAAACGTCATCAGATAATCCACACAGGAGAGAGACCGTACACGTGTCCTGAGTGTTGGAAAAGCTTCATTCAGCTCTCCCACCTTAAACGTCATCAGATAATCCACACAGGAGAGAGACCGTACACGTGTCCTGAGTGTGGGAAAAGCTTCATTCAGTGCTCCAGCCTTGAAGATCATCAGAGAACCCACACAGGAGAGAAACCGTACATGTGTCCTGAGTGTGGGAAAAGCTTCACTCTGCTCTCCTACCTTAAACGTCATCACATAATCCACACAGGAGAGAAACCCTACACTTGCCATGAGTGTGGGAAAAGCTTCAGTTGGAGCTCAGAGCTTGTGTCACATCAAAAAATCCACACAGGAGAGAAGCCCTAGTCATGCCCTGTGTGTGGCAAAAGCTTCTGTCTAAGTTCACAGATTATCCCACATCAGAGAATCCACGCAGAAGAGTAACACTATACTTGTATTCAGTAGGCTGCCTAAAGATTTTTATGTTTCTTCTTTGGGAAAACTTTGAACGGGTCTCCATTCTCTTGGGAGAGTGAGGGATCCTTACATGTCCCTTGGAGGGTGGAGTCCAGGCTGCCCCACCCCTCTTGCTGGAAGTGCATGGGTGTCACTTACTGAAATTATCTGGGATCATATAGCTCATTGGTGCAACCAAGGTCCTGTAGGCGCACCAAATCTTAGGTAAAGGGGGTCATATAAGGTGTGTACGGACAGGTTATGGTCTGCTGATTATGATTATCTGTATGGGTGTATCTTTTTTGTAGCTAAAGTTATGAATATTGGCTGTATTTCAAACTTCTGCTTTTCTTCTGGGTGAAATCTTAAATAAGTTGTTGTTAGCTGGGCTGGCCTTGTTGGCCCATTAAGGACCATCAGCTACAGAATGGATTCATTGAGAGAGGGCGGACACACCCTGTGTCTTAGCGAGGGGGCAGGGATTGCCATGTGACTCAATACTCCATTTTGCTGCACAGCAAAAGACAAAGAAAATTCCTGCACCTGGGGAAAGGTATAAAAGCTGCTTGAGACCCTCCATCTTGGTTGTCAGTTTCCAGTCTGCAGTCTTGTTCCTACCTCTGGATGGGATTTTGTTTCACACAGAAGCTTGAAACAAAAGACTGAATGACCCATCCATGTTGTGGATGTATTCCGGAGACTATAATTTAAACCTGCAGTTTATTCTACCTTTGCTGCAAACCTGAACCAAGAGATTTGCCATTACTGCATGTAATTAATTTCTTTTAACCATTCCTATCCGTCACCTATGCCTTTTTCCTTGCATAATAAACCTTTAGATTTTAGATTCTAAAGGATTGGCAACAGCGTGATTTGTGGGAAGATCTGATTTGTATATTGACCTGGGTCTGGGACCTGATTCTTTGCAATTGGGAAGAACCATTTTCTTATTGGTGTATTAGTTTTCATAACTATTGGTCCCCAGTACAGGTGGCTACTGGTGGTGATACTGGGAAGCTGGAGTGTTTAAGGGAATTTCTTGTGTAACTTGTGGTTAGCCAGTGGGGTGAAACCAAAGTCCTTTCTGTTTTGCTGGTTTGGTGCCTTACAGGTGGTGAAACCCCAACTTTGGGCTGTAGTTGCCATTTTGGAAGCAATTTGCCCTGATTTGGCATTCTCAATTGGTCCCACCAGGAACAGCACCATCACAAGGAGTGTGGCTGGAAGTATAAATGGCGGTCCCTGCAGCTCAGTGGGGGGAAGACCAGATGAGGGGAAGGATGCTCTGTCTGCTGGGTGGCAACCTGGGGAGACCCAACCACCAGCTGCACCCCTGTGAGCCCAGATCCCGGCCTTCCATAGACTGTAGTGTGTGTGCTGGCTGCCTGAGCCAGCCCCCTATAGACTGCTGTATTGGCTGTCTGCACCCCTGTAAGCCCTGGCCCCAGCCACCCTAAAGAATGTAGTGTATTTGCTGGCTGCCTGAGCCATGCCCAGGCCAGAGCCAGCCCTGAGAAACTGGTTGCTTCCTGGCTATCTGGGCTCTGTCCCGGCTCCAAGCAACCCAAGAGTCTGTTCCAGGTTACCCTGTGGCACTATCCCGGCCCTGACTAAGGGCCTGACTGGGCCTAAGTGGCTGCCCGACACTGCTGAGGGACACTGGACTGCTGCACCGACTCTGGGCCTGGCTGGTTCAACCTGGCCCGAGCGGCCTCCCTCCACTTGGCAGAGTGACAGGCCCTTACAGGTTCACCCAGAGAGATCACTTGGAACTAAAAGCATGTCTACGTTACTAGCGCTACATTGAAAGTGACCAGCCAAGAATTGTTCTGTAGACCTAGCTGTGTCTAAAGTAGGGGCTAGGCTGATCTAAGTATGGCTACATCTACACTAGAGAGTTTTGTCAGTGCCATGTGTGTTGATTAAAGCAGGGTCTTCTTTGAGTGATGGTCCCTCTTGAATTCTGCTGAGGCTAATCCGCATGCGCCATCCTCCCAGAGCTGGAGCTTTTTAAAACAGTAGTGTCAGGGGGTTCACTTGTGTGCCCTTGAATTGCCTTGTGGTTTTCCCTCTCACCACCGCCTGGTGCAAGTCAGAGCTTCTGGTGTCGCCTCAGCTGTGGTGATGCTGTGGTGATGCATTTTCTTTATTTAGTCAGGATGTAACCTACATGATTTAAAACTCCAACCAGCTACCCCGTCCTTGTGGGTACACAGGGACAAGGGGCCCAACTTTACCCGTCCCTGCGCTCAGGGTCATTTTCCCTTCCTAGTATACCAAGTATGCTAGAGGTCTGCAGGGCTCTTGTCCAGTGGAAGAACCTTACACCGTCCTATCCTTAAACATGGGCGTGTATTTATTAGCAACAAATCAACAGAACACACACGCCAAGCATCTAATGCTCCCCCCTCCCAGCAAGGACAGCTGGACATCTCCCAGTGGCCAATCAGGATCAGTTCGCGTTCAGGGCTCTGGCTTCTGCGCAATACGGTCGGGTGGGGTAATGGTCCTGGCACTGTTGGTCTTGAGCTGTATCTCGGAGTTATGTTCCAACAAGCCCGTCTTCTGACCCCCATTACATAGTTCAAATGAGGATTTCTCTTCTCTCTGTTTTAACCAATGATTTTATTAAAGACCTGGTGATGCAAAAACACTAACCAGTCATTTTCACTATACAGGGGCATGGTTAGACTGGTGCTTTGCAGCGCTAAAACCCTCCAGTAGCGCTATAATTTCGTACCATACACACTTCAAAGTGAGATTTTGCACATATACTCACTGTTTAAAGCACAAGTATTAAACCTCCTTTTCGAGAGTCAGAAGGCTTTAAGCGCTAGCATTGTAGTGCAAGGTTGGGAATGTGGACACCCATGGGATCTCTTGCATGCCTCCCAGCCATGTAAAGCCATCAACAAGCCATCTAAGGCCATCAGCAAGCCATTAAAGACAATCAACATGCCATGTAAGGCAAATGACGTGAGGTGTTGTTTTGTAGAGGGCATGAAAAAAGCGGAAGTAGCTTTGCAGTTTCTGTCTAACAACTCACACAGCAAATAACCAGTGAAAATGCTTGCGGACGGAGCTTTTTGTCTTAAATACAGAGCCTGTCAGCTTTCGCTAAGGAAAACTCACTGACAGCCTGATTTTCTCTCCCTGCGAACAACTTCCCAGTTTCCCCTCACCCCCTCCTTTGCAAAGCACGTTGCACCCAGCTGAATGCTGGGATACCTGCCCTATCCCGCTACTGTCACTGCCGCCAGAAGCGCTACAAATGTATCCATTCTTTAGTGCTACAGGGTTTGAATCTGCACAGGCTCTAGCGCCATACCTATTGCGTTACATTGGGAAGTTCTACAAAAAAACGCGCTATAATCTCTAGTCTAGCCATACCCCAGGGGTTCACGTACCTAAGACCACCTACGCATTAACTTTTGTGTTTCTCAAAGTTAGTTAAAACTACTCAAGGTCGTCTTATTTTTATGCTTTGTTATTGGAATACACTGTCGGGGCAGAATTGCTCATGCAGCAGTAGACCAGGACTCTTTGCCTATTTAAAGTACATTTTCGAACTATTACAATTTCTTCAGCAATAGGAAAATGTCCTAATTTTTATTCTCTGAGAGAAACTTCGGAGACCTAAAGCTAACTTCTCCCTTCTCTCCCCATTCTCATGACTTTGTGAATATCTCTCTCCAGTTGGTAGTGCTGCAGCTCATACTTTTCTGTCTGACAAGGCCAAATTCCCCTGATTCTGTACTTTTGTTTCCAATTTATGGTGGCTGAGCCTACAAGCTGGCTGTGGGTTATGCTAAGTCCGTATATTATATTTAAAGTACTGCACAGGACTTTTTCAAGGGGGAGGAGGTAAAGCACCACTTTTATTAGTAATACATGTATTAATTAACACTGTATCATATGCATATGATGTATATTACACTTATGCACTTACATACACTCACAAGCACACATCATCTTGTTGTTAAGAATCAGAGAGGTAGCTGTGTTAGTCTGGAATAGCAGAGGTAACAGAGATTCCTGTGGCACCTTAAAGACTAACTACAGTATTGAAGCATAAGATTTCGTGAGCGATAGGTCACTTCATCAGATGCATAGAATTGAACGTAAGTAAAATGCATTTATACACACAAAGAAAAAGAAAAAAAAATAAAAAAAGAAAAAAATTGTACATTAGCATACCAATTCTAAGAGGGCTGTTAAATGTAGATGGTCCAGTATCACGAGGAGGAAGATACACCCTCTGAAATGGAGATCTGTAGTCAGTAACTCAGGAAATGCAATTAATTACTGGAATGAGAGAACCAATCTGAACTTCTGTTGAGCCCTTGGTTTATGGTATCAATTTGAAAATTAATTCCTGCAAGTGCTTCCATGTTGCCTTTTCCCAATCACCTTCCTCTCCTGCAAGTGTTTCAAAGTTTATTCTTTGAGGACCTGTGGTTTTTCCTGGGACTGAGGTGAGGCAGTTCCCAGAGTCTCCTCCTTCCCTTTTTTTAAAGATGGGCACTACATTAGCCTTTCTCCAGTCATCCTGGACCTCCCCCGTTTGCCAAGATGTTTGAAAGATAAAGCCACTGGCTCTACAATTACATCAGCACCTTTGCTGCAATGCATCCGGCCCCATGGACTTGTGCTCGTCCAGCTTTTCTAAATGGTCCAGGATCCCAACACCGGAACATTGCACCCGGGGGGTGGGGAGAAATCATCTCTCCCCCCATCCGTAGGCCCCGGGACTCGGCTCAGCATGGGGGGTGGGGAGGGACAGGAGGCCGTTAATGGACGTAACGGCTGAGGTGGTTAGGTGGGACTGTGAATGGGGGTGGGGTCAGGCCGCATGCTCTATGGGGGGCAGGGCAGGCTCCGCGGAGGGGTCCCACTCCCCGCACTCACCTGCTGTCGGTCCTGGCTCTGCTCACGTGCGCAGGGCTGGCAGTGAGGAAATTCCCCTCCCCCACCCACGCTCACTGCACCTGCATGGCAGCTGCTGCCCGGGGGCACGCCGGGCCTGCTGGGAATTGTAGTGTCCAGTTGAGCTCGCGGCCACCGTGCTCAGTGACTCCTTGTGCGAGGGCGGTAGGGGTGAGGCAGGGTCTGACCTTCGACCTAGTGATGCTGCTGAGCCCAGGAAAACCAGGAGAACCCTCGGCCGCACTTGGCCACACCCCTTTCTCCTATGCACCACCCTGTGCTCCTCCCCTTTCCTGCTGGTCCCGCCCCTGATCCTCCCCTCCCCAAAACCCCACCCCCGGGTTAGGACAACGGGAGGCGTTGCTGCCCCATTCCGGCTCTTCTGTGAGAGCAGAGCCGGAGTGACTCCAAATCCATGGGGGTCCGCTGCTTCCTCCCCCCCCCCATGCATACCCGGCCGGGAGGGGAGCCGGGGACCCTGCTGAAGCCTGCCCCAGGCCGGGGGGGACCCCAGGAGCTGCCAGAGGAGCTGAGGTTACCCCAGGGGGACTAATGGGGAGGGGCAGATGGGGGTCACAGATCTGGGGGTGGAACTGATGGGGGGAGGGCGAGGATTGATTTGGGGGTTGGGGGATTGATGGGGTGGGGGTTGTGTAGAGAGTCCAAAAGTCTCCTGACTCCAGGGGTTCCTAGATTTTGGGGACCCTGCTCCCCCAGACAGCCTCAGAGTGCAATCCCCCCTTTGTCCATTAAATGCACCAATTTATCCAACACCCTTAGAGAGGTGGGAGGTAAAGTGGGGCTGGGGGGGAGCTGAGAGTTTGGGGACCCCCCATGTAATGGGGTCCCGACCTCCAGTTTGGGAACCCCAGATTTACTCCCTACATGTGGGGGAGGGGCGGCTAATTCCACCCACTTAGGGAGAGTTCAGACACCAAACCCCCAACAGGCTCTTTTAAAAGCCCACATGATTTGGAGGATCATTGTCTGGGTGTTTTGGGGTTGGCTCGGGGGTTTTGCCCCATCTCAGTGGTTGGATTTTCCCCCGGGCGGGTCCCTGCGAGTGGCGGGAAGGGGAGTCGCCTGTGGGTGCTGCCGACGGGGGTCATCTCCCCACTCGGGAAAGCCTGATTCCCCCCTGTGTGTGGGGGACCCTGAGAGATGTACCGGGAGAAGCTCCGGGCGTTTCCCTGACCCCATCCCTCTAGGTGCGGTTCCTGTCTGGCCCGAATCACCCCGGGCTGGGGGGGTCGGACACCTGCGTCTCCCCACCCCAATGTAGCCAGGCCACGCCGCAGAGAAACCTCTGGAGAGCTGGGAGCATCCAGGGCCGGCGCCAGGGGGTCACATCATCTGTCTACAGGGCAACATTTCTTAGCACCCCCACCTCTGCACCCATCCTGGGATCACCTTGAAACCCGCCGGTGGCAAGGGATGGGCCGGGGCCACGGCAGAGGGGATTTGGGGTTCCTAAAAAACTCCCCCCGCAAAGTTTCCGAAAAGTGCCCAACACCTGTTAGCTCTGGGGAGAAACACTATTCACAATCGGTGTAAGATGAGCAGCCATGTTCGTCTGGATCTGTAACTAAGATGAGGGAGACTTGGGGCCCCTTAGAGATGAACAAATTTATTTCAGCCTCAGCTTTCGTGGCCTACGGCCCACTTCATCAATCACATGTTCAAAGTGTCCCCCCCATGAAGAGTTAAGCTCTCCAGAGCGGCTGGAGCTGGACAGGGCATGGGTAGGATTTATGGGGCCCTACGCAGTATGGTGGCGACAGCCACCCGGGGGCAGGGGAGAGGGAGGGACAGCAACAGGCCCGGCCTGGCTCGCGGTGCCAGAGATTCGCGGTTCCCCACAGACACCCCCAGACTGTCTCCCTCCCACACCCCGGACATGCTGAAGTGACCTCAGTCAAAGCACCGGACGTGGGAATAGGAAACGTCAGGGACGGGGGTGTTGCTAGGCCTGGAGGTTTGTCAGAGATTGATTTGAAAATCCTTTGTGGTCGGGGCAAGTCGGTGTCTGGTGGACACAACGTGAAATGTTGTGGGGTCCGTGACGCAGCTTTTCTCTGTCTGACGTTTTCTTTCTCAGTGTTTCTAAGCTGATTTTATCTTTGAAACCTTTATCTGCAACCTTCAGACCATACAGATCCCTTCCTCTTGAACACACTGAAACAAAGACCTGGTTTGAAACCCATCAGCCACAGGGGTTTACCGTGTTCATGACAATGTTCACTGCTATTAGGAAAAGGAAAACACTAATTTACGGTATGCTATTTCCATGACAATGGACGTGTTTGTGAAACTTTACCAACATTCAAAAGATGTTTCCAGAGATTTTAGGGATAACAAGGGATTTTATGTCTTCCTTGTTTTTGCTGGAGGGGTCTCTTAAAACGAGTTCATCCGATAGTCAGGGGTAAAAGACTCCCATGAGCTGCGCTCCTATCAACGTAGCTAACGCCGCTCGTTGGTACTGCTGTGCGGTCTGGAGTGTAGACAGGATCCTAGCGTTGTCCTGGAGAGTTCTCTGAAAACATCCGCTGGAGGTGCAGCGAGGGTCAGAAAAGTGACCAGAGCTGGAGATCCTAGGGACAGGAATTGATAACGGGAGAGGAAATATCCTATCACCTCTCCCTAAATCTGGTCATCCCGTCTCCAGACAGATCAATTACACATGGGAAAGGTGCAGAGACAGGCAGCAGACATGACGAGGGGTCTGGGACAGCGTCCGTGTGAGCCGGGTTTAAAAAATGGGGCTGGGGGAGTTTGGAAAAGAGATGACTAAGGGGGGGCGGGATGGGGGCTGTTAGGACCGGAAGACATTGTGACGGGCACCCACTAAGAAGTGTAGTTACGCTTCTGACTCAACTCCAGGAGAGTGCATGGTGGTATTATCTGAGAATTACCTTGCTGTTATCTGTGTGTTTGGGAACCAGTTCCCAGCTGCATGAGTGTTTATCCCGTCTGTGTGAGAATGAATGAGTGGGAAACCAAATGGGGAAACTGAGGCAGGACAGCGTGTAACCAATCAGCTTGTTGCTTGCAAATGAGATATGAGTATGTATGAGATGCAAATGTGTGAGTGTACTTAAGCCCACTCCCGTATTTGCTCATGGGCTTTCTTCCTTCCCAGCTACTGCTCCGTAGTGCCGGGTACTCCTTCTGTGGTCGCGCTGATCTGATAAGCCCTCTCAGCGCTGAGGACCAGGACCTTCCAATAAACTCACCTACTTTATTTACTTAACCACCTGTGTGTGCCTTGTCTCGCAATATCCAAAGTACCTCACTACAGGGACCTAGGAACGGCTGAGCAGAGAGAGTGAACAGGGGATAGTTATTTATCATGTCATGTGACATGGGGCCGGGGGGGCACCCAATGACATGAACAGACGACAGGTTTAAAACAAAGGAAGAATTTCTTCACACAATGCCCAGTCGACCCTTCTCGTGATGTACGATGGGGTCCAAAACAGAAGGTCATTTCCTGGAGGATGGATCCATTGGGGGCGGTGAGCCAAGATGGTCAGGGATATGGCCCCACTCTGGGGGGGTCCCTGAAACCCCCAGAGCCCAAAGTAGCCGACATGGGCCACTGTCAGGAGACAGGATACGGGGCCGGCTGGACTCTCGGTCGGATCCATGGGGTGGGTTTTATGCTCGGCTACAGATAATATTTCTCTGGGGGGTTGGGATGTTTTGCTGGCTGTTGGATCAGCAGCTTTGAGACATGGCTGAATGAAAGAGGAGATATCTGGCCTCTTTAGAAAGATGTGTGTGTGTGTGTGTGTGTGTGTGTGTTCCTCTGTCACAATAGAACCATTCCGATGTCCACTCATAGTGGCAATGCCGTTGTCAATGCGGCAGAGTGAAATCTCATCTCTCGTCTCCTTTTCTTCCCTCCAGACGCTTGGCCCCCTGACATGGAGCGGGACTATTGGAAGAGGCTGTTGTCCTACACAAAGGGTGAGGTTCAGGTGGTGGGTTATATTTATACTAAGAGAAAATTCTGATATGAAAACTTCTTTGCTAAAGTCGCGTGATCACGACTCAAACCCATGCTGATCACCAGAGACCTTGTGAGCAACCAGCCCCCAAATACCTTATCTCAGCCCAGCTCAATTAAGTTTGATTAAAGATCCCTCGATGGTTTTGTCCCTCTCTGTGTTTTAATTAAAACACAGTTTATGTCAGTAAAGTCTTCCAGGGAAGTTAAAGCCAAATCCAGTCATCATCTCCAGCAGCACTGGTCCGGTTGGGTGGCTTTCTAGGGAGGGGTCTCTTATTAGGCAGGAATATCAAGAAAGTCCAAAGTGTGTCTCCCACCGAATGCCGTGGCATGGCCAGTGATCACGGGGGCACCAAAAGTTTCAGGGGTCTGTTGGAGGGTTTTCCCTTTCCCCAAGCCGCAGTCGGACCCAGAATCCCGACAGCGGCCTCATGGCCCGGGGCACACTCACACCAAGGAAAATGAATTGTTTAGCTAATGAAGTCATTTTGGGCACAGATTGGTTATTTAAAAATATTATAATTGATTTACCTCGATGCTCTCTCTGGAAATTAGAAGATCTTCCCCCCATATTTATTTGCAAAAAGATATAACAATATTATATAGAAGGGGAAGAATGAGACAATTGTGGCTCTTACAGCTGACCAGAGGGAAGAATGGTGTGTAAAATTTCCAACAGTCTGGACCAAATGAAAATGGAATGTTGAAAAATAGATGCTTGTGTTAGAATTGTAGGTGAATGGGGACCCCTCCGAAGCAGTATCGGTGCCCCAGAGAAGCTGAGAGCAGCTGGTGCAAATCATTAATGACCTATTCTATAGCAACATCTTTAACCACAAATACACTCTCCTCATGGTCCAGCCAGAAGGGAAATGAGCAGGAATTCTTGCTGTTCACCATGGACACACTTACACAATGGCACAGCAGTGAGTGTGTTGTGGAATCTGGTCTGAGGAAACAATTGGAAGCGATCACTCAGTGAGAAAAAACTAGAGTGTCATGAGATGTCTGAGTCAAGCCACTAGTTGTGGCCGAGTGGTTAAGGCGATGGACTAGAAATCCATTGGGGTTTCCCTGCACAGGTTTGAAACCTGTCAACTATGGCAGATTATCTGGACTTTCAGTGTTTGAGCATCCTTTGCATCAATGATAGCTATTTCTTGTCTCAGGCTATGTCTAGACAGCAGAGTTATGCTGCTTTAGTTGAAGTGTTTTAATTAAATACCATGCATTTTGTGTCAACAGAGCATATCCACTCTAGCAGCTCTTGCATGGCCCCAGAGAGCAGCGCACCGTGGGTAGCTATCACACTGTGTAATGCTGCAGGGTGCTTTGGGAAGGGTTTACAATGGCTCATGGGCCAGTACAGCATCACATGATGCAGGTTTCTCTATCCCATTGTTCCATGGGCATCCTACTACATAGCCAGCTGCTTTTCAACTCAAGTGTGTGCGGCAGGGCTGTGTATGTGTGTGAGGAGAGACAATGTGTGTGTTGCGGAAGAGTGAATGTGTCGGCACACAGTCTCTATGTTCAGGCAGCTGCTGGAAGCACCCAGTCCTGAGGCAGGGGGAAGGGGACAGCCTGACATCAGCTCTCACTGGCTCAGCACAGCACAGCGATCTCTGTAACACTCACTCTCTCCAACCCCCTTTGGGGATCCAGCAGGACAGGGGAAGGCAGCAGGTGATTCTAATTCTTATGCGGTGTGTGTGTGTGTGTGTGCACACGCGCAGGGGAGAAACATGCTCAGAGGCCTTTATTCTCCAGCCTGGATGCCAGCAAGTTGCTCCTTCAACCCCTGACACAAAAAAGGCTCCTCTAGGAAATGCAAAATCCTGAAGAGAAAAGGTAACAGCCAAGACACAGTTATCTAATCTCTTAGTGAATATTTCATCACCTGACCAGGGAATTGAACCTGTCCTGTGAAATTGAAAGTCTGATGGTTGACCAACTGAGCTAGTCAGGTTTATACATGAAAAAAATAACAAGTTGGTGCATAGGAGAAACTGGTCAAGAAAAAGTGAGCAGGAGACTATAGGTGAACCCTCCTGCTCTCTCTCTCCCTGGCCCTAGCCTGGCCTGGTATTAGAGCTAGTGAAGAAGAGGGGCAGGTATCAACATCTTCCAGCCTTGTATAGCTCTGCAAGAATCAGGCACAATACAGAGGTACCCACCTGCAAGTGCCAGATGGTTGGATTGTCTAATGCAACCTGTAGACGTCCATGGCACACAGGGATATAAAGTTAAGTGACCATCATCGTCATCTCAAAGGGATGAAGATAGGAAGGTTCACCATTGACTGAGAAGTTACATACAAATAAATATCATGGGCTATTCACCACGTGGCTGGTTTGAGATCCATTTCCTCCCAGTTCTCCTACCTAGGGGGTTTTCCTCCCCTTCCTGGGTCTCCCCAGGCCCTGTTGCCAGCAGGGAGTGCCCCCCCACCAGCCCAGCAGTGTCTCTGTCTCTCCCACAAAACTCTTCTCCGGCTCCGGGAGAGGCTCCAATGGCACCGCATGAGTTACAGCATCCAGCATATATTTGCAGCCCATCTCTGCCTCCCCCTGCCTTCCGCTGCCAGAAGAGTCATGAACTACATCTCCCAGCCTGCCTGGGGGTGCTTCCCCCCTCCTCAGCCCAGATAAGGGAAGTTCCCCAGGCCAGGCTGACCCTTCCCCATCTCTTATCCTCTCCAAGGCAGCACCTCTCAGGAAATGCATCTCCCAGGCTTTCCCCTGCAAAACAAAGTTTCCCTGGGCTGGGGAACAGGCAGGGTGCCTGTGACTGGCTGGATCTCACCAGGGAAGGAGCAGGGGAAGAGGCTGGTTTTGCCGAATCATTAAATTAAGGAGACCCCAGAGGCAAATGCAGCCACTACATTTCAGTTCAGCTTTGGAGATATGACACATGGACAATCACCTGCCTAGAACGTGTCTAAATCCCCTGGGCACAACACTCCCGTGCACAGCTTGTGAGCTCAGCAAACTACAGAAAGCAGCCCTGTAAATGAGTCATGGAGACACTTGCCTCCATATCAGAATAGCACAGCGGAAGTGTGCTGGGCCCCTAACCCCCCAGTCAATGGATTTTGCCTGCCTTTATTTGCTCCCCATAGAAAAGAGGAGCAAATTCTCTCCCTGTTTACATTTCCACAGCAATTAAAGGAAGAGCTAAAGCCCCAGCAGAGCCTTATCCCACAGAAGCCTTAGCCCACTCCTGTCAGACCAGAGATGTGCTATGACTCCAATCATGTGGGTTCTTCTACAGCAGGGTCTTTTTTTTCCTGGCCGAGCAGTACGGTTCCTAAGCAGAATGAGTCTGATTAATACTTTGCACCTAAAACAAGCCAAGATTCAAATCTTACTCCATTGGACAATCTGCATCACTGAGCAAGCACAGACTTCATGTCCCCCAAAGATTTAGTTGTTTCCCTGCAGAAAAATGACTTTCTAATGAGAAAGCAAAGAGAATCTGTAACTGCAGGCATGTCATTTTGGAACCCTGGAGTAGGTAGAGGAGCAGTGCAGCCTCACAACTGAGTCAGTGTCCCAGGGAGGGGGCTGAAGGATAATCTCCCATCTCTGTACATCCAGTAGCCTCTGCTTCCCGCTGCCCTGCTGGAGCCTCCACATTTATTTATTGACAGATACAATTTGCCGAATTTTAAAATATTGTGCACAGGATTTTTATTTTATATTCTGATGCAGAATCCCCTCAAGAATAAAACTTACTCAGCCAAACTCAGCTGCCCTGTGAATAGATCCTGCACATAAACCCACCAAGAGCAGAGTGGTGCAGCAGAAGTGTGCTGGGCCCATAACCCAGAAATCATGGGATCTGAACCATCCTCTCCTAGCTCATGTGCTATGACTTGTAGCTCTGGAAATAATTCACCCTGCTTTCATAAATTCTGCATAGAAAAAAAGGAGCAAATTCTTCACTACTGACACTTCCAATGTGATTAAAGAAGGGACTAAGCCCAGAGCAGAGCTCTGCCTCTCACTGTCCTGGCAGTGGGCCCTTTGATACTTTTCCCCTTCTCCAACCCAGCAGGTGGTGCTGAAAGTAGGGAAAGAGGCAGAGCAGCCAGGAAGCTCCTTAGGGTAAAAGAAGGCTCTGGCCCAAGCTTCCCTAAGGCAGACTAGAGTGCAGACCAGGTCCAAAAGCCCCTGGAAGAATGGGAATGTGAGCCAGCACCCTGTGTTCCAAAGAGAAAGCACAAAATGTTACTGCATAAGCCAGAATTCTTGAACTTTCCTTTATTTTATTGAACAACTGGGAATAGCAAACAAGCCCCAAACTACTTACAAGTAGCTGGAAAAACACCAGACAACTATACAGCTCAGTTTAGATCAAAACGAGGGACAATGACCAACCCTGCAAAACAGACGAATCATCAGAATGTTAGGCAAACCCTACAACAACAAATACAAACACACAAAAAGAAACTCTACACAGCAGTCGCTGCTGTCCTATCTTTCTTTAACCAATTATCAAGGAAGAGTGCAAATACAGTCCCCCACTACTACAAACACTGCAATTAAAATTCCTACATTTGAGGAAATCACAGGGGATCAACCCACCCACAGTGCAATGAAGAAACCACATCCTGGGAAAACCACCTTCATGATCATGGTATTTTCCCTGTTAAGTAAGTATGAGTTCTTCATTACAAGTCACTACCCACCATTGCTTGCCCCACACTCTCAGCCAACCCCGGGGCTCTGTGGAGGGCAACCAGCTCAATATTGGGGAGTGGCAGCCCGAGCCGCATGGACTGGGCTGGGCAGAATCTCAACAGGACTGTGGACTGTGGATCCTTCGCAAGGTGCCTGCATCTGCTCTGGGGTTTTGCCTCTAATATAGAGGGTCCCTCCCTGAGTCTCTCTGCTGGAGCTCCTATCACCTCAGTGTCCTCCCTGAAAGAGTGTCCAGGCAGGCTGCAGAGAGGGCTGTGATGAGCTAAATGAATTTCTCTTTGAGGAACAGGGAAACAAAGGACACCTTCCCGCCTCTGCCCACGCAGAAAGGGAAAAATGTACAAAACGTCCGGCTCGAGGAATGTCTCTCTCCCACTTCCCTGTTTGCTCCACCAAGCTCTTGGTCTGCCTCAGACCTTATCAGGGATGCATGGCCACGCTACCACCCAGCCTGAGTCATGTCCACAGCCTGCCCTGCCCCAGCTGACAGAGTGTAGAGCCCTGTGAGTCAATGGCTGGTCAAGTCAGAAGCCTCAGGCCCTTTTCCCTGACAGCCACACAGAGCTGCCTGGTGTCCCAAAAGCCTCCCTCATGTTCTCCCACAGCAGCCACCTGCCCATGTGGAGGGAGAAGGAAACACTGCTGCCTCACATTAGGAGACCTTCACCACACACAGTCTGGCTTCTTGCCTTCAACCCAGGCAGCTAAAGCTGCTGGAGAGTTTCCTAGCAGGTTGCCACCTCACCCACCTGTTACCTCAAAACCTAGCAGAGGACAGTTTCAATCCATCCACTGGGTTATTGGCCCAGCACACTTCCACTGCACCACTCTGCTTCCATGTCAATTGCCCTCTCTAGCACCCAACCTCCAGCATTGCTCCTTGCAAAAAACAGACCTGATACCTGCTCAAAAACTGCCTCCCTCCCAGTTCTCTGTAGGCTGCTCAAAGCTCTTGGCCTGTGTCCTGGACTCATGGGTTGTGCCCAGTCTTGGCCCTGTACAGTCCCAGGGGAACCTCACACCCCACACACACACTTCCATCCAAGAGGTGAACCCACAATGTCCAAGAGGGATGCCTTTGTGGTGGCAAATGGGGGACTTCATCGCTCCCAGCAGACCTTGAGGAGCCCACAAGGAGCAGGACTTTGGTGGCATCCCTGGGGGAACATAAACCTGTGACGGTGCTGTTCCTGGTGGGATCCAACTGTGAGTGTCAGATCAGGACAGATTGCTTCCAAAGGGGCAACTACAGCCCAAAGCTGGGGGTTTTCCACACTAAGACAAACCAAACCAGCTAAACAGAAAAGACTTTGGTTTCACCCCACTGGCTAACCACAAGTCACACAAGCAATCCCCTTAAGTCACTCCAGATTCCCAGTATCACCACCAGCAGCCACCTGTCCTGGGGACCAATGGTTATGAAAACCAGTCCCCCAAATAAAGAAAATGGTTCTCCCCAATTCCAAGGAATCAGGCCCCAGACCCAGGTCAATATACAAATCAGATCTTCCCACAACTCACGCTGTTGCCAATCCTTTAGAATCTAAAATCTAAAGGTTTATTATGCAAGGAAAAAGGTATAGGTGAGGGTTAGGAAAGGTTAAAAGAAATCAATTACATGCAGTAATGGCACATCTCTTGGTTCAGTCTTGCAGCAAAGGTAGAATAAACTGCAGGTTTTAATCAAAGTCTTTAGAAAGCATCCCATTTAGAGATGGGTCAGAACCTTAGTTCAGAGTTCACCTGTGTAGCAAAGTCCATTCAGAGCTGGAAGCAAGACAGGCTGCAGGCTGAAGGTAAAGACAAAATGGGGAATGTTCTTCCAGGCTTTATAGACTTCCTCCTGTGGGTGAAGGCCCTCCTCCTCCTTATGCAGAGTCTGGCTGAAAACTGAAGGTTCACAGCCACATGGTCCAATCACCAGACTCTCAATGATTCAGTTTTTGCCCAGGCATGTCCCATTCCTGGGGAGGCTCCTCTCCTCGGGTGTGGACAGAGTTCATTGTGCAGTTGATGGCCCTTTAATGGGCTCGAGTTAGAACCAGGGTGTCTGAGCTTTCACAGGAGCCAAGCCTAAGTTTGAAGTACAGGCACCTTTTATCCAATATCCATAACTTCAGTTCCAAAATAGATACACACATACCAATGCCATATTTACAATTAGCAATCCATAACCTGGTCATAGACACCCATTATGACCCCCTGTACATAAGATTCGGTGCCACTATAGGACTTTGGTTGCTCCAATGATCTATATGATTCCAAATAATTCCTGTAACGTGACAAAACCCCATTTCGATTAACAGCTGAACTCACCCACAATACCACAGAGACACCCACCAGCAGCTGGTTTGCCAGGGCCTCTGCCCAACATCCTGCACTGCTTCCTGCCAGTGCCAGAGCACTCATCCCAAAATGAGTGGTTTAAAATAAAAGACATATATATTATTTCAATGCAGAGTGGGAAGAATCCTATTATTTTATTGACAATGAAGGGAATTGTGTTTCCTTACTGTGTGGTGGTACTGTTGCAGTGCCGGAAAAACAGAATGTCAAACACCATTTCGAAATTAATTACAGCTCTTTTGGCATTAGCCATCCACTTAAATCTGAGCTGAGAAAAAAGAAAATTAATCAACTCACATCAAATCTATCTGCCCAGCAATCTGTTTTCACTAGACAAGCGGTAAATGCTAAAAGTGCTACAATTGCTTCCTTTAAAATTACTCATCTGCTCGGAAAGAAGAAAAACACTTTCAAGATGGTGAATTGTTGAAGGAAGCATTTTTGACTGGTGCTTATTGCCTTTTTCAAGGATTTTCTAACAAGCGTGAGATTTTGTCAGCAATATAAGACTTGCAGTTATCAGACAACACAGTTATGAGGAGAATACATGCAATTTCAAGCAACATGCAAACTCATCTATGAGATTATTTGGAAATATGTGACTGATTTTCACTGCAGTTTGACGAGTTGACAGATATATCATATACCGCGCAGTTGACAATTATGGTGAGGATGGTGTTTAGTGACTTCATCTTAAAAGAAGAGTTAGGTAAAAGACTTACTATGAAAGGGAAAACAAAGGGTAAGGTTATCTATCTCTCTCTCTTTGCCCATCACCCCCCAGCCGGGGTATGGGCCACCAACTGGTGTTGGTGTTTCAGTACCTTTTGGAGACCCAGGAGGTGGGCAGGCCTAAGCCCGCCCATTACTAAAGTCCCTCCCCCAGCCTGGCAGGAGGGACACTAAACCTGGGGCCAATTAATTATGGGGGACAACTAATGAAAAAGGCAGGGGAGTGCGTGAGGGTTACAGGTTCAAAACGAGGGTACAGGATGGGGACACCGAGCAGAGAACCCCACACAGCGCCCGCTGCTCCACAAAGCTGTCGAGGGAGCCAGTGGATGCTGCCCAGTGGAACTCTGCCCGGATGCGTGACTGGATGAGTGACCTGAAGTAGGCCCCACAGTTGCACTGTACCCCCCGTCTAGCATCCTCCTCCTGGTGTTATCGATGGTGACTCTGGCAAGCCCCAGGAGGAGGTTGATGAGGAGGTCTCACGACTTTGAGGGGCCACGGGTGGAGTGTCCAAAAAGAAATAGGTGAGGGGAAAAGTGCAGCCAGAACCTCAATAGGAGGTTCTGGAGGAGCCGGAATAGGGGCTGCAGCCTGGCGCACTCGAGGTAGGCATGTGGCAGGTCCTCCCTCACGCTGCAGAAGGGACAGGAGTCAGGCATGGGGAGGAACCGCGCCAAGTACATGCCCGTGCTCACGGCTCCATGAAGGAGCCGCCAACTAATATCCCCAGCGGGCTGTGAAATTAGCGTGGAATAGAAGGTGGCCCACTGGGGCCGCTCACCCTCATTCGGTATTAGGTAGTCCCGCCACTTGGTAGCGGGGCAGGAAGCGAGGGTGAGGAGATGTAACGTGTGAAGCACGAGCGTGTACAGCTGTTTCCTCGGCGCGGTTCGAAACGGGACCAGCTGCAAGGTGTGCAGCCAGCTCAGGGTGTGGGAGTGGGGAGGCCGGGAGGGCTCACGAAGCCGGGGCCCAATTACCAGTTCCGGAGGGCTCGGGGCTCGGGGCAGGTGGGGAGAACCCTCTCGCAAGGCCCGCTGCAGGAAACCAAGAGAGATGGGAGACAGAGCAGTCCTCACCTCCTGGAGTACGCGCAGGGGGGTCGCAAGGGTGGAGAGCCCCATGCGCCAAGCGAGTGGACGGGGGTCCACCCATTCCCCTCTGTCGGAGTCCAGGAGGTCTCCGACTTTAGTGATTTCTCCCAGGACCAACCTCCGGTGCACCAAGGGAGACTCTGTCACCTGCACATGAAGACTGAAATTGTGTAGCAGGGGCTCCGCGAGGAGATCCTCTCCCTCAGTGGCCACAAAGGACCTGGTCGCCCCAAAGAGCTGCCAGGTCTGGAGGAGGTCCTGGTAGAAGGCCGACAGCTCCGAGAGGTCTCACAGAAGACCCCTCCGGTGGAGAAAAAAGAGCTGCCAGTCATAGCGAAGCCCCCGGAGGCGGCGGCGGAGGAAGGCGTGCGCCAACGTTCTCCATGCCGGACTACCAACACCATAAAGGAGTCTCTGCAGGGCCTGGAGGTGGAAGACATGGACCTGGCTGTGCAAGCAGACCAGGCCCTGTCCTCCTTCTGCCAGGGGAAGACTCAGAACCCCTGCAGAGACCCAGTGCAGTCCCGGCCAGAAGAACTCCAGGGCGAGCCTCTGGAGTCTGGCCAGGATCCTTGGGGCTGGGCTCAGGGTGTTGAGCTGGTGCCAGAGCATGGACAGGACCAGCTGATTCAAAACCAGCACCCTCCCACGTGGGGAGAGACATCGGAGCAGTCCCGTCCATCTCTGCACCCGCTCACCCACCCTGCCTTCCAAATCCTGCCAGTTTTCCGGTGGAGAGGGGTGCGTGGCGGAGAGATAAACACCAAGATAGAGCAGCGGACCTGTGCTCCACCGGATGGCTTGAAGCATGGGTGGGAGGGAGCTGACCTGCCACCTGTCCCCGACCACCAAGCCAGAGCTCTTGACCCAGTTGACCCGGTCAGAGGAGGCTACTGAGTACACGGCTTGGCAGGCCTCCACCCGCACCAGGTCGCCTGGGTCCTGGACCACGAGGAGTTTGCCACTAAAACAAAACTGACTCAACCCCTCCCTTCCTCATGGTCTTGAGGCTTTGATGACACTCTGTCTCAGATAACATAGCCCCATGAGGGCAAGGCACACTCCACACTTATGACTCTCTCTCTCTCTGCCCATCACCCCCCAGGCAGGGTATGGGCCACCAACCACAGAGCACTCCATCTCTGTTGTTGGCATTTCAGTAGCAAGGTGGTTCCCTACAGGGTGGATTTGCTAGCCCCATGCCCATGTTAAGCCTACAGCACCTGGTATTCCTAGGAGGTCTCCCATCCAAGTACTAGCCAGGCCTGACCCTGCTTAGCTTCTGAGATCAGGCATGTTCAGGGTGGTTTAGCCATCCTAAGGTTATCTATAATTTATTCAAATCATATTCAACCTCAGTATGCCACTACACAAGCTGTCTGAGATCACCATGGATGGGGCACCAGCAATTATGGGCAGCACCAAAGCATACATTGCATTCTGCAAGAAGAACGAATCCTCTCTGAACTTTGTCTTATCATTGCATTATCCACCAAGAAGCTTTGTGTGTCAAAGTTCTTTCTTTTTAACACGTCATGAATGTCATTATTAAAATAATTAACTCTATTCAAGTGAAACCTTTGCAACACCAACTTTTTAAAGCCCTGTTGGAAGATGACAATGATAAACAATCTGATGTTATCTTGCACACACAAGTATGGTGGCTAGGCAAAGGTAGTTTTTGCACTTTTTTAAGCCTAATTGAAGAGATCAAAGAATTTCTGAAGTCCACAAATCAGAACTTTGAGCTTTGAGTACTAGAAGATTCCAGCTGGATAATGGACTTGGCTTTTCTTGCTGACATCACTGGCAAACTGAACATTTTAAATCTTAGCTCCAGGGAAAAGACAAACATGTGCCTCAAATGATAGGTTCTGTAAAACCATTCAAAGCAAAACTGATCTTGTGGATGTCACATATGAAGATGAAGTCTCTCGTACATTTCTCAAGTATGAAGATGATGGTATGTGATTTTAACCCATCACCATTTGTTGTCCACATTCAAACACTCTGGAACAATTTGAAAAGAGATTTCAACAGTTCACCATCAAGCCTGTAGTTGCCTTTCTTGTAAATCCTTTTACTTGCCAAATTGAAGTAACAGAAATGGCTACATCAATTGTGAGTCTCATTCAAGTAAGAATAGAAGTGGAACTGGAGATTTTGGACCTTCAAAATGATATTGTTCTAAAAAACCTGCACAACAAATGAAAAAGTTTGGAATCTGGTTGACAGAAAAAAAGTGTCCTGCCTTAAAACATGTAGTATACAAAATCAAATCTTATTTTGGGTCCGCTTATCTATGTGAAGTTCTGTTTTCAACAATGATCATCATAGAATCAAAATACAAATCTTGGCTTACAGATGCCCATCATGAGGACTGCTTACGAATGGGACCATCATCCTACTCTTCCAACTATGAAAAATTGGCTGAAGAAAAGGAGTGCCAAAAATCACACTGATTTTATTAGAAATACCATGTGAATTAATTATACCTATTTTTCATTAAGTGCTGATGACCGCATATGATTAACTTGTGCTAAAGTTTTTTTAATATTTGTTTGTTTGTATATTTAAATTCAGATACAAGTAACAATACAAAGAATATTTTTAATTAACCATAACTGTCTATGTTAAAGTAAGAATAATGAATATATTTGGACCAGCACTTCAACAATATTTTACTTCTTGAAAATAAATAAGATGAAAAGTGTTTATGATATTTATTTTGTACGAACTGCTTAATTTTTCTTACAGGTAAATAAAAAAAGCAAATTCACATGGTAAGGTGAAAGAATTATTGCCAAATAATTTAATTAATACCTTTTACATGTGAAATGAGCATTTTTATATTATGGATTCATATTTTATTTAATATTAAATGATGTGTGTGTGTTATTTAATGTGTGCGTTTTTCTTAGCATTATTCCCACACTATGGCAGGGTCCACTTAGACTGGACACAACCAGTGATACGACTGGGGTATACTCCAATCGATGTGTCATACCATCTGTCGTTGGAGGCATTTTATACCTACTGCCAGGTGTTACGCCTACAGCACCTGATACTCCCAGGAGGTCTCCCATCCAAGTACTAGCCAGGCCTAATGCTGTTTAGCTTCCAAGATCAGATGGGATCGGGCGTGTTCAGGGTGATTTAGCATATTGTGTTATTTAATGTACAAATACAAAAGAAGACTTGAAAAATTGTTGGTGTCTGCCACAGTCTTCTGAAAACATGAATGTGCTATTGGCCACAAAAAGGTTGGGGACCACTGGTGTAGGGTTTCTCTCCTCTATGGATTCTCTGATGTGTGATAAGGTTTGATCTCTGATTGAAGCTTTTCCCACACTCTGAGCATCCATAAGGTTTCTCACCTGTGTGGATTCTATGATGTGTGATGAGATTTGAGCTCCGATTGAAGCTTTTCCCACACTCAGAGCATTGATAAGGTTTCTCACCTGTGTGGATTCTCTGATGTGTGGTAAGGTGTAAGTTCCGACTGAAGCTTTTCCCACACTCAGTGCACATGTAAGGCATTTCTCCTGTGCAGATTCTCCTATGTCTGATAAGGTTTGAGCTCTGATTGAAGTATTTCCCACCCTCAGAGTATGTGTAGGGAGTATCTCCTCTATGGATTCTCTGATGTGTGATTAGGTTTGATCTCTGATTGAAGCTTTTCCTACAATCAGAGCATCCATAAGGTTTCTCACCTGTATGAATTTTCCTATGTCTGATAAGATGTGTGTTCCGATTGAAGCATTTCCCACACACAGAGCATTCAAAAGGTTTCTCACCTGTGTGGATTCTCTTATGTCTGATAAGATGTGAGCTCCAAGTGAAGCTTTTCCCACACTCCGAGCATGTGTAGGGTTTCTGTCCCCTGTGGATTCTCTGATGTGTGAGAAGGTCAGAGTTCCCATTGAAGCTTTTCCCACACTCAGAGCATGTGTAGCATGTTCCTTCCAAGTTCATTGTCTCATGTGTAATAAAGTCTGAGTGGCTACTGAAGTTTTCCTCTGGCCTGTGCTGAGGTTGGGGACCATTGGTGTAGGGTATCTCTCTTCTATGGAGTCTCTGATGTGTGATAAGATTTGATCTCTGATTGAAGCTTTTTCCACACTCAGAGCATTGATAAGGTTTCTCACCTGTGTGGATTCTCTGATGTGTGGTAAGGTGTGAGTACTGACTGAAGCTTTTTCCACACTCAGCGCACATGTAAGGCATTTCTCCTGTGCAGATTCCCCTATTTCTGATGAGGTTTGTGCTCTGATTGAAGCATTTCCCACCCTCAGAGCATGTGTAGGGCATCTCTCCCCTATGGATTCTCTGATGTGTGATAAGGTTTGATCTCTGATTGAAGCTTTTCCTACAATCAGAGCATCCATAAGGTTTCTCACCTGTATGAATTTTCCTATGTCTGATAAGATGTGTGTTCCGATTGAAGCATTTCCCACACACAGAGCATTCAAAAGGTTTCTCACCTGTGTGGATTCTCCTATGTCTGATAAGATGTGAGCTCCAAGTGAAGCTTTTCCCACACTCTGAGCATGTGTAGCGTTTCTGTCCCCTGTGAATTCTCTGATGTGTGAGAAGGTCAGAGTTCCCATTGAAGCTTTTCCCACACTCAGAGCATGTGTAGTATGTTCCTTCCAAGTTCATTCTCTCATTTGTAATAAGGTCTGAGTGGCTAATGAAGCTTCCTTCTGGCCTGTGCTGAAGTTGGGGACTACTGGTGTAGGGTTTCTCTCCTCTATGGATTCTCTGATGTGTGATAAGGTTTGATCTCTGATTGAAGCTTTTCCCACACTCCGTGCATCCATAAGGTTTCTCACCTGTGTGGATTCTATGATGTGTGGTAAGGTTGGAGTTCCGACTGAAACTTTTCCCACACACAGAGCATCGATAAGGTTTCTCACCTGTGTGGATTCTCCTATGTCTGACAAGGTCTGAGCTCCGACCGAAGCTATTCCCACACTCAGAACACTTGTAGGGCATTTCTCCTGTGTGGATTCTCCTATGTCTGATAAGGTGTGAGCTCTTATTGAAGCTTTTCCCACCCTCAGAGCGTGTGTAGGGTCTCTCTCTTCTATGGATTCTCTGATGTGTGAAAAGGTTTGATCTCTGATTGAAGCTTTTCCCACACTCCGAGCATCCATAAGGTTTCTCACGTGTGTGGATTTTCCTATGTCTGATAAGATGTGTGCTCCGAGTGAAGCATTTGCCGCACTCGGAGCATGTGTAGGGTTTCTGGCCCCTGTGGATTCTCTGATGTGTGAGAAGGTCAGAGCTCCCATTGAAGCTTTTCCCACACTCATGGCATATGTAATGTGTCTTTTCCAAGTTGATGTCCTCGTATGTAAAAAGTTCTGAGTGGCTAGTGTAGTTTTCCTCTGGCCTATGCTGAGTTTTACAGGCTTTTGGTTTCTCTGGGAGTGCACAACTCCCAGAATTATTCCCTTTGGATCTTCCTGATAACGTTCCATGTGGTTCTACTTGCTCAGCATCTTCCTGCTTGGGTGTCTCCTTGCTCTCATGCACCATCCCAACAACCGATGGGAAACAGAGAGAATCCAGATGTAAGTCACTCCCTGCATCAAACAGAAAAGAAATCTCAGAGAGAGGAATGGAAAAAGGGGTGAACAAACCAAACTATGTGTGGGAGAGATCAAATCTATGAGGAGCTGATTTTCCCCAAACCCTTCCCCAGAGGAGAGAAAGGAAGGGATCAGTTCTGGGTGTGCATCTCACCTGAACTCTCAGGGGAAAGTGAGATTGGGAATGGACCTGCTGCCAACTGTCAGTCAGGATAGGTGGGAAGCCATGAGTGACATCTACCTGATGATTCCACGTCTGCAGGAAACAATCCTGAACTTGGAGTACTCACAGGGTCTTTGGAGGACATCCCAAATGTTTCCTGAATACAGTTTTTGAGTTGGTTAACCAATGTCCCACCTGTGCAGACAGCTCTCGGGAGTCTTTTCTCAGAGCTGTAGAGGTCTGAGACCCATGGCTCTTCCCCTCGTTCCAGCTGTGAGATAACATCAGGTTTGGAAACTGGAAACCCTGCTGAAGGCAAACAAAACAAGGAAGGTCCATGGAATTTGTGGGATACCTATCACAAGGAATATTCCATGGTTTTTACCCCAGCTCATTTTTAAGTGAAAACATCTTTTGTGGCTCAGAGTGGCAGGAGAGTTATTATTATAAGATTACGAAGACTTTGTAGCACCTTAGAGACTAAACAGTTTATTTCAGCATAAGTTTTTGTGGGCTATAGCCCACTTCATCAGATGAATAGAATGGAACAGAAGTAAGATGGATTTATACACAGAAAGCAAAAAAAAGTTGTACATTAGCATACCAGTTCTAAGAGGCTTTTTAATTTGGATGGGCCATTATCAGCAGGAGACAAAATACCTTTTGAAATGGATGTCTGTGTCTGGCAGCAGATAAAAACTATTGAAGGTAAATTAACTAGTGCAGTGAGAGAACCATTCACAAGTTCTATTTAGCCCTTGGTTTATTGTGTCCAATTTGAAAATTAATTCCAGTTCCTCAGTTTCTTGTTGGAGTCTGTTTTGGAAGCTTTTCTGTTTTAAAATTGAAACCATCAAGTCTTTAATGGAATGGCCAGGAAGACTGAAATGTTCTCCTAATGGTTTTTGAATGCTATGATTCCTAATGTCAGATTTGTGTCCATTTATTCTTTTGTGTGGTGACTGGCTGGTTTGGCCAATGTACATAGCAGAGGGGCATTGCTGGCACATATCACATTGGTCAATGTGCAGGTGAATGAGCCTCTGATGGTGTGGCTGATGTGATTAGGTCTTATGATGGTGTCAGTTGAATGGATATTTGGCATCAGAGATAGTCCCTAGTTAATTTACCTTCAATAGCTGTTATCAGTTTCTCTTTTTATATCTTTTCCCCATAAGGCACACTGACACTGGCATGGATCCACAGGATCTGTGCAATTCCCTGGTTTTTAACCAGTTCTTGGGAGGTGCCCCTTGAGTGCACTAGATCCCCATGGGGTCCCACTCTTCCACAAGGATAGGCCTTGTAGCTTCAACACCTGACACTGAGCCTCTGGAATCAACACTCCTGTGAACCTGTGAGATCTGCCAGCAGGTCCAGCTGAACAACACTCCTGTTCAGAGACTGTTCCTCGTTCAATGCACAGAGCAAGATTTTTCCTGCAACACTGGGCAGACTTAACACATAGAAGGGTTTATTAATCAACCAAAACACAGCATTGGAAAGTTCTTAGATTAGCACAGAGAAGCAAAGAAGACAATATAGTCCATAGTGGCCAATCCCTTTGATCCATGCTGCTGTAGAAATCAGTTTGGTTTCCTATCACTGTGGCTGTCATTTGTCTTTGCACCAGTAGAGCTCCCTGTGTCTGAGAGCCCAGTTCTTCCTGCTCCCAAAAACATACCGAGTCCATGGATGCTTCACTCAGCCAAGCGGAGATCCTCCCATGGAGTGGTGACAATTATTCCCTTGTCTCTGTTGTGTATTCCATTGATGTAGGTTGGTCCCAGCCAGTCCTTAATGAACCATTCATATCACCCCATGACATCTATGTAACAAAACACCTCATTTCACCTGCTTTTTCTAATCATAGTAATACCAATTGGAGGGAGAAACTGAGGTATGTATCAGCATCACAGAAGTACAGTAACTCCTCACTTAATGTTGTAGTTATGTTCCTGGAAATTAGGACTTTAAGTGAAACAAAGTTAAGCAAATCCAATTTCCCCATAAGAATTAATGTAAATTTGGGGGTTAGGTTCCAGGGAATTTTTTTTCACCGGACAAAAAGCTATATATTATATATATATATATACACACACGGAATATGTCTTAAACAAATAATTGAATAATGTTCACAGCAATGATGATTGTGAAGCTTGGTTGGGTCAGAAGAGGGTGGGGTATTACCCAGGGAATACCTCACTGCTAAATGCTGAATTAGGACTCAGCTGAGCCCTCAAGGATTAACAAATTGTTATTATTGTAGCCTATCACACTCAACAAGGCAGCACAAATGGAGAGGGAGGGGAGAAAGCATAAAAGACAGAAACAGACACACACCTCGTGTGTATGAGAGAGAGATGCATACTGCCCCTTTAAGTAAACTGACCCACTCTTAAATGCATTGTTGTTTTAAGTGGATCAGGAAGTTGAGACAGCAGCTGCTACCCCAAGTTCTCTCTGTCTCTCTCCATCCATGTCCTCACCCTGCTCTATATGGAGAAAGAGTAAGCAGGGTACAGGACCAGGGGAGAGGGACACCCTGACATTAGCCTCCCCTTCCCCCCATACACAGCAAGCTGGAGGCTTCTGGGAGCAGCTCCAAGGCAGAAGGCAGGAGTAGCACATGGCATTGGGGGAAGGACAACTGAACTGCCAGTAACTGGTAGCCTGATGGGCAGCTGCCGCACAGGGAACTTAGGGGAGCTGATGGGGGGCTGCATGTTCATCCTGATTACAAGCCCCCAGAAGCTAGCTGCCATGGGCTGCTCTTCCTGCAAGCAGTGGACAAAGCAGGAGGCTACGTTACTTGCATAGCTGGAGTTGCATAGCTTAGGTCGACTTACCACGGTAGTGTTTCCAATGGGCTTCAGCAATTAGGTTGCTATGCAGTATATCAGCAGTTGGACCACATTCATATATTGTAATTATTAATAAATAAGTGATGTAAATACTGAGTATTAATGTTTGATGCTAAATTATGGACTTCCCAAAGGCCATATATAGGTTGGGGCAGCTATTGACATTATTGTAAAAAGAGTAAAAGAACAGATAAGGATTTATATTAATTACCTCTCCTAGTTACCATTTTTTCATTTTGTCACTGTTCCCAAGACAATGTAAACTGAAGCAGGGCCTCCCTTCTGATGGGCACCCTTGTCCCTTGATCTTTGTTTCCACTGGTGTCCGTAACTTGTAAGTATGCACAGTGCAAGACCCTCTTTACTATACTTATTTTAGTCTAATGGTTACATGTATTGATTCTTGCCTATGATTTCAATTATAACTGTCTGTATTAAATCAAGTTTCTGTGTTTCACCAAAATTCATCTTCTCAATTAACTTTGAGTAGCCATGTACAATTGTACTTCAATACGTAGATGTGAAAATTGTACAGGTTACACTACCCCCTGTGACCTCATCAACAAATTATCCATTTGTACCTCGGTAGTGGCCATGCTGTGGGAGGGAGGAGTGCAGCAAGGACTCAGGATTGGTGGCCAGCGTTGCCATGCATAGAGATGGGGAGATTACACAGGGGGGGTAAAGAGTGGGGGGGGGTCAAGAGTTCAAATAATAATATTTGGGGGAAATGTATAATGAAGTGAAGCTGAATAGTAATAAAATTGGAGTGTAAGCTCTAAAGCAGGGGTGCTCTATTTTTATCCAGCCCGCAAGCTCTTGGTGTGGGAGAGGGTGCCAGTGGCCCCTCCTTCCCACCAAGGGGCTGGGTGAGCACTATGAGGGGCCTCACACTTCCCACCCAGGGTGTCATGCTGAGCTGCGTGGCCCCACACTTCCTGCCCCGTGAGCCACGAGGAGCCGCAGGGCCCATGTTCCATGCCCTGTGAGCTGGGAGGAGCCGCTGGGGAGCTGTGAGGCAGCATGCTCCCCACCCCGCACGCCGGGCCAAGCCGTGGGGAGCTGCAAGGCCATGTGCTCCCCACCCAATGTGCTGGGCCGAACTGCGGGAACCATGGGGCCATGCACACCCCACCCTAGGGGAGCCGCGGGGCCACACACTCCCCGCTGGGCATGCCAGGGGGAGCCGGAGGACCTGTTCTCCCCAACTAGCGTGCCAGGCTGAGCCATGGGGAGCCGCAAGGCCGTGCACTCCCCACCCCGTGTGCCAGGCCAAGCTGGGGGATCTGTGGGGCCCCATGCTCCCTGCCCCGCATGCCAGACTGAGCCGAGGGGCCCCACACTCCCTGCCCTGCATGCTGGGCCCAGCCACAGGGCCCCAAGTTCCCACGTGGGATGCTGGGCTTGGCTTCTGGGCCCAGGCCAGAGCAGTGAGCCAGAAGCCATGCCTGGCTGATCAAGGTAAGCAAGAAGGGGGGCAGGGGGGGCTTGGTGGTGGTTAGGGTGGGTGGGGGGTCTCAGGAGGGGGCAGTCAGGGAACAAAGTGCAGGGGCTTAGATAGGGTGTGGGGTCCATGGGGGTGGTGGTTAGTGTGGGTGAATTTTGGGAGGGGGCAGTAAGGGAACAAAGAACAGGAGGGCTTAGAAGAGGGGCCCTCGGGGGGCAGTTAGAGTGGAGGGTCACCGGAACGGGTGCTCAGAGGACAAGGAGCAGGAGGGCTTAGGTATGGGGTAGAGTCTGGGGAGGTGGTTTGGGTGGGTAGTCTCTGGAGGGGGCAATCGGGGAAAAGGACTGAGGGGGGTTTGGATGTGTTGGGGCTCTGAGGGGGCAGTCAGAGGGCAGGAAGTGAGTGGGAGTTGGATGGGGGTGGTGCCAGGCTGTTAGGGGAGGCACAGCCTTCCCTACTCGGCCTTACACATAATTTTTTTCCCCAATGTGGCCCTTGGGCCAAAACTGTTTGCCCACTCCTGCTTTAAAGAAATAAGGCTTTGGTAGGGATTCAGGGTTAAAGGTCTGGGATCCCCCACAGCTCTAGATCCCCAAAATGCTCCTCCCTTCCACCTATCCACCACACCAGTTCCTGGGTGCCCTTCCTCCACACTCTCCTCCCCTTCTTCCCATTATGCTCAGCCAGCACCATATGGGAGCTTCTTGTATTCCCTCCTTGTCTCTCAGTACCTCCTCCCTCCCTGATCCTTAGCTCTAATCCTGAACACACCCTCCCCATGTTCTGGCACCCCAGAATTAGCTATTCCTCTCTTCTCCTCTCCGCCAACAGCTCTGTTCTCCTTTCACCTGTGGGGTCCTGAATGGCAACATTATGCACTCTCCTATCAAAATTTGGAGATTGTCCAAATTTGATAGTCACACAAACCAAGTGTCATACACTTATTTATTCCATTTAGAATTCTACAGGTGGCATATTTTCCTCTTAAAATGAGGAAAAGGCATGAATGCTGTACTTATAATGTAGTTATTAATGTATGCAATAAGGATACATTAAACACAATTTTAAAAGTATTGATGGGACCTGTAGTGGGGTGACTGCACCACACCCAGGAGAAAGGGGGCTAAGGTATGTCAGAGTGGCTGTGCAGGCTGGCAGCCAATTAGAAAAGGGCCTACTCAGAGCCAATCAGAGCCAAGATTGGAGCCAGCCCATCAGAGCAAGACTAGGTCCTTGTCATGTTACTGAAATAATCTCGGATCATATGGATTATTGGTGCAACCAAGGTCCTGTAGTGGCCCCAAATCTTGTGTAAAGGCGGGAAGGTCATATGAGGTGTCTAAGATCAGGTTATGGTTTGCTGATTATGCTTATGCTATCGGTATGTGTGAATCTTTTTTGTAGTTAAAGTTATGAATGTTGGCTATATAATGTCTGTATCTCAAATTTGTGCTTTGCTTCTGGGTAACATCTGAGACAAGTTTCTGTTAGCTCTGCCTGGCCCGCTTGATGGCCCATTAAGAACCATCAGCTACACAATGGACTCATTGAGAGCTTGGAAAGCTCCAATCAACATGAGAAGTCTACCAGAGTACATGCAAGGTAGCCTGTGGGTAATGGCTGCAACCTGCAAATCCTAAATCATGCATGGTCATATGATTTGCCCATCTGACTCCAGAACTCCATTGGGCTGTACAAAGCCTGGTTCTTGCACCTGGGAAAGACTATAAAAAGCTGCTGCAGCTCCTCCATCTTGTCTTCAGTTCTCTTCAGTTGTCATTCTTACTCTGGAGGAACTTTTACTACAATAGAAGCTTTCAACCAAGGACTGAAGGACCCATCCCTGCTGTGGATGTTTGTACTCCAGAGACTTGATTGTAACCTGCAGTTTATTCTACCAATGATGCAAGCCTGAACCAAGAACTTTGCCATTACCACATGTAATTCATTTCTTTTAACCTTTTCTAACTCTCACCTATCTCTTTTTCCTTTTATGAATAAACCTTTTTATTTTAGATTCTAAACTGTATTGGCAACAGTGTGATTTGTGGGTAAGATCTAAGTTGTATATTGACCTGGGACTAGGGCCCAATTCTTTGGGATAGGGGAGAACCTTTTTCTTTTATTGGGATATTGGTTTTCATAATCATTTATCCCCAGAACGAGTGGCTGCCGGTGGTTATACTGGGAAACTGGAGTGTCTAATGGAATTGCTTGTGTGACTTGTTGCTAGTCAGTGGGGCAAAACCAAAGTCTTTTCTGTTTGACTGGTTTGGTTTGCCTTAGAGGTGGAGAAACCCGAGCTTTGGGCTGTAGCTGTAACCTTTGGAGCAATTTGTCCTGACTTGGCACTCTCAGTTGGGTCCTGCCAGGAACAGCACTGTCACAGTTATCAAAGGCACCCAGACAAAGAAGCAGAAAGTCTGTCCTGGACCTTTGAGGGGCAAGTTCTGACTCCTGAGCTAAGGAGCAGTACCAGGTACAGAGAAGTGCTGGGCAGGCTTGGGGAAGCAGAGGAGAGCTTTCACCTGAGTTCCTGTCAGACTGCCGGCTCAGAACAGAAGGGCCTGGAGGGTGCAAAGGGGCCAAAGGGGAAGCAGCCCAAGGAGGAGAGGTGAATAAAAGGAGAATCATTAAAAAAGGGATAGAGAATAAGTCAGAGAATATCTTATTGCCCTTATACAAATCCATGGTGCGCCCACATCTTGAATACTGCGTACAAATGTGGTCTCCTCATCTCAAAAAGGATATACTGGCACTAGAAAAGGTTCAGAGAAGGGCAACTAAAATGATTAGGGGTTTGGAACGGGTCCCATATGAAGAGAGATTAAAGAGGCTAGGACTTTTTAGCTTGGAAAAGAGGAGACTAAGGGGGGATATGATAGAGGTACATAAAATTATGAGTGGTGTGGAGGAAGTAAATAAGGAAAAGTTATTTACTTGTTCCCAAAATAGAAGAACTAGGGGCCACTCAATGAAATTGGCGTGCAGCAGGTTTAAAACAAATAAAAGGAAGTTCTTCTTCACACAGCGCACAGTCAACCTGTGGAACTCCTTACCTGAGGAGGCTGTGAAGGCTAGGACTATAACAGGGTTTAAAAGAGAGCTGGATAAATTCATGGAGGCTAAGTCCATAAATGGCTATTAGCCAGGATGGGTAATGAATGGTGTCCCTAGCCTCTGTCTGTCAGAGGGGGGTGATGGATGGCAGGAGAGAGATCGCTCGATCATACCT
Organism: Sternotherus odoratus; assembly: GCA_032164245.1. Taxonomy (NCBI): domain Eukaryota; kingdom Metazoa; phylum Chordata; order Testudines; family Kinosternidae; genus Sternotherus; species Sternotherus odoratus. The sequence goes on from JAVMKO010000011.1 coordinate 4,914,061, forward strand.
GTTAGGTTCACTCACTCCGGGGCACCTGGCATTGGCCACTGTCGGTAGACAGGATGCTGAGCTAGATGGACCTTTGGTCTGACCCAGTATGGCCGTTCTTATGTTCTTATGAGAAGGAGGGCAGGGAGGCAACCACCAGAGGGTCTCTGTGTTAGGACTCAGAGTACAAGGTGGGCCTGGGTCCTCCCCTTCCCCCTTGCATTGTACCTGGCCCTTGCAAGTGACCATCGCAGACTGCACCAGACAGAAGGGATTAGACTTTGGGGTGTGGTTGGCTGCTGCAGCAGAGATGGGACCTTAGAGACTGCTGTCAAACCCCCCGGAAGGGGTGTGTGTGCACTTGTGGGCACTGCTTGAGGGCAATGTCCTGAAGATGATGTCGCAGTCTAGGAGAAATGTGGGTCCAGACACCAATGAAGGGCGAGAGACGAGTGGCACGCCACCAGTGGAGGGCGAGAGACGAGTGGCACGCCACCAGTGGAGGGCGAGAGACAAGTGGCACGCCACCAGTGGAGGGCGAGAGACGAGTGGCACGCCACCAGTGGAGGGCGCTCCAGGGCTGTTGTGAGCTGATTCCCAGACTGAACAGCAGGAGGCCTTGCAGTGGTGAGCCCCACACTGTCACAGCACCAAAAAGGCACGAGTCCAAAAATTATTCTAGTACATGGGAGATGAGGTAAAAAAGGGGAGCAAGGAAACTTGTCAAAACTTGTATGATGAATAAAGGTATAAAGTTATGACTACTCTGGTTCTTTAGAAACCCCACAGCTTCTAATAACCAAGGTGACCGGGCTCCTTACCCTGCAAGGTCACATTCTCATAGTTCTCCTGCATGACATCCCTGTAGAGGGCTCTCTGAGTGGGGTCCAGCAGAGCCCCCTCTTCCCTGGTGAAATACACAGCCACCTCCTCGAAGGACACCGGCCCCTGAAAGAATAAGAGTCCAACAATCAGTACCTGTTGCCTTACACTAGTCACAGAACCAGGTAAAACGAAGCTCTGGGAGGCACATGTTAACACAGTTCCACCCCACCTTGCTTAGAGAAGCCATGAGGCAGCAGAGGGTAGAAGGAGAGAAACTTTGTGTCTCCCAGCTAACAGATGGAGGCAGGGTCTTCACATTTATCACATGCTTACTAGCCAGAGCCTGATATAGGAGATTGGGCTGTCTCTGGACCCTGCTGTTGGCTTTCTGGCAAGAATTCCACCACTCTCCAAATCTATCTATATATAAAAGTGAAATGGTGTATGCATGTACGCGTGTGTGTATGTACGTTCCCTTACTCCTTCCACACCGTTTGAGCTAGAGACTTGACATTTGGTACAGTTATAGGCCTTAGGGTCCTAATCAGGGTAAGAGTAAAAAAAAATTCAAATCTCACGTCTGACGCCCCCCCAGGGGTGAAATTCTTTAAAGCCCATTCACATCAGCTGGGCAGCAGGTTAACACCTGCTGTTCTCTGTGACATAGTTATGATGTAATAATACCCCACTCCAATGGACCTCACACTCGCTCAGCTCTCTTCCCCCTCCCCCCTCTCCAATGGACCCCAAACTCACTGAGCTCTCTCCCCCCTGAGGAAAATAAAAAAAATTTAAAATCTCCCCCTCCTCCCCCCACTCCAATGCCACTGTCACGGAGCGCCCGGGCGATGGTCTGGAACCACTCCCTAGGAAGCCAGACCGGACTCCGGGTGGAGGGCCCCTTCTCCGTACACAGCCTGTTTCCCAGGCCAGGAGCTTCAGGGGTACCCACTTCCACCTTCCTGGGTCTGACCTCAGAGCATTCAGCACCTTCTGCCCCTCCGTGTGTTTCCCCCAGCAAGCCCACCTGGGCGGGGTCCTGAGGGAGCCCATGGATTCTGCACCCCAAATCCACAGTCAAACGTGATTCTCAGCCAGCCAGCAGAATAGATGGTTTATTTGAGATGTCAGGAACACCATCCAACTCAGAGCTTCTCAGTCTCAACAGGGCCCATCCAGTCAGGCAGGTCCTTCTGGGGTGCTAGGAGAATGAGACCCAGATTCTGGGCCCCTGCTTCTTCCCCAGGTTTATTTGATGACTTCCATCTGGTCTAACACAGACCATGCAGCGAGCGAGCGTGAGCCCTCAGCTGGATCCATCTTGGGGCCAGAGAGCGAGATGGCTTCTCTCCCCCTTCCCAGCTAGACCCAGACTGACTCAACCCCCTCTAGCCACTCCCTGCTCTCCTTTGTCCCTTGTCTGGTTTCCCGGGCTTGAGGTATCACCTGACCTCTCTCCCCCACCTGGGGTCAAATTACAGCTTCACCCATTAACACCTGCAGTGGCTTTGCTCTGCATCAGCTACACATTCCTTTCCCTCCACATAGACGCTCAAGAAATGCATAGGGGAAACTGAGGCACACACACACAGTACTCCCACTTTGTCACAGCCACCCACCCACTCACTCAGCTCTCTCCCCCCTCCCACCCTCCAACAGACCCCACACTCGCTCAGCTCTCTTCCCCCATCCAACGGCCCCCACACTCACTGAGCTCTCTCTCCCCTAAGAATAGAAATTTTTAAAAATCTCAACCCCCTCCCTCCCTCCAACAGCCCCCGCACTCGCTCAGCTCCCTCCCCCCAATGGACCTTGCACTCGCTCAGCTCTCTCGCCCCTCAGACAAGAATAAAAATTTTTTTAAATCTCCCCCTCCTACCCCCACTCCAACGCCCCCCACCCACTCGCTCAGCTCTCTCCCCCCTACCCCCCTCCAACAGACCCCACACTCGCTCAGCTCTCTCTCCCATCCCCCTCCGACGGACCCAAGCAACGCTGGGTATTTTTGCTAGTACTATATATGGAAGAAAGGGGAAGGCAATAGTAAAGAATAGACTTTAGAATTTCAGAATTGTAGAAAATTGGTAAGGGGAGCTATCAGAAATCAATGACCAATCAATGAAAATAAGAAGGAAGTTTTAAAAAGTATACTAAGTACAAATTGAATCCTAACAAGATAGTGGTAAATTCTGAAACAGAAATGGCAGAATTATCAAAAATAATGCAGAAAAAGTAAAAGTGTTCAATATTTCTCTCCTGGGTTTGGAGAAAAACAAACAGAGGAGGTACTCATATCATAAGATGTTGATGACGAGACTCGTTCCATTCCAACAAGAACTCATGAGGACACTAAACATCAGCAATTAGAGTTACACATGTTTAAATAAGCAAGTCCAGATAACTTGTATCCAAGAGTTTTTAAACACCTAGTGGAGGAGTGTGGTGGACTGTTAATGTTGATTTTAATTAGGACTTGGAACACTGGGGAAATTCCAGAAGACTGGAATAAAGCTAATGCTGGGCCAATATTGAAAAAGCGTAACAGATGATCCAGCTAGTTACCAGAGTTTCAGTCTGACATCGATACTGGGCAAGATAATGGAGCAGGCATAATGGATTTCATTAGTAAAGAATTAAAGGAGGGTAATACAGTTAGTACCCATTAAAAAGATTTAGAGATAATAGACCCTATCAAACTAACTGGGTATCCTTATTGGAGAAGATCAAAAGTTTGGTTGTAGCTAATAGTATTGATGTAATATACCTAGACTTCTGTAAGGCATATAAGAACAAAAGAACAGTCATAATGGGTCAAATTAAAGGTCCATTGAGCCCAGTATCCTGTCCTCTGACAGTGGCCAATGACAGGTGCCTCAAAGGGAATGAACAGACAGGTTATCATTAAGTGATCCATGCCCTGCCACCCAATCCCAGCTTCTGGCATACAGAAGCTCAGGACATCATTCCTGTCCCTCCTGTCCAATAGCCATTGATGGACCTATTTTCCATGAATCTCTCTAACTTCCTTTTGAACCCCATTATGGTACTAGCCTTCACAACACCCTTTGGCAAGGGAGTTGCAGAGGTTGGCAGTGTGTTGAGTGAAAAAATACTTTCTTGTGTTTCTTTTAAACCTGCTACCTATTAATTTCATTTGATGGCCCCTTGTTCTTGTATTATGAGAAGGAGTATATAGCACTTCCTTCCTTTCTCTATACCACTAATGATTTTATAGAATTCAATCATATTGTGACGGTGCTGTTCCTGGTGGGATCCAACTGTGAGTGTCAGATCAGGACAGATTGCTTCCAAAAGGGCATTTACAGCCCAAAGCTGGGGTTTCTTCACACTAAGGCACCAAACCAGCTAAACAGAAAAGACTTTGGTCTCACCCCACTGGCTGACCACAAGTCACACAAGCAATTCCCTTAGACACTCCAGATTCCCAGTATCACCACCAGCAGCCACCTGTCCTGGGGATCAATGGTTATGAAAACCAATACCCCAAATAAAGAAAACGGTTCTCCCCAATTCCAAAGAATCAGGCCCCAGACCCAGGTCAATATACAAATTAGATCTTACCACAAATCACACTGTAGCCAATCCTTTAGAATCTAAAATCTAAAGGTTTATTATAAAAGGAAAAAGGTATAGGTGAGGGTTAAGAATGGTTAAAATAAATCAATTACATGCAGTAATGGCACATCTCTTAGTACAGGCTTGCAGCAAAGGTAGAATAAACTGCAGGTTCAAATTAAAGTCTTTGGATGCATCCCATTTGGGGGATGGGTCAGTACCATTGTCCAGAGTTCCCTGAGTAGCAAAGTTCCATCCAAAGCTGGAAACAAAGCAGGCTGAAGACTGGAGGTGAAAGACGAAAATGGAGGGGCTGTAGCAGCTTTATTTATAGTTTTTTTCCCAGTTGCAAATACCTCTTTGTTCCTGCTGTGAAAAGTCCAGCCCCATGGAGTCCTGGAGTCACATGGGCAGATCACATGTCCATGCCTGAATCATCATTTGCAGGCAGAAGCCATTATGCCCAGGCTTCCTCTTGTAGACTTGTTGTCTGGATTGGAGCATTCCAAGCTCCCAGAGTCCATTGTGTTGCTGATAGTCCCTTAATGGGCCATCAGGCAGCCCAAGCCAAGCTGACACCCAGTATTCAGGAATCTTCTTCCCCAGCAGAGCACAATATTTGGAAGACAGACAGTCCAGAGCCAATATTCATAACTTCAACTGCCAAATTGATACACACATATGGAATAGATACACACATATGGAATAGATACATACATAAGACACCTGTTATGACCCCCTTCACCTAATATTTCGTGCACCCATTGATCTACACGGTACCAAACTATTTCAGTACCGTGACACATATCTCCCCTTAGTCGCCTCTTTTTATAACCTGAAAAGTCCCAGTCCTATTAATCTCTCCTTGTACGGAAGCCGTTCTATACCCCTAATCATTTTTGTTGTCCTTTTCTGAACATTTTCCAATTCCAATATATCTTTCTTGACATGGGAAGACCACATATGCATGCAGTATTCAAGGTGTGGGTGTACCATAGATTTATATAGAGGTGATATGATATTTTCTGTCTTATATTCTATTCCTTTCTTGATGATTCCCAACATTCTGTTCACTTGTTTGAATGCTCCTCCACATTGAGTGAATGATTTCAGAGAACTATTCACAATGACTCCAGGATCTCTTTCTTGAGTGGCAGCTAATTTAGACCCCATCGTTGTATATGTATAGTTAGGATTGTGTGTTCCAATCTGTATTACTTTGCAGTTAGCAACATTAAATTTCATCTGCCATTTTGTTGCCCAGTCACCCAGTTTTGTGAGATCCTTTCGTAGCTCTTCACAGTCTGCCTGGGACTTAACTATCTTGAGGAGTTTTGCATCATCTGCAAATTTTGCCACCTCGCTATTTACCCCTTGTTATAAGTATAAAGTAGCTTAAAATTCCTGTTTACCTGTAAGAGGTTAAGCTAAGGGAAACCTGTCTGCCACCTGACCAAGGAAACCAAATAGGAACTGAAGATGCTTTCAAACTTGCAGGGAGGGAAAGGGTTTTACTTTCTCTTTCCCTCAGTTCACTTGGAGCTATCAGGTGAATCAAACCTATTTCTTTTCTCCATCTATCTATAATCTTTCTAAACAGCAAGTAAAGTTCATCAGGCAAGGCAGTAAGTTTTATGGTTGTTATATCACTCGTGAATTTCTCAGGTTTGTGAGAATTATCACTAGGTTTTTCTGTAACTTTAAAGCTCAGCCAAGAAAAGGAGAAGGAGGGGGAGGCATTTCTCGGTGAGCTTGTCCATTTGTTTCTGTTGTGATTGTAAGTGTCCTTCCACTGATTTTTACAAGGGATTTATTCCGTTCTTTTTTTCTTAAATTAAAATATTTCTTTTAAGAATTTGACTGCTTGTTTTCCATTGTGTAAAATCCAAGTATGAACTGGGCTCACCTAGCAGGTTGGTGAGGGTTTTTCTCAAGCCTTTCCCAGGGAGGGAAGATAGGGATTGGGGGAGTTAAGAGAGTGACGGGAGGGCTCCAAGTGGCCCTGCCCCATAATTTTTGGGGAATTTTTACTTGGTGGTGGTGGCGTACTTTTCCAGACACAGAATAAAACATATCTGGGGGAAGTTTAACCTAAGCTGGTAAAATAAGCTTGGGGGGTTATTTTTTTTCATGTGGCTCCCCACATCTGTACCCTAGAGTTCAAAGTGGGAAGGCAATCCTGACACCTGTTTTTCCGGATTGTTTATGAATATGTTAAATAGGACTGGCCCCAGTACAAATCCCTGGGGACACCATTATTTACCTCCCTCCATTCTGAAAACTGAGCATTTATTCCTACCCTTTGTTTCTGATCTTTTAACCAATTACCAATCCATGGGAGGACCTTTCCTCTTATCCCATGACTGATTATTTTGCTTAAGAGCCTTTGGTGAGGGACCTGGTCAATGACTTTCTGAAAATCTAAATTCACTATATCCACTGAATCTCTTTTGTCCGGATGCCTGTTGGCCTCCTCAAATAATTCTAGTAGATTAGTGAGGCATGATTTTCCTTTACAAAAACCATGGTGACTATATCCAAGCAAATTATGTTCATCTATGTTTCTGACAATTTTGTTCTTTATGATAGTTTTAACCAGTTTGCCCCATACTGAAGTGAGGCTTCCTGGCCTGTAATTGCCAGGGTCAACTCTGGAGCCCTTTTAAAAAATTGGTATCACATTAGCTATCCTCCAGTCATTTGGTACAGAAGCTGATTTAAATGATAGGTTACAGATGACAGTTAGTAGTCCTGCAATTTCACATTTGAGTTCCTTCAGAACTCTTGGGTGAATACCATCAGGTCCTGGAGACTTATTACTATTTAGTTCATCAATCTGTTCCAAAACTTCCTTGAATGACACCTCAATTTGAGACAATTCCTCAGATCTGTCACCTAAAAAGAATGGCTCAGGTTTGGGAATCTCCCGCACAACCTCAAGAGTGAAGAATTCATTTAGTTTACCTGCAATGGCCTTATCGTTTCTGAATGCTCCTTTAGGAACTCGATCATCCAATGGCCCCACTGGTTGTTTAGCAAGCTGTTTCTGATGTCTTTTATAAAAAATTATTGTTACTTTTGGAGTCTTTGGCTAGCTGTTCTTCAAAGTCTTTTTTGGTCTTTCTAATCCTATTTTTACACTTCATTTGCCAGAATTTACACTCTTTTCTAATTTCCTCATTAGGATTTATCTTCAACTTTTTAAAGGATGCCTTTTTACCTCTCACTGCTGCTTTTACTTTCTTGTTTAACCACAGTGGCCCTTTTTTGATTCTCTTACTGTGTTTTTTAAATTTTGGGTATACATTTAAGTTGAGCCTCTATTATGGTGTCTTTTAAAAGTTTCCACACAGCTTGCTGGGATTTTACTTTTGGCATAAATTAAATTACCTTTCAATTTCGGTTTCACTAACCTCCTCATTTTGTGTCGTTCACAATTCTTAAATTAAATGCTAGAGTGTTGGGCCACTGTGAGTTTTCCCTGCCACAGGGATGTTAAATTTAGTTATCTTATGGTCACTATTAACAAGTGGTCCTGCTAAATTCACCTCTTGGACATAATTCTGTGCTCCACTTAGGACTAAATCAATAATTGTGTCTCCTCTTGTGGGTTCCAGGACTAGCTGCTCCATGAAGCTGCCATTTAAGGTGTCAAGAAACTGTATCTCAGCATCCCTTCCTGAGATGATATGTACCCAGTCAATATGGAGATACATTAAATACCCCATTATTATTACTGTGTGTTTTATTTTAGTAGCCTCTCTACTCTTCCTGAACATTTCAGACTCACTAACACCATCCGGGTTCAGCACAATATTTTGAATAAAACACTAGAATGATAAAAAGTAAACACTGCACAGATTAAATAAATTAAAAGCTAGGATTGTAATAGGGGAAACCATGGTCAAGGGGATTTATTTCTAGTGGGTTCCCACAAGAATTGGATCTCGGCCCTGTGCTATTTAACATTATCAATGACCTTCATCACGGATAAAGTTTGCAGTTGACACAAAGATGAGGGGTGGTAAATAATGATGTCAGTAGATTCATGCTCCAGCACTGGTAGTCTGGCTGGAGAGTTATTTGCCTTGAAATCAGGCCCTGACACTACACCCCATAATCAGCATAGCAGTGTGACTATAATATGATTAGGACAGAATTATAATGCCGTTTATGCAAGATGCATCATGAGTGGTTGTCACTGGAAACATTAGGATTTGCTGAATAGGATTATCCTGTTTGTGTGCATGGATCATGTTTATATCTGAAGTTATGGATATTGACTATGTATCTGCATTTCCAATGTGCTTACTCTGGGTAACACTCACAACTCATCTTTCAGACACAACAATGGAGAAGCCAGACAGGGCTGATAGCTCATCAACAAACACAATGTACTGAGGAAGAGCTTAGCCTTCCTGCGAATATTTGAGCCAGCCTATGAGTCCTGGCTACTATGACTCAGCAGGGCATGCTAAGGCATGTGACCAGACCACAGGACACTGAACTCCAGTTTGGTACCTGTATTTTCCCCACAAACTGGACTGGGAACTGAATTTGGAAGAAAGGGTTCCCACAATATGGAAAAGCTACATAAGGTGGGGGTGACATCATCTCTTGGCCTCATTTCTCACACAAGAGAACTCCTGGAAACACCTGAGGAACAAAGACTGAACTGGGGGAAGTGCTGCTCCCAGGGTAAATGGATTTCTAGCTTATGTACGGAAACTTGGACTGCGTGTATCATCAGTCAGGGTGAGAAATTGTTAATTCAGAGTCTTTCCAACTAGTATGTTAGGCTTGGTTTGAGTTTTTGGTTATTTGCTAAATAATCTGCTTTGATCTGTTTTCCATCACTTATAATCTAACTTTTTTATGCTTTATCTTGCGTATTGAGTGAAGCTTCTGGGGAAAATCTCAGCTTGGTTAGCACAGGCTTGCTGTGCATATCTTTCCGATATCAAGGGGAAGGCAAACTACATCAGTGTGCTTACATTATACAGATCCCTATTCAGTAGAAGATGGTATAGTTCTGGATTTATACTACAGCAGGTGTGCAAGGTTGGGGAGCAGGGAAATTGGCTGTGGTCTTCTATCTGTCCTTGAGTGGCTCAGGTAAAGCACACTGGTAGCTTAGCTGGGTGTATGGTGCCACCTGCTGTCCTGCTGGGTGATAACAGTGCCTGGAGAGGCCAGCAGTGTGAGAAGGACCAGCCCAGCTTGAGGGTTAGAGGGCACAGCTGTTCCCAGACTGCACTCCATGGGTGACAACCCATCACACCCTAGATTACAGAAGTCTCAGTAGGTTTGTCCTGTCCCCTCCCTTTCTCCACCCTAGATATTTCCTGCCTCCCACCACCTCCAGCAGCTCCCACCCTCACATGCATTTATTGCTCCTCTTGTTCCAAGCAGAACCCACCACCAGTTCCCGAATAATCCTTTACCTGAGCCAGCTCCATTGCAGCCATTTCCTTCCCCCCAGGAGGATGGGATGATCTGGAGTGAAATGTGGATGTTATTCTTTAGCCTGCCAAGGTGAGAAGGACAATGTGAGAGAATTCAGCTGGGGCTTGTGTTCATTTCACAAGCCAATTCCCCCCAGGATTATTCCTGCTAATGGACGTTGTAGGTTCTGCCACACTGTGAAGTAGAGAGTGACCATATTCCAGTACAGGCCTAACCCCCAACTACCAGGGTGTAACCCTCTGAGACATGGTGAAACCCACCCAGTAACAGTTGCTCTGTTACACTTGTCAAGTTTGTGGGTGAAACCAAGCTGGGAGGGGTTGCAAGTGCTTTGGAGGACAGGATTCAAATTCAAAATGATCGGGACAAACTGGAGAAAAGGTCTGAAGTAAATAGGATGAAATTCAATAAGGACAAATGCAAAGTACTCCACTTAGGAAGGAACAATCAGTTGCACACATACAAAATGGGAAATCACTGCCTTGGAAGAAGTACTGAGGAAAGAGATCTGGGGGTCATAGTGGATCACAAGTCAATGGTGTAACACTGTTGAAAAAAAGCAAACATCATTCTGGGATGTATTAGCGGAAGTATTTTAAGCAAGACACGGAATTCTTCTGCTTCACTCTGCATGGATTAGGCCTGAACTGGAGTACGGTGTCCAGTTCATGGCACCACATTTCAGGAAAGATGTGAAGAAACGAGGGAAAGTTCAGAGAAGAGCAACAAAAAAGATTAAGAGATGTAGAAAACATAACCTATGAGGGAAGAGTGAAAAAATTGGGGTTGTTTAGTCTGCACAAGAGAAGACAAAGGGAACATGATAACAGTTTTCAAGTACATGGAATATCAGAGTTAGAAGGGACCTCAGGCAGTCATCTTCTAGACCAGGGGTGGGGAACCTCCGGCCCGCGGGCCTTATACGGCCCGCCAAAGCCTTCCGTCCGGCCCGTGGCCGCTGGCCAGGGACAGCTCCGCGCTGGGGCCGGGACGCACCGCGTGGTCCGCTGCCGCCGCCGGCCGGGGGCGGCTCCGCGCTGGGGCTGGGACGCGCCATGTGGTCCGCTGCCGCCGCCGGCCGGGGGCGGCTCCGCACTGGGGCTGGGATGCACCGTGTGATCCGCTGCCGCCGCCGGCCAGGGGCGGCTCTGCGCTGGGGCCGGGAAGCGCCGCACGGCCACCCTCTGCCAGGCGGCGAAACAAGGAGCCGTGGGGAGCCGACGGTCAGGGGGGGAGAGACCGGGCTGAGCAGGTCAGTTGGGGGGGGAGGGAAGAAGGTTTGGGGGGGGAGAGACCGGGATGAGCAGGTCAGTTGGGGGGGAGGGAAGGAGGTTTGGGGGGGAGAGACCGGGCTGGGCGGGTCAGTTGGGGTGGGAGGGAAGGAGGTTTGGGGGGGAGAGACCGGGCTGGGCGGGTCAGTTGGGGGGGTGGGAGTGAAGGAGGTTTGAGGGGAGGGACCGGGCTGAGCGGGTCAGTTGGGGGGGGAGGGAAGGAGGTTTGGGGAGGGAGAGACCAGGCTGGGCGGGTCAGTTGGGGGGGGAGGGAAGGAGGTTTTGGGGGGAGAGACCGGGCTGAGCGGGTCAGTTGGGGGGGGAGGGAAGGAGGTTTGGGGGGGAGAGACAGGGCTGGGCGGGTCAGTTGGGGGGTGGGAGGGAAGGAGGTTTGGGGGGGAGAGACTGGGCTGAGCGGGTCAGTTGGGGGGAAGGGAAAGAGGTTTGGGGAGGAGAGACCGGGCTGGGAAGGTCAGTTGGGGGGGTGGGAGGGAAGGAGGTTTGGGGGGGGAGAGACCGGGCTGGGCGGGTCAGTTGGGGGGGGGAGGGAAGGAGTTTTGGGGCGGGGGGAGAGACTGGGGGGGAGAGACTGGGCTGGGCGTGTCAGGCAGGCGGCAGGACCCTGGCTGGCAAGGGGCCAGTGGGGGAAACCCCAAAGCAGTGCAGGGCTAAGGACTCCACCTGCCACTGCTTTGGGATTTCCCCTGCTGGCCCCTTACCAGCTGGGGTCTCATCTCCCGTTGCCAGCCTGGGCTTCGGGGCGGGGGGGGGGGAGAAAGAGTGGCCCGCGGACGACTTTATAAGGGTCAAAATGGCCCTTGGTGGAAAAAAGGTTCCCCACCCCTGATCTAGACCAACCCCCTGCTCAAAGCAGGACCAATCCCTAACTAAATCACCCCACCCACAGCTTTTTCAAGTCTGACCTTAAAAACCTCTAAGGGAGGAGATTCTATCACCTCCTTGGGTAACTCAATTCCTGTGCTTCACACCCTCCTAGTGAAAAAGTTTTTCCTAATATCCAAACTAAACTTCCCCCACTGAACCTTGAAGCCATTACTCTTTATTCTGTCATCTGCTACCACTGAGAACAGTCTAGATCCATCCTCTTTGGAACCCCCTTTCAGGTAGTTGAAAGCAGCTATCAAATCCCCCTCCACCTCATTCTTCTCTTCTGCAGACTAAACAATCCCAGTTCCCTCAGCCTCTCCTGATAAATCATGTGCTCCAGCCCCCTAATCATTTTTGTCACCCTCTGCTGGACTCTTTCCAATTTTTTCATATCTTTCTTGTAGTGTGCGGCCAAAACTAGACAAAGTACTCCAGAGGGGGCAGATAGCTCAGTGGTTTGAGCATTGGTCAGTTAAACCCAGGGTTGTGAGCTCAATCCCTGAGAGAGCCAAATAGGGTGCTGGGGCAGAAGTCTGTGGGTGAGATTGTGGCCTGCCTTGTGCAGGAGGTCAGACTAGATGATCATAATGGTCCCTTCTGACCTTAAAAGTCTATGAAACATAAAAGATTGTTACCAAGTGAAGATAATATTGTTGTCCTTAACCTCTGAGGATAGGACATGAAGCAATGGACTTAAATTGCAGCAAGGGCAATTTAGGTTGGACATGAGGAAAAACTTCCTCTCAGAGTGGTTAAGCACTGGAATAAATTGCCTAAGGAGGTTGTAGAATCTCCATCAATGGGGATTTTTAAGAGCAGGCTGGACAAACACCTGTCAGGGATGGCCTAGATCAGGGGTTCTCAAACAGGGGGAGGGGCTGTGAGTTATTGCATAGGGTGTCACAAGCTTCTAGCCTCCATTTCACCTTGAGCATTTATAATGGTGGTAAATATATTAAAAAGTGTTTTTAATTTATAAGGGGGGGGGTCACACTCGAAGGCCTGCTATGCGAACGGGGTCACCAACACAGAAGTTTGAGAACCACTGATGTGGATAAATTTAGTCCTGCCTTGAGTGCAAGGGTCTGGACTGCATGACCTCTCAAGGTCCCTTCCAGCTCCATGATTCTATGAACCAAAGGGCAGAGAAGAGCAGAATCAAAGGAGTCACTCTGGGGGATTCTCCCTCTCATTGTCCCCAGGCAGCTGTCTCAGGTTTACAAAGTTGTCTGATGTTCCAGTCTTTATCCAGTCTCTCCTGAAAGGGGGCCCCCTTGCATGTGCTGGGCCTACTTTTAGCTTTTTGGCAAGTGTGACCCCGGGGGCTCTGAGACTGGGACTTCTTGCCTCAGCACACCTTGTTTCTTTCTGTGGCTCCCCAGTGAGTCCGGATGAGTGGATACGCCTCCTAGAGACTGTGAACATGAGAACATAATGACTGTTATGGTCCATCTAGCTCAGTGGACAATGCCAGATGCTTCAGAGGGAATGAACAGAACAGGTAATCATCAAGTGATCCATCCCCTGTTACCCATCGCCAGCTTCTGGCAATCAGAGACTAGGGCACCATCCCTGCCTCTGACACTGCCAGATGAGGTGTCAGCTCTTGCAAAAGCCCCCATGTCTAGTTGAACATGGACAAAGGTATAACTGGAATCAGTCTGGCTCACCTGTGTTAGTATTGTTAAAACGGGTATTAGAAAGATAAGAAAGTGTTTAGTGTTTAGACTTTATTGAATGCTGGTGAGTTGCTGCCTGGGTTAATATCTGCCTAGTTGCATTGTGAGCCTCTGTGGTTCTGTAAATCACCAGACAGGAGAGAGACTTTACCTGTGTGAAGTGCTGACTGGTAACAGAATGCTTTACACCCTACCTCAGGGGTGGGAAAAGTTTTTGGCCTGAGGGCCGCATTGGGGTTAAAAATTTTGCAGAGGGCCGGGTAGGGAAGGCTGTGCCAACCCCAAGGAGCTTGACCCCACCCCTTATCTAACTCCCACCCACTTTCCACCCTGACTGCCCCCTCAGAACTCCTGACCCATCCAACCCCCCGTCCTTGTCCCGATAGTAACCTCCGGAGACCCCCAATCTAACTGCTTCCCCAGAAACCCACCCATATCTAAGCCCCCCTGCTTTGTTCCCTGATTATCCCCTCCTGAGATCCCCCACCCTAACCACCCCCTTGGACTCCACCCCATCTAAGCCCTCTGTTTAATTCCCTGACCGCCCCCCTGATATTCCCCCAAGCAAACCACCAGGTCTGGACCCCACCACCTAACCCCCACCCCTTACCTTATTCAGTCGTGAGGTCCTTGACCTGGCACCAGTGCTCCACCCAGCCCCCGACCAGGGACCGTGGGACCCCACGGCTTCCCATGCTCAGCCAGGCCCCGCAATCAACCTGGCCTCTGGGCAGGGAGCACAGGGCAGGCCAGGCCGGGCACCCACAGCATGCTGGCCTGGCCCTTGGGCCGGGAGGGCAGGGCCCAGTGACCTCCCATGCCGGCCCGGGAGCACGGGGAGTAGCGACTGGCCGCACTCCACTGGGCATTTGGCCAAGGAGCGCAGGGTGGTCCCAGCCTGGGAGCGTGGGAACCCCTCGCACTCTGCACTGCCCCCAACCCCCGAGCGCAGGGACCCACGACTCCCTGTGGTCCACCCGGCCCTCAGCCAAGGAGCATGGGGCAGGCCCAGCCCAGGAGAGTGGGAACCCGCGGCTCCCAGCCCGGGAGCACGGGACACAGCGGCTCCCCGCACTTAACCCGGCACTAGGCCAGGCAGCGTGGGGCCCGGCGGTGCACAGGGTCCACGGGCAACCCCAGCCTGAGCTCATGGGCCAGATGAAAATGGCCGGTGGGCCACCTGTGGCCCGTGGACCATAGTTTGCCCACCCCGCCCTACCTGGCAGAAAAAGTCCATCAACACCAGAAAGACTATTAGGAGATGTTAAAGACTGTTGTTGTGCTCTTGAGTTGCCATTAGCTGAGTTTGCAGTTCAGAGCACATAGCAGGAAGGGGATTAAAAAACCCCATACAGAAGGAACTGATCATCTGTATGCTACTTGGACTCTGGGGTGCAAAATTTCTAAGCATAAGCAAGAGACCCCCAGCTGCTTAGCCTGGGTGAGTCCTAAAGAATATGTAGAGCTTGCTTATTATAGAAGCTTTTAGTACCTTTTGAAATTTAAGATTTTACTTCATCTGCATCTGTACTATTACCTGCTTTAACTTTGTAAACAACTCCCATTTCCTTTGAAATAAATCTTAATAAAGATATTACAGGACTGGCTACAAGTGTTGTCCATTGGGAGATCTAAGATTCAATTGACCTAAAGAAGTGATCAGTCCTTTGGGAGTGGCAATAACCTGATGATTGCTGTGAGTCATCAGGTAAGACAGTGGTTCTCAACCAGTGGTCTGGGGCCTCCTGGGAGGACCATGAGCAGGTTTCAGGGGGTCTCCAAGCAAGGCCAGCATTAGACTCCCTGAGGCCCAGAGCAGAAATCTGAAGTCCCAGTGCATGGGGGTGATGTCCGGGGCCCTTAGCCCCCCACCCAGGGCTGCAGCCAAAGCCTAAGCAATGTAGCTTTGTGGGTGGTCCTGTGGCATGGGGCCCCAGGCAGCTGCCTTTATTGCTACCCCCTAATGCCAACCCTGGTATTTATATGCAGAAAATCAGTTATTGTGGCCCTTGTGGTCCGTGGAGTTTTTCTTTCTGAGCCCCCTCTCCCCATGCTATAAAAAGGTTGAGAACCCCTGTCCCAGAGGTTCTAACCTGCATGGTGAGATACACAGGATGACCCAAGGGGACTGTCTGTGATTCCATGTGAATGCTGTTCCAGTGCCATTGTCATTTACACTGGATACTTGGTGGGTGAAATTTACATATAAACCTCACAACCAGTTCAGGGTTTGTGTCCTGCTTCTTCCCAGTCTGCCCGAGGCTGGTGCTCAAGCTCTCGGGTCACTGAGGACAGCGTTACAGAGACTTACGGGCACAACGCCGCCAGCAGCAATTTGCAGCAATGCAGAGCAGGCTTTACAGTGACACCGTGGGGGGGACAAATGGTCTATGGACTCAGTCACGCCCCACTTCTCCTCCAGTGCACATCAGCATCCCGGCCACCTTCAAGGATGTTCAAGGTGCCACACCTTCAGTGATGATGGATCTCCAGCATGGCATCACCCGCACCCCATGACCCGCCTCCTCTCCGGAGACAGAGGTGAGTGACAGACACACTGGCTCCTGGGGGGGTGGGAAATGGATAACAAAACACACCTTCTGGGGGTCCCCCCTCAGGAATTGAAGGTGACAGGCATTGTGGTGGCAGTAAAGGGGGAGCAGAGGGATTGGGAGCAGCACCTTCAAAGGCAATGCTGCCCTGAGGCCTCAGCCCGAGGATTGAGCCCTGACACACTAGAAGGACATGCCCTTACACCACCCCTGGACTCACAGTAATACGTGTGTAATATGTGTATGCCTGTAATATGTGTGTGCAGAAGCCTAGGACAGGAGACAGCTACTGACTTCTCCAGTGCTAAGAGAGGACTGGAGGGAATGGACGACAAGGGGAGGCTGAACTAGAAATGGTGGCAGGAGGATGTGGAGAAGGAGGGAGACATTTGTAGGATGACCATTATTCCCATTCCACCATAACAAAAAGTACAGGAGGGGGGAGCTGTACTTCAGAATCACCCAACATCGACGTGGAGAGAGCACTGGACAGGGACTATTCCTGGCTCTGCCACCGGCCTGCTGGGTGACTTTGGGTAAGTCATTGCACCTCTCTGTGCCTCCGATTGCAAACATCCGAGAGACCCACAACTGCCTATAGGGCTGCTAAGTCCTCCCTCCAACATCACTCGATGCAAAAAGCTAGGAAATACACTTCCAACAAGCTTTATGAACGCAGGATGTAAGGTTGCCTGGAGATGTCTGGTGTCCCTCCAGAAGATACAGCAGCAAAACTCAAACTTGTCATAATCCAGAAATGCAGAGATTCTGTACACAACAAGGTAATCCTAATTATTACCCAGGCAAGCAATGACCATTCATATACTCCTACAACACACCTCTGTGCACCTGATCATTTGAGATAGTGCCTGTCACTAAAGTACTAGGGAAAACGACAACCGTGGAACAGAATCAAGCACTTTCTCTTTGCTAAGACAGAATTTGGCTTTAAGTGAGTTGCACTGTACAGGAGCTATTGATACCTGTTCTACACTCAGACACTGAGCCTCTCCCCAGAGACAGCCGCACACTTGATCAACTGAAATCTCTCTTCCCCTTTTTACACTTCTTCCATCTTAACTCACCAAAGTTCCAGCTAACATTAAACATTCACTTACCCATTGTTAGGCACACAGACTGCTCTCAGATCCCATCTCACTGCTGACTATCCCCATGGCAAACAGGCCTGTTTCCTCCTGACACCATGCACAGCTCAGTGCAGAAATGATACAGACTGGAAGCTCAAGGAACACATGCAGCTCTTTCCTTTCATTGCACAAATGGGGTACTCAGACCCAGGTCCTCTCATATCACAATCACACCTCCACCAAGTTGCTCTAATGCAGCTACACCTAACACTGAGTGTGCTGGACTGCAGGCAGATAGCACCCACTGGCTGTTGCCAGCCCCAGGGGGCAGAGTTAAGGTTTCACCAGGTGTATATTAGCTCTCTCTTCCCTAGTTTTCAGAGTTTTGCTGAACTTGACATTTTGGCAGGAGCAGACTGTTACCAGCTGCATTCTACAGCCAGCCCCAGGCCTCAGTGAGGTCACTGTTTCCTGCCACCACAAGCCTTCAACTGGCAATGGGGCGCACCAGTGCCAGTGGAGCATTAAAGTAAATTCTACCTATACTACCAGTTTTCACCAGTGCCTAAAACACCAGTGTGGCAGAGACCTTCAGTACCTGAAACAGCAGTACAGTGGCACTAGAACTGGGATCTATTTCTAGCTCTGTCACGGACAGCCTGGGTGACCTTGGACATGTCAATGTTTTGCCTCCCAACTTTAGTCTCTTTACCTAGCTGCCCACTCACTGGGATCTCCTCTCTCTCCAGAGCTGCTCACCACTAAAATCTGAGTGGGTGTCACCAGAGCTAAGGTTGTTCAGCTCTCGAATAGTCTTATAAGGGTGGCTGTGGAGTCTCTTTCACTAGAAGCTCATAAGCACAGGTAGGACAAACCTCTGTCACAGATAATCTACATATACTTGGTCCTGCCTCAGTAGAGAGATCTGGATTTGATGATGTCTTGAGGTCCTGTCCAGCCTTACTTTTCTATGATGCTATGCAATATATACATATAAAAACAAACACTACATAACGTCAGGCAAATCTGGAAAATAACAAAAACAACATCCTATAGCATAAAATGACAATACAAAGGAAAAGAAAGTAACACAATGCAAACTAACACACCCTACAGTACACAATGGAAAAGAGCTCAACTCAAACCAGCACAAACACAGGCACCAAACACACTGAGGCAAAACAATGCACCATAAAACTATGCAACACAACATGATGCATCACAGTTCCAAATGGCAACAAGCCAAACAGTGCAGCATAGAACAGGACACACCGCAAAAGATAATTACAGTACTTTATTGAACACATATGGAAGGGATCTGGAGAGGTCGTCTACTCAAGCCTCCTGTGCTGAGGCAGGACCAAGTATCCCTAGACATTCCCAGACTGGTCCACCTCTAACCTGGTCTTAAAAACCTCCAAGAAAGGAAATTCCACAACCTCCCTTGGAAGCCAAAGCAATGCAACACAGATCAAAACAACACTGTACACACACATGCTGGGCTAAGGGTAAAGGGGAGGCAAGAACTCAAACAATCTGGGTTCAGTTCCCACTTTTAACCAAATTCTCCATGCAAACTGGAGCAAATTACTTCAGCTCTCTGAGCCTCAGTTTCCTAATCTGTCAAGTGGAGAGCAGCCTCCCAACATTTGCCTATTTAGCCTTTGAGCTGTTTGTGGCAAGGACTCTCTGTCACCATGGGCATGTCTACACTGAGGTTAGACACCAGCCGCTGTCCCGGGCCTGCTGACTTGGGCTCACATGGCTCAGGCTGCAGGACTGTTCATTGTGGTGTAGATGCTCCAGCCCAAGGTCTGTCACCCTCCCACGTCACAGAGTTAGTTCTACAGCCTGGGTCCAGCCCGATCCCGGACATAGTGCAATTAAACAATCCCTTCACCTGGGCCCTGTGAGCCTGAGTCAGCTGCCAGGGGCCAGCTGTGGGTTTTTAATGGCAGTGTTGACATACCCTTGGTGTCTGCTCAGCACCAATCACAACGGGGACCCTGATCTTGGTCAGTGTCTGTGCAGAGCCCTGCACAAGGGGCCTGCCAGGGAATTACAGGACCCCTGATTCTGTTTGGGGTCCCTGCAGGATCTGAAAAAATGTGGGGCCAGGATCTTTGCCAGGGTTGGTGCAGTGCCCAGTACAGTGGTGGGGTGTGATCTCTGTCAGGGTTGGTGCAGTGCCCAGTACAGTGGTGGGGTGTGATCTTTGTCAGGGTTGGTGCAGTGCCCAGTACAGTGGTGGGGTGTGATCTTTGTCAGGGTCAGTGCCATGCCAGGCCCAACAGGGACACAGATCTCAGTCGGGGTCTCTGAAGTGCTGAGCACAATGGAGGTAGCAATGTGGGCAGCAGTCATGCGCTGCCTGGCACAAGGGGGTCCATGATCACAGTCTGGATCTCAATATTACCTGGCACAACAGTGGGGTCTGATCTCACTTGGGGTCTCTGCAGCACTTGGCAGAAAGGAGCCCGGATCTCAGTCAGACACCTGGAGAGAAAAACAGGAAGATTTTCAAGAATTTGATATCAATCTATCGAATGGCCGTGGGGTCTGGGGACGTGACTTGCAGGCAGGGGTGGGGATGGGGGGCTGCTGGGTTGGGCAGGGTGGGGGAAATAGCTGGGACTGGGAAACCTGGGGCTGCGCTGTCTCCATGGGGGGCTCATTCTGGACCTTCCCAGTCCCTGTTGCCAGCAGAGAAACACCCCCCCCCCCCCAGGCCAGAGGTATCCAGGTCTCAGGCTCCCCCAGCCTCTGCCCATTGACCCTCTTCCCAGATCAGAAATAACCCCAGGGAATGATTCCCACCAGAACAAGGACAAATCCCTGCAGGGAACAATGGGGGGACGGGACCCCAAACCTGAGATGTGAACTGGCCACTGGGGAAGTGGGGGAGAAAATGGGGTAGGATGGGGGAGGGGAACAGAGACCTTCTCAGGGGTGGGAGGGTAAAGGGGGGGGGGTCACCCTGGATGTTGCTCGTGGCTCTCTAGGGAGAAAGGGGGCAGGACGGGGGGTCCCCAGGGCGGGGGGGGGGCAGCGGTAAATCCATGGGGATCTCAGCCCCCCCGCCCCTCGGGGGTCACCTGCTCTTCTCCCCCCACGTCCGGGCTGATCAGACATTTTCCACCCGCCCCTTTCCCCAGATCCCCCCCCCCGCCCGGTCTCACTCTCCCCCCGCCCGGCAGCCTCCCGCCCCGCCCCGCGCAGGGTCCCGGGGTCTGGTCCCCCCCCCAGGGCAGAGCCGGGCCGGGCGGGGGGGTCGTTGGTCTCCCGCGGGGACAGCAGCTCCGACCCCCCCGCGGGCGGGGCCCCCCCGGGAGCAGATCCCGGCGCTGCGCGATGCCGGGTCCCCGGACACTGGGGCGGAGTCACCGCCCGGCCCCAGCCCCGCCCCCGGGGCTCGCGCGCTACCTGGAGACTCCAACGGCCCCGCGCGGCCCGGCTCCTCGCTCCCCCTCCCCCCCGCTCAACGTCACTTCCGCCCCCGGGGCTCGCGCGCTACCTGGAGGCTCCAACGGCCCCGCGCGGCCCGGCTCCTCGCTCCCCCCCCCCGCCCAACGTCACTTCCGGTCCCGGAGAGTCGGGAACTACATCTCCCAGCCTGCCCCGGGGCCTTCTCCCGCCTCCCAGGGTCTCAGGGGCTGTCACGGCGCGTCAGACCCCGCCCAGCTGAATGACCCGCTGCCGCGTCCCTGACCCGTGCGGGGAAAGGATCGTTATTAACCCCTCCGCGCCCGGCGCACCCGCGAGTGAGAGGGGGGGAAGGTACTCTCGGCCACGGGAACCGGGGAGAAGCCTCGGAGCTGCCTCAGCCCCAGTGGATCCGGCCCCGCTGGAATCTGGGGCCAGAGACTGGGGCCGGCGGGGGGTCCCCTGTGGGGTGGGGGGTTTCGGGCGGGGGGGTCCCCTGTGGGGCGGGCGGGGGGGTCCTCTGAGGGACGGGGGGAAGGGGGTGTTGGGCGGGGGGATCCCCTGTGGGACGGGGGGAGGGGGGTGTCGGGCGGGGGGGTCCTCTGTGGGGCGGGGGGAAGGGGGTGTTGGGCGGGGGGGTCCTCTGTGGGGCGGGGGGAAGGGGGTGTTGGGCGGGGGGATCCCCTGTGGGGCGGGGGGAAGGGGGTGTTGGGCGGGGGGATCCCCTGTGGGGCGGGGGGAAGGGGGTGTCGGGCGGGGGGGTCCTCTGTGGGGCGGGGGGAGGGGGGTGTCGGGCGGGGGGGTCCTCTGTGGGGCGGGGGGAGGGGGGTGTCGGGCGGGGGGGTCCTCTGTGGGGCGGGGGGAGGGGGGTGTCGGGCGGGGGGGTCCTCTGTGGGGCGGGGGGAAGGGGGTGTTGGGCAGGGGGATCCCCTGTGGGGCGGGGGGAGGGGGGTGTCGGGCGGGGGGGTCCCCTTGGGGGGAGGGGGGTGTCACAGCAGCACCTACAGGGACGAGAGGGAGAGACCAACACCAGGCTCTGCAGGGGGGAATCCCTGGGACCTGCTGCTACAGCTGGAGGGGAGAGGGAGAGACCAACACCAGGCTCTTCCTCTCCCCCCAGGAAACAACAGGGGAAACCTGCTGCTCTCTCTCTCCCCGGCCCTAGCCTGGCCTGGTATTAGTGCTAGTGAAGAAGAGGGGCAGGTATCATCATCTGCCAGCCTTGTACAGCTGTGCAAGAATCAGGCACAGTACAGAGGTACCCATCTGCATGTGCCAAAGGGTTGGATTGGCTAATGCAACCTGTAGACGTCCTTGGCACACAGGGATATAAAGTCACGTGACCATCATCGTCATCTCAACGGGATAATGATAGGAAGGTTCACCATTGACTGAGTGGTTACATACAAATATCACTGGCTATTCATATCATTAGTGTCAGTGTGGACCGGGCACCTAATGGAGCTCCCTCCGACACCCCACATTCCCACCTGCATGGGTGCTGTCCCAGGTAAGTGCTCCACACCCCAATCCCTGAGCCCCCTCCCTCACCCTAGCACCTGCAACCTAACTCCCTCCCAGATCCTGCATCCCCAGCCCGTGGTCGGTGCACCCCCACCCTCAGCCCAGTGCAGAGGGAGCTGAAGAGAATGGGCTAGCACCAGGGAGAAGGTAGGTACCTGCTGTATATAGGCATGGGTGGGGGCAATCCTGTTTCCCCCCTCCCCAGATCTGCTGTGCTTGCAGTTTATCTGTGGCCCCTTCCTTGCTCTAGGAGGCTCCAACCCCACTGTGCTTTTGCTCCTCAGTTGCTGCCATATTCCAGCTGGGGACCAAAACTCTCCCCCGCTGCGCTCTTAACCCTGGGCCCTTCATTCCATAGGGGGCCCACATGTTTGGCACCAGGCCCACAAAAAGTTAATTCAGCCCTGGATACCATTATGTGATGGGGATTGCATCTTACAAAAGCAAAAAAAAAAAAAAAAAAAAAAGTATTTCCAGTGGTATTTCTGTCTGTGATTTACAAAGTTTTCTCCTAGATTCAATATTTAACTGAAAAAAACCAGGAAGGTCTTTCAGCACTGGATGGAGGAGCAGGCTGGGGCTAGGACCACTAAAGGAGCAAGAGAAGCAAGTTTTCTTTATTGTTTCCTGCCCTATTTTTCTTAACTAGTTTCTCTTCTTCACCAGACATACACCTGACTTATGTGAACCTGGCTTGCTCAGTTGGTAGAGCATCAGACTTTTAATCTTCGGGTTCAAGTCCCTGGTCAAGTACAATGCAGATAAACTCTACAAAGCAGTACCCCTCCTTGACATTACTTTTTTTTCTTTTCAGGACTTGAGCTGTCCTAGGAGGGACCATTTACTGCCTGGGACTGAAGGGGAAACTCCCTCACATGCCCACTGGCCTCACAGTCTGGAGGAAGAAAGGCTTCTGGGTCCACAGCAAACTTTTGTGTGCCAACTTGCTGAGCAAATGCAGGGCTAGCCACTGTCCAGAGAGTCCTTGACAAAGGGAGGCAAAAAAATTCTCCACCCAGGCTCTTCTACACTGAAAATCAACAGAGCTAAAGGAATTGTCTGCTAGTCCCGTAGTCTACAGGCCAACTTTCAGGGCTTTGAATTCCAAAGTGTGAGTTCAAGGCTTGGTGGAAATTTGGGGCCCTACATGGATAAGGATTGATTTTCCCTTTTTTTTCCTGTTTGTTTTTTAATTTCCACTGGCATTTCTAGGTGTGATTTTGTTTTGCTTTGTATTATGGTGTTTTCTACTAGATCTGACGTTTTCCTAACCATAGAAGAAGGCCTGAGGATGCTGAATGAAAGAGCATGAATAGAAGTTTTTCCAGTCGTTCCCCTCACTTTTTCTTGACTTCAGCAATTTAGCAATTTGCTATCTGAGCCTGGCTAGCTCAGTTGGTCGAGCATCAGACTTTCAAACTGAGGATCCAGTGGTCATGTACCAGACCAGCAAAAATTCTTCTTGTTTGGCATTCTCCAAGATCTTCGGAAGGCATGTCCTGCTTCATGTCACCCCTTCCTTTTCATACTTGGCCTTTCCTGAGAATGTCCCTTTACTGCCTGGGACTGACGTGGCATCCTTCTCACATGGCCTTGCAGTCTGGAGGAAGAAAAGCCTTGGGTCCTGGAGTCAAGTGCTGTGTGCTGACTTGTTGACCAAATGAAAGGCTGGCAATCGAGGCCTTGAACTAGCAATGCAAAAAATTGTCTCTGTAATGTCCTTCCTGTTGGAAGTCGGCAATGCTCGAGGGGGATCCTGCTGGTTCCATGGTATGAGGACCAACATTTCAGTCTTTCAGTCTTGCAATTCAAGCTCAGGTCATGGTGGAAACTTTGGATCCTTTATTTGCCACCTCTCCCTAGTGAGTGTTTCAAGGTCATTACTGTCTGTGATTTCACTGTCTGTTCACTGTTACTGTCTGTGATTTCCCTCCCCAGGAAGAAGAGCACCAGAAAGAAATGGAAGAAGAGAAAAGAGAAGAAGAGACAAGAGGGCAGCAAAAATGGACAATTCCAAATGCCCCCGCAAGTCTCAGATTCACTAATTCCAAGCCCAGAAGGAACCACTCTGGTCTGACTTTCTGTTTCTCATCGGCCATAGAACGTCCCTCAAAATAATCCCCATAGGAATGAGAGCAGATTTTTTTAGCAAAATACCCAATCTTGATTTTTAAAAAGGTCAGTTGTGGAGGATCCAGCACAGCCAGCCCTTGGTGAATTGCTCCAAACGCTGATGTTAAAAATGCTTGCCTTATTTCCAGTGTGAGTTGGTCTAGCTTCAGCTTGCAGCCATTGTCTGCTCATAACCTTGATCTGCTAAAGTGAAGAGCCCATTACTAAATATTTGTTTCCTTAGGCTTGTCCTTACCCTTCTCGTTGATTCAGCTCCTGGAGTCTGTCAGCATAAGGCATGTTTCCTTTCACTGTTCCTGTGGCTCTTCTGTGACCCCCATCTCCAATTCATCAGAATCTGTGTCAAATTCTGGACACCAGAAATGGACACAATATTCCAGGAGTGGTTGCACCAGTGGCCAGTACAGAGGCATTGTACCCTCTCTACTTCTACCTGAGAATCTGCTAGGATAGAGTCCCCCATCTTCTACATAGAGCCTACATTTTTCTTACCTTCTACACAGATGATGATTTGCTTTTACAAAATCCACACAAAAATGAAAAAGATTACCACAGAATCTCCTCCACATCGTCTTCCCTTGGTCCTCACAGAGAGACCATGAGATGGAAACTTGCTGCAGCCAGGCTCTGAGGTTTCCCCTTTCTTGCATCCCTGTCCTGCCTGGCTGTTGTCAAGGGAGCTCTGTGAGGTCACAGCTGCCTCATCGCCTTTGCTCAATAGGCTGAGTTCCCACCAAAGGCCTTTGTGAAGTCACTGCCACACTCACTTTTCTCTTACAGGCCTGATGTCTGCCCCTGGTTAGATGTTTGAGCTGCACCCTGGATCTCCCCACTTGCTCCTTATTGATTCTGGGGAGAAAGGCCCCCAGTAAAACAGCAGAGTGGATTCCTCCCCCCAAACTGATCCTCCACTTCCTTTTTAAGTGGAGGTGGGAAATAGTTATAGTTTAGTAAATTTCTAGTCAGCTGTCCAACAGGGTCCCTCTAATGTTAAACCAGTTTCCCTCTTTTCCTTCCCCTTGCTGAGAAAGAGCAAGAGAAGAAAGAAAGCTCATGTGGGCCAACTTGGTACACAGGCTCATGCTGCTCTTTCTTGCTGAGGAGTGGGAGATAAGAGACTGGTAGACTTTACCGTCTTAGGCAGGAGGAAACATTACCTGCCTAAGATAGTAAAGAGAGGTTATTTTAGGGTGGGCTGTGGCTATAAGGAGAAGAGGTAACAAAGAGTCCTGTGGCACCTTAAAGACTAACTAAAGTATTGAAGCATAAGCTTTCATGGGCTAATACCCACTTTGTGGGAAGTGTCCAGGGGCAGGTATAGATAAGTAGGCAAGAACCAGGTAGGAGGTAACAAGGTTAGTCCAATCAGCCTGAACCAGCTTGTTATCTCAAATCAGGGAGGGTGAGGTATTCCTCTAGCAGCTGACTGCAAAGAGAAACTGCAGAGCTGCAATTCATTTGCAAATTAAACACAGTCAATCTGGGATTGAAGAGAGATCTTGAATGTCTTGCTAATTACAAAAAACAGCTTGTCCTCTCTCAGAGTTCACACCTCCAATTCAGCTGCTAGAGGAATACCTCACCCTCCCTGATTTGAGATGATAAACTGGTTCACCTGATTGGACTAACCTTGTTACCTCCTACCTGGTTCTTGCCTACTTTTCTATACCTGCCTCTGGACACTTCCACTGCTTGCATCCCACAAAGTGGGTATTAGCCCACAAAAGCTTATGCTTCAATACTTTAGTTAGTCTTTAAGGTGCCACAGGACTCTGTTACCTCTGCTGTTCCAGACTAACACAGCTACCTCTCTGATTCTTGACATCATGCAAGGAGAAGAGGGACACCTAAGGGCTATTGCTACCGCCAAACAGGGGGGCTTGAACTCAGGAGACTGGGATTTAGAGCATCATGTAATTACTGGATTTAAAGTCAGTTGATCACCTAGGCTCAGTGTAGAAGGAGCCCTGGAGGTGTTTATTTGTGAGCTGAGGTTCCTTTTCTGAAATTTGTCTTCTTTCCTTGTTTGTTAAGTCTCCAGGTAGCAAACCGGAGCGGTTACAAGGCTGGAGAGATGCTGCTTTCTAGACCAGAGAGCTGGAGTTGATTTAGCTGCTGTCGCCATCAGCTGGTCAGAGAAACCAGGGAGGGTGGAATTAGAATTTTTCCACTAGGGGGAGCTGGGGACAAGCTGGTTCCCTGCCTGCCTCCCACACACAATTTCATCAGGACCCCCTTGGGAAAAACTCAAAAGAAACCTGAACCCAGGTGTGTCAGAGAAGGGACTCACTGTTTGCCTTAAGATGTGGGGGAGGAAAACCTCCTGGTGTTTAGATCCCTCCAACCTTTGATCTTAGCCCATCTGGGAATGGACAAAAGAGCAAGTTCAGACATGGGAAAGTAGCCTAAGAAAGTGGAGCATATTTGAGAAGGAAAATAACTTAATTGTCAGTCTAGTGGTTAGGATTTGGCACCTTTACTACCATGGCTGGGTTCAATTCCTAATCAAGGAAAAGTGACTTCATATAAAAAAAAAATCTTCAATTGTAATTTAAAGAAATCCACAATTTTTCCTGATTTTCCCCCTCCCTCCCCCCATCTTCTTCATGGTGGTGGGAAGGGTTTATGGAAACAATATAAAAATCAAAGCTGCCCACTGACTAGTAACAGAATGGCGGCATGTTTCCACCATGCACCTTGAAGTCCAGGCAGATCCTTTTACACAAATAGACGTGCCAATTATTGTTTCACCTTGCTAGCCTAACTAACATAATATCAATAACAGACATTCAGGTTGACCCAAGATGAATATTTCCCCCCCAATTTTTTTGCAAATTTCTTTTACACTGCACAGGCCCACACAGATACAAACAAAACACACACACACACAAAACCAGATAGCAAAAGGAAAACCACACAAAACATACAAAGAACAAATCCATACCAAAACATAGAAAAAGAAAACAAGCACAAAAACACATAGCAAAAGAATGATTAGTGGCACCATTTAAAAAACAATTTGCATGCAAAAAATCAAACACACACAAGTACAAAACTATGCAAGGCATCCACAAAATCACACAGGATCCAAAGTTATATCAACATGGCAGACAAATACTATATCGCCACACAGAAAGCCAAGCAGGGTTTGAGTATCACAGCCAAGAAGGAGTTTGCAGAAGGGAGGTTGGGAAGCAAAGATTGAGAGGGAGTCAGGGATCACAGGATGTCCCCCACCCCCATTCCTGTCCCCACAGAGCAGGGGGGACACAACAGGGCTGTGAATGGAGGGAGCTTGCTGGCAGCAGCTGCTGTCTCAAAGTGTCACACACACAGGGTGTGTATCTCTGTCTCATGCTGCCTCCCCTCCCTCATTCCTGCTGCCTTATATAGAGTGTGATGCTGCATTACTAATAATGTGTTAACCCTCGAGGGGTCAGCCAAGTGTTAGTTCATCATTTAGCAGTAAGGAATTCCCTGGGAAATACCCCATCCCTCCCTCCCTCCCTCTGACTCCATCACCTCAACCAAGCTTCACAATCATCATCACTATGTATAGTTACGTTGTTTGTTTAAAACTTACAGTGTGTGTAGATATAAAATATAGTCTTTTGACTGGCAAAATACATTTCCCAGGAACCTAACCCCCCATTTACATTAATTCTTCTGGGGAAATTGGATTTACTTAACGTCGTCCCACTTAAAGTACATTTTTCAAGAATATAATTACAACGTTCAGTGAGGAGTTACAATATATATATGGTTTCAAAGACTGGGAAAATGTGAGGTCTCCAGGGTGGGTCTGGGGTGAGGGGTTTATGGTGAGGCTCTGGGGTGGGGCTGGGGATGAGGGGTTTGTGGTGGGGATGGGGTGGCAGTGGGGGTTCATAATGTGGTAGGATCTCAGGCAGAGGTCTGGGGTGCACAGGTGAGGGATGTGTCTGAGGGGTTTGGAGTGTGAGAGGGGCTTGGCTGGGGCAGAGGGTTGGTGCAGGGGTGAGGGCTCTGGGATAGGACAGGGCTGGGGCAGAGGGTTGGGGGCAGGGGGTGAGGGCTCTGGGATGGGACAGGGCTGGGGATGAGGAGTTTGGGGTGCAGTCAGGGCAAGGACCAGAGAGGACTATTCCCCCAGCCTTCTCCCTGCTGACAGCGAGCTCCAGGGCAGATCCGTCAGGTCCCCCCTGCACTATACTCACCTCGCACCAGTGTCACCCCATGTGCTCCTCGGACCCCCTCTCAGGTACAGGAAGCCCCTCATCTGCCCTGCAGTGGGGACTGGGGAGGAGGCTGCTCTCACATGTCTGCCTCCTCCTCTGCTGCTGCCCCTCGGTGGGGGTGGGACTGACCCTTGCCCAGCATTGCAGGAGCAGTGACTGTGGGTGGGGAGCCCCCTGTGCTGGAGGAGGGTCCCATTGGAAAATTAAAGGGTCTGAGGGGGACGGGCAGGCTCAGGGTCAGCCTGCCCTGGCAGCAGCAGTTGGGGGACACTAGGACCCTGCGATGGCAGCTGATACAGGGAGGCAGTGTGGAGCTGCAGGGGAGAGACAGGGACTCTCAGCTCTGGAGCAGAGGGAGGTGCTGTGGCAGCAAGGGGAGGTGGGGACATGGGTGGGGTGACAGGCGGGCGGGGCCAGGAGAGAGACCCAGCTCCGGACATTGGTGGAACTGGGCCCTGAATATTGCTGGAGCCCAGGTACCAGGAGTGTCTAAGGAAATTGCTTGTGTGACTTACGGTTAGCCAGAGGGGTAAAATCAAAGTCCTCTCTCTTTGGCTGGTTCGGTGCCTTTAGACCAGTGGTTCTCAAACTTTTTGTAGTGGTGACCCCTTTCCCATACCGGGCCTCTAAGAGCGACCCCCGCTCCAGGGATCAAGCGGGGGGTGGGCGTGCCTGCAGCCCACCGTGCCAGGGACTGGGATCGGGGGGTTCCAGCAGCCCCCTGAGGCCAGTGAGGGGGGGTTCCAGCAGCCCAACAGAGGCACCGGAAGCCCACCACAGCAGGAGCCAGGGCCCGGACCGGGCTTGCGGGGCCACCAGCAGCCCGCTGCAGCAGGAGCTGCAGCCAGGACTGGCCTTATGGGGGAGCCGGCAGCCCACCGTGGCCGGGGCACAGGCTGCCTGCAGCAGCAGGGGGCAGATGCCAGCAGCCCATGGCAGCAGCATTGTTTGGGGCTGGCTGCTGGCAGCAGGGGCTTGTGACCCCCACAGAACTGGCTCGCAACCCCCAGAGGGGTCCCAACCCCAACTTTGAGAACCAATGCTTTAGAGCAGTGGTCCCCAACCCCCGGGCCGCAGACCGGTACCGGTCCGTGGATCAATCGGTACCGGGCCACGGCCGCTTTCCATTCAGCAGCGCCGCGGGGAACTCAGCGCCGACGCGATCGCTTCCGCATCGGAGGAAATGTATTCAGCGGCTTTTTGGCAGACATACGACTGGTCCGCCGCTGCTTTCCCTCCCGCAGCGCCGCGGGGCAGTTAGCGCTGCCGCGATCGGTTCCGCATCGGACTCAATGTGTTCGGCGGCTTTTCGGCAGACATGCAAGGGTCCGCCGCGCCGAGGTAAAAACTTAAAAGGGATCGTGGCTGTCAATAGGCTAACCCCCCACCCCCGGGCCGCAGTAAAATTCGCCAGCACTGAGCGGTCCGCGTGGATAAAAAGGTTGGGGACCACTGCTTTAGAGTAAAGTAACCCAGCCTTGGGTTATAACTGCCCTGCGCTAAGCAATGTGTCCTGAACTGATACTCTCAGAAGTGTCCAACAAAGGCAGCATCGTTACAGCTGCACAAAGCTCTTGGCCTGTCTCATGGCTCATCAGGGAAGTGTGGCCATGCTGCCCGAGCCTGAGTCACATCCACAGACTGGACCACCCGGGCTGATGGAGGCAGAGCCACACGAGTCAATGGAAGGTCAAGTCGGGAGCCTCGGCTCTTTTCCCTGAGAGCCACGCACAGAGATGCCAAGTGTCCCAAAAGCCTCCCTCATGTTCTCCCACAGCAGCTACCTGGTGGTGTGGTGAGGAAAAGGGACAAGGAAGCACTGCTGCCTCAGACACCACACACAGGCCTGGCTCATGCCTTCAGCCCAGGCAGCTAGAGGTGCTGGGGAGCTCCCTGGCAGGCTACTGCTACAGCCACCTCTCGCCTCATGGCCTAGGCTGTTGTTGCTCTGCTGGTCACTGTCCCGGAACAAAAAGAAACAAGCATGTGCCCAGCAGTAGATAGCATGCTCCCACTACATGACAGTTTTAATGCCTCAACCTGTGGGTTATGGGCCCAGCACACTTCCACTCTGCCACCTCTTCAGTAACATTATCCAGCATCCAGCCTCCAGCACCCACACTAGCACCCTGTGAGCTTTATCACAGGCAGACAGCTGTGCAGGCTGCTAGGCAACAACCCTAGCAGCAGCAGACAGGTGTCTCTGTGGTGCAATGGGTCAGCGCATTTGGCTGTTAACTGAAAGGATGGTGGTTCGAACCCACCCAGGGACAGTTGTCACCTTTTCCTTCTCAAGACTTGCTGAGAGACTCAAAGGCCCCATTTTCCTGCCTCTAAACCCTCCCTCTTGGCTTCAGTAGGTTCAGCTGAGACCCAAAGAGTTTGCTCAGCAGAGTCATGCAGTGGAAGTCTCCTGGCCTGTAACTTGAAGTCCGTGGCTCGAATCCATTCTCTGCTAGGCACGTGCTTAGGAAGTAAGAGACGGACCCAGAGGCACAGGAGCAGGCCTAGAAAGTGCGGTCTCAGGCTGGAAGGAAGCACTGTGGGTCCAGTGCTGAGAAAACCCAGAGGAAGAGCAACAGATAAGGGTGGGGAGAGAGAGAAGCAATGAGTCCAGAGTGCAGGTGTAAAGGAGGGTGTGATCCCACTATTGTGGCAAAATTCCCTGGCTTATAGACAACCCCGGTGGAAGTGGCTAGTGAAAGGATCTGAGTCCCCTGCCCTGCCTGACCCCAAGGACTCTCTTTCTACTCATGTGTGGCAGAGTCCTTGGAACCCCAACAAGGCTGGGCCCAGGATTCCAGGGGGCTCAACCTCCAACCTTGTCATGGTCACTTAGAACAGGGGCTGGGGTGTCTCCACTCTGGGTGTCTGACTCCCTGGGAGGGAATCCCAGAGGAGTTGTAGGCCTGTCCAACCCAAGAAATGAGAGAAACAAGGTAGGGGAGGTAAGATCTCTTATTGGCCAAGTTCAGTTGGTGAGGGAGAGAAGCTTTTGAGCCCCACAGAACTGAATCACCTGCAGGTCTCTGTGTGCCTTAAAGTTTATCTCATTCCCCATCCCACAAGTACAAACACTTGTCTCTACCCATGCTCAACCCCTGAGAAGTCATTGGGGTCACTCCTTGCTTTTAGGGGGCTGGAAGAAGTAAAATCAGCAGGTGCTCCAGGGGTGCAATGGGTTAGCGCACAGTACTTATAGAGCAGTGCTGAGGGAGGATATGCTGAGGTTGTGAGTTCAAGCCTCACCTGGACCATTGGTTTTATTAACTAAATGGCTTCACCCCTCCTTTGGCCCCTTGGAATGGAGAATTCCAGCCCAGGGACACTGGGGAGAGGAGGAGTCAAAACGCCCCCTTCAATTATTACCTCCTCTCCGGAGTGCAGGTCGGGATCCACAACCCTTCCCCGCACCAGCCCATGTGCCAGGGTCCCTCACACAAAGCCCAGAGTCCTGCCCAGCGTTTGAGCCTTGACTCAGAGCCTGGGGAGGGAGAGGAGCAAGGTAGCCATTGGTTGAGGTTTTCCCTTCCACTGCCCACTTCCCTGGGCCTGGTCACACAGACAAGCGCAGACAATGGGATGTTTATTGGGGTTAGTTTCCAAGCAAGCACCTTGAGACGCCCTTCACACCAGTCAGGCTTATCTCTATCCACTGTCGCTGATAGAGTCTGTTCCCTTCCCAGACTCTCTGCAGTGCCCACATCGCTCTGCTGGAGGAGGGAGCCCTCGATAAGAAGCAAAAGCTCCAAACTTTCCTCCCATCCTGTCTCAGGCAGGACAGCCAGGTCAGCACAGCCACATGGAGGCAGAAACAGAGCTTCCATCCCCACCATGGGAGAATGCAGGGAGGAACCTGCTATGGGCCTAGAGGCCTTTATTCCTCCAGCCTGTGAGGACAGAGGGGGGGGGGTGTCAGGAAGTTTCCCCATCAATCCCCCCATACAAAAAGCCCCTCTAGGAAAGGCAAAATATTGAAGAGAAAAAGTAACATCATAAAGGACTCCAGAGACACAGAATCTAACACCTGGCCAGGGACTTGAACCCTGGACCCTCAGATTAAAAGTCTGATGCTCCACCAACTGAGCTAGCCAGGCTCACAACACAGACAGTAAGTTCATGGAGAGGAGAAATTAGTCAAGAAAAAGGGACACAGAGGAAACGTGTTGCTCTCTCTCTTCCCAGCCCTGGCCCTGGCCCTATATTGCCCTCAAATTTCATAATGCCCATGGCTGCACCAGCCCTGTCAGCCAGCCCCATCCCTTGGCCACCCCCACCCATGGGTTGTGCCCATTGTAAGGGGTAGGGCCAATCCTGGCATGTGTGGGATCCTAGTCAACTCCCTCTGCCCTGCCTCTTCCCCTTCCCCCTGCCCCTGCCCTCCCCCATTCCACCTCTTCCCCCAGCAACCCTGCACTCACTGGCAATGGTGGGAAGTGGAGCAACCCAGTCCCAGCCCGCTCTTCTCCACCAGCTCCCAGCCCACTCCGCTGCCCTTTCCCCAGCCACAGTCATGTCACTCTGGTTGAGGAAAGGACCGGCCCTGGCTCTCAGTGACAGCAAGAACCATGGCTGGAAGCTGGTGGACTAGACCTGGCTGGGGCCAGGTTGCTTCACTTCCCACCACTGCCAATGAGTGGGGAGGGATCCCTTCCCCCAAGCCTCCTGCCCCAAGCACCATGGATGGGGTCAGGGTAAGGGAAGTGGAGCGGGCTCCTCCTGGCCTCCTGGTTATCCCCTGGGTACACTGGGACTGT
The DNA here is from genome assembly GCA_032164245.1 of Sternotherus odoratus. Taxonomy (NCBI): domain Eukaryota; kingdom Metazoa; phylum Chordata; order Testudines; family Kinosternidae; genus Sternotherus; species Sternotherus odoratus. Next base: position 4,947,439 of record JAVMKO010000011.1, read on the forward strand.
GGGACCCCCAACAGCTCCTCCCATCAGACCCTGCAAGGAAGGCCTTGGGCCCCACACAGGCCTCCCCCATGGCGGGGCTGCATAGGGCATCCAAATGTCTAGGGACAGCACTGCCCTCAGGCATTTTGTCAGCACCATGCCCCACTCAACAGCATCTCCCCAAACTCCACAAGGCCCAGCTCATCAATCTGGCCACTCTTACAGCCTCCCCTTCAGCCCTGACTAATAGGGATGAGTTTTAAGTCTCCCTCCCTCAGGCCAAATCTCAGTTGAGGAGAGAGACAAATTTCAAGCCACACCAAGACCTATGAGTGATTCAGTTCTTTATGGCTTCATAGCTTGTTCCTTTCACAGACTAAACTTGGCCCAATAAAAGATATTACCTCACTCTCCTTGTTTCTCTCATTTCTTGGGATGGACATGCCTACAACCACTCTGGGATTCGCTCCCAGGGAGTCAGACACCCCAAAACTACCCTGTGAATTTTTCTACATCAACAGAACACTCTGGAACGGTCATAGTCACCTCCGGTTCCAGTGGGTGTCAGTCACCCAGCAGGAAGGAAAAGACTCGTTCTTGTAGGAATAGGATCAGAGGAGCTGAGCAGACTGATCTTCCAGCCTTTGCAGCAAACCAGCCCTTGGTGTAAAATCAGCTGTTCTTAAGCGGGGTAAGAGGCAGCAATTGTTAAATAAAAAAATCTTAAGGGAAGTTGCTGTAAGTGGTCATCAAAGTTTCTTTGTGCTCACTAAGAGAGAGAACTGATTTATTTGCTGCTGAGTAAACTTCTTCCAGCACATCCCTGGTTCCATTGCTGCCCCAGTCACTGCCATAAGAGGGTCTTATATACACTGAGCCTAAGCTTTTTCCAAGCCTTCTTAGTGCAGTAGGCAGTGTGTCAGTCTCATAATCTGAAGGCCCTGAGATCAAGCCTCAGAAAGGGGAATCGGTTTTGCTTCCCTGCTTCAGAGAAAAGAGACTAGAGCAGAGGGGTTTCTAGACACCATCCAGCCAACACACACAGGCATTTCTGAGACATTAACCTTTCCTTCTCCTTTAGGACTCTTTAATGCACCTGGAAATACCCATCCCTAGAGATCCCTTCCCACAGAGCACACAACTGTAGTGCAGAGAGAAAGCTGGGGGCTGCCAGATTGTTGTGGCCAAGACATGAAAGAGATCACTGAAAATCCACTAGGGCCATTGCTCTCCTTGCTCACCCCCAAGCAGCTTTGACCCTTGATGACTGTGATGCTGAGACTCCACAGCCTCAGCATCCTCAACCCCCACTGGAGTCCAGTTCCTTAGACCCCTGGTCATGTTTCAGCCCCCAGCTGGTGCATCCCTGCCCAGCCACTCACCTTCTGCCCCAGTTCAACCAGCTGGTGGGCTGCACCCACAGGCAGACACTTATACCGCTCCTCTCAGAGCAGCAGCTGCAGCTGTTGGCAGCTAATCCCCACCTAAGGCTGGGGGAAGGAGCTGGGATCACTTGTTATTTCTCACACACATGGAGTCTCACTGGGTTTGGACACATTTCTCTCTCCACCTGATTTCAATTCAAAACCACTCCCCCGATTTCTGCTTTATGCCTCATTCCTGGACAGATGTGGACACAAAGAAGCTTTTGGGGACCACTCACAGCTACTTCCCTGAAGAGTTTTTAATGTAATAATTGCTGCCTCTGACCCCACTTAAGAACAGCTGATTTTATCCCAGGCCCTTCATCCTCCTCCATAACCATGTCATCAAAATCACCTGGGTGATGCATGAAACTTCTGACACTCCCCACTCCTCCTCCTCCTTCACGGGTGTGACCCCACATGGCTGGTGTGAGATCCATTTCCTCCCAGTTCTCCTATCTTGGGTGTTTGCCTCCCCTACCTGGGCTTCCCCAGGCCCTGTTGCCAGCAAAGAGTGCCCCTCCCCCAGCCTAGCAGTGTCCCTGTTTCAGGCTCTCCCAAAAAACTTTTCTCTAGCTCTGGGTGAGGCTCCAATGGCCTTGCACGAGTTACAGCATGGGTGTCCAATCTTTTGGCTTTCCTGGGCCACATTGGAAGAAGATGAGTTGTCTTGGGCCACACATGCGTACAAATAGCGAGAGCGTACAGCGCGCGGTGGCGTTATGCCTAGTACACACAAATTCTTTGTCACAATTCATTTTACACGACATTAGAGTCCTCTCGCTCTTTATTTTATTAGTCAATTTTATTTTTTGTTTTTTTGGTCGAACTGTTTGCAATTATAAGGCAAATTACGAATAATACTGCGGTATTTGTGGACGTAATCTCATAATGTTGTAAGTTTACGATTTTGTGTTGGGCCGCATTCATAGTCATCCTGGGCCGCATGCATTACATGAGTTACAGCATCCAAGGCAGGTCTGCAGCCCGGCTCACCATCCCACTGCTTAACAGCACTTCTGCTCCAGGAAGAATCAGGAACTACATCTCCCAGCCTGCTCTTTGGGAACTTCCACCCTCTTCATCCCAGGTAAAGGATGTCTCCCAGGCCAGGCTGACCCTCCCTCATCTCTCATCTTCTCCCACCCGGTTCCTCTCAGGAACTTCATCTCACAGGCTGTCCCCCCTGCAAAACAAAGTTTCCCTGGGCTGGGGGCTGGACAGGGTGTCTGTGACTGGCTGGATCTCACCAGGGATAAGTGGGGGAAGGGGCTGGTTTTGCTGAATCATTAGACTAAGGAGACCCTAGAGGTGAATGCAGCCACCACATTTCAATTCTGCTTTGGAGATGTGACACATGGACAATCACCTGCTTAAAAAGCATCTAAATCCCATGGGCACAACTCTCCCATGCACAGCTTGTCAGCTCAGCCAACTACAGACAGCAGCCCTGTCAATGAGTCATGGAGACATTTTCATCCACAGTAGAGTGGCCCAGTGGAAGCGTGCGGGGCCCATAACCCAGAGGTCAATGGATTGAAACCATCCTCTGCTAGTTTGTGTTTATTACAGTAAAACCTCCATTTAACGGACTAATTTGGGCGAGGGGGTGTCCGTTAAATGAAAAAGTCCGTTATTTAATAATAATAAAAAAAGAGCGGTCGGAGCAGCAGCCCGAACGCCACAGGGTCGGGGCGGCAGCTCTGCAGCCTGCCTGCTGCCGGGACCTGGGTGGCAGCCGGGAGCTGTCAGCCAGCCCGCCAAGGTCCTGGCTGCTGGGACCCGGGTGGCAGCTGGGACCTGTCAGCCAGGCGGCAGCCGGGACCCGGCAGCCAGCCCGCCGGCTGCCTGGACCAGGGTGGCAGCCGGGAGCCGGCAGCCAGCCCGCGACAAATGGATTTCGGATGCATCAGACTTGCTTAGAAATTTTGTCCGTTGCATCCGAAGTCCGTTAAATCGAGGGTTTACTGTACTTACAGCCCTGGAAATAATTCCACCTGCCTCTGCTCCACATAGAAAAGAGGAGCAAATTCTCTTGCTGTTTACACTTCAAGGGGGATGCAGAGCCGCATCTTGTGCACCTCCACCTAGGATCCAGACCTCAACCTAGGAGTCACCTGAGGTAACCTCATGTCCCTGCCCCCTCTCCCCAGGTGCTTTGGGGTTCCCCAGGGCCCAGCATGGACCTGCTGTCCCTGGGAGTCACAAAGAGGTGATGTGAGGTTATTGCCCCATCTGTCCTGGGGTAGGGGACTGGAGGTCCCAGAACAGCCCTGTGGGGACTCAGCCCTGTGGGGAATTCACTGTCGGTGGAGAAGCTCTTCTAGGCATTGGGATCCCAGCTACATTAAAGTGGCATGAAGGAGAAGAAACAGTTTATGCTTTAGAACAGTTTGGAGGTGCTGGATTAGATTAGAAGGTGACAGACAAACACCCTTAAGAGGAGGCAGCCGTCCCTGTCAAAAAAATCATCTCCCGTCTCCACTTGAGTGATGGCCTGAATAGTTCCTTATCCAGGCAGAGCCCCAGGATTGGAATCAGGGGCAGCAATAAACCCACCTGTACATAGCAGGAACCAACATAAACTGATTTATCTTATGTAAAAGGATAAATGGAGACAAATCAGATATCAGGAATGGCAATATGCAAATACCTGTAGGAGAACATGTCAATCTCCCTGGACACACAATAACAGATTTAAAGGTCACCATCCTGCAGCAAAAAAACTTCCAGACCAGATTTCAAAGAGAAACTGCTGAGCTACAGTTCATTTGCAAATTTGACACCATGCATGAAGGGGACGTAAAGAGAATTGCTTTTCAAAATCCCAGTCCTGCCATTGTCTGAGGTGGGACTCTCTAAGTTCCTGCTACAGTGGAGGATTTAAATATAGTGGGGTTTTGTGTGCTTAAAGTTCATGCATCCTTTCATTCCAGCCTTGGTACATCTCCAGTAACCACTGTCCCCTGGTAGCCACAAAGAAAGTTTCCACCCAACCAGGAGAACCCAGCCTGGGATTAAAGACAGATTCAAGCTTCTCCTCTCTCCCTCTTTGGAATCAAGTTCATGTTTTTACCAGGAGTTAAAGCAGCGTGAACTCCCACAGTCTGGATCAATGTCACAAGATCCCAGTGTCTCCATGGAAGACAATTTGTTAAATCCCAGATGAGTGGAGTTAAATCAGTTCTCAGCCTGAATCCTTTTATCTTAATCCTGAGGATATTGTCCCACCATGGAGCCATGTCCCACCTTGTTTTCATACAGAAGCACAATTTTCTTTGCACAGACACAGGAACAGCAAGATCTTTCTCTGTCCCTTGTGCAAAGCAGGGTGTCAAATTCAACAGAACTTTCCTCTTCTGCAATGAAGACAATGGACGAGCAGGGGGCCCTGGGCACATCCAGTCCCAGCAGTGAGATGTTCCCTCCCCTTTTCCTTCATGCTGCTGTTGTTATTTCATGGTATGTCCGGGATGGGGAAAAAGCTGAGTTCACTCCAGGGGGGGGGGAAAGGACCCTGAAAATCTCAGGGCCTCAGGGAAAACCCAACTGCTCCCATTGGGAAAACTGGGGTGCTGGAGATCTGCAGGGGAAAGGGACTGTGGGAATTGTCAAGGTGGAGAATGAATAAAAATCTACAATGAGATCCACCTCATTAACCACCCACACAGGCTAATCACCCTGGAGATAGAAGAGAAACTATCCAGCCATAGAAACAGTGACCCAATAGCACCCCAGTGAAAATGCTGGGGGAAGCTGGACTTTCCAGGCAGGTGGAAATAGCAGATCCTAGAAACACCTGGAGCTCCCCACCCCACTTCTGCCACCAAGGTCAGGTGTGGAGCTACTCACAATAACCCTCCCCCACCACCATGACCTTCCAGTGGGGGGTGGCAGAACCACCCACCCAATACAGGGGAGAGGGCTGAGTGTATCTCTGCACCCTGAGTCCAGGGCACACACTCGCTATGCCCCACACATCGAATCTGGCCCTGCTGCAACGTGACGCCTAAGAAGCAGCAACCCCCAGGACAGCAGGATTGATCCTCAGAGCAGGGAATGTGTCCCCCATGCTGCTGTTAGGCCACTGGGTGCTCTGGAGACAGGAGGGATCTGAGTGCAACCTACAACAAACACAGTGTAGCTCAGTGGCAGAGTGCATGCATTGTATGTATGAGGGTGTGGGTTCAATCCGCAGCATCTCCAACTTCTCTTTTCACCCTGCTGCTTTGCTCACACCAGAGAGGATGTTCCTAGGAGTCTCCCTGCAGGAGTTTCAATCCTGCTCAGTGAGGGGGCAAGTTTCAAAAGCAGGGAAGTTCGGGGGGGGGGGGGGGGTTCTGCGCCTAAGTCACCTGGGCACTTTTAAGATTCCCACCAGCTGTGCTGCTTAGGACAATGGGGGATGAGAAGGGAGAATCCTCCAGCTCTGGAGGAAAAGTCCCATCTGGCCAGACTGAGAGGGGAGGAAAGGGAGGGGCAGTCAGTGCTCAGAGAGGAGAGAGGTCAGTGATTTACACCCCCAGGGGACACTGTCTTTGTGAGCTGAGTGTAGCTGGGTTGGGATGGTGCTGTGGATGGTATAAAAAAGGCTGGAGTCAATGACAGGTGGGACCATGGAAGGCGAATGGAAGCTCCACAGAAAGTCCTAAAAGCTCAGATACCCCAGTTATTGGCACCCTCACCTCACCCACAAAGAAAAAGAAGGTCTCAGGCCCCGCTACAGAGATCCCCTGGAGAAGACTCTGCAGTGAGATGAAGGTTCCCTCTGGACAAAGGGGAGCTGAAATCCCTCAATATCCTGGAATTTAAATAATGGCAGCATCAAATCCTGCCTGGGTAGGAGCTTAGGTGCATCAGCAGAAGGTTGGGCAGTAGGTCAACCAATAGAGCAGCCTCCTAGGCCAGGCTGCAGCCCAGCTTCAGGACTCCGAGGAAAGGCAGCTCACAGCCCTACTGACAGGACTCCAGGCATGGTCACCCTTCTGGATCAAATGTCCCCTCTTGCTCACAAGTCACAACAGGGAGCAGGCAGAAGACAGGCCCCATGTCATTTGAGAGAGCAAGACGAAGCCTTGGAACACCCAGTAGTGGTAGGTGGTGAAAGCGCTGTCCCAAGGGCCCACCAAAACTTGAACTTGGATTGTAGGAGTCAAAGCCCCGACCGCTGACCCTTACACCATGGGAGCAGCAGAGAGCACCCTGGGTTCTTCTGATTTCTTTAGACCAAAGAGCCTGGGTGGACAATTTTTTGCCTCCCTTGCTCAAGGCCTCTCTTGGCAGCTCTGTATTTACACAAGTTGATTTGCTGTAGACCCAGAAGCCTTTCTTCCTCCAGCCTGTGAGGCCAGGGGGCATGTGAGGCAGTTGCCCCTTCAGTCCCAGGCAGTAATTTTTCCACAGGAAAATCTGTAGATTTATTCACTACAGAAAACTTCTGGCTGTTAGGAACTGAAACTTCCTTCATTAAATCACTTTCACATTCCTCCACTGCAGCAAACTGCCTGCATAGATTACCAGAAGGATCTTTTTCCTTAGGAACTTTTTTAGGTCACAATTTACTCATCACAAAATTTCTGACTTTACCCTCTTCACCCAGGGCTTGCTCCAAAGGAACACCTTCGTGAGCCACAACAGACTCTTTCTGGGCTTTACTTACATTTATGATCACCCTTGGGCAATCAGGTGGATTTTGACACTATCCCCTTTCAGGCAAACTCACAGACTCACTGGACAAGAGGTTAGAAGCATTCATTCTTCTTTCCTTTGCCACACACCAGCTCAGGAATTTTTTCCTTCTTGCTACAAGTTGTCAATCTGTCGGTAGGTAACACAACCAGATCACCTTTCTGCTTTCTTTGTGCGCTGGTTAGGGTGTCACTATGATTAGACAGAGTTGCAACACCCTTTTCCAGCAACACACTAGCAACAGGCAAAATACAAGCACCAGAACCGTCTGGGATCTTGCTAAGACATTAACTGGATGTAACGTAGTTATAGAGCCTTTCTCCCTAGCAGACACAAACTTAGGACCATTCCCTTTCTGGGTTTTAGCTGAATTCAAAACCAACTCTGAGACAACTGCACTATTCTCAGCCATCACAGGCTGAAAAGCACCTTCTGTCTGCTCCGCACACAATGAAGATTCAGAGACACATTCTCCTTCACCAGACACACCATTTGGGATCTCACTTCCCCTGTTCCAGTACACAGGGCTGTCCACAGACAACTGCTTGGAGACTGAGGTAGCTTCCTCCATAGGCAAGTTAATACTCCTGACAAACACAGGCAGATTCCCTTCACTGTCACACTTCTCCATACACGACACAGGTAAGGCATAGGGACACTTTTCTTTCACTATCCTCGCCTTCCCAAAGTGCTGACTAGATAAAGCCATCAGCCCACAAGCCTGCCTAGGCTTATCCAAGCCTTCCTCACCAGGAACATTGCCACTCCCAAGAGATACACTGCTGCTTTTTTTAGATTCACTTTTACAAGCTGTACCAGCCAACACTATTTCACCCTTTCCTTCCTCAGCCGCTTAGGGCTTCACCCTGACCATTCATTGTAATCTGTTCCAGAGAAACCTCTTTCTGATCAATAAATTCTTCCTGCACTATATCTAATTCCAGATTCACTTCTGAGACATTAGATAGACATTCAGAAACTTTATTTACAGGCAAACAGCTTCTCTGCACAAACACTTGGAGAAACCATGCCCAGACAAATCATTGTCCATAACAGACACAGGTTTAAGATCATTCCTTTCCTGTGACAGGCTACCTGGACTGAACAAAGCTTTAACATTTTCCCCAATTGTAAGATCCTTAGGTAATAACTTCCTTACACCAGCTATAATTTCGTGCTTAGCCCCATTCCATTCAAGGTGGATTTAGGCCAAAGCACACTTATAGCAAACTCACACAGGATTACAATTTTTACACTTTGATTTGGTAAGTAATCTTCCTCTTTTACCAGATTTGCTTTCACAAGAGTGATGTTGGAAGCCATAATTTGCCCCAAACAGCTTATCCCATTGACTTCTACACTCTCTAGGAATTCTTCATTACCACCCTTTACTGAACTTACAGACACAGCACTCACATGCAAGGTGGTTGTGTTGGGGTATGTTTGGTTACACCCAGACAACTAATTAGAGTTTTACAACAAACCAATGCAGTGGATTCTGGTTAATTGGGACACATCGGGACCGGCACAATTTGGCTTGATTAAGCGGCTGCCCCAATTAACCGAAGTAAATAACAAGGGACGCTTTTTTCTGTCCATTGCGATGTGTCCCAATTAAGCGGCTGCCCCAATTAACTGGTTGCCCAATTAACCAGAATCCACTGTATTGTTATAAACCGGACTTTCAGGAGGATACAATTTCTGACATTCTTCTCTTGCTTTTTTTAGTTGAAGCCACTCTTTGGCATTCTCCTGTCTCATCTTGTGAGTCTCCTGCTGCTGCTGCTGAATTCTCTGTTTCATCTGCTGAATTCTCTCCTCTTTCTCAGCATCTTTCTCTACCTGGGCCATTAACAGCTCTCTGAGTGCTTGTAGCTTTCTTTTTAAAGCTTATTCCCTTTTTTGTGCACAAATATTTCAGGGCTCTTTTGTCAAGGCCCTCAAATGCTCTTTGCTCACTCATTATAACTACTCTTTAACCAATTAAACTCTAAACACCCAATATTCAAATTTGGATAGCATGGGGTTCTGAGCCAAAGCTCAGTTGACCTGGTTTTGTGGATCCTGCCGACTATGCCACCGTGACGCTGCTGTTCTGGTGGGACCAACTGAGAATGCCAAATCAGGACAAATTGCTTCCAAAAGGGCAACTACAGCCCAAAGCTGGGGTTTCTCTACCTGAAAAGCACCAAAGCAGCCAAACAGAAAAGACTTTGGTTTCGCCCCACTGGCTAGCCACACATCACACAAGCAATTCCCTTTGACACTCCAGCATCCCAGTATCACCACCAGCAGCCACCTCTCGTGGGGACCAATGGTTATGAAAACCAATACCCCAATAAAGAAAACGGTTCTTCACAATTCCAAAGAATCAGGCCCCAGACCCAGGTTAATATACAAGTCAGATCTTACCACAAATTATGCTGTTGCCAATCCTTTAGAATTTAAAATCTAAAGGTTTATTAAACAAGGAAAAAGGTATAGGTGAGGGATAGGAATGGTTAAAATTAATTAATTACATGCAGTAATGGCGAATCTCTTGGTTCAGGCTTGCAGCAAAGGTAGAATAAACTGCAGGTTTAAATCAAAGTCTCTGGAATACATCCACAACATGGATGGGTCATTCAGTCTTTTGTTTCAAGCTTCTGTGTGAAGCAAAATCCCATCCAGATGTAGGAGCAAGACTGCAGACTGGACACTGACAACCAAGATGGAGGATCTCAAGCAGCTTTTATAGCTTTCCCCAGGTGCAGGAATTTTCTCTGTCTTTTGCTGTGCAGCAAAATGGAGTATTGAGTCACATTGCAATCCCTGCCCCCTCGCTAAGACACAGGCTGTGTCCGCCCTCTCTCAATGTGTCCATTGTGAAGCTGATGGTCATTAATGGGCCACCAACCAGGCCAGCCATGCTAACAATAACTTGCTTGAGATTTCAACCAGAAACAAAGCATAAGTTTGAAATACAGCCAATATTCATAACTTTAGCTACAAAAAAGATACACACATACAGATAATCATAATCAGCAGACCATAACCTGGTCGTAGACACCTTATATGACCCCCTTTACATAAGATTTGGTGCCCCTACAGGACCTTGGTTGAACCAATGAGCTATATGATCCCAGATAATTTCAGTAATATCACACCCCTGCACTTCTGGGAAGAGGGGTAAGGCAGCCTGGGCTCCGCCCTCCCAGGGACATGAAAGGGTCCCTCCCTCTCCCAAGCAAAGGGAGACCCCTCAAAAGTCCCCCCCAAAAGATATTTGGGCAGCCTACTGAATACAAGTATAGTGTTACTCTCCTGCGTGGATTCTCTGATGTGGGATAATCTGCAAACTATGACTGAAGCCTTTGCCACACACAGGGCATGACTAGGGCTTCTCTCCTGTGTGGATTTTTTGATGTGACACAAGCTTTTCCCACACTCATGGCAAGTGTAGGATTTCTCTCCTGTGTGGGTTCTCTGATTAAGGTTAATGTTGAAACGCCGATTGAAGCTTTTCCCACACTCAGGACACATTTATGGTTTCTCTCCTGTGTGGGTTCTCTAATGAGCTTTAAGGATGGAGAGCAGAGTGAAGCTTTTCCCACACTCAGGACACATCTACGGTTTCCCTCCTGTGTGGGTTCTCTGATGATCTTTAAGGGTGGAGAGCTGAGTAAAGCTTTTCCCGCACTCAGGACACGTGTACGGCTTCTCCCCTGTGTGGATTCTCTTATGAGCTTTAAGGCTGGAGCAGTGACTGAAGCTTTTCCCACACTCAGGACACGTGAATGGTTTCTCTCCAGTGTGGATTCTCTGATGACGTTGAAGGTGGGAGAGCAGAGTGAAGCTTTTCCCACACTCAGGACACGTGTACGGCTTCTCTCCCGTGTGTATTCTCTGATGAACATTAAGGCTGAAACGCCGAGTGAAGCTTTTCCTACACTCAGGACACTTGTAAGGTTTCTCTCCTGTGTGGGTTCTCTGATGTTTAATAATCTCTGAGCTCTGAATGAAGCTTTTCCCACACTCAGGACACATGTAGGGTTTCTCTCTGTGGGTTCTCTGATGAGCTTTAAGGTGGAAGGGCCGAGTGAAGCTTTCCCCACACTCAAGACACATGCACGGCTTCTCCCTTGTGTGCATTCTCTGATGAGCTTTAAGGCTGGAGCAGTGACTGAAGCTTTTCCCACACTCAGGACACGTGTACGGCTTCTCTCCCATGTGGATTCTCTGGTGCCTCTTAAGGACCGAGCTGCAAGTAAAGCTTTTCCCACACTCAGGACACGTGTACAATTTCTCTCCCGTGTGGGTTCTCTGATGAGCTTTAAGGGTGGAGAGCTGAGTAAAGCTTTTCCCGCACTCAGGACATGTGTACGGCTTCTCCCCTGTGTGGATTCTCTTATGAGCTTTAAGGCTGGAGCAGTGACTGAAGCTTTTCCCACACTCAGGACACGTGTACGGTTTCTCTCCAGTGTGGATTCTCTGATGACGTTGAAGGTGGGAGAGCAGAGTGAAGCTTTTCCCACACTCAGGACACGTGTACGGCTTCTCTCCTGTGTGGATTCTCTGATGATCTTTAAGCTTGGAGCACTGACTGAAGCTTTTCCCACACTCAGGACACATGTACGGCTTCTCTCCTGTGTGGATTCTCTGATGATCTTTAAGCTTGGAGCGCAGAGTGAAGCTTTTCCCGCACTCAGGACACATGTACGGTTTCTCTCCTGTGTGGGTTCTCTGATGTTTAACAAGCTCTGATCTCTGAATGAAGCTTTTCCCGCACTCATGACACGTGTGGGGTTTGTCTCCTGTGTGGATTCTCTTATGAGCTTTAAGGCTGTAGCAGTGACTGAAGCTTTTCTCACACTCAGGACACGTGAATGGTTTCTCTCCAGTGTGGATTCTCTGATGACGTTGAAGGTGGCAGAGCCGAGTGAAGCTTTTCCCACACTCAGGACATGTGTACGGTTTCTCTCCTGTGTGGATTCTCTGATGATATTTAAGGTTGGAGTGCCAGGTGAAGCTTTTCCCACACTCAGGACACATGAAGGGCTTCTCTCCTTTGTGGGTTCTCTGATGAACTATAAGGCTGGAGCGCAGATTGAAGCTTTTCCCACACTTAGGACATGTGTACGGTTTCTTTCCTTTGTGGGTTCTCTGATGAACTATAAGGCTGGTGCACCGAGTGAAGCTTTTCCCACACTCAGGACACGTGTACAGTTTCTCTCCTGTGTGGGTTCTCTGATGACGTTTAAGGTTGGAGAACTGAGTGAAGGTTTTCCCACACTCAGGACACGTGTACGGTTTCTCTCCTGTGTGGGTTCTCTGATGAGCTTTAAGGGTGGAGAGCTGAGTAAAGCTTTTCCCACACTCAGGACATGTGTACGGCTTCTCTCCTGTGTGGATTCTCTGATGGGTAATAAGCTTGGAACGGACACCGAAGCCTTTCCCACACTCAGTACATCTGTACGGTTTCTCTCCCGTGTGGATTCTCTGGTGCCTTTTAAGCTCTGAGCTGCTAGTAAAGCTTTTCCCACACTCAGGACACGTGCACAGTGTCTCTCCTGTGTGGGTTCTCTGATGTCTTATGAAGACTGAGTTATATATGAAGGTTTTCCCACACTCCAGGCAGATGTAGTGTTTTTCTCCACTGTTGATTCTCTCATGTCCAGTAAGGTCAGAGCCTCCACTGAACTTGTTCTCTTCTCTGTGCAGACTCCCACAGGTGTTTGCCTGTGCACTGGAAACATTCCCTTTGGATCCTTCTCCTAATGTCTCATGTGCCTCTACTTGCTCAGCATCATCTTGTTGAGGATTCTCCTCCTCATTCACCATCCCATTATCTGATAGCATAGAGAGAGAAACCAGACACGGATCACATGCTTTGCCAGAGGAAAAAACTAACCTTGGAGAGAGTCATGGAAGAAAGTAGGGGGAAGAGGGACAAAAAAGTAAGTGATGGAGAAATCAAAGAAAGAAAGAACTGAATCTCCCCCAAATATTTCCCCAGAGGGGATCAATTTTGGGTCTAAATATCAACCAAACACATGGGGAGAATATAGATTGGAGAGGGTGTGAATCAGGTGTGAATCAGGTGTGAATCAGGACAGGTAGGAACCCAAAAGCGAAATCTGCTATGAGGATGCCACATCGGCTGAAAATAATCCTAAACTCAGAAAGCTCACAAGGGCTTTGTAGAAATCTCAACTATTTCCTTAATTCAGGGACAGATTTTGAGTTGGTTTAACTCAGGGTTTCTCAAACTGGGGGTCGCAACCCCCGGGGGGTCACCGAGCACTCCCTGGGGGGTCGCGAACTCCTGCCACCTCAACTCATGGCAGGGACTGGGGGCCGGGGCACAGCCAGCAGCCCCGCCCGCTGTGGGGACTGGAAGGGACAGGTTGCGCCACGCTGACAGCACAGGAAAAGGGGTTGCGGTCTCAAGAAGTTTGAGAACTGCTGGCTTAACTGATTCCTCACCGATGCAGGCATCTCTCAGGGTCTCTCTTTCCTCAAAGTCCTGGAGGTCAGGGACACAGGGATCCTCCCTTTGTTCCAGCCAGGAGATAAGATCAGGTTTGGAAACTGGAAACTCTACACAAGTGACAGAAAACAAGCAAGAAAACAAGGAGAAAGGGGTAAAAAATTAGGTGACAAAGTTTGCAGATGATACAAAACCACTCAAGATAGTTAAGACCAAAAGGAGACTGAGAAGAACTTCAAAAAATCTCACAGAACTAAGTGATTGGGCAAAAAAATGGCAAATGAAATTAAATATGGGTAAATGTCCAGTAATGCACATTGGAAAAAATAACCCCACCAATACATACAATATGATGGGGGCTAATTTAGATACAACTGATCAGGAAAAAGCTCTTGGAGTCATTGTGGATAGTTCTCTAAAGACAACCACGCAGTGTGCGGCAGCAGTCAACAAAACAAATGGGATGTTAGAAATCATTTAAAAAGGGATGAAGAATAAGACGGAAAATATCTTATTGCCCTTATAGAAATCTATGGTATGCCACATGTGTACAGATGTGGTCTCCTCATCTCAAAAAGGATATATTATTTGACCAGTAAATTATTGGTTTTCAAGTGATACCTCACAAGGCATACCTTGCACAAAGGCTATTCCAGTAGTAGGTAGGGTGTGATCACAGGGGTTCTTTCAGTCGCATCTTCTCACAAAGATTCTGTTTAACCCCAGCTCATTTTAAGGGGTAACATCCCCCACCCAGCTTCCTTTGCTCAAAGTAGCAGGATAGTGAGTATTATCAATCATGTTTGTTGGGATGGTGCCGTATTATTAGGAATTACTGTGATAGATAGGAATGTAGTAAGGCTGAAGACATCTGAATTTTCTAAAGAAGTCCGGGAGTAGGGTGTCACATTACTGAAATAATTTGGGACCCTATAGATCATTGGTGCAACCAGGGTCCTATAATGGCACCAAATCTTATGTACAGGAGGGTCATAAAGGGTGTCTATGACCAGGTAATGGATTGCTGATTATGAATATGCCATTGGTATGTGTGTATCAATTTTGTAGTGGAGGTTATGAATATTGGCTCTGGACTGTCTCTCTTTCCAAATATTGTGCTCTGCTGGAAAGGATGTTCCAGAATACTGGGCATCAGCTTTCCTTAGGCTGCTTGATAGGCCATTAAGGATGATCAGCAACACAATGGACTCTGGGAGCTTGGAATGCTCCAATCCAGACAAGAAGTCTACCAGAGAACATGCCAGGCAGCCTGTGCATAATGGCCACTGCCTGCAAATAATGAGTCATGCATGGTCATGTGATCTGCCCATGTGACTCCAGAACTCCATGGGGCTGGACTTTTCACAGCAGGAACAAAAAGGTTCCTGCACCTGGAAGAAACTATAAATGAAGCTGCTACAGCCCCTCCATCTTTGTTTTCTACCTCCAGTCTTCAGCCTGCCTTGTTTCCAGCTCTGGATGGAACTTTGCTACACAGGAGAACTCTGGCCAAAGGGTGCTGACCCATCCCTGGAGGGGATGCTTTCCAGAAACTGTGATTTGAACCTGCAGTTATTCTACCTTTGCTGCAAGCCTGAAGCAAGATGTGTGCCATTACTGCATGTAATTGATTTCTTTAACCATTCCTAACCCTCACCTCTACCTTTTTCCTTGTATAATAAACCTTTAGTTTTTAGATGCTAAAGGATTGGCAACAGTGTGATTTGTGGTAAGATCTGATTTGTATATTGACCTGGGTCTGGGGCCTGATTCTTTGTAATTGGGGAGAACCGTTTTCTTTATTTGGGGTATTGGTTTTCATAACCGTTAGTCCCCAGGACAGGTGGCTGCTGGTGGTGATACTGGGAACCTGGAGTGTCTAAGGGAATTGCTTGTGTGACTTGTGGTTAGCCAGTGCGGTGAAACCAAAGTCTTTTCTCTTTGTCTGGTTTGGTTTACCTTAGTGTGGAAAAACCCCAGCTTTGGGCTGTAGTTGCCCCTTTGGAAGCAGACTGTCCTGATCTGACACTCACCGTTGGATCCCACCAGGAACAGCACCGTCACATAGGGTTCTCTGTCCCTCTTCCAAAAATATTAATTAGAACCATAAGTAATGAAATGACAACAGGGCATATTTTGGGGGCATGTGACTCCTTTGAGAATGAGGGGCATAAGTATAACAATATCAGAAGTACAGTAGCAGTTCCCAATTAATATCTGAAGAGGCCTGTGATGCTGTAGATCGGTCAAGGTAGCCAAAACCTTGCTACGAGGGACTTTGGGACCAGAGAGCCTCAGAGTAGCTAACACCCTGCTTCAGGGGACATTCAACAGACCTAGTGACTGGGAAATTGGGCTTATCGACACAACCCACTGTGTAACCTTTTACTGCTTGTGTAATTCTCTATCAAATAAATTGCTGTGAATTGGGCAAATTCTATCCGAATTTTCACTGGTACCAGTAATGAGCTGCCCAGCCATGGGCCATTAACAATCTGTTTCAACAATGTCTATGATGGTAGTGCCCAAGAGCCAACAAAGAACAGCCCCCTCCCTCCCGTTGTATGAGGCACTGTAGAAACACTGTCTCTGACCTGATGAATTACAATGTAACTAGACAAGACAGACAGGTGGATGGAGAAGGGACAGACCCCATGAACAGATTGAACAATGTGATGGCACAGTGACAGATACCATGAGCACAGGTGCATTGTGAGACCAATGTATTTCATGTTATTGACATTATCCGTGGGTGTGAGCCACCCCTCGAGAGCATGAAAACTCCAAAGACTGGGAGATGGGTCAAAGGACAGCAGCCCATTGAATATAACAGCTCTTTGTACACCAAATATATGGATTTGTGTGTTCCAGGTTCACTGGGGCTGGGGTGGGGGGATTAATGCCCAATCTGAAGGCTGGGTATGCAGCTCTCCAGCTTTTGAGGTTCAGCACTCGGCAGAAAAGAGCAGTGTCATGGAGTCCCTGGGGCGATGCTCTGGAGCTGCTCCATATGAAGCCAGTCAGGATGCCAGGGGGAAGCTTCCTGTCTGTGAACAGCCTGTCTCCAGGGCTAGGAGCTTTGCAGTGTACAGCTTCCACCTTCCTGGGTCTGACCTCAGAGCATTCAGCACCTTCTGCCCCTCCGTGCGGATCCCCCAGTGAGCCTGCCCAGTCAAGAACTGTATTAGTAATAACACTGCCAGCAGATCGAGGGATGTGACCATTGTTGAATAGAGGGAAATGATGAGGCCTCATCTGGAGTATTGTATCCAGTTTTGGGGCCCAAACCACAAGAAGGATGTAGAAAAATTGGAAAGAGTCCAGAGAAGGGCAACAAAAATGATTCGGGGCCTGGAGCACATGACTTATGAGGAGCGGCTGAGAGAACTGGAATTGTTTAGTCTACAGAAGAGAAGAATGAGGGGGGATTTGATAGCTGCTTTCAACTACTTGAAAGGGGGTCCAAAGAGGATGGATCTAGACTGTTCTCTGTGGTACCAGATGACAGAACAAGGAGTAATGGTCTCAAGTTGCTGTGGGGGAGGTTTAGGTTGGATATTAGGAAACACTATTTCCCTAGGAGGGTGGTGAAGCATTGGAATGGGTTGTCTAGGGAGGTGGTAGAATCCCCTTCCTTAGAGGTTTTTAAGGCCAGGCTTGACAAAGCCCTGGCTGGGATGATTTCGTTGGGGTTGGTCCTGCTTTAAAGCAGGGGGTTGGACCAGATCCCTCCTGAGGTCCCTTCCAACCCTGATCTTCTATGATTGCTCCCAGTTTTCCTGCATGAGGTCAAGTAGCCCTTTTAGCTGTCTACCATAGAGCAACTCAAAAGGGGAGATCTTAGTTGAAGACTGAGGCACCTCACAAAGGGCCAACAGCAGAGAGGGAAATCAGCTGGTCCCACTGGCACATGTCCTTCGGGGGGAACTTCCACAACATCTGCTTTAGTGAGCGGTTAAAATGTTCTACTCGTCCATCTGTCTGTGGGTGGTAGACGGAGGTCTGTAATTTTTTTATCCCCAGGAGACCACAGAGGTGCTGCAGGAGCTTGGATGTGAAGTTGGTACCTTGGTCGGTCAGTATTTCCTGAGGAAGGCCCACCCGGGCAAAGATCTTCAGGAGCTCAGCGGCAATCATTTGGGCTGGAATTCTTGGAAGGGGAGAGGCTTCCAGGAACTGCGTGGCATAGTCCAGGAGCACTAAAATATACTGGAATCCCGCCACACTCTTGGGTAGGGGCTCCACAATATCCAGGCCTATCCTCTCAAAAGGCGTGTCTATGAGGCGCAATGGAACTAGAGGTTGCCTAATCGGTACTCCCTTCGGAGCGGCTCATTGGCCTTCCGGGCAAGAATCGCAAACGTCTTTGACCTCCTTATGCCCCCCAGGCCAGTAGAACTGGGCTAAAATCTGGGCCAGCATTTTCTCGTGGCCCAGGTGGCCAGCTGTGAGGACACCATGGGACAGCTGTAGGGCCACTTGCTGGTGATATTGCGGAACCACTAGTTGTGTCCGGGTTTCATTGGTCTGGGTTTTGCGGGTTATCCGGTACAGGCGATCCCCCACCAACTCAAAGTGGGGGTAGGTAGTTGCCTGGTGGAGCAGGTTCAGGGGTCCATTAACCTTCACCAAATGTTCATCATTCACCTAAGGGAGGGGTCCTCCCATTGCTCACTGCTGAAGTCTGCGCTGAGTACGGGGTTCTCCTTTGGACCATTCCCCACCTTCCAGGCTGGCAGGGAGTGACAGATTAGCCAAGTGGTCATTCACCATTACAGGGATGGTTAGCTCGCCCGAGGGCTGCTTTCGGGCTCGGGCCTCCCCTGCACAGACCTGGCTGAAACTAGTCCATTGTTGGGAAATCTAGAGGGAGGTGTCTGGAGTGGCCGCAGGTGACACAGGGACCCAGTTCGGAGGGTCGAGACTTGTCTGGCACTGTAGGTGCTGGAGTGGGCATCTCGGCAGCCGGGAGTCTCCTTTCTAGCAGCACACCCTGCTGTCTTTGGGGCCTTTGTTGAGCCAGGCCGGTCTGAGGATCTTAGGCCAGATCGGGGCTCACTTCTCTGGCCCTGGGTCCCCCTTTCTCAAGCCTGGGCTGGTGTGGAAGTCAGAGGGCAGGGCCCTAGTCCTATTGGGGCCTCAGCCACCAGGAAGTCCTCCATCAGCTCCACCACCTTGTTCAATGTAGTTGGTTGGTGGCTCATAACACACATCCTTCCATGGCCTGGCAGGCTGTGCAAAGTGCTCAAGCACCACCTGTTCTGCTACCTCAGCCCCGTCCACTGTTCTGGTTGTAGCCACCTCCAGCATGTTTCTCTCACCTGCTGGGCTACCACTTGGGGGCGGGATCCCGGGGGGGCACGTCTTCTCACTCAGGTGCCTCCGGAATGATCTCTAGGGCATCGAGAATTGCAGCCTTCAGTTGCTCGTAGTCATGGGCCTCGGCCACCACTTGGCCTCGGCCGGTGAGGTACGGAACCAACAAAGTGGCCCATTGTGCCGATGGCAATCTAGTCATGAAGGAGACTCGCTCAAGTGTCAGTAAAAAGGTCTCGGGGTCATCGTCCAGCCCCATCTTTGTCAGGCGTACAGGCACAACTGGATCCTGGGGTCCGGCAGCCCCACTAGGGACAGGTGGTCCCAGTTTCGGCCAAAGGGCCGCAAGCTGTTGCAGACATTGCTGTTGATGCTCCCGGCTTTGGGCCCCCAGCTCTCAGATCAGCCGATATTGCTGACTGCTGAGTTGTTGCAGCAACTGTTGTTGCTTCTGTTGCTGGCTATTGGTGAGCCACTTGATTAACCTCTCCACCTTCAGCCTCAGTGTCCATGGGGAGGGTTCCTATACTACTTGGGATGGACCTGTTCCCCTTCTCTCAGGGGACAGGACTTGCTCGCATTCTCCACCATGTGTAAGGGTCCCTGGCTCTCCCAAGTGGAAGGAGGCCCCTCGGGCAGGGATGAACCTGCTGGACCCAGAGTCGGTATGGCAGTCTGGAGTCCCACAGTCACTTAGGCCCAGTCAGGCCCTTAGTAAGGGCCGGGGTAGTGCTACGGGCTAACCTGGAACAGAGACTTTTGGGTTGGCTCTAGCCTGAGAGAAAATCACAATAGTCTTAGAATGAGGAATTGCTTCCCCAGCCAAGTATGGCCAGTTTATTTATTTAATCTGGTGGCACAACTATGGGCCTGGATCACAAGCCGTGTGAGTTATCAAAGGAGGGGTATCTATTAAAAACAGATCTACTGCTGCAGCTACCTCACATTCACAACAGATTTTATTTTATTCACATTTGTAGCATTTACAAAGTGCAAACTCAGCAAAAATACCACTTACATTTTCTCCATCTCTTCAAAGGTCGGAACTCTGTTCTGAAACAATACAATGTGCACTTGATAACAAGAGAGATCTTCAGAAGTAACCTCCTGGCAGGCCTGGGCCACAACTGCCTTGCAACCCAAATACATGGGTATTTTTCTTAGTTCAGAGTCACATACTGTGGAATATTGTCCTTGAATCATCTGAGACAATATTGACCCAAATAGTGTTATTCAATCATGTTCCTTAGGTTAGATGTACAATTTTAAAATGTGACTGTTTCTCTAGCAGCACATCCAATAGCTCTGAGTGTTCATTCCTGACTCACAGACTTTAAGGTCAGAAGGGACCATTATGGTTATCTCGTCCCACCTACACAATGCAGGCCACAGAATCTCACCCACCCACTCCTGTAATAAACCCCTAATCTATGTCTGAGCTATTGAAGTTCTCAAATCATGGTTTAAAGACCTCAAGGTCAGAAAATCCTCCAGCAGGTGAACCGTGCCACATGCTGCAGAGGAAGGCAAAACCCCTCCAGCGCCTCTGCCAATCTGCCCTGGAGGAAAATTCCTTCCTGACCCCAAATATGGCGATCAGCTGAACCCTGAGCATGTAGGCAAGACTCACCAGCCAGACACCCAGGAAAGAAATCTCTGTAGTAACTGAGATCCCACCCCATCCAACATCCCATCACAGGCCAATGGGCATATTTACTGCTAATAGTCAAATATTAATTAATTGCCAAACTTAGCCTATCCCATCACGCCATCTCCTCCATAAACTTATCAAGCTTAATCTTGAAGCCAAATATGTCTTTTGCCCACTCTGCTTCCTTTGGAAGGCTGTTCCAGAACTTCACTCCTCTGATGGTCAGAAACGTTCATCTACTTTCAGTCTAAACTTCCTGATAACCAGTATATATCCCTTTGTTCTTGTGTCCACATTGGTTCTGAGCTTAAATAATTAAACTGAACTGCTCTTGAACTTCCTCCATCCCATAATGGAGGAGTGGGGAAAAAACACACAGAGAAATAAATCATTGGTTAAGTAAATGGTCATTTGTCTCAAACTTCACTAAAAACCTGAAATTCACCCTATCATAAAAAAACACTAATATTCAGTTATGTTATCTAACGCCCTCAAGAAAAAGGGAAAAACCCACAACACACAATAGAAGACAGTTCCAGTAAAATATAAAATCAAATTCCAGAGCATCTCACATCTCCTGATGCCAAGTTAAAACAGATTTTCCTATTGGACTATCCATTCAAACCTTCTTCACTCATCCCCACTTCATTACTATTCCTTCATGCCAGTTACAAAGGTTTTAGCATCATTATAATGGGGAAAATCAGCCAAGCTTTCTTTCTGGAAACAATCCCAGCTCAGATGGAAAATCCTAACACAACTTTGATGTTAGACAGAAACTGGGATTACAACACAGAAAGGTTAATCTGTTTGGGATCCTTTGAAATTCCCCCTCTAGGTCTCTGACACTCATTTCCACCCCAATGAGTCTGATTTAGGATCAAAGCAGGATACGTAAGCAGAGAGAGCTGAGAACACTGCTTCATGGGTGACTTTGGGAGCTGGAGGGATAGAACATGGGGAGGAGAAGTGATTGTGGTTCACTCAGAAGCCAGTGCTCTTGGAGTGGCGGGAGATTCATGATGGGGATTGGAAAGAAATCCCTCTGACTCTCAGCATCTAATTTGGATATCACAGATGCTGAAACGATCCTTTTTTCTACCTTTCCTCCTGCCTTTTTATTACATCACACAACATTCTGAATCAGAAAACTGGTAGAAAAACTCCCTCCTCTTCAGCACAAACATGAGCAATGTCAGAAAACCTGGGCATGAGACTCTCACCCAACCAGGAAACCTGATGATTCACATTCACTTTCAATGTGATGCTAAGGGTGGAGATCAGGTCAGCAGAAGGGGAGAAGCTCTCTCACCCACATACTGCTGTGCACGGGGCCAATTATGCTGGCACAATTTATGTTACTCGGGGGAGAGGGTGTTTTTTCACACTCCTGAGAAACATGATTTGCCAATGTAAGTGGTAGTGTAGACATGGCCTAACTCAATTTACAGTTCTATTGGAGACAAGGCACAGATAGTTTTTAATCTCACTGTAGCTAGATGAGGTAAATCCTATTTCTCCAACTCGGACTGATGGACATTTCTGACAGCAGGGACACAGACTCCCATGATTCATAAGAGTAAAGAGTTGACCGAAGTATCACGAATTCACCCCAAAAGTAAGGTGAGCTGTAAAAGGTAGAAGGTGGCAAGTCACCCAAGAGGAGCTGAGAGACGATAGTAAAGGAAATGGTGCAAACAACCTTAAAAACCACTATGTGGGAATTAGCCAATGCCTTCCAAAAAACAAAACAAAACCCACAACAAAAAACCACCACCACCTTTGGTCAGCCCTACTGAATACAGGTCTAGAGCCACTCTCCTGTGTGGGTTCTCTGATGTGACACAAGCTCTGAGCTCCAACTGAAGCTTTTCCCACACTCATGGCAAGTGTAGGATTTCTCTCCTGTGTGGGTTCTCTGATGAAGGTTAATGTTGAAACGCCGATTGAAGCTTTTCCCACACTCAGGACACCTGTACAGTTTCTCTCCTGTGTGGATTATCTGATGAACTTTAAGGTTGGAGCGCTGAGTGAAGCTTTTCCCACACTCGGGGAATGTGTAGAGTCTCTCTCCAGTGTGCACTCTTTGATGTGTTATCAAGA
This sequence comes from Sternotherus odoratus, assembly GCA_032164245.1. Classification (NCBI taxonomy): domain Eukaryota; kingdom Metazoa; phylum Chordata; order Testudines; family Kinosternidae; genus Sternotherus; species Sternotherus odoratus. Next base: position 4,970,069 of record JAVMKO010000011.1, read on the forward strand.
CTGAGTTATACTTGAAGGTTTTCCCACACTCCAGGCAGATACTGTTGATTCTCTCATGTCCAATAAGGTCAGAGACTCCAATGAACTTTTTCTCCAGTTTGTGCAGACTCTCAGAGGCGTTTGCCTGTGCACAACTCCAGGAAACATTCCCTTTGGATCTTTCTGATAACATCCCATGTGCTTCTACTTACTCAACATCATCTTGTTGAGGATTCTCCTCCTCATTCTCATTCACCATCCCATTATTTGATAGGATAGAGAGAGAAACCAGAGAGAGGTCACTCCCTTTGCCAGAGAAAAAGAAAACATCAGAGAGTGGAATGGAAGAAAGGGGGAACAACATTCAGTAAGTGATGGAAAGGTCAAGCATAGAAAAAGTTGAATCTCCCACAAAACCTTTCCCCAGAGGAGAAGAGAGGAGGGAATCAATTCTGGGTCTAAATCTCAACCAAACACACAGGGAGGTAGTAGATTAGGGAAGGACCTACTATCAGGCACAAATCAGGACAGGTAGGAATCTTAGAGTGAAGTCTGCCATGAGGATGCCACATCTCCTGAAAACAATCCTGAACTCAGAGAGCTCCCAAGGGCTCTGTAGGAATCCCAAATGTTTCCCTATTCGGAGACCCATTTTGTGTTGGTTTAACTGATTCCTCACCTGTGTAGGCATCTCTCAGGGTCTCTCTTTCCTCAGAGTCCTGCAGGTCTGGGACCCAGGGCTCCTCCCCTCGTTCCAGCCAGGAGATCACATCAGGCTTGGAGACTGGAAACTCTGCACAAGTGACAGAAAACAAGTAAGATCAATTTAATTTGTGAAGTACTTGTGTAACACTCTGGGGGTGCAAGCCAGACCCCTGAAACATTGTGTCACCACCTGCCCTGGATCCTGGGGGCCTCAATGCTTTGCTGTTGTAGCTCCCAACCTGGGATGCTGACAAATGGCCGATCATAAGAACGGCCATGCTGGGTCAGACCAAAGATCCATCCAGCCCAATCTCCTGTCTACCAACAGTGGCAAATGCCAGGTGCCCTGGAGTGAGTGAACCTAACAAGCAATGATCAAGTGATCTCTCTCCTGCCATCCATCTCCACCCTCTGATAAACAGAGGTGAGGGACACCATTCCTTACCCATCCTGGCTAACAGCCATTAATGGACTTAACCTCCATGAATTGATCCAGTTCTCTTTTAAACCATGCTATAGTCAGAGTCTTCACATGCTCCTCAGGCAAGGAGTTCCACAGATTGATTATGTGCTGTGTGAAGAACTTTCTTTTATTTGTTTTAAACCTGCTGCCCATTAATTTCATTTGGTGGCCCCTAGTTCTTCTATTATGAGAACAAGTCAATAACTTTTCCTTATTCACTTTCTCTAAACCACTCATGATTTTATAGACTTCTGTCAGATGCCTTGGGGTTTTCAGCTGTCATTATTTGATGGTTATTGTTGGGTTTCCCATCATTATCTCATGGGATGGGAGGGTGTTGCCTCACCTCTGATGCCCTTAATGCTTCTAACATGCTTAGCATCCAATACAATAGATGTTTTCTGATTGTCTCCTGGACTTTTCAAGTCTCTCACTTTTTCTTGACCATCTGGACATTTGTGATGGCTTTCACGCCTTATCTTTTCCTGATGCATTCCTCATTCACACAAACAATCTCTTACAGAAACCTTTAGGGTATACAGACAGCAGTATTTTATATTCAGCAGAATACATTGTAAATCAAGCCTTGCTAAATCTTCTACAACAATTCACAGTGGGGCTTTAGGCCCCCAACACTTCTCTCATCTCTTTATCATAGACACTATACAAAACCCTGTCTCACTAACTAAACTTTAGAACAGGTCCTAATTGTAATGTGGATGGGAAACCGGATCCCAGTCTCAGACAGTCATTCCTTTCTCTTATTCAGAAAGGGTGGCCAGCAGAATGAAATCGAAGTTTACATCAATTCTATAACAATCAGTACAATTACAAAATCCTGCTCCTACAGTACGATCTGCACACTTGGACTGTTCAGTCCCATGTAGCAGGGGGCTCTGGGACCAGGCTTCAATCCCAGCCTGAGGTGACTTCCATGAGATTCTTCTTAAGAGTCTGTTTTTTGACACTCAAACATGTGAAATCCAAGTACGGATCCATTTTGGTAGACAACCACTTAACACCAACTGAACTTCAGAGGGAATTGTTGAAATCAAAGATTGTCAGAAGTCCGCATCTCTCTCTCTCTCTATCCCCACACACAGATATACGAATATAATCATTACATATTACTGTGGCTCTTAAGCAATATACATTGATGAATACTGGCTCTTGCTCAGGTTGGCAACCCGGTACAGCCATCGTGAGCCTTCAAACAGGCTAGCCAGTGCCTGGATTTACCCTCAATATCTATAACTCACAAAACAAAGGGGATACAAACATAAAAACAAGATTCTCATACTTGGCAATCCAGACCAGTCACGACTTGTGTCATCTGTAATCCTGGGTGAGTTTCAATGTTCTAGTGCTGGCACTCCCTTGTCCGGATACCCCCAGACAGCACTCAAGGATGTACTGAGTGTCTGTGTGATAAGTAACCCTGGACCAGCAGTTCTGACTCCAGATGCCTGCTTGTTACACCCTAAACACATTCTGGTCTCGGTGGAGCTGGCTCAGGGTCTGAAGAGAAGGCCAGAGTTACTTATGTTGCACCTAACCCTCAGTTTTAACTGTACAAACTGGAGATATCTGACACTGTGTGATACTGCTCCTGTGCTCTGTTCCCAAAGTGTTCTGCAGGAGGGGAGGGTCTCTGTCACTGGTATATTGGGGTGATTCCAAAACAGGGCAGAGGAGAGGTTGCATTGTGGGGTTGGTGTGAACCGTAAGTCTTTATTTCCCCTTCCAAGAACCGAGGGGACAGGAATCCTTACCCAGTGAGGTCACATTCTCATAGTTCTCCAGCATCACTTCTCTGTAGAGGGCTCTCTGAGCGGGGTCCAGCAGAGCCCACTCTGCTCTGGTGAAATACACAGCCACCTCCTCGAAGATCACCTGCCCCTGAGAGAACAAGAGTCCAACACTCAGTACCTGCTGCCCCACTCACAGCCCCTCTATTTGTGGGGGAGAGGAGCCAATCAAATGGAAGCTCTGGGTGGATTGCAGTAACTAGAATCCCATCCCCACCGCACTCAGAGAATCCAGGAAACATCAGGCTGAGGAAATGAAGAGAGAGTCCCCCTCTCCCAGCAGACTCATCACACACCTACTAGCCACAGACTGATACAGAAGATGGAGCCCACAACAGGATCAAGAGAGAACTCCCTGGTAGGAAGCCCAACATCCTCCTCATTGTGAGAAACTGGATATGAAGGGAGGGGAATCTCCCCTAAACCTCACTGGTGGGTGTCCCATTCAGATCTCTCAGGAGCCGCTGATTAGTCAGATCAGGCTCCAGCACTGGGAGTCTGGTCAGTTTTCCTAACCCCATGTAGCTGGATTCTTTTCTGTTTCACAAATTAGGATATTTCCTCCTCTGACCCTCATGGGTCTGTTCCTAGAATCTAGGCCACTTATTGAACAACTCCCAGCAGGTTTGCCAGACCCTGTCCTCCTCCCTTTCCCACCCTCTGCATTTCCTGCCCCGCTAGAACCCCCAAGCCAGACTGCACAAACCTTCCCAACTCTGGTGTCTTTTCTGTCTCTCTCCCTCCAGCAGTAGCCCACCAGCAACCCCCTGATAATCCCTACCTGAACTGGCTCCTCTGCAGCCATTTCTCTCCCCTGAGCCATGGGAGGATGGAATGATCTGGAGCAAAACATGGACGTCATTCTGCAGCCTGGGAGGGTGAGAAGGGTAATTGTGGAGGTTTCAAAACAGGCTTTAGTTAATTTCACATCACGATTCCCCCAGGCTCTTTCTCTGCAGACAGACATAGATTCTGCCATGTTGGGAAAATGCTCAATGTCTTTATTACAGTGTAGACCTGGCCGTTCTGCCAGGCTAAGCCCACAGACACTGACCCCCGGGCAGCCACACCCCAGCAGGAGGGATATGGAGTCAGGAACTGGCTTTTCCTCTGTCTGTTCCGTTTCTTCTTCACATGGGCCAGGCAGAGAAGAAGCTTTAATTTAGGTCACTTCCCAGCACAGAACCCCACTGGGGGAGCAGCAGCTGCTGAGCCTGGTCTCCCACATCACAATGGAGACTTCAGCATCGAACCCAGGAAGCTGAACCCCAATATCCTGAGCAGAGAGGAACAGAGTTTGAGCAGTCTTCACTCCTGCAACTCTCTGGGGAGAGCAGCTAATGAGATCCCCTCCTCACTGGGAGAATTGCTGATCTCATTTGCTCCCACTGTCCTTCTGGAGTCACTCCTTGTCTTTCCATGCAGTGATACTGGATGAACATTGGCCTCAATGAAACCAGGTTCCAGAAAGAATGAGTGCAGAGCACTGTGGAAGAGACTATTGTGTGGCAGTGCTAACCCCCTTCCCACCTCCCTCACCCAGCAGATCTAGGACAGGGAATTGGGACACAAATTTTCCCTACAGAACCGGAAGTTTCTGCAGTTGTCAAAAGAGGAGAAAAGCAAAATCTGTGATTTCACCTCACAGTGTTTGATAAGTGGATAGAAAGTGATCATGGTGACTGGGCATCTCTGGGATTCCCCAACTGCCTCCTTAGGGTGCCCACCTGCCCTCTAGCACAGCAGTTCTCAAACTGAGGAGAACCGAGACCCTTTTTTCAGAAGCGGCTTCTCAGAGTGACCCTCGCGTGTCCGCCAAGAAGTTGCCGAATTGATTACTTCTGGATTCTGTGGCTTTTCGGTGGACATGCTGAGCGCCCTTGACTGTCAGCAGAAGTGATTGCTTAACCTTTCGGCAGCACTTCGGTGGACAGTCGGGAGAGTGGGTATATCCACCGAAAAGTCGCCAAATGTGGAAGTAATCAATTTGGTGGCTTCACAGTGGCCACAGGGGCTTGCAATCCCTTGGGAGGTGCTTGGAGATGCCTTAAGGGGTTGTGACCCCCACTTTGAGAACCACTGCTGTAGCTATGCTGCTGTAGCTATGCTGTGTGCCTGGACTCCCTCCTCCCCCCATGGGATCCCCTCACACTGCTTGCTTGACATCCCCTGGGCTAGCACTGGAGATTCCCCCCCAACACTCTGCCCTGAGCATGACAGTGATCCCAGGAGTCTGTGGGGGGACCCAGACAGAGCCCCTAGAACAGCACCAGGCTCCCTCTAACCCCCTGTCCTCCCTCCCCAATGAAGCCCACCCCACTGTTCTGCAGCTGACAGGCCACCAGTGATACTCACCTCCAGGTGAGCCTCAGAGCCACCCAGAGCCTCAGAGCTGGGCACATCAGAACCACCTGAAACTTCAAAGCTCCAGAACCCACCAATCTGACAATGTACCCCCTGCCCGGCCACCCAGAGGCCTCCCGCTACCACGATGTCCCTTCAGCTCCAGCTGCACTTCCCCAACACAGAGACATGCCCCAGCAACAGTGTTACTTCACAGTGTCTGATAAGTGGATAGAAAGTTCTCACTGCCCCCTGCTGGCCAGTCACACAGGCAGAGGGAGTCCTTGGGGATGCTCTTGAACAGGAAAATGGAAGGGCTGGAGGGGCAAAGTAGCTAAGATATTTCCATGCCCTGTCACTAGCAAATAACGGCCACCATGGTCCACCCCAGAGGTGGCTACATCTTAACACCATGGGAAGCAACCCCACATGGAGACAGTTAGTCATGGGGTTTGGGATACTTCTGGACCCATGCTGCACTGAGTGACCTCCTCATCCCATGCCAGATGGAGAAAAGTAAAGGGTCCAGCCAACCCTCCCATTAACAGTTGGGAACCACTGATCCCCCAAACATGGAGAGTCCTCTGGCTTTGATGTGCATTGAATATGTGGCTGGTCTCTTTCATCAGCAAACATTTTAGCAGAGATAAAGTTGGGAACAAATGATTCTCATAGGAGAGGGCAAAGATGATCACTTGGAAATTTAACCACCTGCAACCTCCAGGATGGAGAAGGACTCAGGGCAACAGGTTCTCTCCAAGGAAGAAGTTGCTGGGATTTAGAAACATTGGGAACAGCCCCAAACCTGACAGGTTTCTTAACTGATATTTGATAATAAAATAGGAAGAGGCAAAACCTGACTTTTGAGATCAATGTTCAGAAATGAAAAAGAAAGGGTGGGAAACAGGGATTTTGTATCAGTTGTTGATAGGAGGTAAAATCGAGTGTTTCAGATAAATATTTGATAAATGAATAAAGAGGAAATGGGCAACATTTGCAAATATTTTATATCCATATTCAAGAATCTGAGGAAGGGTGTAAATCTGAGATTTCCCTTGTATTTTATATTTAGAGAGACGGGAAATCTCAGGGCATATTCAGTTAACAATGGACTAGAGAAAAAGTGGGGCAAATGTTTATGGTTTTTTTAGATCAACCTTGGAGATCTGCAGAGAATATGCATCACTACGCCACTGATAACATGAGAGAAAAACACTGAGATCGGAGGGGATTATCTATCGCTATTCACTCACTGGAAGAAAAGAGAGATGATTTGACTGGATTTTATAGGACTGTCCAACACATCACAGTAAAAAGAAACAAGCAGGTGTGTAGCAAAGGTGGTTTTGATCCATTGATCTCTGGATCATGGGCCTAGCACACTCCCACTGCACCACTCTGCTTCCTCTTGAATGACATTATCCAGCACCCAGCTGCTAGCATTCACACTAGCACCCTGTGAGCTCTAGCACAGGCAGGCAGCTGTGCAGGCTGATAGGCAACAGCCCTGGCAACAGCCCAGACAACAGCAGACATGTGTCTCTGTAGCACAGCGGGTCAGTGCGTTTGGCTATTAACTGAAAAGATGGTGGTTCGAGCCCACCCAGGGACAGTTATGATCATTTTCTTCTCAAAACTTGCTGAGACACTCAAAGGCCGCAGTGCTGGCTGCCACAGCCCCCATTGGACCCAGAGGGCCTGCTAAGGGTGCTTGTTCTGCGTGCCAAGGTTGCTGGTCTGTGTGAGGGGGATGATGGGCAAAATCAGGGATGGGGCTAAGATGATGGAGTTAAGAGCAGGGGTGAGGTGCTGCCTGAGGGTGACAGGGGCAAGAGGGGTCACAGTGATCCTGGTGGGCTGAGACCCCAGTGTTGGCACAAATAGGGTGGGGGCCAGAGGGGCTTTTCTTATTTCCCCTCCCACAGTCAACACCTCTCAGCATGGGCTTCCCAGGGCTGGGTTCTCACAGGCCCAGGCATCCCAATGCCTAGTCACTGCAGCTCCTCTCTGTCTGACGTAACCTACTCAGGGGCTGGAGGAGACTTAATTCATTGAACTGTTTTAGATTAACCCTCCCCCCCCCCCCCCCCCCCAGAAACAAAGAATCTCTCACCAGTGCATCTGATGGCAGAAAGTCTCCATAGTAGTTACACATTTGTCTTACCTGCTGCTGGGGATCCCTGAATTCCCTGATTCCCTACATTACTCTGATCACTTCATCCTTTAGCTTTGGTCTTGTGCAGATGCCTGTCATTGTGCTAGTTAATTTTTATTTTAACAACAAATACTCCTTGAAAATGTACATAAGTAAATACTTGCTAGTAATTTAGCAATGTCTGTGTTTCTGGTATTGCACATGCTATGGTTTTTTTTTTTTTTTTTACTGTGATTGCTCATTTGGAACTTTTAATTCTAACTTTTTCCTCTTATTTTCAGAGCAGAGGTTTAGTCTCTTGGCTCATCTGACTTCAAGTGGGACTGAACTTCTAGCCTGGTCTCAAAACTTTGTTTTCATTCCATTAGGGTTACCATATTAGCTCCACCCCAGAACCCCATCCATCTATCCCTCTCCCTGTCCCTTGACTGCCCCTCCAAAAATTCCCTGCCCCTTCTCTAACACCTGCCCCCCTTACTGTGCAGCTCAAAACAGTGTTTAGGGCTCCGAGCTCAGCCAGACATGCTGCCATGCTCCCCAGTTCAAGACACAGCTTGGTCCCACATGCTGGGCAGTAGGGGAGTGGCAGAGACCAGCTCTTAGAATGGAGGGGAAAGAGGGAGTTGGAGGAGGGAGAGTAGGGACATGCTGCTACAACTGCCAGAAGCTATGGGAGAGAGCTCAACCCCACGCTCCGCACTGGTGGAAAGTCTGGACATTTTTAGACTTTTACAAATTCCCCCGGACTCTATTTTTATCCAAAAAAGCCAGACATGTCCAGGAGAATCCAGACAAATGGGAACCCTAATTCAATACATCAAAGGTTATTGCATTTTGCGACTGCACTTTTGCCTCTTAATCCAGCCCTTAGTGTTTTTTCACAGGCCATTGCTTGTGTGTAGAACTTGTTTTGCAAATATTCACAAAAGGCAGTGTGCTATTGTAACGCCGACAGACAGTGATCATACCTGGGTCTCTGGAGATTACTGCATGAACCTCTCCCCTACAGAATGGTCTAAAATCCAGCTGCTCATTGGCTAAGGCTGTAGAACAGACCCAATCAAATCTCACTCTCTCTCTTTCTCTTTCTGCTGCTAGATGGGACAGGAACACCACACCCAGGAGGTGTGGGGGTTACACAATCTCATGTAACATCCTTCTCAAAGGGAGAAATCTATTGTCATTTTTGCTGAACTTCAGACCTGCCCTAGTGGATCAGACCAATAGTCTGTTCAGTCCAGTGTCCTGTCTTCTGACAGTGCCCAGTGCTGGGTTCTTCTGAGGGAATGAACAGACCAGGCAATCCCTGAGTGAACCATCCCATCGTCCCCACCCAGCATCTGGCAGACAGAGGTTTAGTGACACCCGGAGTATGGGGATTCATCCCTGATTATCTCGGCTAATACCTGATGTATCCCGAGGAACTGATCGAATTGTTTTTTTAACCCATGTATAGTTTTGGTCTCAAAACATCATGAACATACATCGACAACCCCGAGGGGGCTTGACAACCACCAGAATTCTGAGAACAGGAGTTATACACCTGGAGGGCAAGAAATGTTAATAAAGACATGAGATTTTGTTCTCATGTGCCTAAACCTTTAGAGTGCAGTAAGGCCACTGCCACAATACCTGGAGGATAAGCACCTCCGTAAATCTTGGTCTCCCCTCATGCTTCTCTTGTTGCAAGAGGTTCACAACCATGAAGGGACTCGAACCCTCACTCTCCTGATTGGAAGTTAGACACCTTATCCATTAGGGCACACTGTTATGCTGAATTGCTTTACAGATAGCTGGCTTGAAACATTCACCTGTCATCTTGCAATGACCTCTGAGCCCTTTTTCCCTGCCAGCTTGGAACTCCAGAACCCTACCTCCGCATGGTGCCAGACATGTTCCTCCCTCCCCTGGAGCACGCTGATGCTGTGAGCTCCCACACGTTAGGAAATTTGGCTCTGAATGAAGCCAAACATGCTGCTAGGAGCCTCATCATAAGAGGGCTGGGTCGGGGGGTTGGATAATGGGCAGGGGCAGTCAGGGAAAAGGGTGTTGGGTGGGGGAGTCTCTGGAGGGGGTTGTCAGTGAACATGGAGAAGGGGGGTTGGATGGCTTGGGAGTTCTGAGGGGGCAGTGAGGATATAGGAAGTGGGAGGGGACAGGATAGGGGAAAGGGGCAGTCTTTTTGGGGAGGCACAGCCTTCCCTACCCAGCCCTCTGTACAATTTTAGAACCCTGATGTGGTCCTCAGGCCAAAATGTTTGCCCACCCCTGCTGTAAGACCTCATACTTTATTACCCATGGGTTGGCCCATAGATACACAGGAATGCTTGTAGGCAAATAGACCATCCAATACCAACTGTCCTAGTCAATGGGAGCCATCAAGAGTCTAAGCCACAATTTTTGGTGGACATGTTGCAGATTTCCAATAGGACTCAGAGTTCTACTCCAGATTTCTTGCTTCAGATACAGGAATGATCCATGCATACACATAGGATGAACACACTCAGTAGATAAGCTTTGTAATGATCATTTACCAGAGACCTTTCCATAGAGCATATTCCAGTTAAATCATATTTACGTTTATAAGCCTGTTTTCATGAGCATGGAGCGGAACACCAGAGCAGTCACAGGGGAAAAGCCTCTCCAAGAACTTCTTGAGAAAAGGCAGAAACTCTGTTTTTCAGGTCAGCTCCTGAGGTGGGCAGAGACATTCTGGGCACAAGAAGCAGATTCCCAGTGAGATGGGCAGGCTCTGGGAGGGAGTTTGGGAATGGGAAAGGGTGTGGAGGGAAGGACTGGAAGCCACATGGATCAAGCAGACAGGAAGCTGCTCAGCTCCGCTGCATGGCTGGTGGTGAGTGGGAACCCTGGGCTGTTTTAAATGGCCCGGGAGATGTGGGGGGGTACACCCCCACCCCCTGCCACAGCCTGGAAGCAGCACCCAAATTCCATCCCAGAGCCCGCACCTCAGACTTCATCCCCCTTCCAGAACCCAACCTCTGCACCCCAATCCTCTTGCCCCACCCAGGGCCTCCGCCCCAGACCTCCTCCCCCACCCAAACTCCCTCCCAGAATCTTAGGCAGGTGGGGGCAGAGTTTCAGGGAGTTCTGGGCAGCAGCATCATTTCTACAAACATGCCACCCCTGCCTAGAGGCTCTTCCAGGAAAACACATGGAGCCGATATGAACTCTTCCCTACAAGCCCAGGGAGGGGTTTTGATAACACCTCACATGAGCTGGCCGGAGTTAGATTTAATGCAATGGGGCCCTTAGCTTTGCCTGCTCCCCAGCCTTGGTCTCTCGAGGCTCTGAGGTAGGAAATGTCTCTTCCTGTCTCTGAGCTTTAGTAGAACAGGAAGAGAGGAGAAATTGACACTTTCATCATCCTCTGGGAGTGAGAGAGAATTTTCTCCTCTTCTAGTCTAGCCTAGCTAAAAAAGGGAACGATAACCCTTCAGGAGCAGACTGTCCCCTTCAGTGATCTGTAGCTTCTCTACTTCTCCCTACATTGGCTCCACCTCTGCATTGGACATATAAATACTTGTGTATCATATGCTTCCCAGCTCTCTTTATTGTTATGGGGATTGTTTCAGAGTGCAGCCGGAGTCAGCTCTCTGCCCATCGAGTGGATCACACTGTATTTATTTCTTGGATATGTCTCTAAATCCTTGTTACTGTATTAGTGATGATTTATAAAAAGAAGTCTGAGAGTAAAACAAGATGACAATTGTTAGGACCGGAAGACATTGTGACGGGCAATCACTAGGAAGTGCAGTTACGCTTCTGAGTCAACTCCAGGAGAGTGCTTAATGGTGGTATTATCTGAGAATGACCTGGCTGTTATCTGTGTGTTTGGGAACCAGTTCCCAGCTGCATGAGTGTTTACCCCGTCTGTGTGAGAATGAATGCGTGGGAAACCAAATGGGGAAACTAAGGCAGGACTGCGTAACCAACAAGTGTTAACCAATCAGTTTGTTGCTTGCTATTAATGAGATGAGTATGTATGAGATGCAAATGAGCATGGGTATATCGGTGCTGACACACCTCTTTGGGTTGGGCTTTCTCTTGGGGCACTCTGAACACCGCCTGAGTGTGTCAGTCGTCTTGTATTGCGGCCGTGCTGGCAGATAAGCCCCCCAGCACGAAATGCCGCCCCCTCCAATAAACTCACCACTTTCCAACTAGCCACCTGTGTGAGGCCTCGTTTCTCCCGGCAACGAGATAAACCCCCTGCAACAACAATAAACCTATTTTTTAAAAAAATCCATGTCCTAAATGTATAATATTGGAAATTGTCTTGTTTTCTGTTTCTCTTTTATATCAATTTACTGTCCTATAAATACCAATGGAATAGTAAGGCTATTTGTAGCTCAGAGTTTGCATTAACATGATTTGAAGACAAGTAAGATGTTGAGTGTTCAAAAAATATTGTGGGAAAAATGTTATTTAAAAAGGGGGAAAAGATGTTGTATGTTAAAAGGAGGGTTAGAGATTGCCAGTTATTATGTTCTGATTCCTCACACCCCAACCCTGCCTAGCCAGGAAAGTACAGAAATGTCATCATCAGTCAACAGATTTCTCTGACATGAAAAGGGGACATGAGGCTGTCTGTAGATAAGAACATAAGAACAGCCATCCTGGGTCAGTCCAAAGGTCCATCCAGCCCAGTGTCCTGTCTACTGACAGTGGTCAATGCCAGGTGCCCGAGAGTGAGCGAACCTAACAGGTAATGATCAAGTGATCATTAGTTGGCTCAACATAAACAAAAATGAGGGGGAAACTGCTGGGTGGTAGTTAAATATTCAGAACATAAGGTTGGGATTGCACTACCCTCAGATTTGTTATGTAGTTGGCAGTCTCCCAAATGATGGTCTATTCCTTCCCTTCAAATACAGGCTGAACCTCTCCTTTGAACTCAAAGTTCCAGGAATGGGGAAAAAATGAGAAAGAAAACATAGAAACTATGGATGTATTGATGAAGGACTAGGTGTTTCTGCCTGGTTTTGAACCAGGGACCTCTTGCATGTTAGGCAAGTGTGATAACCACTACACTACAGAAACCACCTACTACAACCTCTGACAGGCTGGCAGATGTAGTCTTACTATAGAGCCTGCAGTGAATCAGGAAGTGGAGGGGTTTGGAATTATAATTTGCTAAGGGCGAAATAGGACACAGACAAAGCTCTGTGGTGTCAGAGCTGGGAAGGGGATAATGAGGAAGGAAATTAGAATCCTTACTTGCTGGAAGTTTACCTCAATAAACATTGAAATATTTGCACCTGTCTCCCATTAGGTGAGTGAGAAGGAGGAGGAGAAACTCCAGCAGGAATATGCTGAGCCACATGGGACGTGATCAGGAAGATTCAAAGGGAATGAGTCCAGGAGTTGTGCACTCCCAGAGAAAGTAAAACAAAAAAGGTAGGAGAACTCAGAGACTCACACCAGCGTGTGTTGTGGAAGCTGGTCTGAGGAAACTGGAATTGATCACTCAGTGAGGACAAAAGTAGAGTGTCAGGAGAAACCATCATCTCATAAGTAGTTGTGGCTGAGTGGTTAAGGTGATAGACTAGAAATCCATTTGGGTTTCTTTGTACAGGTTCAAATCCTGTCAACTATGAAAAAGCTTGTGGTTTATTAGTTCCAGTCCTTGAGCATCCTTTGTGTGAAGACCTAGGTCTTGTCTCACTCTTGGGCTAAGTCTACACAGCAGAATTTTGCTGCTTTATTTGAAGTGCTTTAATTCAACACTAACCTGCTATGGGCTACCCTCAGAAAAAAAGATACTGAGCTAGCTGGTCTAAGCACTTCTGAACCTGGATATTGCAGAGGCTCAACCCTTCAGTTCACAAACCATGGGGCTGGTGATAGGATATCTACCAACCCTGGGTTTACAGTGCAATGGAGTCAGACCCTTAGAGTGCCTCTCTACTGGGATGAAAGGCCTGGCTGGCGGGGATCAGGTTGTGGAGCTAAAAACTGCAGTATAGACATTTATGCTCAGGCTGTAGCCTGGGCTCAGAGACCCTCACCCCTTGTGGGCTCTCAGAGGCTGGGCTTAAGTTCCAGCTTCTACACTAGAGCTTTATAGCCCTGCAGCACAAGCCTGCATCAGCTGATCCCAGCTTTGAGACAAGACCCTTGGGTGTGCGCATGGCTGTGTAGATGTACGGTTAGCCTATGTCTACACTGCAATAAAACACGCATGGCTGGCCCAGGTCAGCTAACTCAAGCTCACAGGGCTGTAAAGTTGCAGTGCAGGCCTCTTGACTCAGGCTCAATGTCCCGCTCTAGGAGCCCACAAGGTGGGGAGGGAGTTTAGCAAGTGGAAATGGTGGACGTTCAGTAGAGTATTACCCTGGACTCACTGGCATTTCTCCATGGGTCTGTCTGCTTTGGGGCAGGGACAATAACACATCCGGGGGTACCTGCTATTCCAAAGGGCAGTTTAGGATTTTCATTTTCAAGCCTGGTGCACAAAGCAGGACTCAAACCTCAGTGTCAATGAAAGAGTCGCCCACAGCTTCTGACAGTCACAATGACCCATTTGTGCCACCGGCGTCTGAACTGAGGAACCCCTGATGCCCCTTTCCCCAAGACCCCTCACTCATTGTGCCCCCCACTCCCTGAGGACCCAAACCCACACCAACCCTTCTTCCTGAGACCCTGCCCCACCCCAGAACACCTCTTCCCCCCAAGACTCTGCCATTTCCCCCCTCCAAACTTCATCTTTACGGCTGGTAAAAAGTGCTGGGGCCATGGTCCTCTAAACCCCCTTGTCCCAGTGCCCCTGACACAGAGCCAGACAGCAGCTTGTGTATGGGTATGTGAGAGAGACTGCTGGGCTGTGCCAGTGAGGGAAGTGGGGGCTGATGCCAGGGCTGTCCCCCTCCCCCTGCCTCAGGACTGGTTGCTTCCAGCAGCTGTGTGAACATAGAGACAGTGCGCCAACACACTCTCTCTTCCCCAACACACATACTGTCTCTTCCCTGACACACACACTCTGTCACACACTCTCTGCCCTGCCACAAGCACTTCAGTTGAAAAGCAGCTGGCAATCTAGTAGGATGCCCATGGAACAACGGGATACGTCATTCTTACATAAGAACATAAGAACGGCCATACTGGGTCAGACCAAAGGTCCATCTAGCCCAGCATCCTGTCTACCGACAGTGGCCAATGCCAGGTGCCCCGGAGTGAGTGAACCTAACAGGTATGATCGAGCGATCTCTCTCCTGCCATCCATCACCCCCCTCTGACAGACAGAGGCTAGGGACACCATTCATTACCCATCCCGGCTAATAGCCATTTATGGACTTAGCCTCCATTAATTTATCCAGCTCTCTTTTAAACCCTGTTATAGTCCTAGCCTTCACAGCCTCCTCAGGTAAGGAGTTCCACAGGTTGACTGTGCGCTGTGTGAAGAAGAACTTCCTTTTATTTGTTTTAAACCTGCTGCCCGTCAATTTCATTGAGTGGCCCTAGTTCTTCTATTTTGGGAACAAGTAAATAACTTTTCCTTATTTACTTCCTCCACACCACTCATAATTTTATATACCTCTATCATATCCCCCCTTAGTCTCCTCTTTTCCAAGCTAAAAAGTCCTAGCCTCTTTAATCTCTCTTCATATGGGACCCGTTCCAAACCCCTAATCATTTTAGTTGCCCTTCTCTGAACCTTTTCTAGTGCCAGTATATCCTTTTTGAGATGAGGAGACCACATTTGTACGCAGTATTCAAGATGTGGGTGCACCATGGATTTGTATAAGGGCAATAAGATATTCTCTGACTTATTCTCTATCCCTTTTTTAATGATTCCTAACATCCTGTTTGCTTTTTTGACTGCCGCTGCACACTGCGTGGATGCCTTCAGAGAACTATCCACAATGATTCCCAGGTCTTTTTCCTGATTGGTTGTAGCTAAATTAGCCCCCATCATATTGTATGTATAGTTGGGGTTATTTTTTCCAATGTGCATTACTTTACATTTATTCTTCCCTCGCCTCGGAGCAAAGGCTCTGAATTATTCCCACCCCAAGAATTGAACCTAGGCCGCCGGATGAAAACCAGGGAGCCGGACCACGTGGGAACCAGGATTGCTAGTGTTGTCAAAGAGCAGGTTTACACTATGTGCTGGACTGGCAGATGGTGATTGCTCTCTGGGGTGGCACTTTATTGTGTCTAGTCTAGACATGATAAATCGATGCTTTATCCCTGAGCACTCTCCCACTCACTCTGGTACTCCAGCACCACAAGAGGCGGGACGTTATAAATCAGTCTTCCAAAGGGAACAGTGGGGGCAAAAAACCTAATTGTCCTCAAGACTGAACTTGATAAATTTATGGAGGTGGCAGAGGAACCAACCTTTCCTGGTGCCGGTGGGTGCTTGCCTCTGGCCTGGCCCTCATTTCAACCCCTTCTCCTAAGTCCCCACCCCAACTCTGCCCCCTCCCTGCCCCAATGGACCCTTCCTGAAATACCCACCCCAGCCCCACCTCTTCCTGGAGTGCATTGCATTCTCCCACCTCCCTCCCAGTGCTTGCTGCCATGAAACAGCTGGTTTGCAGTGGCAAGAGCTGGGAGCTAGGGGGAGAAGATGGGTCACAGCACACTCAGGGAAGGAGGCAATGCGGAGGGGAGATGGGGTGGGAGGTGGGGCAGAAAGCTGCCAGTGGGTGCAGAATACCCACCACTTTTCCCCTTGAGTTCTCCAGCCGCAGATCAGCCCCCGAGTCAGCACCTATGGGATGGGGTGGTGGGATGGAAACACCTACAATGGCATTTGGCCTATCTGTGTTAGGTAGCAGCAAAAATCTCCAAAAAGAAGTGATAGGAGAATGGGTGGGGAGGGCTCAGAGTTACTACAGAGAATTCTTTCCCAGGTGTCTTCCTGGTGCATCTTGTCCCCATGCTCAGGGTCGAACTGATCACCACACTTGGGGTTGGGAAGGAGTTTTCCCCAAGGTTAGATTGGCAGAGACCCTGGGGATTATTTACCTTCCTGTGCAACATGGAGCATGGGCCACTTGCAGGTTTAAAGCAGTGTAAATGGTGGATTCTCAACTGACATCTTTAACCCATGATTTGAGGACACCAGTAACTCAAGCAGATATTAGGGGATCTATTCCAGGAATGGGTGGGGTCTTTTGGCCTGTAAGGTGCAGGAGATCGGACTAGATGATCACGCTGGTCCCTTCTGACCTTAAAGGCTCTGAGTCTAAAAGGGAGAAGGAAGTAAAGGAAAAATTAAAAAATAAACTGAGGATCCTAACAAGAGGATAACTCCAGCAGCTCACTGTACAGTTCCCCCCTTTCTTCCTCTGCTGGGCATTGAATGACCTGCTGGGATTCAGAACATTCATTCTCTCTTGTCATTGATAAACTGATACCATGTGACTGACATTAAACCAATCACTGGTCAGGAAAACAGTGAAAACTGCTCACCACTAGACCACCAATGAATCTGAATAAATGTCTCTCCTATGCATCACTTATTCTTGACAAATGACTCACCCACACAGCGCTAAGGAGCTGGCTGGAGGCAGCCTGTCAACTGTAAGCAGTGTTCTGCAGTGCCAGTACAGGCACTGTGCTAATGACTGGGAGCCACCTGATGTAATCTCATGTCCCTGCCCCCTCACACCAGGTACTTTGGGGTGCCCTACAGACCAGCATGCAGCTGATGTCCCTGCAGGGTTCCAGGGAGTCACGAAGGGGAGATGTGAGGTTACTGCTCCATCTGTACTGGGGTGAGGGATTGGGAGCAGAACCCTGAAAGGCAATGCTGCCCTGAGGCCTCAGCCAGAGGGTTGAGCCCTGACACACTAGAAGGACATGACCTTACACCACCCCTGGACTCACAGTAATACGTGTGTAATATGTGTATGCCTGTAATACGTGTGTGTGCAGGAGTCTAGGACAGGAGACAGCTACTGGTTTCTCCAGTGCTAAGAGAGGACTGGAGGGGATGGATGACAAGGGGAGGCTGAACTAGAAATGGTGGCAGGAGGAGGAGGTGGAGAAGGAGGGAGACATTTGTAGGATGACCATTATTTCCATTCCACCATAACAAAAAGTACAGGAGGGGGAGCTGTACTTCAGAATCACCCAACATCGACGTGGAGAGAGCACTGGACAGGGACTATTCCTGGCTCTGCCACAGGCCTGCTGGGTGACTTTGGGTAAGTCATTGCACCTCTCTGTGCCTCCGATTGCAAACATCCGAGAGACCCACAACTGCCTATAGGGCTGCTAAGTCCTCCCTCCAACATCACTCGATGCAAAAAGCTAGGAAATACACTTCCAACAAGCGTTATGAATGCAGGATGTAAGGTTGCCTGGAATGTCTGGTGTCCCTCCAAAAGATACAGCAGCAAAACTTAAACTTGTAATGATCATGAAATGCAGAGATACAGTACAGACCAATGTAATCCTAATTCTGACCCACGTGAGCAGTGACCCTTCATATACTCCTACAACACACCTCTGTGCACCTGATCATTTGAGATAGTGCCTGTCACTGAAGTACTAGGGAAAATGGCAACCGTGGAACAGAATCCAGCACTTTCTCTTTGCTAAGGCAGAATTTGGCTTTAAGTGAGTTGCACTGTGCAGGAGCTATTGATACCTGTTCTACACTCAGACACTGAGCCTCTCCCCAGAGACAGCCGCACACTTGGTCAATTGACACCTCTTTGCCCCTTTTTACACTTCTTTCATCTTAACTCACTGAAGTTCCAGCTAACATTAAACATTCACTTACCCATCGTTAGGCACACAGACTGCTCTCAAATCCCATCTCACTGCTGACTATCCCCATGGCAACCAGTCCCGTTTCCTCCTGACAACAAGCACAGAAATGATACAGACTGGAAGCTCAAGGGACACATGCAGCTCTTTCCTTTCATCACACACATGGGGGACTCAGACCCAGGTCCTCTCATATCAAAACAACACCTTCACCAGGTTGCTCTAATGCCTCTAACTTTCAATGCAGCTACACCTAACACTGAGTGTGGCTGGACTGCAGGCAGATAGCACCCACTGGCTGTTGCCCGCTCCAGAGGGCACAGTTAAGGTTGCATCAGTGTGTATATTAGCTCACTGTACCATAGTTTTCAGAGTTTTTCTGAACTTGACATTCTGGCAGGAGCAGACCATTACCAGCTGCACTCTACAGCCAGCCCCAGGCCTCACTGAGGTCACTGTTTCCTGCCACCACAAACCTTCAAACTGTAACATGGTGCACCAGTGCCGGAGTGGTGCACTAATGTCAATTCTACCTATACTACCAGTTTGCACCAGTGCCTAAAACACCAGTGTGGCAGAGACCTTCAGTACCTGGAACAGCAGTACAGTGGCACTAGAACTGGGATCTATTTCTAGCTCTGTCACAGATAGCCTGGGTGACCTTGGACATGTCAATGTTTTGCCTCCCAACTTTAGTCTCTTTACCCAGCTGCCCACTCACTGGGGTCTCCTCTCTCTCCAGAGCTGCTCACCACTAAAATCTGAATGGGTGTCACCAGAGCTAAGGTTGTTCAGCTCTGGAATAGTCTTATAAGGGTGGCTGTGGAGTCTCTTTCACTAGAAGCTCATAAGCACAGGTAGCACAAACCCTGTCAGAGATAATCTACATATACTTGGTCCTGCCTCTGCAGAGAGATCTGGATTTGATGACGTCTTGAGGTCCTGTCCAGCCCTACATTTCTATGATACTTTGCAATACATACGTATAAAAACAAACTCTACATAACGCCAGGCAAATCTGGAAAATAACAAAAACAACATCCTATAGCATAAAATGACAATACAAAGGAAAAAAAGCAACACAATGCAACTAACACATCCTACAATACACAATGGAAAAGAGCTCAACTCAAATCAGCACAAACACAGGCACCAAACACGCTGAGGCAAAACAATTCAAAATAAAACTATGCAACACAACATGATGCATCACAGTTCCAAATGGCACCATGACAAACAGTGCAGCATAGAACAGGACACAGCGCAAAAGAGAATTACAGTATTTCATTGAACACATATGGAAGGGATCTTGACAGGTCATCTATTCAAGCCTGGGGCCAGGATCTTTGCCAGGGTTGGTGCAGTGCCCAGTACAGTGGTGGGGTGTGATCTTTGTCAGGGTCAGTGCCATGCCAGGCCCAACAGGGACACAGATCTCAGTCGGGGTCTCTGAAGTGCTGAGCACAATGGAGGTAGCAATGTGGGCAGCAGTCGTGCGCTGCCTGGCACAAGGGGGTCCATGATCACAGTCTGGATCTCAATATTACCTGGCACAACAGTGGGGTCTGAGCTCACTTGGGGTCTCTGCAGCACTTGTCAGAAAGGAGCCCGGATCTCAGTCAGACACCTGGAGAGAAAAACAGGAAGATTTTCAAGAATTTGATATCAATCTATCGAATGGCCGTGGGGTCTGGGGACGTGACTTGCAGGCAGGGGTGGGGATGGGGGGCTGCTGGGTTGGGCAGGGTGGGGGAAATAGCTGGGACTGGGAAACCTGGGGCTGCGCTGTCTCCATGGGGGGCTCATTCTGGACCTTCCCAGTCCCTGTTGCCAGCAGAGAAACACCCCCCCCCCCCAGGCCAGAGGTATCCGGATCTCAGGCTCCCCCAGCCTCTGCCCATTGACCCTCTTCCCAGATCAGAAATCACCCGAGGAAACGATTCCCACCTGAACAAGGACAAATCCCTGCAGGGAACAATGGGGGGGGGGGGGACCCCAAACCTGAGATGTGAACTGGCCACTGGGGAAGTGGGGAGAAAATGGGGTAGGATGGGGGGAGGGGAACAGAGACCTCAGGGGTGGGGGGTAAAGGGGGGGGTCACCCTGGATGTTGCAGGACGGGGGGGGTCCCCAGGGCGGGGGGGGCAGCGGTAAATCCGAGGGGATCTCAGCCCCCCCTTCACCCCCCCGCCCCTCGGGGGTCACCTGCTCTTCTCCCCCCACGTCCGGGCTGATCAGACATTTTCCACCCGCCCCTTTCCCCAGATCCCCCCCCCCCCCGCCCGGTCTCACTCCCCCCCCCGCCCGGCAGCCTCCCGCCCCGCCCCGCGCAGGGACCCGGGGTCTGGTCCCCTCCCCCCCCCAGGGCAGAGCCGGGCCGGGCGGGGGGGTCGTTGGTCTCCCGCGGGGACAGCAGCTCCGACCCCCCCCCGCGGGCGGGGCCCCCCCGGGAGCAGATCCCGGCGCTGCGCGATGCCGGGTCCCCGGACACTGGGGCGGAGTCACCGCCCGGCCCCAGCCCCGCCCCCGGGGCTCGCGCGCTACCTGGAGACTCCAACGGCCCCGCCCCCGGGGCTCGCGCGCTACCTGGAGACTCCAAGGGCCCCGCGCGGCCCGGCTCCTCACTCCCCCCCCCCCCCCCGCTCAACGTCACTTCCGCCCCCGGGGCTCGCGCGCTACCTGGAGGCTCCAACGGCCCCGCGCGGCCCGGCTCCTCGCTCCCCCCCCCCGCTCAACGTCACTTCCGCCCCCGGGGCTCGCGCCGCTACCTGGAGGCGGCGGCTCCGCAGCGGGGCGGGCAGAGCCCGGGGCGGCCCCAGCGGGGGCGGGGCCCCGGCACAGACCAGCGCCAGGTAGCAGCAGTGGCGGAGCCTGGCTTGTTCTCCAGCCTGCTGCTGAACGTCACTGTTGAACGTCACTTCCGGTCCCGGGAGAGTCAGGGACTACATCTCCCAGCCTGCCCCGGGGGCGCTTCCGCCTTCCCTAGCCCAGCTACTGGAGAGTCTCGCGCGCCGCACGGAAGCAGTTTCCTCGCTCGCGCCGATGCGGGGGGCGTCTTCTCCTGGCAGAGCTGGGACCAGGGACCGACAGCGGGTGAGTGCGGGGAGCGGGACCCCCCCGCAGAGACTGCACCGCCCCCTATAGAGCGAGCGGCGGGGCCCCGCCCCCATTCAAATTTCCACGTCACACACCCCCCCCGCAGAACGAGCGGCCGGGCCCCGCCCCCATTCCCAGCCCAACGTCACCCCGCTCGGCCGTTATGTCCGTTAACAGCCGCGTCCCGTCCCCCCCCCCCCCCCCCCGCGCGCTGAGCCTCCCCCCGTTACCATCTGTGTCCGGGCCCCGCCCAACCCCTTCCCCCATTCTCACCCCCATCCCCCCCCCACTGGTTATATCCGTTAACGGTCCCCCTCCCCCTCCCCCCCCACGTTCTAACCGTTAATGGCCCCGCGTCGCCCCTCCCCCCGCCCGTTGTATCCGTTAACGGTCCCGCTCCCCCTCCCCCCATGTTAAATCCATTAACGACCCTGCTCCCCCCCCCCACGTTCTATCCGTTAACGGCCCCGCTCCCCCTCCCCCCGCCCGTTGTATCCGTTAACGGTGCCCCGTGTGCAGAGCGCAGTGACTCCCCCACAGGAGCGGCAGGTGGCGGAGCGGAGCCGAGCGGGGACGTGGGGACCGTTGTCCGGCACATCCCAGCGCGTTACCCGCAGGAGGGGGAAACACCCGGCTCCTGACCCGCTGAGGCCGGGGAAGAAGCAACGGGGCGGGAATTGCAGGGGGGGGGGGGGATTAGGTTGGAAAAGGTCCCACCTGTCTGGGGGTGAAGTGCCGGATAAATGACCTGGGGGGGGGGGGTCGGGGGACGATTATTGGCCAGGGACAGGACGTGGGGGTTGTTGAATCTTTTGGCTCCTCCGTCCCCTCCCCTCTCCTGGGACGGCAGCTTTGGCCTGGGCGCCCCGGTGCCTGTGTGAATGGATGAGGCGGGGGGGTGACAATGTCCCCCGTGTCCATACCCTGCCCCTGAGTGCGATAATCCTTGTACCCGTCCTGCCCTGGGTCCTGATCGGGGACATTAGACGTGAAGTTGTAAAATGTCCCTGTGGGACGTTAAAAACACATCGTCCAACCCCCCCGCCCTGTCCAGACTGTGTTTGGCAAATTGACCTGAGTCCTCACCCCAGACGTGGGGAGCAGCGGGGCTGGGCCAGGGGGGATCCCCCATTATACGTGTGAAAGGATTTCGGCCTCCTCCCTCCTACCCACGTTGCTGGTCTCATGGACTCCGGTGTCTGGATTGACACTGCAGTAAGGCCAAGGCGTGACTCTGGATTAACATGGGGGCCAGTGAGCTGAGGGAGGTGGGGTCCCTGGTTACTGTCCCCCGGGGGGGGGGGCTCTGTCTGTTGCTGACAGAGGGGAGGCTGCTCTCTCTCGGGTTTGAGTTTCTTGGGTCGCTCGCTGCTGCCTCTGGGGTGATCTGGGAACCCTGGGCTGAGCAGCTCGTCGGACCCCCGCAGGGCCTGTGCCACGGAAAGACCTTCGTTAAAACTCCTCGGGTGCCCAGCCGAGGGGAGAGACTTTCTCCAGTGCCTGGAACTAGCCCCCTAGGGTAGCCCCTGCTCGGCCAACACCAACCGTGGAGCCGGAGACCTCCGGGAAAGTGCTGGGCTTGGCCCAAATCTCCCGGGAACCTGAGATTTCGTAGCCCCTGGGAATCTGCTCCCTGGTTGTGACTGGTCACCCTAGACTGGGCCCCAATGGGGTTGGCCCTTTGTGTGCCTGGAGAGTGGAGGTGTCAGGAAGGGGAAGGGGGGGAAGACCAGAGATGGAGGGAGGGGTGAGCGAGACAGTGTGACATGGCACGTTTCACCAACTCTCAACAGGGCAGGAATAGGGGGGTGAAGGCTGCTTCCACTTATGCCCCATAATTGGCAAAAATCTCCTCAATTCTGCCCCCTTTCTCTAACTATCCAATGTGGATAGGAAATCCAGGTCAATTCTCTATTTTTCTCTCAAATGATTGACTAATTCTCCTTTCTCTTCAGATTTCCCCCCATGTTCTGTCCACTGTCAACTTAAAATTTGCTCAGATTTGGGGTGTTTTCCCACCCATTTGATCTGCAGCAGTTTCTTGTTGTTTAGGTGGGAAATGGTGGCCTTGAGCCATTGTGGGATAGCTGCTGGAGAACTGTTAGGTTGGCACATGTAACGCAGTGTTTACACATGCACTGTGTTGTCTTCTGTGCATCAACCTTGGCTCCATGTTGCCTGGGGAACGGGTATTACCGTGTTGGCATAATGGACAGTTTACACAGTGGGAGATAAATTTAAGACCGAGACACATGCAACTAAGTCAGTGCACTGCAGCTTATGTTGACCTAGTGTAGATCAGGTCTTTGTAACAGAGCAGGCCTGGAAGGGTTTACTCCTGATGGGAAGACTGACCTACAATAAAGTCGCTGTTTTCTAGAATGGCAGAGCCTAGAAAATCAGTTTCCAGGCAAAAAACTCTGGTGGGTCCTGTGTGTGAAATGGAGAAAAGCCTCTTCTGAAATCTCTCTAATGGCTCTTTTCCTCCCACCAGGCTACAGAATAACGTCCGTGTTTTGCTCCGGATCGTCCCGTCCTTCCAGGGGAAAGACAATGGCTGCAGCAGAGTTAGTGGAGGTACGGGATTGTCATGGGGCTGGTGGTGGGGTCTGGCTGGAGGGAGATGGGCAGTAAATGTACAGGAGGGTGGGAGCCGCTGGAGGTGGGAGAGGGCAGGGCATACCCAGCCTGGGGAAGGGCAGGGGACAAACCTGCCGGAAGGAGTTCAGATTCGGCTCCATATTGAAGGAGCCAATTCCTTGGGTTTGGACGTGGAACATTCCCCTCTTTGTGGAACAGGAAATAACCCCCTGGCCAGGGACGCAAAAACTTCCTAGACTCCCAGGGCTACAGCCTGAACCCACTGACACTCTTCATTATTTACCACTCTCCCAAAGTGTGTCCTCTGCAAACTTCATCAGTGATCTTATGTTCTCTTCCACATCATTGATAATCACGTTAAATAGCAGAGAGCCAGTAACCCATCCCTGTGCGACCCCACTAGAAAGACACCCATGTGGCCATTTATTGTTACATTTTGAAATGTATCAGCGGGTGTGTGACCGAGCTGTTCCTGGTGGGATCCAACTGTGAGTGTCAGATCAGGAAAAACTGCTTCCAAAGGGGCAACTACAGCCCAAAGCTGGGGTTTTTCCACACTAAGGCAAACCAAACCAGCTAAACAGAAAAGACTTTGGTTTCACCCCACTGGCTAACCACAAGCCACACAAGCAATCCCCTTAAGACACTCCAGATTCCCAGTATCACCACCAGCAGCCACCTGTTCTGGGGACCAATGGTTTTGAAAACCAATCCCCCAAATAAAGAGAATGGTTCTCCCCAATTCCAAGGAATCAGGCCCCAGACCCAGGTCAATATACAAATCAGATCTTCCCACAAATCACGCTGTTGCCAATCCTTTAGAATCTAAAATCTAAAGGTTTATTGTATAAGGAAAAAGGTCTAGGTGAGGGTTAAGAATGGTTAAAAGAAATCAATTACATGCAGTAATGGCACATCTCTTGGTTCAGTCTTGCAGCTGTAGAATAAACTGCAGGTTTTAATCAAAGTCTTTGGAAAGCATCCCCTGCAGGGATGGGTCAGCACCTTTGTCCAGAGTTCCCTGAGTAGCAAAGTTCCATCCAAAGCTGGAAACAAGACAGGCTGAAGGCTGAAGACAAAATGGAGGACGTTCTTCCAGTCTTTATAGACTTCCTCCTGTGGGTGAAGTCCCTCCTCCTGCTTATGCAGAGTCTGGTTGCAAACTGCAGATCCACAGCCACATGGTCCAATTACCAGACTCTCAATGATTCAGTTTTTGCCCAGGCAGGTCCCATTCCTGGGGAGGCTCCTCCGGTGTGGACAGAGTTAATTGTGCAGTTAATGGCCCCTTAATGGGCCACCAGGCAGGCCATTCAAGTTAGCACCAGCTTGCCTGAGATTCCACCCAGAAACCAAGCATAAGCTTGAAGCACAAAGATAGACACACATCAATGGCATATTCATAATCCGCCCTCCATAACCTGGTCGTAGACACCTGATATGACCCCTTCACATAATATTTGGTACCCCAATGATCTATATGGTACCCAATTATTCCAGTAACGTGACAGAGTGTTGAATCTAGTTAATGTTTATGATGATAATTTTGTCTTGTAGTTGTTTGTCTCATGTTGTACCAGGTCAAATACCTTAGAGCAGCGGTCTCAAACTCAAGTGACCATGAGGGCTGAATGAGGACATTTGCATTGGCCCAAGGGCTGCATCACTGACACACACCCCTCGCTGCCTCTGGCCCCGTCCCCACTCCACCCCTTCCATGAGGCCCCGCCCCTACTCCACCTCCTCCGAGTGCACAGCTCCTGCCCCCTCCCTCCTGGAAAGCATTAAGCACCACCAACAGCTGTTTGGCAGTGGGAAACCCCTGGAGGTAGGCAGCAGGGGGCACAGGGAGCTTGGCCAAAGTCTTTAAAGACATTTGGCCAAATTCAGCTCTGGAGCTGATTTCACTAGGAGTTGTGCCTACTTAATCCACGATCTTATTTGATCCAGTTTCTAGAAATGGACAATATACTTAAATACATTGTGTTTCCATTTTGTCTCATTGTTGGACTACTGGTATATGAACTCCAAAATCCACTTTACTAGAGTTTGAAAAGTTCTAAACTCCTAAAAGTTCTAAGATCAGCAAATGATGTGGAATGCCTGTAGGCGGGAAAATAGACCGATTATCACCTGCTTCATGGATTGCAGTATTTTACTAATGCCTGACACCTGTATAAGATAGCACAGAACACCTTGTATGGTCAGTAACAGCCCAGTGAAAATTACTCCCCAAAACAGCATTTGTAAAGAAAAAAGTGCTTCCAGGCATCTATAAAAAGCTAAGTTCAAAGTAGAGTAGTTATTAATAGATCACAATCATGATTTAAGCAATCATGATTGGTTTGAATGTTACTGGAACAATCCGCTTCTCTTCTATTGACTAGATCACCTCCGACAACAGTGAAAGCTTTCCATTCTGTAGTTTAATCTGATTCCTTTCAATCCGGTAGAGTGGAATTTGTCTTCTGTACAAGCAGCAAAGCTTTCAGCCTCTCGAATCTCCCGATCTTTTGAGATCCATGTGGCTCCAGGGCAAAGGCTGGCTTGCCACGGACGTTTCCCAGCACCTGCACCCATCTGGGAATCTGAGAGTATGGGAGAGGGGACATCTGAGAATGCAGGGGAGGAGGAGGAGGGAATGGGGAAGAGTTTTAGATCTGCACCCTTGGCCATTTGAGAATGCAGAGGAGGGGTTCTCGCTGAAGGACTGGCTCAATCTGGCCGGCCTCTGTCAGCCAGGCCGCACCCTGCACAGGGAGGCGAGGGAAATCCAGACCTTCTCCAGTTTCCACCCGGACACTGTTTACAACTCAAAAACCCGGATATATGGATTCCACCCTTCTTAGTATGGATTCTGCCCTTATAGAATCTATCCCCTCCCCGGTGCGCTACTCCAAATCCCTTTCCCAAATACCCCCCCTTCCGCTCCCAGCATGCTGCTCCAAAGCCCTTTCCCTGACCCCCTCCTCCCAGACCCCTGCCTTGGAGAAATCAAAATCTATTATGTTAATGCTATTCCTTTATCAACCCCATTTCTGATCTTAAAAAAAATCGAATTAGTTTGTGAGGATCTGTTTTCCCTAAATTTATGTTGATTGGACTGAATGATATTACCCTCTTTTAATTCTTTATTAATATTCCCCCTCCCCTCCCCGTTATCTTGCCCTGGTTCAATGTCAGCCCCATTATCTTAGTCATCCCTTTTACAATTTTTTTTAGATCTAGTGGGAACTTTAGCTTTCTTCCAGTCTTCTGGAGTTTCCACAGTGTCCCAAGAGCTATTGAGAAGCAGCATTAATGGTCCAGAGAGCTGTTCAGTCTGCTTTTTTAAAACTCTGGAATGGAAGATATCTGGAAATGCTGAGTTTAAAATGTCTGACGTTAGTAGCTTCTGTTTAACATCCTTGTGAATTATTATTTTAATGAAAAGAGTGTTGTCATCATAGACCAATCACAACATCATTTGCTTGTTTTCCCCAAATCCAGGAGAGAAATACTCACCAAACATTTTTATTTCTTCTGTGTTGTTATTATTATTATTTATTATTGATGTGTCTTCCTTTTCTATCTAGTAATGGACCAATAAAACTGTTAGGATTTTTTTTTATTGAGATAGTGAAAAATCCTTCCTTCCTCGTGTTTGTTTATACACTATTTTATGGTGTGGGCAGGTATCGTGATTCCTGCCAGGACTGTCCCTGACCCTGCTGAGGACTCCATTTCCTGTCTCAGTCTCTGGCTAGTCAGTGTATGCTGAACATGAAGACCCCTCGCTTCAATGGGCAGTGTGAGGGTCTCTCTTTTTCTCCCTTCAGTCTGGTACCTCCTGGCTGCTCAGGGTGGGAGTGGGACTCGCTACCATGTCCCTCCTCAAGCTTCCACTTTCCTCTTCCTGCTCTCCCATGAATCCTGGGGTTGTACTCAAGTACTAAGTGGGGGGCTCTTGCTCTTTCAGGAGCCGGTGACCTTCGAGGAGGTGGCTGTGTTTTTCACCAAGGAAGAGTGGGCTCTGCTGGACTCCTCTCAGAGAGCCCTCTACAGGGATGTCATGCAGGAAAACTTTGAGAATGTGATCTCGCTGGGTAAGGATTCCTGTCCCCTTGGTTATTGGAAGCTGTGGGTTTTCAAAAGAATCTGTAAAGGTATAGTTATTTCTACACTACTGATACAGGTGTAGACTGTACTCCATGTCTTGTGCCCCTTTGCCCTTGGTTTATGTCCCATCCTAGTGTCAGTTTTAGATGAAAATTAAATGACAAATGGCACAAAAATAATTTTTAAAATATTTCATTTATCCTTATTTGGCTGCATTAAAGTCCATCCTCCTCCCCTTTGCTTTCTCTCCAAGGGCTGTGACCATTGGATGTGGGGATTTTGTTAATATTTTTATGATTCCACTACATACCTCAGTTTCCCTCAATGCTTGATATTACTATAATCAGAGTGTAAAGACCAGAAGACTGGAGATGTTTTTGTTACATAGCTGTCATGGGCTTCATGCAGAGAGCTAGGATGACTGAAAGTGAGGTCCAACAAAGCCTAGAATTTGCCAGATTGGAAGATGAAGAGAGACAAAAAGAACAAGAAAGACATATAGCCTTAAGGTGCTTGGAGTTGGAGGCAGAACCAGCTCGGGAGGAGACTGTCCACAAGAGAGCCCTGGAGTTAAAAGAAAGAGAGAGGAAGTCTGAAGTGGAGGAGAAGGAATGAAAGATGAAAGAGACTGCCAGAGAGGTGGGGGAAAATCAGAACAAAATGGGTGGAGGTAGCAGAGAGGAAGAACCCCGGTCGCAGTTTCAGCAGATACCAGAAGGGACACCCCGAGACCGTGCCATACCATCGGGAGCATCCCAAGGCCCCACCTACATCACAAGGGAAACCCCAGATACCTTATTGTCCCAGCACACCATTCTCCGGCAATGCACCTCACCCCAGTGACCAGTCTCCTGGGGGATGTTTTAAATATAAGGAGCTGGGGCACGTAAAGGCCAACTGTCTCCAGACCCCCAGTAGGTTACAGTGCATTGCACCGGGGGTCACAGCAAAGGTCCTCAGGCCCAGATGCCTCCCAGATATCCTCCGAGCGAAGAGAAACTGAGTGTGGGCGGGAAGAAGGTTACAGCGTGGAGGGACACTGGAGCACTGAACGTTCATCGGTTATCCGCCAGTCCTTAGTGGACCTCGACTTAATCAACCCAGAGGCCCAAGTGATGATTAAACCCTTCAAGTCAAACTCTTTTGAATTGACTACAGCCAAGTTACTTGTCCAGTAGAAGGGCTGGTCAGGAACGTGGACATCTGTAGTCTGTGATGATTATCCCATTGCCCTGCTGCTGGGGGAAGACTTGGACAACCATTTGAAGCTAGCCAAGGGGGTGGGAATGGTCACCTGCAGCCAGGCTAAGCAAACTTTCACACATCTCCCTGTTCCGGAGCCTTCCACCAGGGCCCCGTCTGTGTTACCAGAGGCCCAGACTGAGGTGGTGGAACCAGACCCCGTCTGCGACAGCAGCAAGGAATCCAGTTAAAGAGTCAGTCCCAGAACCAGAACTCGTGGAGCAAACAGCACCAGAAGCATTGTCAACACTGAATCCAGTGCTTGCAACCCCATCTACAACTCCAACATCAGAGGGTACCACCCAGCCCACACTGGCAGCAGCAGGTAATCCGATGCAAGAGGCTCAGCCCGAACCTGAAATATAATATAGTGCACCAGCAGAGAGCAGTTCACAGTCAGCGGAAACAGCCCCGTCACTTACATCACTTCCTGAAGGACCAAGCCAAAGTCCACGGTCAAATGAGGAAGTGATGTTTCCAGCATCAAGGGAACAGTTCCAGGCCACGGAGGAAGCAGATGGAAGCCTCCAGGGAGCTTGGACGGTGGCACGGAGCAACCTACTGCCTCTCAGCTCTTCTAATCGGTCCCCTTTTGTAGTAGAATGAGGACTCTTTCTGGTGGTCACCAGGAAGACTGGCATCCTCAGAGACAGTTTGTAGTTCCAACTATGTACCGGGTAAAGCTCTTGAGCTTAGCCCATGATCATCCTAGTGGCCATGCTGGGATGAACAGGACCGAAGAGCGTTTGGGGAAGTCCTTCCACTGGGAGGGAATGGGCAAGGAGGTTTCTACTTGTATCTGGTCTTGTGAGGTGTGCCAAAGAGTGGGAAAACCCCAAGACCAGGTAAAAGCCCCTCTCCACAATTGAGATTCCATTTCAGCGAGTAGCTGTGGCTATTCTGGGTCCTTTTGAGTAAAAGACACCCAGAGGAAAGCAGTACATACTGACTTTCAGGGATTTTGCCACCTGATGGTCAGAAGCAGTAGCGCTAAGCAGCACCAGGGCTAACAGTGTGTGCCACACTTCAACAGATTTCCATTGACACAGTAATGCTCGCCCAATTAGAGCCCAACCTTACCGTGTGGCTCCTCAAGTCAAAACTGCTCCAGAATGGGAGATCCAGGGCATGCTACAGATGGGGGGAAATCCACCCCTCTAACAGTGATGGGCCTCTCCAATGGTTCTAGTTCCCAAACCGGATGGGTAATACACTCCTTCATGGACTACCATGAGCTAAATACTGTCACGTGCCCAGACAACTCTCCAATGCCTCACACAGATTAGCTATACGAGAAACTGGGACATGCCCAGTTCATCTCTATCTTAGACTTAACGAAGGGGTACTGGCGAGTACCACTAGATCAGGGGTCGGTAACCTTTCAGAAGCGGTGTGCAGAGTCTTCAATTAATTGAAGGGTTCACCCGCAACTGACAGCCCACCATGGGGACCGGCAGCCCCAAGGGCTGGGGCCAGCGGCAGTCAGCCAGTGATAACCTGGGGCCGGGGCTGGCAGCAGTCCACCACTGACAGCCCACGGCAGGAGACCAGGCTGGCAGCCCTCGAAAGGGGTTGGGCTCAGGGCCGGTGGCAGCCGCCACTGACAACCTGCGGCAGGACTCAGAGCCGGCAGCCCACTGTCGGGCTCGGGACCCTCCACATGAGTGGCCGCGATCCCCAGTTTGAGAACCCGTGGTCTATAGTGTGAGCGATTCCGCCCGCCATTGAACTCAATGAGAGTTTCACTATATGCCATTTCCGCTTTACGTGGTAACCACAGAATGTAACCCTCACGTAAGATGTGACACGCCTGTACACCCGACATCTTCCAGAAAGTGGTAGATAGTCTCCTGGTGGGAGTGGGAGAATGTGCAGTCGACTACCTTGACCATAAATAAAAGAGGAAGATTTTGTAGCACCTTAGAGACTAACCAGTTTATTTCCGCATAAGCTTTTGTGGGCTAGAGCTCACTTCATCAGATGTGACCATGTGGCCATATTTTTTGACTCATGGGCAGAACATCTGGAGCATCTCCAGAAAGTCTTCAAGTGCATAAGGGAGGCAGGATTAACTGTTAAGGCTAAAAAGTGTCACATAGGCCTAAAGAGAGTGAATTACCTTGGACACCAGGTGGGTCAAGGGACGCTCACCCCCTGCAGTCCAAAGTGAATGCTGTCTAAAAGTGGCTTGTCCCAAAGTCAAAGGAAACAGGTCCAGTTCTCCTTAGGCTTGGCTAGATATTACAGGCAACTTATACCACACTACAGCCGAATCACTGCGCCACTGACGGACCTGACCAAAAAGTCAAATGCAATTCAGTGGGCTGAAGAGTGTCAGAAGGCCTTTAACCGGGTTAAAGCAAAACTGATGTCTGACCTCGTGCTAAGGGCTCGAGACTTTGGCAAACCTTTCCTAATAACCACAGATGCATCCGAGTGTGGTGTGGGAGCAGTTTGAATGCTGGAAGGACTGGCTCAAGAATTCCATCCTGTTGTGTTTCTCAGCAAAAAACTGTCTGAGGGGGAAAGCCACTGGTCAGTACCCGAAAAGGAGTGTTAGGCCATTGTGTCGGCTCTGGAGAAGCTGCACCCACCTGCAAACTGACCATGCAGCACCGAAGTGGCTTCATACTGACACAGAGTCCCTGGGCGATGCTCAGGAACTGCTACCCCTGGGGTCAGTCAGGACCCTGGTGAAGCCTCATCGTTGCGAGCAGACTGTCTCCAGGGCAAGAATCTCACAAGGCTTCCACCTTCCTGGGTCTGACCTCGGAGGATTCAGCATCCTCTGCCCCTCCGTGCGCTTCCCCCAGCGAGCCCACTCAGACGGGGTCCTGGGGAAACAAGAGGATCCTGCAACCCAACTTCGCAGTCAGACGTGACTCTCAGCCAGCCAGTAAAACAGAGATTTATTAAGCAGAGCTTGTAGGTACAAAGAACAGGACCCGTCAGCAGTGACCAGACGACTACGTCTCCAGCCAGCTCCAGACTGACTCACTCTCCAGCCCTTCCCCCCCTTTTCCTTTGTCTCTTTTCCTGGGCCAGGAGGTCATCCGATCCTGTTGTTCTCCAACAGTTCCAGCTAACACCCTGCAGGGGGAAGAACCCAGGCCATCAGTTGCCCGGAGGCAGCCACTCCTTTCCACTGGTCCTTTGCTCTGCCACAATCTCAGCCTCTCGAGACCTAATTGCATTGGAGAAACTGAGGCACCCACACAGTATCCAGAGAGGACATTAAGAACATTCCTACTCCATCACACACACGGTCAAGGAAAATATCAAAAAACGTCTTTGGAGGAGTTTAGCTCTCCAGGATTTTGATTTTGAAATACAGCACATTCCAGGAACTTCTGACGAAGTGGCTGATGCACTCTCCTTTGAAAGTTTCCCAGAATCAATTAGTTAAAATCATCCTTGAATTATGGGAAATATTGTTAGTTTTTATATAATCAGTTGTATATCCAAAGGTGCATGTGTCTTATTACCTCTGTTTTCTCCTAGAGATCCAGGAAGAATTACAGCCAGTGTAAAAACAGACTGTTCAGCACCATCTGTGATTTCGGGGGGCGTGTCCTAAATATAAAGGGAAGGGTAACAACCCTTATGTATGCAGTAATATAAAATCTCTCCTGGCCAGATGTACAGAATCACTTACCTGTAAGGGGGGTTAATCAGTTCAGTTAACCTAGTTGGCCTCTGACCAGAAAGACCAATGGGGAAAGGAGATATTTTCAAATGCGTTGGGAGGTTTTTCTTTTGTGCTCTTTGTGTGTGTTCTCTTGGAGCCAGAGAAGGGCCAAGGCAGGAAAATCTTTCTCCTACAGACAATCCTGAAACAAGTCTGTAAGATTACAAGGTGTAAGTAAGCAAGGCAAGGTGTTAGATTCTTTTGGTTTAGCTTGTGATGTTCCCCTATGCTACGAGGATTTTATTCCTATTTTCTGTAACTTTGAAGTTAAGCCTAGAGGGGGATCCTCTGTTTTAAATCTTTTTGTTAATCTATGAATTTATCTTCCATCCTGATTTAGCAGAGATGATTCTTTGACGTTTGTTTTAAATGAAATTCTTCTTTTAAGAACCTGATTCAGTTTCAGTTCCTAAAGACCTAGGGTTTTGATCTCTACTCTTTGTAACTAATTGGTGAGGATATTATCCTGAAACCTACCCGGGAAAGAAGGTGAAGGGACCTGGGGAAATATTGGGGTGGGGGGCGGGAATAGGACTCCCAAGTGGTCCTTTCCCTGAATCTTTGCCTAAATCACTTGGTGGTGGTGGCAGAAATCCCATCAGAGGACAAGGAAGGATTCGTGCCTTGGGGAAGTTTTTAAAGTAATCTGGTAGAAATAAGCTTAAGAATTCTTTCATGCAGGTCTGCACATCTGTAGCCCAGAGTTCAGAGTGAGGATGGTACCCTGACACAACCCATTAGATCTGCAGCAGTTTCTCATTGTTTAGGTGGGAAATGGGGGCCCTGAGCCATGGTGGGATCGCTGCTGGAGAACTGTTACGTCGGCACAGATAACACGGTCCAGGTCTCTGTAATGTAGAGCAGGCCAGGGAGGGTTTAATCCTGGTGGGAAGACCGACCTCTAATAAAGTCGCTGTTTTCTAGTGTGCAATAGCCTAGAAAGTCAGTTTCCAGAGAGTAAAGTCTGGTGGGTCCTGTGTGTGAAATGGAGAAAAGCCTCTTCTGAAATCTCTCTAATGGCTCTTTTCATCACGACAGGCTACAGAATAACGTCCGTGTGTCACTCCGGATCGTCCCGTCCTTCCAGCGGAAAGACAATGGCTGCAGCAGAGTTAGCGGAGGTACGGGATTGTCACGGGACTGGTGGTGGGGTCTGGCTGGAGGGAGATCTCCTTGTGTTTGGACGTGGAACTTTCTCCTCTCTGTGGAACAGGAAATAACCCCCTGGCCAGGGCTGCAAAAACTTCCCAGACTCCCAGGGCTGCAGCCTGAACCCACTGACACTCTTCATTATTTACCACTCTCCCAAAGTGTGTCATCTGCCTTTAGAGTTACATTTCAAAATGTATCAGCTGCTTTGAAATCTAGTTAATGTTTATCATGTGAATTTTGTATTGTTGTAGTTGTTTAAGTATCCTGCTGCACCAGGTCTAATACCTTAGAGAAATCCAAGTCTTTTATGTTAACGCTATTCCTTTATCAACCAAACTTCTGATCTCCTTCAAAACAAATCCAGTTAGTTTGTGAAGCTCTGTTTTCCCTACATTTATGTTGATTGGAATGAATATTATCCTCTCTTAATTCTCTTTTAACATTTCCCCTCCTCTCCCCATTATCCCTGGCACCACTGGGCAGCGTGAGGGACTCTCTTTTTCTCCCTTCCGTCTGGTGCCTCCTGGCTGCGCAGGGTGGGATCGTGCTACCGTGGCCCTCTCCGAGCTTCCACTTACCTGCGCCTTCTCTCTCATGAATCCTGGGTTTGTACTCAAGTACTAAGTGGGGGGTTCTTGCTTTTTCAGGGACCGGTGACCTTCGAGGAGGTGGCTGTGGATTTCACACAGGAAGAGTGGGCTCTGCTGGACCCCAGTCAGAGAGCCCTCTACATAGACATCATGTGGGAGAACTATGAGAATGTGAGCTTGCTGGGTAAGGATTCCTGTCCCCTCAGTTATTGGAAGCTGTGTGTTTTCGAAAGACACTCTGTAGTAATAACTCTATACCAGGGTTTCTCAAACCAGGGGTCGCAACTCCCTGGGGGTCACTGAGCGCTCCCTGGGGGGTTGTGAGCTCCAGGCACCACTTAAAAGCTGCTGATTGGATTACTTCCGCATTCAGTGGCTTTTCAATGGACATACAAGGGTCGCGCCGCCCGGCAGCTGAAGAAAAGAGGGCCGCGGTTCAGGTAAGTTTGAGCATCGCTGCTCTATACTTTTATTGCTTGTACATGTGTAGACTGGATTCCATGTCTTGCCCCCCTTTTCCCTGGGTTTATGTCCCATCCTAGTATCAGTTTTAGACTTACACAAAATTTAAATGGCACAAAAATAATTTTAAGAAATATTTAATTTATCGTTATTTGGCTACATTAAAGTCCATCCCCTTGTCCCTGCCAGCAGGTATATGGGATCTTGGGGAGCAATTACCACACGGGTGGGGTGCAAAATAAACTTTATTAAGAACATGCAAAAAGAGGGAAAATTCAATAGTGAGGGGTATGGGGTTTGTTAAAGTAGACAATTGGGGAGGGGTTTCTTTTAGTAAATGGGATAGGGGGTTTCAATAGTGGGGTACAATACAGTGGGGTACAATACAGTTGGTAACCAATTAACACTGAAGTATAAATGTAACAGGTAGCTAACAATTTCTATGTAAAGAGTGTGTCACAGCAGCATGTAACCGACTAACAGTATGGGTAAAATGTGTTAAATAACCAACAACTTTAGGTAAAAATGTGTCTGTGGTGTAAATGTAAAATGTGAGGTGTGTTAGAGAGAAAAGGGGGTAACCAATGGGGTTTTATGCTAGAAAGAGAGAGAAAAGACAGGCTGTAAGTTGAAACAGCAGAGAGGGAGAGAGAGAGAGAAAGAAAGTGGTAGAGAAGTAAGGTTGGGGGATGGGGAAGAGGAGCACGTGGTGGAGGGAGATTTAAACTCAGGGAGACACAGAACAGACAGGCTGCAAGTTTAAACAGCAGACACACAATTATACAAAACACAGCAAAATCTTATCTATGATTTAACTTAACCAAAACTACACAAATTAGCAAGTAACAAAACACAATGCAACAATTCTTTAAGGCTAACTTACAGGGTACAATGCAAGCAATTTCCTAAACCTAACTTAACTACAGCTATGCAAAATGAAATTACAACTTATCTAGACTAAAAGACAAAATCTAACCTAATGGGTGCACCTTATACTAGGGGTAGTTTCAGAGGGCAGAGTGGTGTGTGCCCAGGATACAGCTCCAAGGGGGGCGGGGGATTTAACTAGTGGTGGCTGCAAGCTGGCGGGGGGTGGGGGGGTGGCTGCAAGCTGGCAACCCAGGATACAGTCCAGGAAGGCACAGGCTTATTTCTAGCAGCAAAGGTGCTGCAAAGCAAGAAACAGATTACAGATACAGACCAAGGAGTTTGAGAGGTTTTAAGACACAGACCAAGGTTTAGTTTGAGTCTGTGTGCTGGGGAAACAGAGCCAGCAGCTAAAGTAATAAAAGTCTAGAAAGTTTCACAGAGGGATTCTTACCAGTCCCCAAGGCAGCAGCAAAGGCAGAAGCAGCAATCAACATCAGAAGAAGCAAGGAGGGCTCGGTACGGTCTTGATAATCAGGAGGTTTCTCAGGCAGCAATTCGTTCTTCGTGGGGGGGGGTTTAAAAACAGGGGTACACTCAAAAATAAAACGAGAGCGGAGAAAGGACCCCCCAGAACCCCTGGCTGATCAGACCAGGTAGCAATGCAGGAACCTTTCTGGTGTTTGTTTAAAAAATGCCTGTTCTTAAAGGCAAACTCAGGCAGTTTCCCCGCCAGTAATCCTGATAGGCTCCTTCTGTCACAGGGGAGGAGATTCAGGGAAAAACTGCAGGTGAGCATAGAGACATGCCTGGGCAGAGTCCTAGACCATAGGTGTGAGTTCCCACCTCATGACTCAAAAGCACATGAGGCCTATGACTCATGCCCAGGATCTCAAAAACACATTAGGTCTTACAGCTCTGGACATTGCCTACCCTACACCGAGCCCAGGTTTAACAAGGCGATAACAGGACCAACCCTTTGAACAGGGCAGTTGTCCCACTTAGCACGCAGCACAAGTGGCCATCCCTTTGAGAAGGGTAATGGCTCTTGGTAAACAACTTAAGGGGCCCTCCCTTTGAGAAGGGCAGTGGCCCTGGTAAACAACTTAACAGTCAGGGAGGGGCGGCCACAGGAGGAGAACAAAAACAAAATGGAGTAAGGGGACAGCTGTAAGAAACAAAATGGAATGGGGGAAAGCTGTAACAGACACCCCTAGCCTTTCCTTTCTCTTCGAGGGCTGTGTCCACTGGATGTGGGAATTTTGGTAATATTTCTGATTCCAATACATACCTCTGTTTCCCTCACGGCTTGGCATTATTATAATTAGAGCATAAAGACCAGAACACAGGAGGTGTTTTTGTTACACAGCTGTCGTGGGGTTCACACAGAAAGATCTCTTGGAACTAAAAGCATGTCTACACGTCAAGCACTAAGCTGAAAGTGACCACCCGAGAATTGTTCTTTAGACCTAGCTGTGTCTACAGTGGGGGCTAGGCTGATCTAACTATGGCTACGTCTACACTAGAGAGAGTTTCATCGGTGCTGTGTGTGTTGATTAAAGCAGGTTCTTCTTTGAGTGATGGTCCCTCTTGAATTCCACTGAGGCTAATCCGCATGCGCCTGTCACGGAGCGCCCGGGCGATGGTCTGGAACCGCTCCCTAGGAAGCCAGACCGGACTCCGGGTGGAGGGCCCCTTCTCCTTGGGGGGAGGGATAGCTCAGTGGTTTGAGCATTGGCCTGCTAAACCCAGGGTTGTGAGTTCAATCCTTGAGGGGGCTGTCGGGGACTTTTTAACCCAGACGGCAAGGTTCGTTGTCTGACCGCAGGGTGAGAGACAGGCAACACCAGCAAGGTCCAATACAAGCTCTTTATTGAAGAGTGCACACAACAATAGAGAGCGGCCCGTCTCCAGAGAGAACCAGCACACCCTTACAACAACTAGTGTGATTATATAGACAGTTCCGTCGCGTCATAGCTTAAGCAACTTGAAACCCCCAAACCCCCCTTTACTAGTTAAAAGCTTTTGACATCTATGCACATTTATCTCCATTGACAGTACAAACAGTTCAGGATGCCTCAGCAGCTCCTTATCAGCATCTTCGTCATGTGCCAGAGGCTGAGAACAAAGAAGGAGTTAGGTACAGATAAAACTCAGAAACAGGGAGTAACAGGGAGTGGAGACTCCGAGTCTCCATCTGTTTAAACAAATTGCTCCTGGTACTTTGGTTACAAGAATGCGGCCCTCCCTCTTATCTTATCTCCTATAGTTTGAGCAAGCATGCCCTCAGGTTTCACAGAGAGACAGGAATGGCCTAACTACTGTTAGCCTAACTTTGGTTAAGCTGGCCAAACAATGCTCTATACTTCATATTTTTGGGCCTAACAATCCCCCCTTTGTCCCTGGAGTACCTTGGAGGGACTCCTGGGACAACTAACTGCTATAAGTGGTGAGCTTGGGGTTGGTTACTTTTGGGCAGAACACACTTTGGCACCCATCTAACACCTAACTTTTATCATTACATATAAGGCGAGTAAGCTGCATATAATTACAACAGCGCTCCGGAGTACATTGTGGAGCCAACCACCTATATCTGGAATTCAATTGAACAGGTTACTTCACCAGGACTCAATTCGTTTTCCTCCATGGTCCTTTGCAACTTCCATAATGTGGTTTGCCCGTTCCCAAGTGGCATTATAAACATCAGGGACATACACGCAGCATTCCTGTCCAATTAATGCACATGTTCCCCCCTGGGAAGCCAGCAATATATTTAAAGCCAAGCGGTTTTGAAGCACCATCTGCCTGAGTTTTCGCTGCTCAGTTGCTAAGTCCACTAAAGCATCTGCAGTGGTATTTGCCATTATTTTTAAAACTCCTTGGAGTCTTATTACTCCTTTTCCTATTCGCCAAGTGGCTCCCCTACATGCAAAAAAAAACCCTGCACAAACACTTGTCCAATCGTTTAGAGCTCGCCAAGTGAGGGGGCGAGATTCTTTGACGTCTTCTTCAGCCCCTCTTACATTTCTAATCTTTTCCTTTGGGAGGTGAGCCCGATACACCACAGGTGGTTCCAACCAGGCTAAATAACAGGACCCACTCCAGGACGAGGGGAGAGCTAGGTATGCCTTGTTGCCACATACCCAGTATACTCCAAACAATGTGGGGAACAGTTTAAAGAGTGTCTTGTTACTTATTTTATACCATCCTGTCCAGGATGGAAGAAGAGGAAATCTAGCTGTTGAAGCATTGAAGGAACATAAGCACAGGGAGTGATTTGGGAAGTTATACTTAAGCGTGCAATTTATAACATACTCATCAATCAGTTTATGTCCTTTATATAAGAAATGATGTTCTCCATCCATGTGACACTTCTGGTCACGAGCTGCATACCACTGAGAACTGCAACCGGTTGCCCCGTCCAGAAGGGAAATGTTAGGGCCTTTCTTGCTTCCAAAATGAGTGCCATTAAAGTAGGCCTTGCATTCACTGTTTCCTACTGCTATTTTTCCTTCCTTTAGGAGGCACTACTGACCCATTCTTTTCTATACTATAAGATATTTACTGTCTGAAATGCCAGTGTCAGCCCAAGTTATGTTCAGGTCCCCAGATGGGTCTTTTAATGATGGGGTCCAGGTTATATTTATCGGGCTAAGGGGAATAGGGACCATGGGAAGGCCCTTATGACTATCTGCCGGTATTAATGAGCACACCCAGCAGGAAGTGTTTTGTAATGCTGGCATGCGTGCTTTTATTTCATGGGCCAGGCGTATGAAGGTGTTGGGGCTGTATGTTTCTACTGTTTCTACTCTTCGTACCACTAAAAAAGAAAAGCAATAAACAACAAGCAAATTAAACATATAAAAACCCATGCTAAAACTTGAGGCCATCCCTTTTGAAAAGGGCACCACCAATTTACGGTTGTTTCAGTTGCAATCGGAGCTTCAGGTCGCCCAAAGGGGTAGCAGTCCATTGATCCTGGGTGCAGATGTCGTCTGTTTCTGGTTCACCCGTCTCACGGTAGGGTGAACGTGCGGGGCTCCCTCGAAGTCCGACGTCGTCTGCTTCTGGGGAACCTTTTGCCTGGTCAGGTTCCCTAGCGGTGCTCCTCTTGACTCGACTGTGGTGAATCCAAGTAGGCAGCTCCTTAACTCGGACTGCTGTAGGGCTTACCAGGAGGATCTCAAAAGGTCCCAGCCACTGCGGTTGGAGCGGTGTCTTCTTGTATGATTTCACCCACACAGGATCACCTGGTAAAAAAGAATGAACAGCCTCTCACAGTGGTAAAGTTTGGGAATAAGCAGAATACTGCTGTAACGTCACTAGGTGGCGCTGTAACTTTTTTACATAAGCATCTGTTTCCTTAGTCACATCAGTGTTGCTTGGGAGTGATACTAAAGGAGCAAAGGTTGGAGGCACATGTCCAAACAAAATTTCATAAGGTGCAAGCCTAGTCCTAGCACTTGGAGTAGTCCGAACAATATAAAGAGCAAGGGGAAGGACTTTAGTCCACTTCAGGCTGAGTTCTTGGCATAGTTTAGTTAAAAGGTTTTTTTAATGTTCCATTCATGCGCTCTACCTGGCCTGAGCTCTGGGGGTGCCAGGGAGCGTGGAAAGCCCATTTCGTTTCTACTGCTTCAGTGAGTTCTTTACAGACTTTTGCTGTGAAATGAGTACCTTGATCGGAGTCAATTACTTCAGGAGGGCCAAACCTGGGTATTATTTCATTAAGCAGTATTTTACAAACTGTTGTTGCAGTCGCTTTTCCAGTGGGGTACGCCTCTACCCATCCTGTGAGCTGATCAATTAGGACCAACAAATGTTTCTTTCTTTCTGAGGGAGGTAAATCAGTAAAGTCAATTTGAATATGTTGCATAGGTCTATGAGCCCACTTACGACCTCTAGGCAGTACTTGCTTGTTAGCACCCTTTGGATTACATTGCTGGCACAAAGTACATTTTTTTACCGTTCTTCTTGCTATTTCATGCAGTCCAGGAGAAATAAACTGCTTTAGAACAATTTGGGACATTTTATTTGCACTTAGGTGTGTATTTCTAACTTCATTAGTTAATCGAGTGAAAAAGTCAGAGGGGTGCTCGTTCGGGAATTGAATACATGCAGTAACCTTACTCCAATTGGGAGTAGCTTCTCCCGCAGCTCTTATTCTATGCAAAATAGCTTGTTGATAACGGTCTATTTTTGGTTTATCTTTGTCCTTATTTGGATCCCAATTAGGCTCGGCAGCAGGCATGGCCCCCCAATTCTGTTGACTCAAATAATAGGCAGCAGCCTTTTCTTTAACCTTTTGACGTTCGTCCTCGGTTAAGAGGGTGTCTAACAACTGATTTACATCTGCCTATGTTGGTAGGTGAATAGAAAAGATGGTCCGAAATGTTCTTTCTACCGCTTCTGGATTGTCTCTTAGGCGCGGCATAGTTTGCTGCCAATTTAATAAATCAGTTGATGAAAAGGGTGTATGAGTAAACACCATTTTATGTGCCCCATTGCTCAATGGCACTGGGTATGCCCGCAAGGGACCTTGGAAAGTCCCAGAAGCTCCTTCTTGGGCCTCAGAGGTATCGGGCTCTTGAACATCAGATTTTGACTCATCTACTTCTTTTACATCCTCTCTTTTATTTATGTCTTCTCTTTCTGTTGCGCCTCTCGGGCTCCGCCTTAGCGGTGGTCTCATTGGGATATATCCATCTTCTTCTGACTGGACTCCAGGGGCATAGGGAGGGGGGTTCTTGGTGAAACTGTCCACACACACGGCTTCAAGAGCCGTACGTCCTTTCTTGGGCTTATAATTATACCATATGAATAAATAATCCATTTGTCCTGGCCTAAGATCGACCAGAATATCCCTGAGGGAATTCATCCTGTCCGCGGAAAAGGTTCCACAGTCTGGCCAATCTTTAGTCGGGGACAAATGAGCAGTGAAAGAGGGCCACTGAATTTGGCATAAATTCCTCATTTTAGATTTAGTCAAGCCAGCTGTTCCAGAGATCTCCTTCCAATCCCTAAGTATCAGAGACAACGGGGCGTCCCCCGGGCACTTACTGCCTAATTGTCCCATTCTAGCCTGTGGGGACTCTAACCCTGTTCCAGGGACTCTAACCCTGCTCCGAGGACTTTAACCCCCCCTTCCGGCGATCGCTTACCTTATCCAGGGACTCTAACCCCGAAGACCTGGATCCTACTCAACGGGTAGGTGGACGTTGCTGGATTTCTACAGGCTTCTGCTGGTTCGCAGGACTCGCCTTATCGCCGATGCAGGGATCAGGTTACCGGGCAAGGCTCCTCGAAGCCGGAGGATGCGCGCTGCGTTGCTTCGGAGTCTGATCCCGCACCGGAGAGTCAGACGAGTCCCGGCGGAGTCGCCAAATTTGTCGGGGACTTTTTAACCCAGACGGCAAGGTTCGTTGTCTGACCGCAGGGTGAGAGACAGGCAACACCAGCAAGGTCCAATACAAGCTCTTTATTGAAGAGTGCACACAACAATAGAGAGCGGCCCGTCTCCAGAGAGAACCAGCACACCCTTACAACAACTAGTGTGATTATATAGACAGTTCCGTCGCGTCATAGCTTAAGCAACTTGAAACCCCCAAACCCCCCTTTACTAGTTAAAAGCTTTTGACATCTATGCACATTTATCTCCATTGACAGTACAAACAGTTCAGGATGCCTCAGCAGCTCCTTATCAGCATCTTCGTCATGTGCCAGAGGCTGAGAACAAAGAAGGAGTTAGGTACAGATAAAACTCAGAAACAGGGAGTAACAGGGAGTGGAGACTCCGAGTCTCCATCTGTTTAAACAAATTGCTCCTGGTACTTTGGTTACAAGAATGCGGCCCTCCCTCTTATCTTATCTCCTATAGTTTGAGCAAGCATGCCCTCAGGTTTCACAGAGAGACAGGAATGGCCTAACTACTGTTAGCCTAACTTTGGTTAAGCTGGCCAAACAATGCTCTATACTCCATATTTTTGGGCCTAACAGGGCCATTTAGGGATTTGGGGCAAGAAAATCTGTCAGGGGACAGCACTCGATCCTGCTAGTGTAGGCAGGGGACTGGACTCGATGACCTTCAAGGTCTTTCCAGTTCTAGGAGATTGGTATATCTCCATTTATTTCTTCTATTTCTTCTCCGTACACAGCCTGTTTCCCAGGCCAGGAGCTTCAGGGGTCCCCACTTCCACCTTCCTGGGTCTGTCCTCGGAGCATTCAGCACCTTCTGC
Organism: Sternotherus odoratus; assembly: GCA_032164245.1. Lineage (NCBI taxonomy): Eukaryota > Metazoa > Chordata > Testudines > Kinosternidae > Sternotherus > Sternotherus odoratus. The sequence continues at coordinate 5,013,299 of JAVMKO010000011.1, forward strand.
CCCTCCGTGTGCTTCCCCCAGCAAGCCCGTCTGGGCGGGGTCCTGGGGGAGCCCATGGGTTCTGCACCCCAAATCCACAGTCAGACGTGACTCTCAGCCAGCCAGCAGAATAGACGGTTTATTTGAGATGTCAGGAACACCATCCAACTCACAGCTTCTCAGTCCAAACAGGGTCCCTCAGTTAGGCCTTTCTGGGGTGCCAGGAGGTGAGACCCAGATTCTGGGCTCCTGCTTCTTCCCCAGGTTTATTTGATGACTTCCATCTGGTCCAACACAGACCATGCAGCGAGAGAGCGTGAGCCCTCAGCTGGATCCATCTTGGGGCCAGAAAGCCAGTTGGCTTCTCTCCCTCTCCCACCTGGACCCAGACCCAGACTGACCCAAAAACCCCTCTCTAGCCACTTCCTGCTCCTTTGTTACCTGACCTCCCTCCCCCACCTGGGGTCAGGTTACAGCTTCCAGGGATGCACACCTTCAGAGGCTCTGCCTTGCATCACTATCAGCCCCTATCCCTTCACATAGACACTTAAGAAATGCATAGGGGAAACTGAGGCACACACAGTACTCCCACTTCGTCACAGCGCCATCCTCCCAGAGCTTTTTAAAGTAGTAGTGTCTGGGGGTTCACTTGTGCACCCGTGCGTTGCCTTGTGGTTTTGCCTTACTTATGCCCGTCACCCCAGTCGGGGTATGGGCCGCCAACCACAGATCTCCAGAGTCCTCTATCCTGGGCCATTCTCTCTAGCTGGTTCCAGGTGTAGCCCATTTTTGTGGTGTCAGCATGAAGGTCGCATTGCCAGGTGTTTCTTAGATGACCTCTTTTCCGCTTGCCTTGGGGCTTCCACCGCAGTGCCTGTCTGGTGATGTTGGTTGGCTACTTGCATTGTGTGTGCTATCCAGCCCCACCTTCTCCTTCTGATTTCTTCCTCTGCTGGGAGTTGATGGGTCCTCTCCAAGAGGTGGATGTTGCTGATGGTGTCTGGCCAGCGGAAGTGGAGAATCCTTCTGAGGCAGCTGTTGATGAAGGTCTGGATCTTCCTGGTGGTTGTTTTGGTTGTCCTCCAGGTTTCAGTAACAGTCGTCTCTGTCTAGCTTGCGTCCATCTTGTCTCGCTAATGCCTAGTAAGGTCAGGTTTTTGCTCCTCATCTCTGCTGCAACCTGCGCCGTCTTTCCTGACTCGTACATGGTCCTCACATTCCATGTGCCGATGGTGATCCTGGTTGCAACAACGGTGATCGGCTTAGTGGCTTCCTCATGGCTTTCACCACCCAGCGTCTGCGTCTTCGAGTTGAAGACCCTTCTTTTTCCAGGATAAAAGTCTCTGTTATCTCTATTGTTGGCGTTTCTGTAGCAAGTGGATTTTTTATGGGGTGGAGTTGCTAGCCCCACGCCCAACCCTCCTCCTTTACCCTGACTTGGGACAGGCAGATGGTCCCGAAAGACCTCTCTGGTGGAGTTGGTTTTGCCTACATCTTCAGTTCCCCCTCACAGCTTCCCGGTCCAAGTCAGAGCTTCTGCTGTCCCCTCACCCACTTCAGACAGCGCCTACTCAGTCTTTTATGTCCCCAAATCTATCCTTGTTCTTTACTCTGTGGAAACAGGTAAAAGTATTAACTGCCCTTTTCTGCAGGGCTAGCCCCCCAAAAGCTGGATAGCTGCATACCCAGCCTTCAGATTGGGCATTAATCCCCCCAACCCCAACCCCCAGTGAGCCGGGAACAAACAAATCCATAGACATATATTGATATGAAGAGCTGTGATATTCAACAGGCTGCTATCGTCTGACCCATCTCACTAGAACAGTCTCTGGAGTTTATATGTTTTGGAGGGGTCAGAGACTGTCTGCTACTGTGTTTCTACAGTGCCAGGTACAATGGGGTGGCCCTGTTCCTTGTTGGCTCTTGGGCAATACCATCATAAATATTGTTGAAACAGATTTATATTGGTCCATGGTTGGGCAGATCATTACCAGTGAAAATTTGGATAGAATTGGCCCAATTCACAGCAATTTATTTGAGAGACAATTACACAAGCTGTAAAAGGTTACACAGTGGGGTGTCTTGATAAGCCATATTTCCCAAGCACTAGGTGTGACAGAGTAGGAATACTGTGTGTGTGCCTCAGTTTCCCCTATGCATTTCTTGAGCATCTATATGAAGGGATAAGGATGTGTAGCTGATGCAAAGCAGAGCTTCTCTGCACGTGTCCATACCTGAAGCTGTAATCTGACCCAAGTGGGGGAGGGAGGTCACCTGACCTGGCTGAGCCAGGGGGAGAAGGGGCTGGAGAGAGTGAGTTGGAGTTTGGAGTCTGCAGCTAGCTGAAGAGAGGTTTTTGGAGTCTGAAGCTGGGTGGGCAGAAGGGAGGCAGGCCCAGTCAGGGTCTGGCCTCCCTTGGGCCCCCAAAAATGGATCCAGCTGAGAGGTTTGGGTGCCTACGAGCTCGGTGTTAGACCATGTACCTGTCGACAAATAAACCTCTGTTTTACTGGCTGGCTGAGAGTCACGTCTGACTGTGGATTTGGGGTGCAGAATCCACTGTCTCCCTCAGAACCCCGCCCAGGCCGGCTCGCTGGGGGAAGTGCACGGAGGGGCAGAAGGTGCTGAATGCTCTGAGGTCAGACCCAGGAAGGTGTAAACGGGGACCTCTAAGCTCCTAGCCTTCAAGACAGTCTGTGTATGGAGAGAGGACGTTTTCCCTCAGAGTCCCAACTGACTTCATAGGGAGCAAGTTCCAGACCATCACCCGGGCACTCTGTGACAACTGGTGGCAGAGGTGGGATGTGCTTCACCCCGTGGACGGCGCATCCAGCAATAAGTGACTGGGGAGCACTAAAATGGAAGGGGTATCGCCAGGGACCAGGCATGCTGAAGGCCCAGAGAAGGCCGGTTACAGGGGTTGGAAAAGCTGCAGCTTAACCCCTGAGAGTGTGTGATCAGCGAGAAGGACTGTTGTGGAACCAGGGTCCCCCTGAGAACTGCAGGGAGCAGTCAGGGGCGGAGAAGCGTGTGGCTTGGCCCTAGGAGAGAGAAGGACTTTTGCAGTATTAGGGTTCCCCTGGGGTTTGCAGTGAGCGGTCCCAGGGGTGGAGGAGCTGGCAGCTCAATCCTGGCAAAGAGGCGGTGACCTGGAGAAGGGCTGGCACACAAGGGGGTTCCTCCTGGAAACCGTGGGGCACTGAGACCACACAGGCCTGCGAGTCCAGAACAAGTTGGGAACAGCGGAGTGATGAAGGACTTTGTAATCCTGTGCAAATACATGGGGTTGTGCATTGGAAAGGCCAATGCACAGTTAATCATGCAGCTAAAAGCTGGAGGATGATGGCTGCTCGGAGACAGATGCAAGATTCCTGATCCAGATGGGGTTGCAGGAGAATCTGGGAGCATCTGGAGTGGTCGCTGGACATCCCCAAGACTCCTGTCCCCAACCAGACGGGGGTCTTCACGATTGGGTTTCCCATCCGGGGACCGGAGACAGAGGGAAGTGGAGTGGAGTCCAAGAGAGGAATTGGACTGTGAAAGGCTGCAAGAGCCTGGAAAAGCGCTTCAGGAGAAGCAGCAGTGTAAACTGGGAATGGTGAAGCCAAGGGGCCCAAGGGACTTCCGAGGGGTGAGTGGGGATAGACCCCTGGATGCCTCAATACTAAATTGGGGTCCCTGGTTAAGGGAGGGGGGATGGGAATATCCACCTCTCTGCTGTTTGAGCAGGCTGGCAATTTGAACCAGGGGAGCCCTGCAGAAAACCCCTGGTGTTTAGTTCCCTTGTTGGGTCCAAAGGCTATTGACGCCATCAGCCAGATGGGTGGGGTGGAGGACAGACTCCCACCCCTGTCCCTGACCAGTATGTCTGTGTGAAGTCCCCTGGGTTCAAGTTGTGTGGACACCCAGAGGGAGCAGAAGGAGTTGATGAAGGGGGAGACAGTCCTGGGGTAGTGAAACCCTGGGACAGAGAGAAGTGTTGTTGGGCCCCGGGTGGTGCAGTGTCACTGGATGCTGGGGGCCTGCATGACCTGGGTGAGGGTCACAGGGAGGAAGATAGTCGCCCTGCCTAGAGCCCAGACCCCTGTGCAGACATAGGAGGGGTCAGGCTGGCAGGTTGTTGAGGGTCTCCAAGATACCGGCTGTGAGATCCTGTTGTGGGGGGGGGGGGGTGTGAATGTGTCTCTGTGGGGCAGGATGCAAACCCTGCTCCTGTAACGGCCGAGGGTTTGAATTTGAATCCGGGGAACCAATCAGCTGAGAGGAAGATGGTCATTGACATGGAACTGACCTGACTGGCAGGTGGGAGCAGAATTCCTGCCTGCTTGTAATTGCAGCTCAAGGGAGGGGTGGGACGGAGCGATGTTCCCCTCCCCCCTGCACACCGGAGAGAGAGCTCACAACATGACTCCACTGGGACAGCCAGGGCAGTGCTGAGCATGGGGAGAGCTGAAGTCTCAGCTGAGCGGGGGGCCCCACAGGCAAGGCAGAGAGACTGCTGGGCAAGGGAAGTGATTGCTCAGCAAGGGGGGAATCTGTCCTTCACTGAGGCAGACACCTGGGTAGATACGCTGCTGACCAGCCACAGCAGAGAGGGGATCCCTCCTTGAAGAAGCCGAGGAAACATCCTGGCCACAGCACTGCAGATCCCCTTGGGGAAGGCTGCAGGGACAGATTCCTGTGGAGAATTGAGTCCTGTACCGGGAATGGGCTCCCAGAGGGGAAGTGGACTTGTGGGAGAATCAGGAGGCAGCAGCTGGTGCCCAAAAGTATTGGCACAGGCTATTGTACCCAGAGCCGGCCAAGGTGGAGAGGATCAGAGATTGTCAGGTCTCCGGGCCTCTCTCGAGATAGCGGGGTACCACCGGCAGGTTGTACCCCAGGTTAGCTACCTAGCTGCTCCAATTTTAGAGCTAGGGAAGAAGTGAGCCAGACAAGGTGGTCTGGGAACAAGCAGTGCCAGAGGGCTCTCTGTTCACTGAAGAAGGCGCTAATCCAGGGCCGGGTGTGATTCCTGCCAAGGAGTGGCAGAGATAATGGGGCACCCATGAAAACATTGATGAGGTCGAACTTCCCCAGGTCACTGGCTAAAGTGACCTTGCTCAGTTCGTTCTTGAAGAGGGGAGAACCGTGACGGAGTAGGAATCTGTGCCTCAGTTTCCCCTATGCATTTCTTGAGCATCTATGTGAAGGGATAGGGATGTGTAGCTGATGCTAAGCAGAGCTTCTCTGCAGGTGTCCATACCTGAAGCTGTAATCTGACCCCAGGTGGGGGAGGGAGGTCACCTGACCTGGCTGAGCCAGGGGGGAGGAGGGGCTGGAGAGAGTGAGTTGGAGTTTGGAGTCTGCAGCTGGCTGGAGAAAGGTTTTTGGAATCTGAAGCTGGGTGGGCAGAGGGGAGGCACATTTGACTGTGGATTTGGGGTGCAGAATCCATGGTCTCCCTCAGAACCCCGCCCGGGTGGGCTCGCTGGGGGAAGCGCACGGAGGGGCAGAAGGTGCTGAATGCTCCGAGGTCAGACCCAGGAAGGTGTAAACGGGGACCTCCATGCTCCTAGCCTTGAAAACAGGCTGTGTACGGGGAGGGGACATTTTCCTTCTGAGTCCCTACTGGCTTTATAGGGAGCAAGTTCCAGACCATCGCCCGGGCACTCTGTGACACTAGGTCTGTGGAATGTCCCCCGAAACAGGATGTTGGCAAAAACACTCTAAGGCACTTCTTAGCTGAAAGCGAGAGAGAGAGGAAGAAGACAAAGGGACCAGCCCTTTGACTTTGGTGGAGAGCCTGACCTGACAATTTGATCAACCCTGGGAACACGTGCTAAGGATTTTACCTTGATCGAAGTTGTGCTTGTTAAGAGTTAAAAAGTATTTTATCTTAATTTATTTTGTAACTATTTCTAACTTTTTAATACATTCTATTTGTTCTCACTTAAAATCTCTCCCTTTACAGTTTAATAAACTTTGTTTTATTTGTAATCCGAACTAATCCAGTTGTGGTGTTTAAATTGAATTGTTTACTAACCTCAGTTCAAGTAGCAAATTCTTGAATATTGGTCTCTTGAGGGGCAACGGACCTCTAACATGTGAACTGTCCAGGAGAGGTCTCTCCAGTTCAAAACACACATTTTGTGGAAAATTTGGGACTGGGAGTGGGTTGGGGCCACTCTGCACATTGTAACCCAGGTTGGTGGAGGCCAGATTGGGACTGGAAATGTTGCTGACAGGCTGCTGGGCCAGGGCTGTAGCAAGACACACACACTGCAGCTGTGACCTGCATGCTGGTAGGGTGCTTGTCAGCGGGCCTGGTTGGGAGCTACAACAGCAAAGCATTGTGAGGCACCCAGCATCACAGGGCATGTGGTGACGTAGTGTTTCAGTTGTCTGGATTGCACCCCCAGAATGTAACACAAGTACCCCACAAAATCAGTTGATCATAAGAATGGCTGTACTGGGTCAGACAAAGGTTCATCCAGCCCAGTATCCTATCTACAAACAGTGGCCAATGCCAGGTGCCTCAGTGAGTGAACCGAACAGGTAAAGATCAAGTGATCTCTCTCCTGCCATCCATCACCTCCCTCTGGCAAACGGAGGTGAGGGACACCATTCCTTACTCCTCTTGGCTAGCAGCCATTAATGGACTTAACCTCCATGAATTTATCCAGTTCTCTTTTAAACCCTGTTGTGGTCCTAGCCGTCACAGCCTCCTCCGGCAAGGAGTTCTACAAGTTGACTGTGCGCTGTGTGAAGAAGAACTTCCTTAGATTTGTTTTAAACCTCCTGCCCATTAATTTAATTTGGTGGCGCCTAGTTCATATATTATGGGAACAAGTAAATACTTTTTCCCTATTTATTCCTCTCCACACTAATCATGATTTTATAAACCTCTATTGTATCCAAACTGAAAAGTCCTAGCCTATTTAATCTCTCCTGATATGGGCTCTGTTACCAAACCCCTCATCATTTCAGTTGCCCTTCTCTGAACCTTTTCTAATGCCACTATATCCTTTTTGAGATGAGGAGACCACATCTCTACACATTATTCAAGATGTGGGCAAGCCGTGGATTTATATAAGGACAATAAGATATTCTCAGTCTTATTCTCCATCCCTTTTTAAATGATTCCTAACATCCCGTTTGCTGTTTTGACTGCCGCCGCACACTACGTGCATGTCTTTAGAGAACTATCCATGGTGACTTCAAGACCTTTTTCCTCATTAATTGTATTTAAATTAGCCCACATCATATTGTATGTATTGTTGGGATCATTTTTTCCAATGTGCATTACTTTACATTTACCACATTACATTTAATTTGCCATTTTGTTGCCCAATCGGTAAGTTTTGTGAGATCTTTTTGAAGTTCCTCACAGTCTGCTTTGGTCTTAGCGATCTTGAGCAGTTTAGGAATCAGAGAGGTAGCCGTGTTAGTCTGGAATAGCAGAGGTAACAAAGAGTCCTGTGGCACCTTAAAGACTAACTAAAGTATTGAAGCATAAGCTTTCATGGGCTAATACCCACTTTGTCGGTCCGAAAGCTTATGCTTCAATACTTTAGTTAGTCTTTAAGGTGCCACAGGACTCTTTGTTACTTGAGCAGTTTAGTATCTGCAGACTTTGCCACCTCACTCTTGACCCCTTTCTCCTTGGTTTCTTGCTTGTTTTCTGTCACTTGGGGAGAGTTTCCAGTTTCCAAACCTCATGTGATCTTCTGGCTGGAGTGAGGGGAGGAGCCCTGGGTCCCTGACCTCCAGGACTTTGAGGAAAGAGAGACCCTGAGAGATGCTTTCAGGAGATGTGGCATCCTCATAGCACACTTCATTCTTGGATCAATACCTGTCCTGACTCATGCCTAACAGTAGCTCCCTCTCCAATCTTCTTTCTCCCCAAGTGTTTGAGGTTTAGACCTAGAATTGATTCCCTCCCCTCTCTCCTCTGGGGCTTGGTTTGGGGGAGAGTCAGATCTTTCTTTGGTTGATCTCTCCATCACTTGCTTTTGTTTGTCCCCCGCCCCCTTTCTTCTATCCCTCTCTGTGAGGTTTTCTTTTTCTCTGGCAAAGCAAGTTAACTGTGTCTGGTTTCTCTCTCTCTCCTAGCAGATAATGGGATGGTGAATGAGAATGAGGAGGAGAATCCTCAACAAGACAATGCTGAGCAAGTAGAAGCACATGGGACGTTATCAGAAAGATCTAAGGAGAATGTTTCCTGGAGTTGTGCACAGCCTAACGCCTGTGAGAATCCGCACAGACCGGAGCAAAAGTTCAGTGGAGGCTCTAACCTTATTGGACATGAGAGAATCAACAGTGGAGGAAAACACTACCTCTGCATGGAGTGTGGGAAAAGTTTCAGTTCAAGCTTTGGGCTCGTATTACATCAGAGAACCCACACAGGAGAGAAACCGTATACGTGTCCTGAGTGTGGGAAAAGCTTCGCTCAGCTTGCCCACCTTCAACGTCATCAGATAACCCACACAGGAGAGAAACCCTACACGTGTCCTGAGTGTGGGAAAAGCTTCACTTGGCTCTCCAGCCTTAAAAATCATCAGAGAACCCACACAGGAGAGAAACCGTACACGTGTCCTCAGTGCGAGAAAAGCTTCACTCTGCTCTCCTACCTGAAACGTCATCAGAGAACCCACACAGGAGAGAAACCGTACACGTGTCATGAGTGCGGGAAAAGCTTCTTTGAGAATTCAGACCTTATTAAACATCAGAGAAACCACACCGGAGAGAAACCGTACAACTGTTCTGAGTGCGGGAAAAGCTTCACATGGCTCTCCAACCTTAAATTTCATCAGAGAACACACACAGGAGAGAAACCCTACATGTGTTCTGAGTGTGGGAAAAGCTTTATTTGGTGCTCAGAGCTTATTTTCCATCAGAGAACTCACACAGGAGAGAAACCGTACCCGTGTCCCGAGTGTGGGAAAAGCTTCACTCAGCTCTCCAACCTTAAACGTCATCAGAGAATCCACACGGGAGAGAAACCCTACATGTGTTCTGAGTGTGGGAAAAGCTTCATTGAGAGCTCACAGCTTATTACTCATCAGAGAAAACACACCGGAGAGAAACCGTACAACTGTCCTGAGTGCGGGAAAAGCTTCACTCAGCGCTCCCAACTTAAAGCTCATCAGAGAACCCACACGGGAGAGAAACCCTACACATGTCATGAGTGCGGGAAAAGCTTCACTGAACACTCCAACCTTAAAGCTCATCAGAGAACCCACACAGGAGAGAAACCCTACACGTGTCATGAGTGCGGGAAAAGCTTCACTGACCGCTCCAACCTTAAAGCTCATCAGAGAACCCACACCGGAGAGAAACCGTACCCGTGTCCTGAGTGCGGGAAAAGCTTCACTCACCTCGCCAACCTTCAAATTCATCAGAGAACCCACACGGGAGAGAAACCGTTCACCTGTCCTGAGTGCGGGAAAAGCTTCACTCAGCTCACCTACCTTAAATGTCATCAGAGAACCCACACAGGAGAGAAACCGTACACATGTCCTGAGTGTGGGAAAGACTTCCATGACAGTTGCGTGCTTATTAGACATCAGAGAATCCACACAGGAGAGAAACCATTCACGTGTCCTGAGTGCGGGAAAAGCTTCAGTCAGTTCTTCAGCCTTCAAATTCATCAGAGAACCCACACAGGAGAGAAACCCTACACATGTCCTGAGTGTGGGAAAAGCTTCACTCAGCTGCACAGCCTTAAACATCATCAGAGAACCCACATGGGAGAGAAGCCCTAGTCATGCCCTGTGTGTGGGAAAGGCTTCAGTCATAGTTCACAGATTATCCCACATCAGAGAGTCCATGCAGGAGAATAACACTCTACTTGTATTCAGTAGGCTGCCCAAAGTTTTTTTTGTTTGTTTTTTAGGAGGACTTTGGAGGAGTCCCTTTGCTTAGGAGAGTGAGGGACTCTTACATGTCCCTGGGAGGGCAGAGCCAGGGCTGCCCCATCCCTCTTGCCAGAAATGCAGAGGTGTCACGTTACTGAAACTATCTGGGATCATATAGCTCATTGGTGCAACCAAGATCCTGCAGGGGCACCAAATCTTATGTTAAGAGGATCATATAAGATGTCTAAGACCAGCTTATGGTCTGCTGATTATGATTATCTGTATGGGTGTATCTTTTTTGTAGCTAAAGTTATGAATATTGGCTGAATTTCAAACTTGTGCAGCAGATGGAAGAGAATTCAGCAGCTGCAGCAGGAGACTCACAAGATGACAGGAGAATGCCAAAGAGTGGCTCCAACTAAAAAAAGCAAGAGAAGAATGTCAGAAATTGTATCCTTCTGAAAGTCTGGTTTATAACAATACAGTGGATTCTGGTTAATCAAGCCACCGTTTAATTGGGACACATTGCAACGGATGGAAACAAAGCATCCCTTGTTAATTACTTCGGTTAATTGGGGCAGCCGCTTAATTGGACCAAATTGTGCTGATCCCGATGTGTCCCAGTTAACCAGAATCCACTGTATTGGTATGTTGTACAACTCTAAGCTGTTGTCTGGGTGTAACCAAATGTACCGCAACACTGCCACCTTCCATGTGAATGCTGTGTCTGTAAGTTCATTAAAGGGTGGTAATGAAGAATTCCTAGAGAGTGTAGAAGTCAATGGGATAAGCTGTTTGGGGCAAATTATGGCTTCCAACATCACTCTTGTGAAAGCAAATCTGGTTAAAGAGGAAGATTGCTTACCAAATCAAAGTGTGAATATTGTAATCCTGTGTGAGTTTACTGTAGCTGTGCCTTTGGCCAAAATCCACCTTGAATGGAATGGGGCTAAGCATGAAATTATAGCTGGTGTAAGGAAGTTATTGCCGAAGGATCATTTAATTGGGGAAAATGTTAAAGCTTTGTTCAGTCCAGGTAGCCTGTCACAGGGAAGGAATGATCTTAAACCTGTGTCTGTTATGGATAATGATTTGTCTGGGCAGGATTTCTCCAAGTGTTTGTCTGGGCAGAGAAGCTATTTGCCTGTAAATAAAGTTTCTGAATGTCTGTCTAATGCAGTGGTTCCCAACCTTTTTTTGGCCATGCCCCACCTAAGCATCTCTAAAATCCTGATGCCCCCCCGTGACATATAATTCTTATTATTCAAAAAGTGAACTCCTATTCACGTGGAGGAAGCCTAAAAGACCATTAACTTGGTCTAAACAAGCTTCCAAAGAACATGGCATCCATGAAAGAGAAAAATAAAAGAACGAAAGGACAGTTGAAGTACTGAGGAAGAAATCACTAAGAAATTGTTTAAAAAAGAATAATAATATGAAGTGATATGAAAAAATAGCAAATAAAGATTCAAAACATATAATAGAGAACTGAAATGCATAAATATAAAATAATTTTAATGGAAGCTTTTTCTGTAATACTTTGATCATTTTAAGGAGACCGTTCATCATGGATAGCGGGTATGAAACCAAATTTTAAATATTCCTCTGAATACTGACTAACTTTTTTCTTGCTTGCACTACTCATTTTATGCATAGGATTTATGAAAGCAATAAATGTGAGAAAAACTTATGAAGTGAAATGCACTTTGATGGTTGTGATGATGGTGATACACCAGGCATGGGCAAAAGTGTGCACGCGGGCAGATTGCACTTAAGTGCGAACGGTTTGCACTTGGAGTGCAGAGCCCCTCCAAGCGGCCGCCAGGGGTGGGGGCATCGGCGGTATATGAGGCCCCTAGAATCATAAGAAATGCAAAAAATTCACTGTTAATAACTCATTCTCGAATTGCCCCCCTTAAAAATCAAATTGCCCCCCTGTGGGGCGCACGCCCCACGTTGGGAACCACCGGTCTAATGTCTCAGAAGTGAATCTGGAATTAGGTACAGTGCAGGAAGAACTTATTGATCAGAAAGAGGTTTCTCTGAAACAGATTACAATGAATGGTCAGGTTGAAGCCCTAACTGAGGAAGGAAAGGGTGAAATAGTGTTGGCTGGTACAGCTTGTAAAAGTGAATCTAAAAAAAGCAGCAGTGTATCTCTTGGGAGTGGTGATGTTCCTGGTGAGGAAGGCTTGGATAAGCCTAGGCAGCCTTGTGGGCTGATGGCTTTATCTAGTCAGCAGTTTGGGAAGGCGAGGATAGTGGAAGAAAAGTGTCCCTATGCCTTACCTGTGTTGTGTGTGGAGAAGTGTGACAGTGAAGGGAATCTGCCCGTGTCTGTCAGGGGTATTGACTTGCCTATGGAGGAAGCTACGTCAGGCTCCAATCAGTTGTCTGTGGAGAACTCTGTGCCCTGGAGCAAGGGAAATGAGATCCCAAGCGGTGTGTCTGGTGAAGGAGAATGTGTCTCTGAATCTTCATTGTCTGTGGAGCACACAGAAGGTGCTTTTCAGCTTGTGATGGTTGAGAATAGTGCAGTTGTCTCAGAGTTGGTTTAGAATTCAGCTAAAGCCCAGAAAGAGAATGGTCCTAGGTTTGTGTCTGTTGGGGAGAAAGACTTTATAACTAGGTTACATCCAGTTAATGTCTTGGCAAGATCCCAGAGACCAGATGATTCTGGTGCTTCTATTTTGCCTGTTGCTAGTGTGTTGCTGGAAAAGAGTGTAGTAACTCTGTCTAATTAGAGTGACACCCTAACCAGGGCACAAAGAAAGCAGAAAGGTGATCCGGTTGTGTTACCTACTGAAAGATTGACAACTTGTAGCAAGAAGGAAAAAATTCCTGACCTGTGTGTGGCAAAGGAAAGAAGAATGAATGCTTCTAACTTCTTGTCCAGTGAGTCTGTGAGTTTGTCAGAAAGGGGATTGTGTCAAAATCCGCCTGCTTGCCCAACGGTAATCATAAATGTAAGTAAAGCCCAGAAAGAGTCTGTTGTGGCTCAAGAAGGTGTTCCTTTGGAGCAAGCCCTGGGTGAAGAGGGTAAAGTCAGAATTTTTGTGAAGGGTAAGTTGTGGCCTAAAAAAGTTCCTAAGGGAAAAGATCCTTCTGGTAATCTATGCAGGCAGTTTGCTGCAATGGAGGAATGTGAAAGTGATTTAATCAAGGAAGTTTCAGTTCCTAACAGCCAGAAGTTTTCTGCAGTGAATAAATATACAGATTTTCCTGTGGAAAAGTTCAGTGCGGATATCTTTGAGAAGGAATTGGGACAGCCCGATGACCAAGTGGCTGTGTTTGACCAGCTTGTTTGGGAGACAAGGTTGTTCAGAGAGAGATGTCTCCATGCTGATTCCTCAAGTGAACAGTACGTGTCCCAGGTTCAAAAAATGGTGGAATAGCTAAGTCTGTGAAACAGGACAGCTGCGTGATTAGTCTAATAAGAATGCAGGGAATGATAAGTATAATCTCATCTCTAGACATGTCGAATGTAACTTGTAGGTTCACCCAGAGAGTAACATCTGATTCCTCGTGGAAGCAGAAGTGGGTAAAGGACAACTGAACTTTGAGACTAGCTGTCACAGTACCAAAATAATTTGGTACCATATAGATCATTAGGGTACCAAATCTTATGTGAAGGGGGTCATTACAGGTGTCTATGACCAGGTTATGGAGGGCGGATTATGAATATGCCATTGATATGTGTGTATATTTTTTTGAACTGAAGTTATGAATATTGGATATAGGGTGCCTGTACTTCAAACTTATGCTTGGCTTCTGGGTGAAATCTTAGACAAGCTGGTGTTAACTTGAATGGCCTGCCTGATGGCCCATTAAAGGGCCATCAACTGCACAATGCACTCTGTCCACACCCGAAGAGCTTCCCCAGGAATGGGACATGCCTGGGCAAAAACTGAATAGTTGAGTCTGGTGATTGGACCATGTGGCTATGGACCTCCAGTTTGCAACCGGACTCTGCATAAGGAGGAGGAGGGTCTTCGCCCACAGGAAGAAGTCTATAAAGCCTGGGAGAGATGTCTTCATTTTGTCTTCAATCTGCAACCTTCAGCTAGCATCTACCTCTGGATGGGATTTTGCTACACGTGGAAGCTCTGACTAACAGATTATTGACCCATCCCTAGGATGGGGTGAATTCCAGAGACTTTTATCTGAGCCTGCAGTTTATTCTACAGCTGCAAGACTGAACCAAGAGATTTGCCATCACTTCATGTATTTGATTTCTTTTAACCTTTCCTAACCCTCACCTAGACCTTTTTCCTTGTACAATAAACCTTTAGATTTTAGATTCTAAAGGATTGGCAACAGCGTGATTTGTGGGAAGATCTGATTGGTATATTGACCTGGGTCTGGGGCCTGATTCTTTGAAATTGGGGAGAACCGTTTTCTTTATTGGGGTATTGGTTTTCATAGCCATTGATCCCCAGGTCAGGTGGCTTCTGGTGGTGATACTGGGAACCTGGAGTGTCTAAGGGAATTGCTTGTGTAACTTGTGGTTAGCCAGTGGGGCGAAACAAGTCTTTTCTGTTTGGCTGGTTTGGTTCACATTGGAGTGGAAAAACCCCAGCTTTGGGCTGTAGTTGCCCCTTTGGAAGCAATCTGTCCTGATCTGACACTCACAGTTGGATCCCACCAGGAACAGCACCGTCACACTAGCGTGTTAGTAAAAATGGATGGTATCTCTTTAAAACATGGTCCAGCCTCAAAACTTGTTTCTGTCTGTGGTGATGCAAATTACTTGACTGAATGGGGGAAGAAAGACTTGGTAATGGCTGTTAGCTCAGGGGACTCTCCAGATCAGCCAGGAAATTCTGTTAAGCAAGAGAGGGCAGGAGTTGATCCTTCAGGGCAAGGAGGGAGAAGAGAATTTGATTTTGAAAAAAACCCCACAAAGTGATCCTAGAAGGGGAAACTCTAATGGAATTGACCCAAAGACGTGGCTTGACAAACCTTATTATAAATGGACACTTGCAATGAACTTGTTGTTATTGCTAATGGTAATTTGTGTAACTCCTGTGTTATTACCAGAGACTGTAAAATTGTACAATGTGCCTAACCTTATAAAAAATCCCTTAAACATGTTAAGAGAAATACATGAGAACACTTTGTGTTAAACGGCCTTGTTCTACTGATGGTCCACAGTTAATGCCTGTAAACAGTATTAAGACTTTTCACAAGGAAAAAAACATTACAGACCTGATGTACTGTATGAAAAGAGAAACGGAGGCACACTACCATATTGTTTCCATGGCTAAATGCCAAGATTTCTGTACTCTGAACAACGTTAATATCTCTGTTGATGTTAAGAACCAGCCCCCCCACCCCCACCCCCCCCCCAACTAACACTGGATAGGTTTTTATAAACAGTTGCGTCAGAGGTTAGTCTGAGCCAAGATGGGAGGAGGGAAAAAGCAACCCAAGCCCTCCCCCCCCTTTCGTTAGTTTTATACATAGTTAACCAGCACTTTATTACAACTTAATACCTAATTTATGACTGTTTAACATATTTAAGTGGGTGTTTTATTAGCTAGGTTAAAGAGTACCTGACATAAAAGAGAGAAATGAATAAACAGTAAACAAGAGATGGGAGTTAAAACATTTTGGCGCCAGATGACTGGTACAAGAATGCTGATGTTATCCTATTTCAAGGTTTTTAAAATTCACTCAGTATATTATTTTATTTAAGGACTAACTACCCAGAGTCCTTAGAACATTTGAAACAGTTTAATTGACATAGCTCATTTAAGTGCCCCATATATTTTTGGGGGGCCTAACAGTACCCCCCCCTTTGTCCCTGGAGTTCAAAAAGGGACTCCTGGGACACACGTCAGAGGGATTTGGGATCCAGTGAGTTGTGAACTAAAAACTATTGAGTGGAGCACAACTTGGCACCCAACCACCATCCACAACGAAGTATAACATATAAAACCACTAGGCCACAAATAATTACAACAGCACTGCAGAGCAAAGTATGGAGCCAGCCACCTCCATTTGGGATCCAATTAAACAAGTTCCCCAACAAGAGTCAACTTGCTCCCCTTCATGGTCCTTTGCTACCTGTATGAGGTGGTTCGCTCTTTCACAGTGTGACGGTGCTGTTCCTGGTGGGATCCAACTGTGAGTGTCAGATCAGGACAGATTGCTTCCAAAGGGGCAACTACAGCCCAAAGCTGGGGTTTCTTCACACTAAGGCAAACCAAACCAGCCAAACAGAAAAGACTTTGGTCTCGCCCCACTGGCTAACCACAAGTCACACAAGCAATTCCCTTAGACACTCCAGCTTCCCAGTATCACCACAAGCAGCCACCTGTCCTGGGGACCAATGGTTATGAAAACCAATCCCCCAAATCAAGAAAACGGTTCTCCCCAATTCCAAAGAATCAGGCCCCAGACCCAGGTCAATATACAAATCAGATCTTCCCATAAATCACGCTGTTGCCAATCCTTTAGAATCTAAAATCTAAAGGTTTATTATACAAGGAAAAGGGTATAGGTGAGGGTTAAGAATGGTTAAAAGAAATCAATTACATGCAGTAATGGCACATCTCTTGGTTCAGGCTTGCAGCAAAGGTAGAATAAGCTGCAGGTTCAAATCAAAGTCTTTAGAAAGCATTCCATTTTAGGGATAGGTCAGCACCTTAGTTCAGAGTCCACCTGTGTAGCAAAGTCTATTCAGGGCTGGAAGCAAGACAGGCTGCAGGCTGAAGGTAAAGACAAAATGGAGAATGCTTCTTCCAGCTTTTATAGACTCTGTCTTCTGGGCCAAGACCCTCCTCCTTCTTATGCGGAGTCTGGCTGTAAACTGAAGGTTCACAGCCACATGGTCCAATTACCAGACTCTCAATGATTCAGTTTTTGCCCAGGCATGTCCCATTCCTGGGGAGGCTCCTCTCCTCAGGTGTGGACACAGTTCATTGTGCAGTTGATGGCCCCTTAATGGGCTCGAGTTAGCACCAGCGTGTCTGAGCCTTCACAGGAGCCAAGCCTAAGTTTGAAGTACAGGCACCTTTTATCCAATATCCATAACTTCAGTTCCAAAATAGATATACACATATGGTCATAGATACCTGTTATGACCCCCTTCACATATATTTGGTACCCCAATGATCTATATGGTACCAAATTATTCCAGTAACGTGACACTCAGGTGGCGTTATAAACATCAGGAATGTATACGCCGCATTCCTGGCCAATTAACGCACATGTTCCACCCCGGGAGGCCAACAAAATATTTAGGGCCAAGTGATTTTGGAGGACCATCTGCTGCAGTTGTTTTTGCTTGGTGGCCAAATCCACTAGGGCATCTGCAGTGGTATTTGCCATTTCCTCTAGAACCCCCTGTTGTCTCATTACGCCTTCCCCAATTTTCAGGTGGCTCCACCGCAAGTGAAGATAAATCCTGCACAAGCCCCTGTCCAATCATTTAGAGCCCGCCATGTGAGTGGGCGAGACTCCTTAATGTCAGCCTTAGGCCCTCTTCTATTTTGAATCCAGCCTTTGGGGAGATGCTTGTGATATACAGGGTGTTTCAAAAAGATGGACCCGATTTGGATGGATACTGCTTTGAAACTGGGTCCTTCATTTTGAAACACCCTGTATTATAGGTGGTTTCAACCCAGCCAAATAGCAGGACCCACCCCATAAAGAAAGGGAGGACCATGTATGCCTTGTTACCACACACCCAGTATACCCCAAAGAGGGTAGAAAAACGTTTAGACATGGCATTCTTACTGATAATATACCATTTTGTCCAAGACGGCAGGAGGGAAAAGGTAGCTGCTGAAACATTAGCGGAGCATAAACACATAGTATGAGTTGGGAAGCTATAATAAAGCATGCAATTAATAACATAATATTCAGTCAATTCGTGACCATTATACAAAAAATGTTCTTCCCCATGCAAACTACACCTTTGACCAGGAAAACTATGCCATGCGTGGGTGCAAGAAGTGGCCTCATCCAGGATAGAGATATTAGGACCTGGTTTACTTTTTAAATGAGTGCCATTAAAATAGGCTGTGCACTTACTGTTACCCACTGCTATTGTCTCCTCTTTCAAGAGGCACCCCTGGCCAATTTTCCTTTAAACTATAAGATATTTGCTTTCAGAGATGCCAGTGTCAGCCCAGGTTATATTTAAAATACCTGAAGAGTCCTTTAAAGATGGGGTTCAGGTTATATTCATTGCACTAAGGGGAAGAGGAACCATGGGACATCCTGTTTGGCTATCCTTTGGCATCAATGAGCATACCCAACATGAAGTATTATGTAAGGCTGGCATATGTTTCAGGTCCGCTAAAGGGGTAGCAGTCCATCTATCTTGGGCACAGATGTCATCTACTTCTGGTTCACCTGGTTCATGGTGGGGTGAACATGCGTGGCTCCCTCGAAGTCCGATGCCGTCTGCTTCTGAGGGGCCCTTTTCCAGGTCAGGCTTCCTAGCGGTGCTCCTCTTGACCCGGGTGTGATGGATCCAGGTGGGTAGCTTCTTTACTCGAATGGCAGTAGGGCTCACCAGAAGAATTTTGAAAGGTCCCAGCCACCGTGGCTGAAGCGGTGTCTTGTATTCTTTCACCTACACAGGATCACCTGGTAAAAAAAATGAACAGCTTCCTACAAAGGTAAAGATTGGGTATATGCAGAATACTGCTGCAATGTCACTAGATGGCACTGCAATTCCTTTACATAAGCCACCGTTCTATGCTTCATACCAGTATTGTGCGGCACTGATATTAGTGGAGCAAAGGTTTCAACAGTTCTCCAGCTGACACGATCCAAAGATGACAGAATCCTACCACTCCGAAATAGCCCCTGATACCCTGCTTAGTGGTGGGGAATGAGATATTTACAATAGTTTCTATCTGTTTGAAATCCAAACTACATATTCCAGGACCTAGTGTATATCCAAGGTACCTTACCTCCTGTTGGGCCCACCGTAACTTAGTGGGACTAACTTTATGCCCCTTTTGTGCCAACCGATTAAGCAGATAGAGTCCTGTTCATTATTCTCCCGAGTCCTTGAAGCCACCAAAATGTCATCAACACAAGTCACTAGAGTTGAGGCAGCTGGCAACTGCAGATCTTTCAAATCCTCTGCCAAAACCCTAGCAAACACTCCTGGTGCTTCCACATAACCCTGAGGCATTCTAGTCCAAGTGAGTTGTCCTGGGGGTCCAGAGCCTTCATTCCCTTTCCCTGCAATACCAGGGACCCCCCACATAAAGGCAAAATGGTACTGCTTTTCAGGGGCCACCGGCACAGAGAAAAAAAGCATTTGTTAAATCCATACAAGTAAACCATTCTGCATCATTCTATATATAGGCTTGCCATCAGAGCCGAGCTGAGGTTTCCTTAGAGCCAGAATACAGGTGTTACAAGGAGAGACGCATGGAACTAAGATTCCTCTTTTCTTAAAATCTTGCATAGCCTCGATCTTAAGAGGATATTGTCTCTGTGCAAGGGGTGGTACATTGGCCTTTATCACTGGACTTAGGGGTGAAGCTGATTTTACTAGACCCACATCATGTTTTCCTCCCCAGACTATAGGGTTAACTTCATTTCGAACTCGGAGAGGGAGTGTCTCAGCCGCCATCGCCTAGCAACTGCGTAAGGAGGTAGGCTTTCTCAGTGGGAAAGCGAATAAAAATATTTTCAGGCGTACAAGAAATCCGAGCATGCAGTTTACACAGCAAATCCCTACCCAGTAATTCACTGGACCATTCATTAACAGAAAAGAATGTTGAACAGAAAGAGGACCCAATGTAGCTATACAATCATTAGTCATGATGGTCTTTCAGGTTTTCCGGTGACTCCTACCACACATTTTTCTATTTCCCCCCTGGGTGCCGCTCCCTCAGGTAATGCCGAATGAGTAGCTCCTCTATCCACTAATAATTCAAAAGTCTCTTGCCCTAATTTTAAGGGAACCACTGGAAGTCGAGGATCACATTTAAATTGTACCATTTTGGCTTCATGGACTTCAGGACCCCAGGGGAGCAGCGCCTCCCTTCATTCACTATTTCAGGCTTATTATCAGGTGTTTGTGTGGACATTCTCTTTTTCAGTGTCCCGCCTCACCACAATAGTGGCAACCATTGCAGCCAGGGCCCACGCTACCTCCGTGTCCTTGTCCCCGAACTAGTCCACCCCTCCCCCATCCTGTATATCCCGCTTGGGAACTGTGCTTCCATCCACGGCCCCGTCCCCTGCCTCCGGAGATGGCCAGTGCAAGCAGAGATACTTGATCCTGTATGTCCTTTTGTTTTTCTCTCTTTCTGTCTTTTTCTCCTCTCTCATTATAAACCCTGGTTGTAATACTAACTACTTCAGGCAGGCTTCTCCCTTGCATTCCATTCGGATGTTCCTTAAACCTTTTAACAATGTCCTCTGCACACTGTGCCATAAACACTATCTTAACCATTTTCTTTCCCAAGTCTGATTTCACAGTTTCATCCATACAGACTCAAAAGCCATATGTCCCTCTTTTGGTTTATAATTATACCATACTGTGATAGAGGAGCATCAGGGAGCTGTGGCAGAGTGCTTGAGGGGAGATATAGTAACTCAAGGTTCATTAGGGCGTGGTTCCCTGTAGACTAGGGAAGCAGGCAGCAGGTTAATTGGAGCACCTGCTGTCAATTAAGGCCTTAATAAAAACCCCTGCTTCAGGCAGACAGGGGAAGGAGTTTGGAGGCATTGGAGCGGAGAGAGTTTGGAGAAGTGCTGCGGTGAGCTAAGAAAGACCCAGACCCTAAGTAAAGGAACACCTGGCTTGTGCAGAGAGAGGGCAGGAAGCCCCCACAAGATGAAGGGTAAGAAAGGGAAGTAGCCCAGGGGAAGGAATAGCTAATCCAAGTGGTTTACCGCTATCCTCAGGGCCCCTGGGCCCAGGTCCCTCCCTCTTCACTTCTCCCCTCTAGGATACTAGTGGGACAGTTAATACCCTGTTCAGGGGCAAGAAATAGGCTCCCTGAATCCCCTCACAAGAAGAGAAAGTGTGGGACCCATCAATATAGTGGCAGTAATTTGTCACAATACAAATAAATAATCCATTTGTCCAGGGCTAAGATCGACCAGAATATCTCTCAGATCATCCTGTCTACGGAGAAAGTTCCACAGCTTGGACAATCTTTAGTCGGGGACAAATGGGTGGTGAGGGAAGGCCATTGAATTTGACATAGCCTCCTCATTTTGGCTATGCCATCTGGGGTGCCAAATTTGTCAGGGACTCGAACCCCGACCGGCACAGTTCGTTGTCTGACCGCAAAGAGACAGGCAACACCAGCAAGGTCCAATCACAAGCTCTTTATTGAAGGGTGCACACTGCAATAGAGAGCCTCCCGTCCCCTTAAGAACCCCCCCCCCCCCCGACTAACACTGGATAGATTTTTATAAACAGTTCCGTCGTGTCACAGGTTAGTCTGAGCCAAGATGGGAGGAGGGAAAAAGCAACCCAAACCCTTTCCCCCACCTTGTTAGTTCCATACATACTTAACCAGCACTTCATTACAACTTAACTTACTTACTTACTTATGCCCGTCACCCCAGTGGGGCCACCAACCACAGATCTCCAGAGTCCTCTATCCTGGGCCATTCTCTCTAGCTGGTTCCAGGTGTAGCCCATTGTTGTGGTGTCAGCCTGAAGGTCGCGTCACCAGGTGTTTCTTGGACGGCCTCTTTTCGCTTGCCTTGGGGGTTCCACCGCAGTGCCTGTCTGGTGATGTCTTGATCAGGGTGACCACCTTTGCTGGGATGCTGTCGTGCCAAAGGAGCTTCCAGAGGGTCTCTCGATCCACGCTATCAAACACTTTCTCATCTCGCTAATGCCTAGTAGGGTCAGGTTGTTGCGCCTTATCTCTGCAGCAACCTGCGCCATCTTTCCTGACTCGTACATGGTCCTCATGTTCCATGTGCCGATGGTGATCCTCCTGGTTGCAAGAAGGGTGATCGGCTTAGTGGCTTCCTCACGGCTTTCGCCACCCAGCCTCATGCGTCTTTGAGTTGAAGACCCTTCTTTTTCCAGGCTAAAAGTCTCTGTTATCTCCATTGTTGGCGTTTCTGTAGCAAGTTGATTTTTTACGGGGTGGAGTTGCTAGCCCCACGCCCAACCCTCCTCCTTTACCCTGACTTGGGACAGGCAGATGGCCCTGAAAGACCTCTCTGGTGGAGTTATTACAACTTAAACAATACCTAATTTATGACTAACATATCTAAGTGGGTGTCTTATCAGCTAGGTCAAAGAGTACCAGACATAGAAGAGAGAAATGTATAAACAGTAAACAAGAAAAGAGAGTTAAAACATTCTGGTGCCAGATGACTGGTACAAGAATGCTGATGTTATACTATTCCAAGGTCTTGAAAATTCACTCAGCATATTATTCTATTCAAGGACTGACTACCCAGTGTCCTTAGAACATTTAATTTAACTACAATCTAATTGACATAACTCATCTAAGTACCCCATATATTTTGGGCCTAACAGTACCTTTCTCCTGCAGCGTTCATAGGAAGGAGGAGACAGGAACATGCCTGGAATTCACAGTCTCTGCCTGGTTGAAAGTACTGCGGGGCAAGCTGCTAAGGGCTTGGTTACACTTATAGCGGTTTTGGTTATACCTGTCCTCGTATACAGCTATAGGGATAGCCCTATAGCGTGTCCACATGGAGACCCGCCGGCGGTATAGCATGGCCACATTCCCAGCATTTGCAGTGGCACAGGGAGTGGTGCATTATGGGCAGCTATCCCAGCATTCAGCGGGGTGCAAGGCGCTTTCCAAATGAGGGGGAACATGTTGCGTGTATGCAGCGGGAGAGAGCAAGGGGATTTTCTTCATGCTGAGAGCCTGGCCGCGCGTTTCCTTTGAAATACAGAGCCTGCTAGTCTTCTCAGTCACACGGCTCCCTCTGTAAATATTAGCATCTGCCGAGTTAAGAGAGAAACTCTCTGAAAACGTCCTTCCGCCTTCCTCCTGCCGAGTTCAAAACAAAGGGAAGAGACGGCAATTGTCTTAAATGGCTCGGGAGCATCTCCAGAGATCACTCAAAGCGATGTACTGGTAATACCCATTCACACTGGAGATAATACGGAGCAGTGAATACGCAATAGCTGTTAATCCCCGGGGAAGGGAGGATTACCAGGACCGGTATAACTGTGGACTTATAGCGCTCTACGTGCCTCACCAGTGTGGACGGGTAGGGAGTTATAGTGCTCCTGGAGGCTTTATAGTGCTATACAGTGCCAGTGTAACCAAGGCCTAAGAAAGCTCAGAGCAGAAGAGATGGGGAGGGAAAGGGAGCAGCCGCAGAGAAGCAATGAGTCCAGAGTGCAAGTGGACAGGGGGTAAAAAGATTACAATGGCCCTACTGGGTCAGACCAAAGGTCCATTTAGCTCAGTATCCCGTCCTCCAACAGTGGCCAGTGCCAGGTGACACAGATCTCTCCCCTGTTGCTCATTCCAAGCTTCTTGCAGAGACTATGGATGCCATTGTTGGCCCTATCTTCCATGTTCTTATCTCATATCTAGCTCTTTTTTTTGAACCCTGTAATCGTCTTGGTCTTCACAACATCCTCTGGCAAGGAGTTCCACAGGTTAATGGTGCATTGGGTGAAGAAATACTTCCTTTGGTTGGTTTTAAACCTGTTGCCTATTCATTTCATTCGGTGACTCCTAGTGCTTGTGCTATGAGAAGGAGTAAACAGGACTTCCTTATCTACTTTCGCTACACCAATCATGGTTTTATAGACCTCTATCATATCCCCTCTTAGCTGTCTCTTTTCAAGTTGAATATTCCCAGTCTTATTAATCTCTCCTCATACAGAAGCCATTCCAGACCCCCCCCCAATGATTTTTCTTGCTTATTCTGAACCTTTTCCAATTCCAATATATCTTTTTTTCTGATGGGGTGACCACATCTGTACACAGTATTCAAGATGTGGGTGTACTGTGGATTTATATAGAAGCAACACAATATTTTCTGTCCTATAATCTATTCCTTTCTTAATTATTCCCAGCATTCTGCTCAGTTTTTGACTGCCACTGCACATTGAGTGGATGTTTTCAGAGAACTATCCACAATGGCTCCAAGATCTCTTTCTTGAGTGGTAACAGCTAATTTAGACTCCCATCCTTTTACATATAGAGTAGGGATTATGTCTTCCAATGTGCATTACTGTGCATTTATTAACATTAAATTTCATCTGCCCTTTTGTTGCCCAGTTTTGTGAGATCCTTTCACAGCTCTTCACCATCTGCTTTGGACTGAACTATCTAGATAGTCGTTTTGTATCAGCTGCTAATTTTGCCACCTCCCTGTTTACCCCTTTTCCAGCTCATTTATGAATATGTTCACTAGGATTGTCCCAGTGCAGACCCCTGGGGGACACCGGTATTGACCTCTCTCCAGTGTGAAAACTGTCACCCACACTCACGTGTGTTTGGATGTGGCCCCGGGGCCACTCCCACCACGAACAAATACACAGAATCAAGTTTAAAACAATCATTTATTACGGGAATGTTTCCTCCTGGGGGCCAGGATACTGTCCTAGGGAGGTAACAGACTCCTGTGGCACCTTAAAGACTAACTATAAATTTTTGAAGCATAAGCTTTCTTGGGCTATGTGACAGTGCTGTTCCTGGTGGGATCCAACTGTGAGTGTCAGATCAGGACAGATTGCTTCCAAAGGGGCAACTACAGCCAAAAGCTGGGGTTTTTCCACACTAAGGCAAACCAAACCAGCCAAACAGAAAAGACTTTGGTTTCGCCCCACTGGCTAACCACAAGTCACACAAGCAATTCCCTTAGACACTCCACTGCTTGCATCTGACGAAGTGGGTATTAGCCCATGAAAGCTCATGCTTCAAAACTTTATAGTTAGTCTTTAAGGTGCCACAGGACTCTTTGTTACCTCTGCTATTCCAGACTAACACGGCTGCCTCTCTGATTCTTGTCCTAGGGAGGTGACCATGGAAGAAACGGGGGATGGAGGGCATATTCTGGGCAATACATTTTAAACCCCCCCCCCCCCCCAATGGGCGTCTCTCCAAAATGAAAAATATCAAAAACCCCAGCATATTGCTCAATCACGGATCCCACGGCCAGGTACTGCCCAGGGCCATGGGCGGTGAGTCCTATGGGCCCATGGGCACCAGCAATATTCCTGGCCTGGGGTTTGGCTGCACCACTGTTGGGGGTTGGGTTACTCCCTCAGCCCTACCTTCCTCCCCTGTGACTGACCCCATGCATCCCCCCGGCCATAGAAACACCCCAGGGCCCCCACTCACCCCTGACAGCACAGTGGAGTGGACCGGCTTCCGCCCTGCTCACTCCACGTGGCTCCTGAATCCCTCCCTGCAGTTGACTCAAATATCCCATTTTTCCCCCCACATGCAAGTGTTGGGATGCCCTGTGCCCATGAGGAGGGAACTGGACGCTCTGCCAGCAGGAAGATTTCTCCTGCGGGAGCCCTGCCTCCCTTCCCCCAGGGTTTCTCCTGGAGCAGAGACGCTTCGAGCCCTAGTTGGAGACTAGAGACACCCGACCAGCTCACGCTGCAGGGCTGAAGTTCCGGATCAGAACCTCCTGGGCACGTTGGTTTCCTTCCCTCACCGCTCCCCTGCTCTGGTCTGGGCTGCTCTTGTCCCTCCAGCATAGGAGGGACTGCAGGCTCTTTGCCAAACTGCATCCAAACTCAAGGCAGATTTAAGTGGCCCAGGCATGTGCTGGAGGCAATCCTAGACTCGTAGAAGATCAGAGTGGGAAGGGACCTCAGGAGGCATCTAGTCCAACCCTCTGCTTAAAGCAGGACCAACCCCAACTAAATCATCCCAGCCAGGGCTTGGTCGAGCCTGACCTTAAAAACCTCTAAAGAAGGTGATTCTACCACCTTCCTAGGGAACCCATTCCAGTGCTTCACCACCCTCCTAGGGAAAAAGTTTTTCCTAATATCCAACCTAAACCTACCCCACTGCAATGTGAGACAGCAACTTGTGGTAGATGGGGCCCAGTGGCCTGTGATGGAAAGTTGGATGGGGTGGGATCTGAGTTAATACAGTTAATTCCTGGGTGTTTGGCTGGTGAGTCTTGCCCACATGCTCAGGGTTCAGCTGATCACCATATTTGGGGTTGGGAAGGAGTTTTCCTCCAGGGCAGATTGACAGAGGCCCTGCAGGGTTTTCACCTTCCTCTGCAGCAAGGGGCATGGGTCACTTGCTGGAGGATTCTCTGTACTTTGAGGTCTTTATACCAAGATTGGAGGACTTCAGTAACTAAGACATAGATGAGACGTTTATTGCAGGAGTGGGTGGGTGAGATTCTGTGGCCTGCATTTTGCAGGAGGTCAGACAAGATAACCATAATGGTCCCTTCTCACCTTAAAGTCTATGAGCCCATTACTTCTTGTTCTGTCATCTGGTACCACTGAGAACAGTCTAGATCCATCCTCTTTGGATCCCCCTTTTAGGTAGTTGAAAGCAGCTATCAAATCTCCCCTCAGTCTTCTCTTCTGTAAACTAAACAATCCCAGTTCTCTCAGCCTCTCCTCATACGTCATGCACTCCAGGCCCCTCATTATTTTCGTTGCCCTTCTCTGGACTCTTTCCAATTTTTCTACATCAGGGGTCTCAAACATGCGGCCGGGGGGCCACATGCGGCCCGCAAAGCCCTTCCCTGTGGCCCGCCAAGCTTCCTGGCACCCCCCTCTCCCCCCCGGTCCCCCCATAGCAGTTTGCAGGACGGAGGGGCCAGAAGTGGAGGCTTCTCTGCTGTCTGGCTGGGCCGCGCGTGTTTCTAGCTCTGGACTTCCTAGATTGCTCTTGCTTTGTTTGCCAAACAGCTGTTGGTGGTGCCTAGCGCTTTCCAGGAGGGAATGGGGAGCTGTGTGCTCAGAGGAGGAGGTGGGGCAGGGGTGGGACCTCTTGGAAGGGGTGGAGTGGGGGCGGAGCCGGAGCAGCAAGGGCGGAGTCAGTGGTGCGGCCCTCGGGCCAGTGCACTAGTCCTCATGGAAGGGATGGAGTGAGGGCACAGCCGGGGCAGCAAGAGTGTGTGTGTGTCAGTGGTGCGGCCCTCAAGCCAGTGCACTAGTCCTCATGCGGTCCTCGTGGTCATTTGAGTTTGAGACCCCTGTTCTACATCCTTCTTGTAGTGTGGGCCCCCAAAACTGGACACAGGACTCCAGATAAGGCCTCACCAATGTCGAATAGAGGAGAATGAGGCTAACCATGAAGGCACTTGAACGTTCAGTTGTCTGACCCGAAATCAGATGCCCAGTCCATTAGGACACACAAGGAAGAGTTCGCTGAGGCTGTCTTTAGAAAAGGTGGAGACTCGGATTTCAGAGGAGCAGCCGTGTTGGTCTGTATCCGTAAAAAGAACAGGAGTACTTGTGGCACCTTAGAGACTAACAGGTTTATTTCAGCATAAGCTCTCGTAAGCTATAGCCCACTTCATCGGATGCATAGAATGGAACACACAGTAGATAGATAGAGGGGGTGGACAGGGATAGATAGATAGAGGGGGTGGAGGGCGATAGATAGATAGATAGGGGTGGATGGGGATAGATAGTAGGGGTGGATGGGGATGGATATATAGAGGGGGTGGATGGGGATGGATAGATAGAGGGGGTGGATGGGGATGGATAGATAGAGGGAGTGGATAGATAGATAGTTAGATAGATAGATGCTCAGAAAACGTGAAAAGGTGGAAGTTGTCAGACCAATTCTAAGAGGCCATTTAATTTAAATGAACTATTATCCGCTGGAGAAAAAAAACCCTTTTGTAGCGATAATCCAGATGGCCTCTATCAGACCTCTCTTAAGGGGAGAGGGACAGCTCAATGGTTTGAGCATTGGTCTGCTTAAACCCAGGCTTGTGAGCTCAGTCCTTGAGGGGGGCATTCAGAGATTGGGGCAAAAATCTGTTGGATGATCTAGTTGGGGTTGGTTCTGCTTTGAGCAGGGGTTGGACTTGATCCCTCCTGAGGTCCCTCCTAAGCTTGATCTTCTATGAAGGTGGCACCGCTGTTAGGCGTTTGCTCTTGCTCTTGTCCTCGATAATGGGCTACAGGAGACTCCGGCTACGCTTCCTGCATAAGGCAGGACAAGAGCTTTGCATGGCCGACAGAGACACGGGAGGGAGCCAGTCTTCGAGCCAGCATGTCCCTCTTGGGCGGAGGCGGGATGGTAGCGAAACGTGCCCAGCTGGAGGTTTTGCACTCCGCCTTGAGGATGAAAAGGTAGGCTGACCATACTTACCGTTTTAAACGGGACAGTACCGTTTTTTTCATATTTCCCGACCGTCCCGTCATTTTAAGATAAATGTCAATTTTGTCCCTTTTTTTTGTAAAAAAGTGAACACGACTTATTTATTTCTCATAGAGGGTGATTTTCAGCAGGCAAATGGAGTAATGGGAGCTGTCTTTGGGGAAGGCTGGGAGTGAATTCAGGAAGATACGGTGCCGGGGAAGGCACCGCCAATTGAATCCTTGCACTGGCTGACCCAGGGGCATTTTCATTCACCGCATCTGGGTTAGAGATTAATTTCCAGTGTCTGGCTTTCACTTTCCTAGCTCAGATCTTTGTGAAAGGGATCAAAGGCGGACCAGTGATCGGAGTCACAACAGAAGAGGAGGGTGCAGGCATAATCTGCATAGCAGCTATGAAAAGGAGCTCTCAGATGTGTGCGGACCCTGAGCAAATTGCATGATTGGAGGGTTCCTGGACGTTTATTGATCAGGACCCGAGAAATCAATTGCCAAGGAGTTTCTGTCCTAATTGAGAGCTACCCATTCAGTGAGCTCCCCCCCCCCCCCAGTCTCTCTCAGCAGAGAGAACAGATTTATAAAGCTCCCCCCCTGCCTTTACCAGTGGGGGGGAAGCAGGATGGGTGTGTACAGGGACTCATCAACTTTATCTCGAGATAGGCGTGTGTTGCAGGAGGGGGTAAGGCTGGGAAAACCTGGTTTCCTCTGCTAAGCGGTTCTTCTAACAAAATGTGTTGGTTAATTAAACCATCCCTACCCCCATTAGACAATAAGCGATCAATTAGTCACGCGTTTCTGGAACCGTTGGCCATACACACAAGTTGAAATAAAGGTTTGCTAATTCCTGCCTTTCCTCCCCCGCCGGGTATGAGCGGCAAGACTGACCAACTCTGGAAAGTTGCATTGTTTGTATTCTAAATACCTCTGCTGAACTGCAGAAATGAAGCGAACTGTTCAGGTTCTCTGGCAGCAGAGTTGAAATTTTGCCGCCTCCAAAACACAAGACTCCAAAAACCAGACCCCCCCCCCCAATTTGCCAAAAAAGATAAGTTTCTCCCATGGAAATAGGTACAGAAGGTCCAGACACTTCTGGAGACTTGGGAAGGAACCTCTAGCTCCCAAAGACAGGGTTTTGCTAATGATTTCTTGTAAAATTAGACTTTTATGACTTACCCTGTTCAAGATCTTTTTGACAAGCTTGTAAAATTAGCAAACAAGCTTGTGCTCCCAGATTCCCCTGTAGATGATGCTAATACTTTACTAACAAAAGATCCACATGTGTATCAGGATTATTTTCTTATTCTGTTTGCAAAAGCTGAGATGATGTTTTAGTGCCTAGATTGGTGGTAATTAGGGAAGGGGGGGGGGGGGAGAGATGGGAAAGAGAAGTTTGTCTGAATATTCAGATTCCAATTTTTTTATGCTGAATCTTGGGTATGATAACAAATATTAAACTCTAATCCTGCTTTCTCATTAACATCATTGCATACATTTGAAAACAGGAAGCAAATATTTGTGTAGTTATTTGGAGCCTGATCCTTGTGCTTCCCCAGAACACAAAGATTTTAGTTCAGTGGGTGTAGAACCTGGTACTCGCAGGCCTCAGATATAATTATTACACCAATACAATTGTGATATGAGTGCAAGACTGCTTTCTGATGCTTGCACACCTGTACTTACAAAACAAGACAAAAATGGTTTTCTTTCTCTCAGGAGTATGGGGCTTTAGTGAGCTGTTTTTTGTAAAAGAGCCACAGGATAAAAAATTTTCCAATTGTTGTACGGTACTTTTTGCCAAATTGTGGTGTTCAAGACAAAATTATAGACTTTGTTTCCTTTCCTGGTGAAACATCCGATCTACAGTGTGCTATGTTGAAGGAAGTAATTGACAAATTTGCTTTACAAAACAAAACTGTTGCTTTGTGTGCAGATAACACGAACACCAATTTTGGTGGTTGCAAAAGACTTGGCAAAAATAATGTGTGGCGAAAACTTGAAACTGAATTGAAGAGGCCAATTATCAGTATTGGTTGTGGGCACACATTATACACAATTGTCTCCAGTGTGCTGTCGACTGTTTACCAATTGATATTGACTGTTTTGCAGTGAAAGTATACAAATACTTCCATATATACACAGAGCTGAAGAACTGAAAAACTTTTGTGACTTTGCAGGAAACAATTACGCTAAATTGTTAGAGCATGGAAATACAAGATTTTTGTCCTTGGGTCCATCAATTGACAGAATTTTAAGCATGTTTGATGGGGTTACTTATATTCTTTCTCAAGAAAAATGCCCTGTTATCTTGCAAAAATGGTTTGAAGATCCCTGTTTGAAATTGTGGTTGTCATTTGCAAGAGATCAAGTGTTTATGTTCCAAACATACATTAGTTTAATTGAAAAAAATAATATTTCAGCTACAGAAGTAGCCATAAACATTGAAAATCTTGTAAACAATTTAGAGTCCAGAAAAAGTGAAGTGTTTGTAATTACTGATGTCAAAAAACAACTTAAAATGTTAGTAGATTCAGGAGAAATTAATGAGGCTAAGTTTTTTGAGGTAGTCGAGAATTTCTATGAAACCAGCTTAGAATATGTCAACAAGTGGAAGTGCAGTGTAGGAAACACTGAGAAGTTCAAGTGGGTGCTACTAAGGAAGACACCTGAATGGAAAGAAATACAGGACAGCCTGAACAAGGAACTCATCACACGCACAGAAAGAGAAGAAACTCGTGTAGTCGATCAGTGGACCCTCATAAAATCTACAATTGTGAGGAAGTTGGATACATGGAATAAAGAAAACATTTCTGTATCTGATAGATGGGTAAAGATTTTTTCTGAAATGAGCAAAAAACGCCTAGACTTTCAAGACTTTTGTAATATTGTAGAGTTTATTCTTTGTCTTCCAGGAAGTACAGCAAAGAGAGCGCACTGGGTTACAACTTCCGGTCGCGGTGTCTGGCGGGACACTAAAGGAGAGTGCACCGGGTTACAACTTCCGGTCACGGTGTCTGGTGGGACACTAAAGGAGAGCGCACCGGGTTATAACTTCCGGTCACGGTGTCTGGCGGGACACTAAATGAGAGCGCACCGGGTTACAACTTCCGGTTACGGTGTCTGGTGGGACACTAAAGGAGAGCGCACCGGGTTATAACTTCCGGTCACACCGGGGCCAAAGGAATCATGGGAGATGTACTGTCTCCCCCGCCTCCATCTCGCTTCAGCCACTGCGGGCCGACGCGGGGGAGGGGCGGGGCCGACTACGCTGGGACCAGCCCCCCCGGGAAGATGGTGTCTCCCTGCCCCCCCCCGGGCCGCTCTGCACCAGCCCCAGTGCCCCTCGAGGGGCAGCCAGCCCCCCCCCCCCCCCCCGTTCTTCCTCCAGCCCTGCAGGGGCCCAGCTCCGCGCGCTCCCCAGACACCAGCGCTGGACGTGAACGCGCCGGGCAACATCACTTCCGGTCACTGTACCCGGTGGGACACTAAAGGGGAGCGCACCGGGGCACATTCCTTCCGGTCATGGCCCTTTCGCCAGCCCCCCCCCCATCTCCAGCCAGACCCCCCCATCTCCAGACTGACCCCCCCCATCTCCAGCCAGACCCACCCCCCCATCTCCAGACCCACCCCCCCATCTCCAGACTGACCCACCCCCCCATCTCCAGCCCCATCTCCAGCCAGACCCACCCCCCCATCTCCAGACTGACCCCCCCATCTCCAGCCAGACCCACCCCCCCATCTCCAGACTGACCCCCCCATCTCCAGCCAGACCCACCCCCCCATCTCCAGCCCCACCCCCCATCTCCAGACCCACCCCCCCATCTCCAGCCAGACCCACCCCCCCATCTCCAGACTGACCCCCCCACCTCCAGCCAGACCCACCCCCCCATCTCCAGACCCACCCCCCTTCTCCAGACTGACCCCCCCATCTCCAGCCAGCCCCACCCCCCCATCTCCAGCCCCACCCCCCCATCTCCAGCCCCACCCCCCATCTCCAGCCAGCCCCACCCCCCCATCTCCAGCCCCACCCCCCATCTCCAGCCAGCCTCACCCCCCCATCTCCAGCCCGCCCCACCCCCCCATCTCCAGCCAGACCCACCCCCCCATCTCCAGACTGACCCCCCCATCTCCAGACTGACCCACCCCCCATCTCCAGACTGACCCCCCCATCTCCAGCCAGCCTCACCCCCCCATCTCCAGACTGACCCCGCCATCTCCAGCCAGACCCACCCCCCCATCTCCAGCCCCACCCCCCATCTCCAGACTGACCCCCCACCTCCAGCCAGACCCACCCCCCCATCTCCAGACCCACCCCCCCATCTCCAGCCAGACCCACCCCCCCATCTCCAGCCCCACCCCCCCATCTCCAGCCCGCCCCACCCCCCCATCTCCAGCCAGCCCCACCCCCCCATCTCCAGACCCACCCCCATCTCCAGACCCACCCCCCCATCTCCAGCCAGACCCACCCCCCCATCTCCAGCCCCATCCCCCATCTCCAGCCCCACCCCCTTCTCCAGACTGACCCCCCCATCTCCAGCCAGACCCACCCCCCCATCTACAGCCCCACCCCCCATCTCCAGCCAGACCCACCCCCCCATCTCCAGCCCCACCCCCCCATCTCCAGCCAGCCCCACCCCCCCATCTCCAGCCCCACTCCCCCATCTCCACCCCACACCCCCATCTCCAGCCAGCCCCACACGCTGTCTGCAGCCAGGCCGGCACACACACACACCCCACCCAAAGCCAGCCATCCCCACCCCCTGCCAGGTTCTTCATTTATTTTCATTTACGATGGTGACTAAATCATGAAATGAACGACTTTTCCAGGGGACGTGTTCATCGTAACGAACGACGCTGCGTTAGGCGGTATTCAGTGTTGAACGTTGATACGAAGCTGTGCTCCGGGGGGGGCGGGGGCCCAAGGTGGAAGTCTCGCCGAGGCCACAAAATATCCTGGTCCCCGCGGCCGTCACCAGAGTCTGATGATTATTTCTAACCATGGCTGAAGGCAGCACGCGAGTGGATTTTCAGTGGCGCTCACGCGGCCAGCGAGCCGGGGGGGGGGGGGCGGGCGTTGGATTTGAATTGAACTTTAAATGAAGCTTCTTAAACCTTTTTTAAAAACCGTATTTACTTTCCATACAACAATCGTTACGTTCTATATCATAGGCTTGGAAAAAATCGGAAAAAATAACCCCAACTATACGTACAATAGGATGGGGGCTAATTTAGCTACAACTAACCAGGAAAAAGATCTTGGAGTCATCATGGATAGTTCTCGGAAGACGTCCATGCAGTGTGCAGCGGCAGTCAAAAAAGCAAACGGGAGGTTAGGAATCATTAAAAAAGGGATAGAGAATAAGACGGAGAATCTCTTATTGCCCTTATACGAATCCATGGTGCGCCCACATCTTGAATACTGTGTACAGATGTGGTCTCCTCATCTCAAACAGGATATACTGGCACTAGAAAAGGTTCAGCGAAGGGCAACTGAAATCATGAGGGGTTTGGAATGAGTCCCACATGAGGAGAGATTAAAGAGGCTAGGACTTTTTAGCTTGGAAAAGAGGAGACTAAGGGGGGATATGATAGAGGTCTATAAAATCATGAGTGGTGTGGAGGAAGTAAATAAGGAAAACTTATTTACTTGTTCCCATAACTTATGTTAGGGGCCATCCAATGAAATTGGCGTGCAGCAGGTTTAAAACAAATCTAAGGAAGTTCTTCTTCGCACAGCGCACAGTCAACCTGTGGAACTCCTCACCGGAGGAGGCTGTGGAGCCTAGGACCAGAACAGAGTTTAAAAGAGAGCTGGATAAATTCATGGAGGTTAAGTCCATTAATGGCTGTTAGCCAGGATGGGTAAGGAATGGTGTCCCTCGCCTCTGTCTGTCAGAGGGGGGTGATGGATGGCAGGAGAGAGATCGCTCGATCATACCTGTTCGGTTCACTCACTCCAGGGCACCTGGCATTGGCCACTGTTGGTAGACGGGCTACTGGGCTGGATGGACCTTGGGTCTGACCCCGTACGGCCGAACTTATGTTCTTCTGTTTGACTTAGAGAAAGAGACCTTCTAACAACACTACGCCGTATGACTGGCC
Organism: Sternotherus odoratus; assembly: GCA_032164245.1. Lineage (NCBI taxonomy): Eukaryota > Metazoa > Chordata > Testudines > Kinosternidae > Sternotherus > Sternotherus odoratus. The sequence goes on from JAVMKO010000011.1 coordinate 5,047,484, forward strand.
CACGCGACCTTAAACGAGAGTGAATAAATGACGACTCGGCTCCCCACATCTGAGAGGTTCCCGACCCCTGCGCTAGTTCATAATCAGAGTTTCTCTACGTTTACCAGCCACCACGCTGGTTGCATCTGGTAAGTAACTGCGGAGTTAGTGTCGTACCGGATAGTGAATTGCAGAGTCCTACTTATGTAGTCTCACGTCCTGGTCTCAGGTTCAAGATTAGCAGCCGTGTTAGTCCGTATCCGTAAAGAAAGCGAGGAATACTTGTAGCACCTTAGAGACTGACTAGTTTATTTCAGCGTAAGCTTTCGTGGGCTATGCTACAAGTATTCCTGGCTTTCGTTCTGGTCTCAGTGATCATTTATTTGGGGAGAAACATAAATGGTTTGGTGGGTTTTGCTTTTGGTTTTTGCTCCCTTCCTTTGCTCCTAAAGAAGGTGTGATCTTGCGCATGGTATTTTAAGATCCCTCTGGGCCAGGAGAGTCATCTCCTTGAAATAGCCGCCTGTTCGTATAACCTAAAATAAAGGTGATTTTGTAAAGCACTTTCCTCTTTAAAGTTGCTTGGATAAAAATAGTAAATTCCACGGCCAGACACTGGGCTAGGATCCGTTGATGGGGCCAGAATCAATTAATTACAGAGGAAACACGTGCTTGGGAAGTGTAGCGGGGTGACCACCCCGCTCCTGCCCTGAGGGGGGTTAAAAGCAGCCCTACAGATGCTAGGGCTGGGGGAAAGGCCAGAGGAGCTGGGGAGCTAGGCTTGGGAGTCTGAGGCCTAGAAGGGGTACTGGAGTTGCAGAGGGCAGAGACAGCAGGCCAAAGCCTGTGAGGACTGGCTTATACAGACTGCCCCAGGGAGCGGGGGCTAGAGGGTGACTGGCAGTAGCCAAGACTGAGGCAAGATGGGGATAGAGAGTTGGGGGTTCCCCAGAGTGGGGAGACCCAGAGGCAAAGTGTGAGGGCACTGCCAGGGGGAAGCACCCCAGGTACAGGGCACAGGGTCCAGGGAGAGATAGGGATATCTTTGTTTGCACATTCGATCAGGGATTCCCTTCTAGAGGGCAGAGTTAAGGTTATCATGTACCATCATCCTTTAGTCCCAATTTTCCTGAACTTGGTGTTCTGGAAGGGGGAAGAGATACTCACGGTCAAAATTAACTCTGTGTTAATAAAGCTTTCGTTAGTGACAGATAACGAGCCCAGTCCCTCGCTGCGCTAATTCCACTGGTTCCCATGTATTCTTTCCCCATTTCCAGTTCCAAAAAAATAAGCAAAATGAAACAACTCGAGAACTAAAATGCTGGGAGAAAGGGGAAATTTTAGTAGCTCAATTCATTCAGTTTCTTCTGTCGTGTGCGTGTATAAAAGACAGAACCCGTGAATTTATAAGCACGTCTTTCTTGACTTCTTTAAATATTCTGTATTTATATATATTCTGCATTTATAAATATTCTGTATTAGCAGAAATATCCAGCGTTGCTCGGGGTATTTGTAATTGGAAACTGGGATGTAAAAAGACTACAATGTTTTTTTATTAAGACAAATTTTGTTTTTATTGTATATCAGTACATTCCATAAATTACTATTGTAATGCTTTATCATAAACAACATGTTTTGTTTTGTTGTCTGGGGTAAAAAATGAATAATCCTTTGGGAGTGCCCACTCTAGAGCAAGCCACATATAGTTAATTTCATTCTCTTGCATTTAGATGTGGTTTCTCCGATACATTTTCGCTTTTTACGTGGCATAACGAATAAGAAAAAACCAGTGTATTTAATTAGGTTTGCACTACACAACACTAAGCTCTCTGGTTATCTGTATTATTACATCATAATTATGTCACAGACAACAGCATGTGTTAACCTGCTGCCCAGATGATGTTATGTGAGCTGTGTAGTTGATGTTAATGAGCTTTAAAGAATTTCACCCCTAGGGGGTGTAAGAGGTGAGATTTTAAAAAATTTCGATTCTTACCCTGATTAGGACCCTAAAGCCTATAACTGTACCAAATTTCAAGTCTCTAGCTGAAACGGTGTGGAAGGAGTAAGGGAACGTACATACATGCACACATACACCATTTGACTTTATATAGATATCAAGTGGATTGTTCCGTGCAAAGAGGTTTTCAGGCATTGCCCAAAACACATTTTTTCACATTATTTAAATGACCCCAACTCATTGAAGATAAAAATGGTTTATTTCCCGCTCTGAAGCGCGGCTCCAATTCATCGATGTATTCCCCCCCTCTCCGTGTGAGGCATGAAATATTTATTTAGCGATGCTGAGAAGGGCCCAGTCTTTCCCCAGCGCTTCCTGGGAATCACCTTCCCTTTGTGGATTAATCCGGTGTCTCCAGGAGGAAAATATGGTTTCTATGACAAAAAAACCCATTTTTTTAATTCAAGGGACTGAGATGGAACAGCCACGGGGTGGCGGCACAACATCAGGAATCCAAAGCCCTGGGTTCTTGGCTTGCACATCGATGGTGAGAAGGGGTGGAAATCAGCTCCTCTCTTTTCACGTTGGTTTCATTCTCAGCCTGAATTTCCAGGGCGGATGAAGGGGGAGCTTTGGGCTCGATTTCATGCGTCCACCCGCGTAGTGTTTCATGGTAGAAATAACACCAGGGTAGCAAAGTCCTGGTTTTCCAGTTGCAATTGGACCCGCCGTCCATCTGCAGTGATGGTTTTGTGCCTGGCACAGCGGTTCTGGGAGAAGGGCCGATGCCATACATATTTGGGGTTAAGTTGGGGGGCGCTAGGCGGGCAGCAGAGGCTTTGGCAGCTGAGAATTTGCCACGAGGCCTCAGGGACACGGCGGGAGGTAGGATCCCGGGATCTCTGTGAACGTAGCAGAACAGGGTTTACGTGGGCCGGGAAGGGACTTCCGAGCGTCTCCTGGGGGGTCTCAAGATGTCTTGCTCTGCTTAGAAGGCTGTTCGCATAGGGAGCAGGAGTCAAACCGGACCAGGGGACCCCCGGGGGGATTTCCAGTCCCGCCCGTTGGGCCGTCACCGCCGTGACCCCAGGAAAGCCAGAGAAGCTGGTACATAAACCCAACGCCCAGGGCTTGACGTGAGCGGTGAGGCAGAAATCAAACAGCGAACCTGCCCCCCAAAGAACGAGGGGATCCGTTCTCAGCTGCCCCACGGAGAGGCGGGTTAACCTACCCCCCCATTTCTACCCATGCTGGGAGGGGGGAACTCTGCAGACGAACGTTTGAACTCTGAGGCTGCATTGACCCAAGACAGAGACTTTGGGGTTGTGGGACTTCGGGTGATTTTTGGGTTGCGGGACTCAAGAACCACAGGGAAGGGACGTGGCCCAATTTGCTTTGGGGTGGGTCTCTTCACTCATGGGTTTGTGTTATGAATCCTGTTGCTGGCAGAAGGGTGACAGACGGGCCCCTCTTGCCCCATATCCCCTGTCCCCCATTTTCCCCACTTGCCGCCCGGTCATCCTACCCGGGGCTCCAGGAATATCCTAGGAGCCCCGAGGGGAAGTTGTTCTGGAGATTTCTGACGCCGGTAGGGTAAAGATGACCCGGGTTTGTCAGGTGGATTTTAGTCTCTGCGCAGAGTGAAGCATTTGGGATTTCCTAGTCCCCTGCCCAAGGGGGTCCCCTGAAATCTTTCCCGGCAGAAGCAGTTACAACAGGGTCCGAATATGGCTGAGACCTTAACAGCGGCGGTGGAGGTAAGAAGGCCCCCAAAAGTGCTTTCCCTCCCCAAATACTCCCCGGCAGGTGGAAGCCACCGCGTCCCTGCTGTGGGAAAACCCTGTTGGCTAAGGGGGTGTTTTCGGTGAGGTGTTTTAGGGATTCAGGCTTCTCCCACGAACGAACGACCCAGCAACGCGGCCTAGTCAAATAAGCCAACCTCCCCAGTCATCCCCGTCAGCAGCAGGCCTAAGGCCGGATCCTGCCGGGGATAGGGTGACCAGAGGTCCCGATTTTATAGGGACAATCCCGATTTTGGGGGCTTTTTCTGACATTGGCTCCTATTATCCCCCCACCTCCCGTCCCGACTTTTCACGCTTGTTGTTTGGGCTCCCTAGCCGGGGTCGACAGCATCAGGATTTCTCTCCTGCTGCCGCCGGAAATATAGGGTTAGGGGGAGATTTCACTAACGAGGCCTTTTGGGATTTGTCCCGGGAAATCCCGACGTTTCACGGTTCGGGAAATCAGAGGCGGGATTTGCCCCGTGTTTGGCGCGTGACCTCGCTGTGCATGCCCCCAATTTTCCCCCTCCTCTGAAATTCAGAGGAAATAGGCCGGGTATCTTTCTGGGGTCAGTTCCTCCCCCCCCCCCCCCGATCGGTCCCCTGGGGTTAGATTTGGGTGCCCAGAGAGCAGGAGTGGAAAATCGGGACGGGGATCGGGGGGTAACTGGCACCTCGAGAAGACCCAGCCCCGACTATCGGGACGGTCCCTATAAAATCCCTAGATTCGGGGGATCCCGGCAGAAACCCGTCCCCGTTTTGGAGGTGCTATAGGGTGAGTCTCTGCTTTTTTGGGGGGGGAGGACACAGAAAATATTTCACTGGATTGAGGCTCCCTGGGGGGGACCAGACGACTGGGGGGGGGGATAGGGGCCTGGCAAAGCCCCAAATATCGGGCTGTCCCTATAAAATCAGGACATCCGGTCCCCCCAGCTGCTCGGTGTAGGGGGGGGGGGGCGCAGCCGGGACTGGTCCCCCGGGGGGGCTCCCAGCTTCGCCGGCACCCAGACCCCTATTCTGTGGGATGCCCCCTGTCCCCCCAGGGCCTGCCCCCCTCTCCCGGGCTGGGGGGGCTTTAACTCCAGCCCCCCATACCCTCCCCACTTGGGGGGGGCAGGAAGGGTCCTCCCCCCCCCCCGGCCTGGCCCCGCCCCCCCGGACCCCAAAGCAGGGGGGTTTGGGACGGGGGGGGGGAACCCAGCTGGGGCTGCAGCAATGGGGGGGGGGAATAAACCCCTCTGCCCCCCCCCATGGTTCCCTCCGTCTCTCCCCCCGGCGCTGCCCCCCCCGGATTGTCCACACCTGCGGGGGTGGGTCCCCCATTCCTCGCGTGTCCCAAACCCCCCTGCTATGGGGCCCGGGGGGGGCAGGGCCAGGATTGGGCGGAGCCGCCTCTTCCTGCCCCCTCCCCCGCCCCCTTTGTGTGTTTGCAGCGGCGGGGCCGGGAGCGGCGCGGTGGGTCCCGGGGGGGGGACGACACGCGTGGGGCGGACACGCATCTGCCGGGGGGGCGGAGCGGGGGGGGGTGTCGGGGGGTAAGAGCCGAGCAGGGGGGCGGAGCGGGGGGTGTTGGGGGGTCAGAGCCGGGGGGGGCAGCGTGTTGCATGGAGCTGGGAGTTTGGGGGGTGTTGGGGGGCAGGAGCTGGGGGGGTGCCTGAGGTTGGCGGGGGGGGGGTAACAATCTCCTATCTGGGGTTTTGAGCATGCTCAGTAACCTCTACTGAAGCCCCCCCCGTTCTGTCCCCCCCCCCGCACTTGCCCCTAGAGTCTGCAGGGGGCTAAAGGGGGCGAATCGGAGCCGGGGGGTGGAAATTGACCGGTCGGGGGGGGGGGTGTCAGGCAGCTGAGGGCAGGGTTAGGGGAGGGGCGGGGGGCACAGTCAAGGACGGTGGGGTATAGGTACTGGGGTGAAGCCGGGGGGGGGCGTTGGTGGTGGGGTTAAAACGCCTCCACGGGCCCGGGGCAGGGGGGTGACAGTGACCCCAGTGGCCTGAGACCCCCCCCCCGTGTTTCCAAAAATGGGGGGGGCAAGGGGGCTTTTTTATTTCCCCTCCCCCAGGTGGCCCACCGCTCAGCCTGGGCCGGGGTCCCAAAGCCCCAGGCGCCCCCTTGTCCCCGCTGTCTGCCCTCCCCGAGGGAGGGGCCGGCATCAGGGGAATATTCCCCCCCCCAAAAAAAAATTCCCCACATTCGGCTCCCTTCCCCTGACTCAGTTTCCCCACCCGTCGGCTCCTGTCCGGGGGTGACTTTTCCAAAGGCTCTTTCCCTCTCTCCCGGCCCCCGGCCCGTTTCCCCTCGTCAGCCCCCCACGGAGGCCCACAGGGTCGGAGCCTGTGAGGGGGGTTCCCCCAATTTGCACCCAGGGGACGGGAATGGGGTGGGACAGAGCAAATTGGGTCAGTAAATTAGGACCAACTACTAACGAGTAACGGCTACCGGTAGCAAATTAGGTCAGACAGGAGGGTTTTTTTATGTTGGGGGGCGACCTGCCCCCCCGTCCCTTCCCCATGGGGGGGCTGGGTTTTCTCTGGGACCCCTGGTCCCCCGGATCACCCCGGCTCAGTCTGGACCAGGCCTAGGGGGGGAAATCTCGGGGACTCCCGGGGGCTCTGCAGGACCCCAAAATCCGGCAGCTGGGGGGGGTCGTTTGCAGCAGTTTGTAACCCCCCCTCTCCCCGCTTCTTCCAGGAGCCCCCCCGAGAGCGTCCGGCCCCCCAGCGAGAGGAGAGAGACGCGGCCCAAGACGAGGGGCTGCTATTGGGAGCCCAGGGGGCCCCCTGCCCCCCAGGTTTGCCGGGGTCCCCGTGCCCCGAGGCACCGCGATGGGGCGCTGTGGGGGCCAGAGATGGGGGGTGGGGAGGGACTGTGGGGGGCAGAGATGGGGTGGAGAGGGACTGTGGGGTACAGAGATGGGGGGTTTGGCCCGGGACCATCGGACGAGGTTTGGGGGAGAAAATCCCCCCCTATGAGCGATGTCCCCACCCACCCCGGCCCCGATCCCTCCTCCCTTCCTGGGGTAAATCAACCCCCCGCCCCCCGAGCACGGGGGAATCACTCCCCACCCGCCGGCAGGGGCACTGGGGGGTCGTCCCCCAGTCCCGACCCCCCTCTCCCCGCGGCAGCTGACCCGGCTGGGGGAGCCCGGTCCTATAGCCGCGTCTCAGCCCCCAAAGCCCTTTACAAAGGGGGGGAGGGGGCGTTCTCCCTCTGGGGGAAACCGAGGCAGAGGGAGGCCAGGGATGGGTGCTGGCACCCCGAGGCCTTCTCTCCTCTCCTGGAAATGTCCAAAAAAAAAAACCCTCCCCCCGGCAGAGGTGCTAAGGCCCCCGGCCCCGCTCAGGGCTTGAGGGGGGAATGCAGCCGTGGGGGGTGGGAATCAGGGGTCGCTTCGGGGAGAGACGCAGGGACAAGGATGCACGGCCGCGCCTCCCCATAACAGCGACCGTCCCGGGCGACAACGCTCAGATTCCTGGAGTTTGGGGGGTCGCCGGGATTGGGGGGGACCCCGTTTCTCACCCCCTCCTCCTCTCCCCGGCAGGGGGGACGTTTCGGGGGTCAGGAGAGAGACGCGGCGATTTCTCCCGGAGACGCGCCCGCCTGCGGGAAGTGCCGCGGGCATTCAGAGGTGAGCGGGAGTCGGGGGGGTGGTGTCTCCCCCCTCGCGGGACGCGGGGGCCTAAATCCTCCTCTCTCCTGTCCTCTCCTCCCCCCAGAGACGATGCGGCTGTATCTGGGGAGGGACCCGGGGCCGGGTCTGTCTCTGACGGGCCGGGGGGATTTCAGACCCATAACTGTGTTAGCCCTGGGACCGGTTCCCTCCAATCCGGATCTCGGGGTGGGGGGGTGTTTCCCTGGGGGGGACAGGAACGACCCCTCGAAAAGTGTGAAATATGGGATGAGAAATATCCCTAACCCTTCAAAAAAGGGGTCACCAATTTTTTTGGGGGGACAAACCCCTTTTATTTAGTCCGTGTGACGGCGCCACGAACCAACCGCCCCCCCCCCCCCCCCCGCGTCGCCGCCTACTGGTGTTCCGGGAATTTGCTCTTTCCAACCCCGTGTCCCTCCTCCCCGGACCCAACCACTAGTCCTTTATGTGGGGGGCTGCCCCCTGGAAGTGCCCCCCCACTCTTCCCCTGGGTCTCCCCTCCCTGGGGAACCCCCACGTCTCGCCGGGCCTGACCCCAACCAAAACGCCTGCCCCATTGCTCTTTTAATGGCGTGTGTCCGTTCCCACCGCTTCCTATATACAGATAGCGACAGACCAACACCCTTGGGGGGCTGCTAGTTCACGCCTCCCTTTCCTGTGTCCCCCCTCGGGCCCGCGGGGTGCCTCCCCTCGGGCAATTTGGGGGTGGATCTCCCCTGTCAGCCCCAACAAACGCCCCTTTAGGGGCCTGGCCCGGACCTCCCGACCAGTAAGGAAGAAGAATCGACCCCATAACAACCCCAATCCTGTTTCCACGGGTGTCTCCGGAGGTCGGCCGAGAACAGGCGACCTCGAGGGCTCAAAAGGGCAGGAAGCCTGTGTGGGGTAGAATGGGGCATGGGAGTCCCGGGGAGTCGGTCAGAGGGTGTGAGGGGTGGATAAGGGTTGGGGCAGTCAGGGGACAGGTGGAGGGGGTTGGATGGATGAGGACAGGTAGGGGTCAGGGGACAGGTAGGGGGGTTGGATGAGGACAGGTAGGGGGGTTGGATGAGGACGGACAAGGGACAGGTAGGGGGGTTGGATGAGGACAGGTAGGGGACAGGTTGGGGGGGTTGGATGAGGATGGACAAGGGACAGGTAGGGGGGTTGGATGAGGACAGGTAGGAGACAGGTAGGGGGGGTTGGATGAGGATAGACAAGTGACAGGTAGGGGGGTTAGATGAGGACAGGTAGGAGACAGGTAGGGGGGGTTGGATGAGGACAGACAAGGGACAGGTAGGGGGGTTGGATGAGGACAGGTAGGGGACAGGTAGGGGGGGTTGGATGAGGACGGACAAGGGACAGGTAGGGGGTTGGATGAGGACAGGTAGGGGGGGTTGGATGAGGACGGACAAGGGACAGGTAGGGGGGTTGGATGAGGACAGGTAGGAGACAGGTAGGGGGGGTTGGATGAGGACGGACAAGGGACAGGTAGGGGGGTTGGATGAGGACAGGTAGGGGGGTTGGATGAGGACGGACAAGGGACAGGTAGGGGGGTTGGATGAGGACAGGTAGGAGACAGGTAGGGGGCTGGACGAGGACAGGTAGGGGACAGGTAGGGGGGGTTGGATGAGGACAGGTAGGAGACAGGTGGGGGGGTCGGATGAGGACAGGTAGGGGACAGGTAGGGTGGTTGGATGAGGACAGGTAGGGGACAGGTAGGGGGGTTGGATGAGGACAGGTAGGGGACAGGGGACAGGTAGGGGGGTTGGATGAGGACAGGTGGGGGACAGGGGACAGGTAGGGGTGTTGGATGAGGACAGGTAGGGGATAGGGGACAGGTAGGGGGTTGGATGAGGACAGGTGGGGGACAGGGGACAGGTAGGTGGGTTGGATGAGGACAGGTAGGGGGGTTGGATGAGGACAGGTAGGGGACAGGTAGGGGGGTTGGATGAGGACAGGTAGGGGACAGGGGACAGGTAGGGGGGTTGGATGAGGACAGGTAGGGGGGTTGGATGAGGACAGGTGGGGGACAGGGGACAGGTAGGGGGTTGGATGAGGACAGGTAGGGGATAGGGGACAGGTAGGGGGTTGGATGAGGACAGGTAGGGGACAGGTGGGGGGGTTGGATGAGGACAGGTAGGGGACAGGTAGGGGGTTGGATGAGGACAGTAGGGGATAGGGGACAGGTAGGGGGGTTGGATGAGGACAGGTAAGGGACAGGTAGGGGGGGTTGGATGAGGACAGGTAGGGGACAGGTAGGGGGCGTTGGATGGGGACAGGTAGGGGATAGGGGACAGGTAGGGGGTTGGATGAGGACAGGTAGGGGACAGGTGGGGGGGTTGGATGAGGACAGGTAGGGGACAGGTAGGGGGGTTGGATGAGGGCAGGTAGGGGACAGGTAGGGGGGTTGGATGAGGGCAGGTATGGGACAGGTAGGGGGGGTTGGATGAGGACAGGTAGGGGACAGGTAGGGGGGTTGGATGAGGACAGGTAGGGGACAGGTAGGGGGGTTGGATGAGGACAGGTAGGGGACAGGTAAGGGTGTTGGATGAGGACAGGTAGGGGACAGGGGACAGGTAGGGGGTTGGATGAGGACAGGTAGGGGACAGGTAGGGGGGTTGGATGAGGACAGGTAGGGGGGTTGGATGAGGACAGGTAGGGGACAGGTAGGGGGGTTGGATGAGGACAGGTAGGGGACAGGTAGGGGGGGTTGGATGAGGACAGGTAGGGGACAGGTAGGGGGGGTTGGATGAGGACAGGTAGGGGACAGGTAGGGGGGTTGGATGAGGGCAGGTAGGGGATAGAGGACAGGTAGGGGGTTGGATGAGGACAGGTAGGGGGGTTGGATGAGGACAGGTAGGGGACAGGTAGGTGGGTTGGATGAGGACAGGTAGGGGACAGGTAGGGGGGGTTGGATGAGGACAGGTAGGGGACAGGTAGGGGGGGTTGGATGAGGACAGGTAGGGGACAGGTAGGGGGGGTTGGATGAGGACAGGTAGGGGACAGGTAGGGGGGGTTGGATGAGGACAGGTAGGGGACAGGTAGGGGGGTTGGATGAGGACAGGTAGGGGACAGGTGGGGGGGTTGGATGAGGACAGGTAGGGGACAGGTAGGGGGGTTGGATGAGGACAGGTAGGGGATAGGGGACAGGTAGGGGGTTGGATGAGGACAGGTAGGGGACAGGTAGGGGGGTTGGATGAGGACAGGTAGGGGACAGGTAGGGGGGGTTGGATGAGGACAGGTAGGGGATAGGGGACAGGTAGGGGGGTTGGATGAGGACAGGTAGGGGATAGGGGACAGGTAGGGGGGTTGGATGAGGACAGGTAGGGGGGTTGGATGAGGACAGGTAGGGGACAGGTAGGGGGGTTGGATGAGGACAGGTAGGGGATAGGGGACCTGTAGGGGGGTTGGATGAGGACAGGTGGGGGACAGGGGACAGGTAGGGGGGTTGGATGGGGACAGGTAGGGGATAGGGGACAGGTAGGGGTTTGGATGAGGACAGGTAGGGTACAGGTAGGGGGTTGGATGAGGACAGGTAGGGGATAGGGGACAGGTAGGGGTGGCTGAATTTCATTTTTCCTCTTTCCTTAAACTCTGCGCGTGCGTAACAGCGGAACGGCCGCACGTCTCCACAGAGATTCATGTTCACGTCAACAGGGTACGGGGTCAACTCCTGCAATACAGGACGGGATCGGAGTTCCTCGCCTGATTTCCATCTCTGTTAGGAGGACGCCCCCCTGGGGCCCTCCGGATTCTCCCAGCCTGGAAGGGACATGGGCCCGGTGGAGCTCGCTCAGGTAGGGAAACTGAGGCAATGCGGCGGGGCGGAGCCAGAGGGGCAGTGAATACACAGGAAGCGGGAGCGACTAGTGAGTTTGATCTATGGGGGGCCGGGTGGAGAAAGGGAGGGGAGAAGGTGGGCTGGAGCCGCTGGGATTTGGTAAATCGGGGGCCGAGGTCCTAGGAATAGACCCAGGTGGGCTGGGTGTGGAAATTCCCCTATTTGTCTAACAGGGAACAACCCAGCCGCGGCTGGGAAAACTTCCCGGACTCGCAGGGTTGGAGCGTGAACCCCCTAACCTGAGGAAGGGGACGCGCCGCACGGGGACTTAGGGGGGACTTCGCGGTTACTGAGTGGGGGTCTCTTGCTCTCTCAGGTGCCGGTGACCTTCGAGGAGGTGGCTGTGTATTTCACCCGGGAAGAGTGGGCTCTGCTGGACCCCGCTCAGAGACTCCTCTACAGAGAAGTGATGCAGGAGACCTACGAGAACGTGACCTCGCTGGGTAAGGTGTTACGGCCCACGGGCGCGTGGGGTTGTCTGCTCTGACCTCCCCTATAACACGGCCCCTGGAATTTGCTCCTGTTACTTTTGTCCTGAGTCGGACAACTTGTGTTAGACGAAAGGATCACCCAGAAAAGCGTCCAGCCTCGATTTGAAGGCTCCCAAGAGAATTCGCCGTTTCCTCGGTAGCCGAATAACCGTTACACCGCCTTTCCTGCATCATAATCAGTGGCTAATGGTAGAGTTAGGGGGCGGGGGCAGAGTTAAGGTTATGTTGCCGAGGAAGGGATGGCTCGGTGGTTTGAGCCTTGGCCTGTTAAACTCAAGCTCGTGAGTTCGATCTTTGAGGGGGCCATTTAAGGATAGAGTAGTTGAATAACCTTTGCACCACCTTTCCTACACCATAGTCAGTGGCTGGGGGCAGAGTTAAGGTTATGCTGCCAAAGGATGGATAGCTCAGTGGTTTGAGCCTTGGCCTCTTAAACCCAGGGTCATGAGTTCAGTCCTTGAGGGGGCCATTTAGGGACACAGGGCAAAAATCTGTGGGCTGATTTAATTGGGGATTGGTCCTACTTTGAGCAGGGGGTTGGACTAGATACCTCCTGAGGTCGCTTCCCACCCTGATATTCTGTGTGTACTTTTGCTCTTCATTCCCTGGTTTTCAGGGCTCTACGTTTCGCCACTGTCCACGTTCTGGAAGGATGTTTGCAACCCTAAGTCTGGGATTAAAAGGTTAATTCGCTGGGCCTAGGCAATCCATTTTTGGGGTTAAGGGTGGGAGTCTTGCTATTCCCAGCTTCCCCGCGACTCTCTGGGGTTTTCTTCCCTCTTCTCTCTTTCTCGGAAAGAAGCGGGTGGTTTCCTGGCCAGCTGCCAACTTCACTTTCTAGGCCATGGAGTTACAGTCTCTGTGGTTTCAGCCTCCCCTTTGAGTTGGACTGTCAGGCGGGGTGTTTTCCCGGCAGAGATGGGGTTGGTCAAATCCTTCTCGAAGCGAAGCTGACCTGCCAGCAAACTTGAAAGATCGAGATGGGAAGTGGAGGGGGAATAGACAAAGACAAAGCCCCAAATATCGGGACGGTCCCTATAACATCGGGATATCTGGTCGCCCCACTTGAAGCAGAACGTCCTACACTTCTGACCCTCTGCGGCGCTAGCCTCGCCGTATTGCTCCTTTAAAATGACCTCGGTTTAAAACAATAATACATCAGTGAGAAATCGCCTGTCCACCCACTTTCGTTTCCCCCAGCAGCGTTCCCAGTTGTCCCGCCTGAGAAGATCCCTCGCCTGGAAGAAGACACCAAGCCCTGGGTCCCCGATCTTGATTCAGAGGAAAGACAGAGGCTGGGAGGTGCCTCCGCAGGTGAGGAATCAGTCAATCAATTCAAAACCCGTCCGTGTCTGCAGGACACCAGTGGGGTTCCCGGCAGAGACCTCGTGAGTTCTCCGAGTCCAGGATTGTCCCCAGTAGATGTAAGATGAGCCGCCGTGTTAGTCTGTGTCCGTAAATAAGACGAGGGAGACTTTGTGGCACCTTAGAGACGAACCAGTTTATTTCAGCGTAAGCTTTTGTGGGCTATAGCCCACTTCATCGGATGCAGAGACTGGAACAGAAGTAAGATGCGTTTATACACACAGAAGGCCAAAAAAAACCCCGGCCGGTCTCTACGCAAAAGAATAAATGGACACAAATCTGACCTCAGGAATCATAACGTTCAAACACCAGTAGGAGAACACTTCAATCTTCCCGGCCATTGCATTAAAGACTTGATGGTGTCAATTTGGAAACAGAAAAACTTCCCAAACAGACTCCAACGAGAAACCGAGGAACCGGAATTAATTTACAAATTGGACCAAGGGCTAAACAGAACTTGCGAATGGTTCTCTCGTTACACTAATAAATGCATTGCCCTCGTTAATTTATCTTCAATAGTTGTTATCTCCTGCCAGACACAGAGATCCATTTCAAAAGGTTTTGGGTTTTTTTTCTCCTGCTGATCATGGCCCGTCCAAATTTAGCAGCCTCTTACAATTGGTCTGGTAACGTACAACTTTTAATGCCTTCTGTGTGTATAAATGCATCTCACTTCTGTTCCAGTCTATGCATCCCATGAAGTGGGCTATAGCCCACGAAAGCGTAGGCTGAAATAAACTGGTTTGTCTGTAAGGTGCTACAAAGTCTTCCTCGTCTTATTTACCCAGTAGATTTGTATCCTCAGGGCAGAGGTTGCTCCTACCGATCCTGAGAGAGACAGGAACTCCTGCCTTGACCTCCCTGAGCGCTTGGGTGGGATTTACGGCAGAATCGATCCAACTGCCCTCTGATTTACGTCCATCTCTCCAACACGTATTTGGTTGACCGGGACGGTGACGGTGACCGTGAATTGCTCGGGGATTAGCGAGGTTATTAAAATAAACTCAATAATGGGGCATTTCAGCGTGCCGACCCGGAGTGATATGGATTGTGCCAGTCAAGGACTTGACAAATACCCCGGTGTCATCCGATCCCGAAGAAAAAAACCCTTGTGTATAAAAGAAAGAAAAAAAGGAACAAAAAACGGACCGTTAATTGTGTGCATCGCGACCGAAAGAGGAACCGGAGCGGTCGCCGGGGGTCGTCCGTGTCCGCAAAAATGACACGGCATCCGGGGGACACCTTACTGGATTTATTGGGGTGTAAACGTTTGTGGGTAAAAAAAACCCCACTTCTTCAGATGTGTGGAGTGAGAATTACAGACGCCGGGGCGGGGTCTCCTCTTGTTCTTTGTGCCTCAGTGTCCCGCCGAGAGCAGTGGGTGACCAGCTGGGAAGGGAGGTTGGGGGGGTAATAGAGTCCTAAATTGATGCCCTGGGCCCTGAAGCCCGGATGATATGCGATAAATCGATCCCAGATACGTCAAACACTACCCGCCGGGCCAGTGGGAAGTAACGCCGTACCCTTCGGTGAGGGTAGAAAGAAGAAAACGGCCCAAGATGAAAACTATACTTTAAACGCCTCCAACTTGGCTCTAAAGTAGTCTAGAAGTGGAGGGGATCTGGTCTAGAATTTGATGAACCAAAGAGAAGTGAAACTACTACAGCAGGGGTGGGCAAACTACAGCCCGCGGGCCACATGTGGCCCCCGGGCCCTTATTACCCGTCCCGCGAGCTTGGGCTGGGGGGCGGGGCCCTCTCAGCTCGGGGTGTCAGGTGACCCTGCACTTTCAAGCCGGGGCGCCAGGGGTCAGCTGAGAGCCACCCACCGGGGGGCCCCGCACTCCCAGGCCGGGGCCCTGTGCTCCCGGGCCAAGCCGCCGGGATCGTGGCGCCAGCCCCACGCCCGGCTGAACATGGTAAGTGGGGGTGGGGACTTAGGTGGTGGGGTCGTGGGGGGTGTTGGTTAGGGTGGGGAGTCTCAGGAGGAAATAAAGAGCAAGGGAGCTTCGATAGGGGATGGGGTCCCCAGGGTGGTGGTTAGCGGTGGGAGGAGTGCAGGGGGTGGGGTCAGAGAACAAAGAGCAGGGGGCTTAGATAGGGGGTGGGGTCTCGGGGGGCAGTTAGAGTGGGGGGATCTTCAGAGGGGGTGATAAGGAATGGGGGGGTTGGGGGTTCTGAGGAGGCAGTCAGGGGGCGGGAAGTGGGTGGGGGGATCGGATAAGGGGCAGGGGCCAGGCTGTTTGGGGAGGCACCGCCTTTCCTACCCAGCCCTCCGCACCATTTTGAAACCTAATGCGGCCCTCGGGCCAAAAATTTCCCCCCCCTCCCCCGTCCTAGAGTATCGAGGTCTGCAGAGCTCAGACGAACAGCAGCTTTTTTCTTCCATTTTTGTTTTCCATTTTCAAAACTGTGCAAAATAAAAGAATTTCAACTTTTTTTTCTCCCAATTTTTAGCCATTTCAGTTGTGAGGTGCAGGAAATCATGCGGGGAAGTCGGCCAATCATTAATTAGTGGCAGTAGGTGTGGAGATTCAAAACGTTAAATCTTTCTCGCCATGAAAACAAACTCTTGATGTCACACGTTGAAATATACAAAGTCACTGTCCTTAGAGCAAATTCTGCATTTTTCTTCATTTCCCTATTGGAAATTTTAATTATGAGTGGCAATATTTTGGGTTGGTTTGTGTGTCTGGGGTAAAATTGATATTTACTGATAAAAATTGAATCTTTCCGAGCCTAGCAGTCTGAATCCACCGACGTATGTGCTTAATTTAAAGCTCATTAAAGATTTAGTTGGGGATTGGTCCTGCTTTGAGCAGGGGGTTGGACTAGATACCTCCTGAGGTCCCTTCCAACCCTGATTTTCTGTGAGTCTATGAGTCTATGTGAGAGGTCTCCTTGAAACCCTAGGGATTAGGGATTGCCAGAACATAGCTTCTGGCCTTACCTCTTCCACCACAGCTAATTTGCATCATGGTTTGTTCTCCCCTTTTCTATCCCTGTTTCTGCCAACAGGTGAGGGGACGCGGCGCGAGAAGGAGGAGCTCAAACCTCAGCAGGAAGACGGTGAGCAAGAGGAAACACACGGGATATTATTGCAAATATCTGGAGAGGGCGCGTCCAGGAGCCGCGAGCAGGGAGAAGGTTGTGAAGGTCGGCACGGGCCGGAGAGAAATCAGGGAAACAAGCCAAGGGAGAAATTGAATAAACACAATAATAGTTGGGCACCTCAGAAGTACCTCACGGAAAGCCCAGCCCAGCAAAAAATCCACCCAGCAGAGAGAAACAAGACATGTTCCGAGTGTGGGAAAAACTTCAGTAGCCCTTTGGTCCTTCTTAAACATCGGAGCATCCACACAGGGGAAAGACCCTACGCATGCCGTGAGTGCGGGAAAAACTTCACTCACAGATCATCTCTTATTAAACACCGGCGGATCCACACGGGGGAAAGACCCTACGCATGCCATGAGTGCGGGAAAAGCTTCATTGACTCTTCAGCCCTTATTAAACATCAGAAATTCCACGCGGGAGAGAGACCCCATGGATGTTCTGAGTGTGGGAAAAGCTTCACTCAGAGCTCGGACCTCATCACGCACCAGCGAATCCACACGGGAGAGAGGCCCTTTGAATGCAGCGTGTGCGGGAAGAGCTTCACCCAGAGAGCGTCCCTTATTAAACACCAGCGAATCCACACGGGGGAGCGACCTCATGAATGCGCTGACTGCGGGAAAACCTTCACCCAGAGCTCGGGCCTGGTCAGGCATCGGCTCATCCACACTGGGGCGCGCTCCTATGCGTGCGTGGAGTGTGGAGAAAGCTTCACGCGGCGCTCCAACCTGATTGTGCACCGGAGAATCCACACCGGGGAGAAACCCTACCCATGCAGCGAGTGCGGGAAAAGCTTCATAGACAGCTCGTCGCTGAAGAAGCACCAGCGAATTCACACGGGGGAGAGACCTTTCGGATGCGGGGAGTGCGGGAAAAGCTTCACCCGCGGCTCAAATCTCATCACCCATCAGCGGACTCACACAGGCGAGAGGCCCTACCAATGTGGGGAGTGTGGAAAAACCTTCACGGACACCTCTCTGCTTATTAAACATCAGAGGATCCACACCGGGGAAAGACCCTACCAATGCGCCGAGTGCGGGAAAAACTTCACCGACAGCTCGGATCTCATTAAACACCAGAGGATCCACACCGGAGAAAGACCCTATGAATGCGGCCAGTGCGGGAAAAGTTTTGCCGACAGCTCAGATCTCGTTAAACACCAGCGGATCCACACCGGGGAGAGACCCCATATGTGCCGTGAGTGCGGGAAAAGCTTCACTCAGCGATCCTGCCTCATTAAACATCAACGGATTCACACGGGGGAGAGACCCTATCGCTGCCCCGAGTGCGGGAAAACCTTCACTTGGCGCTCCAACCTCATTACGCATCAGAAAATCCACACGGGGCAGAGACCCTATGAATGCCGGGAGTGTGGGAAAAAATTCATCGACAACTCAGCGCTTGTGAAACATCGGAGAATCCACGGGGGAGCCAGACCTTATCCGTGTGGTGAGTGCGGGAAAAACTTCACCCGCAGCTCAAACCTTATTAGACACCAGCGGCTGCATAGCTCATAGATTTAAAAATAGCAGCCATGTTAGTCTGTATCCGTAAATAAAACGAGGAAGACTTGTGGCACCTTAGAGATGAACCAGTATAGCTCACTTCATCGGATGCATAGAATTCATCTCTGAATTAATCTAGGTGCTACAAGTCTTCCTCGTTTTATTTACAGCTCATAGAGACACTCTAGATCGGTGGTTCTCAACTTGTTTCAGACCACAGACAACCAAGCCAATCAAAAAAATTTCTAGTATCGGAGGGGTTGCCGTGTTAGTCTGTATCTGCCAAAGCAACAAAGAGTCCTGGAGCACTTTAGAGACTAACAGATGTTTGGGATCAAAAAATTTCTTGGACGTCCTCCTTTTTTTTATTTAGTGTTTTTTGAATGGACAACACGACAACCACTCAGCTACACGGACGCTCAGAGCCTGAGACGGACGTTACTGGCAACACAACGCGGTCGCGTCCTAGATGACGCTACGGATGACACGCTGCGCGCTTGTGAACACGGCGTAAAACGGCCTATCAGCAGCTCACACTGTCTGACTTTGGACAGTATTCGTGTGGACCACCGAAAAAGTCACCATGGACCATGAGCTGAGAACCCCTTCTAGATACTCTGAGTGTGGGAAAAACATCCCATCAGATCTCCGCCCTTACTTATCATCGGAGAATTTGCGAGGGACACAAACATCATCCGAACCTTATCTCGGGACGACAAAAGTGTCTTTAATAATTTTGCTAATTCCCTCTTAAAGGCACTTTGAAGTATCTGTACTATTCACGTGGTCTCTCCGGTCCCTCAAGTGGGTTGCCTGGTTTTCTTTTTCCTAGCTCACCCTTCTTTGGGTGAATCCTGGGATCCTTTCTCTCCGCTCCTGTTTTCTGAGTCGTGGGAGCGGTGTCCCTCCTGCCAGGAATGTCCATGCGGGAGACCGTGTTACCCAGGGTTTTCAGTGGTAACGTAATGGTTCTTTAGGAGGAGTTAAGAGTAAATTAACGGGAACACCACTTGTTTGGGTTAAGAAATGATTGGTACAAACAAAAGTGCTTTTACCTACAATGATTTTGATTAGGTTTACACACACATGCAGTAGCAGTAGGTTTAGAGCCTTTTAGACATCTATTAAAACCTCTTGGCTTAAAAGCATATTCATTGTGTGTGTGTGGGGGGGGGGGTTTAAGGCCGGCTTTTGTGTGTTTTGGATACTTACACTGCTTTTGGGGTGAGGGAATGAAGAAAGAGGACACAAATTGAGGGGGAGGAGTCTGCCGAGAATGACTTAGGGCAGGTCTACCGGCGAGCGCTCTCCAGTACTCCACCGCCACAAGAGGTGGAAGCGGAGTCGACGGGGGAGCGGCAGACGCCGTGAAGACGCCGCGGTAAGTGGGTCTAAGTACGTCGACTTTAGCCACGCCGTTCCCGTAGCTGAAGTTGCAGATCTTAGGTCGAGCCCCGCGCCCCAGTGTAGACCGAGAATGACTTAGGAAGGAAGGGAAACCTAAGATATGAAAAAAGTACGGAGAGTAACAGCGAATTTAGAAGTGGACCAAAGCACTGGGAAACCCGCTTCCCCAGAGAGGTGAAGGATTTAACCTTTCCCTGTATTTTTTTCTTCTTGGTTACCCCCTCGGGTGACAGGTTTTTTCCCCGTGATGTTTATTATGGAGTAATAATATGGTTGGGGGCTTCCCCAACTTTGTCAGTGTTTTAATCAAAGTCCCCAAGGGAAATAGAAGCTTGTGGGATTATTCTCATTACAGTATTAGAAGGGTTCAAGTCCAGGTTCTTCTTTGACCTGTTTTCAGACTACGACTTTTTCTGAATTGCTTTTTTACCCTGGCTTTGAGAGCCCAGCATTCTCTTTTAAATTCCCATAATCTGCCTTTCAGTCATTTATTTTTTAATTTATTTAATTAAAGACAAATAAAAGGAAGTTCTTCTTCACCCAGCGCACAGTCAACCTGTGGAACTCCTCGCCGGAGGAGGTTGTAAAGACTAGGGACTAGAACAGGGTTTAAAAGAGAACTGGATAAATTCATGGAGGTTAAGGCGATGAATGGCTGGTAGCCAGGATGGGTGAGGAATGGTGTCCCTCGCCTCCGTTTGTCAGAGGGGGGTGATGGATGGCAGGGGAGAGATCAGTTATGTTCTAATTATAATTATCATCTGCTCACAGAGCCCCAGCGATGCTCTGGGCCTGGTAACGGCTTTCAAAAACCATTGCCAAGCTTTTTTAAAATATTATGTAAAATATTATTTTTAACTTATTTTGGGGGGGGGTTCTGTCTATTTGTTACTCGACCACCCTACCCGCCTGAGCCCCGAGTCCCAGTAATGGAACATACTTGTAAATCGACTTGCTGACCATGCCAGGGGGAAATTACCGGTTGCTACCCTGTCCCGCGGGTCTTCCCTTTTGCACGGCAAACCAACCATTTGTACCAATCGTCCCCTTCTCTCCCCCAGTCCTGGCTGGCTCGCCAGATCTGTTACCCAGGCGTTTTAGAACCCAAAGCCCCGGGAACTTAACCGGTTCTTGTTGCGATAAATGAATGGGCACACGGCTTTTTTTGTTTCACCAGTGATTGGCCCAAAACGAGAGCGCTTTTCCCTAAAAATGGCTGTATCGATCGTTAGTAATGTAGACCACGGAGGTTAACACTCCGTGATCCCACTACTGCCACCAAGCAGGGTGGCCCACTACAAATAAGCAGCCTGATCCCAATGCAAAGGGGGTGAGGAGCGGAGAGGAGACAGCCAAGAACTACTGAGGGTGGAAGGACAAGTTTTTGGACAAGAATTTGAGCTCCATTGAAGGAGGAAGCGTTAATTGGCTTTGAAGTGGCCATTTAAACACAACCATTTGGTTTTGGTACCAAACTATTTTAACAGCTCCGTGTGGATTGCATGGCCTGAAATTCTGGGATTTGAGGTTTGCAATTAAATTTACAGCCACCTGCTTGGATTCCTGGTGTGGGATTTATCAGGGGGATGCTCTGTGGTATTAGTTTCATCATTTGATAACCTGATTGCAAAGCAATAGCCGAGTTAAGACATTGATTTGCGGATTTGGACTGTACCGGACGTGTGCTCACCGAGCGGTGAGTCTAGTCCTGTGTACAGTAGGTGAGTCTTGGTGATGTGTGTTCTTGATTTTCTTTTTTTCAGTTCAATAAAATGTTTTAAGGGGAATCTCAGGTCGTTTGTTTCAAGAAGCAACGTGGGCCAGAACCGGTGAAAACCAGGGTGGAGATCAGTGAGTCAACCTTGAATTGCCATCTACGTTAACCCTTTTGGGCCTCACAGGGGAACAGTCAAATGGAGCAAGTACAACTGACGAAGCTCTGGGCATCATGAGGAAAAATGAGCTTCCCGCTCCCAGGTTTTTGGGAATTGGGTGGAGTAGTGTGGATGGGTGAGGAGGGGTCACTGAGCGGGAGTGTCTCATAATTCCCATTCCCCCCCATGTGCCTAACTCCCTTCCACCCTCAGTAGTTCTTGGCTGTCTCCTCTCTGCTCCTCAGCCCCTTTGCATTGGGATCAGGCTGTTTATTTGTAGTTGGTCACCCCGCTTGGTGGCAGTAGTGGGATCATGGAGCACACCAGAGAGTCAGACTGCAGTGCTGATGCTCAGACCCACAGCAAACTCTGGTGTCATGTCCATGGCTGTAGCATAGAGGGAGCCCAGTGGGATGGGATGAGCGTAAAGGAGGGTGGTGAAAGTGAGAGAGCTTGGGGCAGGGATGGGAATTCTCTCTCTTTTTCTCTCGACTTTCTGTTCCTGCCAGCACAATCACTTGTGTTTCAGGTGATCACATTACTGAGGATGTAGGAGCCTTCGGAGCAGAAGGAGCCCAGGGGAAACTGCTCTTTCATGATTATGTTTGGGGTTGGCAATACTGGGGAAAGGACTTGAAAGTGTCAGTTTCGCTTCTGTTGAAAGTCAGTTTCTAGTCTATTTGTCATCGGGTAACACCTATCGAGCTCCAGGAAGGTGCAGTAAAAACTCACAGGGCCCCGCCCTGGTGGGCCGTTTCCGAAAGTTAAATGATCTATTCTGAGCTTTAGGACCACCAAAAAAGCAATAGAAAGAAATCTAGATTTGTCCTCAATCGTTGTATTCAGGACTTGGTAACAAAGTAAGAATAGACGTTAAAATTTTAAACCTAACCAGTCTCCTTTAAGGGACTTGCCACAAGACATCATTAGAATTAGAGGTAAGTGGGTCTAATATTATGGAAGTTTCCTTCTTTATGTAGGAATTAGATACAATGCTCCTATCAGCTGATTTTTAAGTTACCTGCAAAAAAATGTAGAGTTTTCAGGTGTCCAAATAGCCCCTGAAATCACAGTTGAAGTTGCCCCCCCCCCTAAAAAAATATTTGAAATGGTGTCCCTGGGCTATTCTGCGAGCCGTGTGCCATCTGCCAGTTAGCACCAAGTAGTCCCGGGATCACACCCGCTCCCAGAGTCCGCCCCGGTGCCACACCGGCCCTGCTTGAACTCTCCCATACCCCAGTCTCCGCCGGCACAAGTCCCACTGTGCCTACAGCTAAATCACAAGAATTGTTCCCCTCCTGGCTGGAGCAGGGTTAAAGCAGACTGCGGCTGGTGGCGTTGCTGGCGATCATCATTGGTTTCATTTCCCTGGCAGGCCGGAAGGTGCCCACGTCCTAGCCTTCACAGCCTCCTCCGGCAAGGAGTTCCACAAGTTAACTGTGCACTGTTAAAGGAGAGAAAGTGTCAATGGAATTTAGTGCCCGGGCTTGGACTGGAGATTGATTTTACTGTTCATGGAGCACAGAATAGGGTGGGAAGGGACCCCAGGAGGTATCGAGTCCAAAACCCAGCTCAAAGCAGGACCAACCCCCCAACTGCTCCGTGCAAAGGCAATGGTATTTCTGTGTCAAAACTCACAGGAGAAATCAAACTCTATATAGATAAAATGCTGAGCGGTGCGGAGACAGTGAATAAGGAAAAGTTATTGACTTGTTCCCAAAATAGAAGAGCTAGGAGCCACCAAATGAAATTAACAGGCAGCAGGTTTAAAACAAATAAAAGGAAGTTGTTCTTCACACAGCGCACAGTTAACCTGTGGAACTCTTTGCGGGAGGAGGCTGTGAAGGCTAGGACTAGAACGGTTTAAAAGAGAACTGGATCAATTCATGGAGGTTAAGTCCATTAATGGCTGTTAGCCAGGATGGGTAAGGAATGGTGTCCCTAACCTCTGTTTTTCAGAGGGTGGAGATGGATGGCAGGAGAGAGATCACTTGATCATTACCTGTTCGGTTCACTCACTCCGGGGCACCTGGCATTGGTCACTGTCGGTAGACAGGATACTGGGCTGGATGGACCTTTGGTCTGACCCAGTATGGCCGTTCTTATGTTCTTAAACTGCCATAGACCGGCACCATGGTATCCACTCTCTCAATTGCCATCCCAAAAGACACCCTGTTTCCTGGCCACTGATGTTCTGGGCCCCTGCTCCCCAACAAGGTGCTAACTAAAAGTGTTGGCAAACAAAGGGACCCAGTGGCCTCCTGGCCTCGGAAAGAGACAAAGGCCAGAGGAGAGGCTGGAGAGTTTGAGTTTGGAGCTGGCTGGGGAAATGGGGGGAGGCGCAGATGTGGTTGTCTGGCTCCCTGCCCCCCAAAATGGACCGTGCAGAGGAGGGTCGCATTCTCTGTACCTACAAGCTCGGTGTTAGATCATGTTCCTGTCGTCTAATAAACCTCTGTTTTACTGGCTGGCTGAGAGTCACGTCTGACTGTGGATTTGGGGTGCAGAATCCACGGGCTCCCTCAGGACCCCACCCGGGCGGGCTGGCTGAGGGGAAGCGCACGGAGGGGCAGAAAGTGCTGAATGCTCCGAGGTCAGACCCAGGAAGGTGGAAGTGGGGACCCCTGAAGCTCCTAGCCTTGGAGACAGGCTGTGTACGGAGAGGGGGACGCTTCCCCCGGAGTCCTGACCGGCTTCATAGGGAGCAAGTTCCAGACCATCGCCCGGGCTCTCCGGGACAACCGTCTCTTAGGGCAGGGGTGGGCAAACTTTCTGGCCCGAGGGCCACATCGGGTTTGGGAAATTATATGGAGGTCCGGGTAGGGAAGACCCCGGCTCCCCTTCCACTTCCCGCACCCCCGACTGTCCCCTCAGAATCCCCAACCCATCCATCCCCCCAACCTTCTCCCCTGACTGCCCCTTCCAGAGACCCCCCTACCCAACTCTCCTGCTCCCTGTCCCCTGACTGCCCCGACCGCTATCCCGCCTCCCATGCCCTAACCACCACCCCGGAACCCCACTGCCTGTCCAACCCACCCTGCTCACTGCCCCCTCCAGAGCTCCCCCCAGCCACCACCCCAGAACCCCACCCCCCATCCAACCCACCCTACTTCCTGTCACATGACTGCACCCACCCCTTATTCAACACCCCTCCCTGGAATGGGCCCCCTTACCATGAGGCTCCTAGCTGCTCAGTGTGGCTCCGGGGGGCAGGGGGACTGTGTGGTGTGGCTCTGGGGGTAGGCGGGGGGGGACACTCCCTGAGGGCCAGATGGGAGGGTCCTGTGGGCCACATCCGGCCCACGGGCCGTAGTTTGCCCACGGGCCGTAGTTTGCCCACCCCGTCTTAGGGCGAGACGCAGCTTGATTCAAATCCAGGGTTGTTTGTAGCACTCACCCTTCAACTCTGTTTTATTTCTTTGCTAACCAGCTCTGAGCTCCACGCTTTCTACTGCCCAGCACCGAAAACCAAACGTTCGGGGTTCTTTTAGCTGATCTAAAACACAGCGTTTTTGGTTGCCCTGCCAGGAGGGGAAACACAGCTCCGTTTACAAACGCTGGAGGGGCAGACTGGAGGAATGACCTTAACACTGGGCGGGGGGGGGGGTCCAACCCCAGGGCAGGACGGTGCAGGGCTGGGGTGTGGGACGGGGGAGGGAATTGGCTGGAACCTCTCTATGGTTGGCTCATGAGAAGCATTTATATAGCGCAGTTGTGTGTGTCGCTGCCTGCGGGTCTTTCTGTAAGTACGGTACCAGAGGTGTGCAGTTTACCAACAACATCACAATATGAGAGAGAGCCGAGGGTGGTGAGGTCAGTAAACATGGACAGTTTACACCCCAGTAACCCCGGTACCCTACCTATTGCCCATGGGCCGCATATGGGCCGCAAGAGCATTTGATAAGGCCCACAGCCTGCGTCAACACAATATACTGACCGCCGATTCATTAGCATTTTTGTCGTCATGTTTATACATTTCAGTTGCATGTTCTTTATCATTTTCCCCACACAGCGTTGTCTGTAATACTGAGATACATTAAACGCACCGATTTCTTTGCTTTTAAATAGACAATACTGTACATTGGTGTGGCGGGTACAGTGGCAGAGACCTCCTTGGGACTGTCACCTGACGTGTTGCATTTACCTCTGAACCTGTTTTCTCTGCCAGCTTGGGCCTCCAGATCCTGCCTTGTTGAGCCAGACACGCTAGCCTGCTGCAAACACAGACCCAGGTAAGATCCACGCCCCCTCAAAGCTGCAGGCTTGAAGTGAAAACAGAGCGGCAAGTGCTCCTGTCTCCAGACGCCTGGCTCCCGTTGGGATCCAAACCCCCCAATAAATCCCTTTGACTCTATAAATCTTAGGGTAAACACATAAATTGTCCGCCCTGATAGAGAGAGATGCACAGCTGTTTGCTCCCCCAGGTATTAATCACTGACTCCGGGTTCATTAATAAGCAAAAGTGATTTTATTAAGTATAAAGAATACAAAATGGCAATGACGTCATTTTTCTCATCGCGGGCAGCCGTTCCCCGTTCTGACAGGCTGTTTATAATTCTCAGTTTACTAGTTTTCGGAGGTTGTCGACGGAGGCAAACTATTTTTGTGGAGTTGTTTCAGATCAAAGACTCTGGCAAGTGCGGCTGCATCATTTTGCTAATACTTTGTGTCAACTGTGTGTGTATGTTAAGTATTTGAGTGTCTATGTTTATGTACGAATAGGCGTGTGTAGGTTGAAAGCCAGGAAATGCATAGTTAAGGTTGCCCACATAACCTTAACTCCGCCTTTCTGCCCCCACCCCCCACCCCCACAGGCTGGGCCTAGCCATGACCGAGACTGCATAGCAAGCCATTATCACCTGCCACTACTGAGAGACCCTCCCCACCTCACTGACCCCTCCTCACTCATCCACACTACCCCACCCAACTCCCAAAAACCTGGGAGGGGGGAAGCTCATTCCCCCTTCTGATGCCCAGAGCTCCTCCCGTTACAGTAGCTGTTCCCCTGTGAGGATGAAAAGGGTTAATGTAGGTGGCAATTCAAGGTCAACTCGCTGATCTCCACCTTGATTTTCACCAGTTCTGGCCCATGTTGCTTATTGAAAGAAATGAGTCGAGATTCCCCTTTATACATTGTATTAAACTGAATGTATTATACATTTTGATTAAACCAAAATAAGAACACGTCACTAAGACTAAGCTGTCGAATACAGGACTAAACTTCACCCAGGCCATGCAATCCACACTCGGTTAGTTAACTATTGCAATAGTGAAACCAAATGATCGTTCGTGTTTAAACACCAACCTCGAAGCCAAACATAGCTTCCTCCTTGGATTGAACTCTTGTGTGGGAAATCCTTCTCTCCCACCCCCCAAAACAGACACAGCCCTTAACGAGGCTTTAACGAGCAGAAGTCTAACAGGTCTCAATGAGCAGTTTATAGCATCGAAGGTTGGGCTGTTGATCAGAGTTTCAGAGTGGAGATTTCAAATCTCTTTCTTGCTTCGTTAGCATAGCCAATAGCTTGGAGTATTCCCGCAGGTTGACTGAACTTTCTCCACGGCATCATGGCAGGATGGGATAATCACCAATGCAATCCTAATTAATAATAATTAAAGACTATTTTACCAAATGGTCGTTCGGCTCAAAGTCTCCAGTAAATCAGTTACATTCAATCAAACAAAACCAGTATTCTTTGATGTAACCAAATGCCTTCAGGAGACAGAGAGAAACCCACCGCTCACTGAGCAGAAATTTTGATGTCCCGGGAAGTTCAATTCCAGAGGAGGATACAGCTGATGACTGATTGTCTTCTCCTCTGACCCTTTGAAAGCTGCTTCGTTCCACGCCGTCTCGCAATGATGGAGTCACATGACTTAGGAAAGTTTTAGCATCATAATGTGGAAAACCCACCAATTTTCCCATCCCAAAACAAGCCCGACTCGGAAGGGAAAAGACAAGAATTGTCTTTGCCGATAGACAAAACACGAGGTTTAAACGAAGAATGATGGCACGGTTTTAGATCCGTTAAACATTCTCGTTCCAGCTCTGCGACTCTTTCACCTCCAACCCTAACGAGGCTGATTTAGGATCAAAGAAATCAAACCACGATGTCTAGAACTCGGAATATGATGTCTCGGGGAAGGTGGACGGGGAGAAGATAAACTCCAGACAGCTGAGACAGAAGGAAACCCTGCTGGGATGATGGGAAAAGGAGGGAATTCCGCCCTTGTCTATGGGTGTCACGGGAATTGCTATAATTCAATACATTTGAAGTGCAAAAATGGTACGAAAAATAACCGACGTTCAGCAACATGAGAACAAATGGGAACGAGGGAATCGGTGCCCAAAGGGGAAACTGGTGAGACTTAACGATCACTTGTGGGAGCCACTGTAGAAATGGGCTTTTTAGACAAGGAAAATTGATGGAGCCCCAGTGAGCTGCCAGACACCCCCAGCTCCTACACCGGAGCGATGGCGTTACGGCAAGACTAGTTGTGGTTTGACATGCACACCGAGATGTGGCCCTGGTCATTTGATCCCAGGGGAGATAGTTTAGGTCACCCGTGTCCCCTGGAGATCACGGACCTTCCTGGTAGGAGGGAGACGCGCTTCTACAACTCACATCACAAAGGAAGGGATACAAAGGAGCGCCGGATTCATCCCAAGGAAGAGCGAGCGACCTAGGAGACCTGAGAGACCACCTGATGCAAAGAGCCTTTAAGAGGGAATGAGGGAAAAAATAAATACAGTGTGTCAGCCTTAAATCGGGGTTTTATGGGGTTTGTTTCCCCGGCAAATTCTCCGCTGCTAAGTCAGGGCTGAGTTCTGATGGAAACTTTCCCCCACACTCATCTGCGTGGCTCTAGGCCGGGTGGAGCCGCTGGTGTCTAATCAGGTTTGAGCTGCGGGTGAAGTTTTTCCCGCACGCGCCGCACCGGTAAGGTCTGGCTCCCCCATGGACTCGCCGATGCTCCCGGAGTGCGGAGCTGATGAAGAATTCTTTCCCGCACTCCCGGCAGGCGTGGGGTCTCTCCTCCGTGTGGAATCGCCGGTGGGTCATGAGGCTTGAGCGCCACGTGAAGCATTTCCCGCACTCCATGCAGCTATAGGGCTGCTCGCCCGTGTGGATTCGCCGATGTTTCACGAGGTCCGAGCTCTGGGTGAAACTCTTCCCGCATTGGCCGCATCCATGGGGTCTGTCCCCCGTGTGGATCCTCTGATGCGTCATAAGCGCTGAGCTGTGTGTGAAGGTTTTCCCACACTCACGGCATTCATAGGGCCTCTCGCCCGTATGGATTCGCTGATGCTTAGTAAGATCCGAGCTGTCAATGAAGCTTTTCCCGCACTCGCGGCATTCATAGGGCCTCTCCCCCGTGTGGATTCGCTGATGCTTAGTAAGATCTGAGCTGTCAATGAAGCTTTTCCCGCACTCGCTGCATTCATAGGGCCTCTCCCCCGTGTGGATTCGCTGATGGCCAACGAGGTGCGAGTGGCGCGTGAAGCTTTTCCCGCACCTGGTGCATTCATACGGTCTGGCTCCCGTGTGGATCCGCCGGTGTTTCATGAGCGAGGAGCTGTTGGTGAAGTCTTTCCCGCACTCCCGGCAGGCGTAGGGTCTCTCTCCGGTGTGGATTCTCCGATGCACAGTGAGGTTAGAGCGCCGAGTGAAGCTCTTCTCACACTCAGAGCATTCATAGGATTGTGCCCCAGTGTGGCTCCTCTGATGTGTGATAAGGGAGGATCTTTGAGTGAAGGTTTTCCCGCACTCACGGCATCCGTAGGGTCTCTCTCCCGTGTGTATCCGCCGGTGTTTAATAAGGGACGATTTCTGGGTGAAATTTTTCCCACACTCACAGCAGGTATAGGGTCTCTCCCCTGTGTGTACCCTCCGATGTTTAATAAGGGATGAGCTCATGGAGAAGTTTTTCCCGCACTCATGGCATGCGCAGGGTCTTTCCCCCGTGTGGATGCTCCGATGTTTAAGAAGGACCAAAGGGCTACTGAAGTTTTTCCCACACTCGGAACATGTCTTGTTTCTCTCTGCTGGGTGGATTTTTTGCCGGGCTGGGCTTTCCGTGAGGTACTTCTGAGGTGCCCAACCATTCCTGGAGTGATTCAATTTCTCCCTTGGCTTGTTTCCCTGATTTCTCTCCGGCCCGTGCCGACCTTCACAACCTTCTTCCTGCTCGCGACTCCTGGACGCGCCCTCTCCAGATATTTGCAATAATATCCCGTGTGTTTCCTCTTGCTCACCGTCTTCCTGCTGAGGTTTGAGCTCCTCCTTCTCGCGCCGCGTCCTCTCACCTGTTGGCAGAAACAGGGATAGAAAAGGGGAGAACAAACCATGTTGGAAATTAGCTGTGGTGGAAGAGGTAAGGCCAGAAGCTATGTTCTGGCAATCCCTAATCCCTAGGGTTTCAAGGAGACCTCTCACATAGACTCATAGACTCACAGAAAATCAGGGTTGGAAGGGACCTCAGGAGGTATCTAGTCCAACCCCCTGCTCAAAGCAGGACCAACCGCAACTAAATCTTTAACGTGCTTTAAATTAAGAACGTACTTCAGTGGATTCAGATCAGAAGGATTTGATTTTTATCAACAAATATCAGTTTCACCGCAAACGCACCCACCAACCCACAATATTGTCAACAATCAAAATTTCAGATAGGCAAAATAAAAATGCGTTTGGAGAACGTAGCATTGGCTGAGGGATACGGACTCTATATTTTGACGTGGGAGGTTGACAGATTGTTTTAACAGTTAGAAAGCTTTAACCTTTTGAATCTCAACAGCTATTGTCATTAAATAATTGTCGTCCAAGTTCCCCCTGTAATTGAGTAATTTCCTGCAACTGAAAATAAAAACTGGGGGAGGGAATAGTATTCCATTATTGTTTGAAAGCTAATTAATTGCAATTAACTTTTATAATCACTTGTCCGCCCTAATAAAAATTAAATTCTACCAAACCTACAGGCTGGTGACCTACCGGTAAAGTGCCTTGATGCTATTGCTAATCATCTGAGCTAACGAGTATTAAACTACGGAGATACATGACATACTAACCTGTGTTTTATTCATCAAAATCTAGGCCAGATCCTTGAGCGTCTAGAATATTTTAGAGTGAAGTGGGAGACATTTAAAATGTTTTCCCTCTTTCTATCCACTTCTAATGCAATAACCATTCTGGCTCTGAGCTTTCTTCAGAGATCCCACTCCAAGCAGCCGCCCTTTAAGGTGTCAAAAACGTCCCTCTCTGCGTCCCACCCTGAGCTGACGTGGACCGAGTCGATCTGGGGAGAGCTGAGATCCCCCCTGATTGAGTTGATTTTTTCTAGCCTCTCTAATCCCCCCGAAGAAAGCGAGGAAGACTTGTAGCACCTTAGAGACGAACCAGTTTATTTCAGCCTAAGCTTTTGTGGGCTATAGTCCACTTCATCGGATGCATAGAATGGAATAGACAGTACGTTAGATAGATAGATAGATAGATAGATGGATAGATAGAGGGGGTGGATGGGGATGGATAGATAGAGGGGGTGGATGGGGATGGATAGATAGAGGGGGTGGATGGGGATAGATAGATAGATAGAGGGGGTGGATGGGGATAGATAGATAGATAGAGGGGGTGGATGGGGATGGATAGATAGATAGATAGAGGGGGTGGATGGGGATGGATAGATAGATAGATAGAGGGGGTGGATGGGGATGGATAGATAGATAGATAGAGGGGGTGGATGGGGATGGATAGATAGATAGATAGAGGGGGTGGATGGGGATGGATAGATAGATAGATAGAGGGGGTGGATGGGGATGGATAGATAGATAGATAGAGGGGGTGGATGGGGATGGATAGATAGATAGATGGGGGGGTGGATGGGGATGGATAGATAGATAGATCGAGGGGGTGGATGGGGATGGATAGATAGATAGAGGGGGTGGATGGGGATGGATAGATAGATAGAGGGGGTGGATGGGGATGGATAGATAGATAGATGGCCCATCCAAATTAAACAGCCTCTTAGAATTGGTCTGGTAATGTACAACTTTTTATGCCTTCTGTGTATATAAATGCATCTTACTTCTTGTTAGGACCGGAAGACATTGTGACGGGCAATCTCTAGGAAGTGTAGTTACGCTTCTGAGTCAACTCCAGGAGAGGGTATAGTGATGCTATGAGATTGACCTTGCTGTTATCTGTGTGTTTGGGAACCAGTTCCCAGACTGTTCCCAGCTGTGTGAGTGTTTACCCCGTCTGTGTGAGAATGAATGCGTGGGAAACCAAATGGGGAAACTGAGGCAGGACAGCGTGTAACCAATCAGCTTGTTGCTTGCAAATGAGACATGAGTATGTATGAGATGCAAATGTGTGAGTGTACTTAAGCCCACTCCTGTGGGCTATCTTTGGGGCTTTTCTTATTCTTTTCCCGGCTACTGCTCCGAAGCGCCGGGTTCTCCTTCTGGGGTCGCGCTGATCTGATAAGCCCCCTCAGCGCCAGGACCGGGACCTTCCAATAAACTCACCTACTTTATTTACTTAACCACGTGTGTGTGCCTTGTCTCGCAATCTCCAAAGTACCTCACAACACTTCTGTTCCAGTCTATGCATCCGATGACGTGAGCTATAGCCCACAAAAGCTTATGCTGAAATAAACTAGTTCGTCTCTAAGGTGCAACAAAATCTTCCTCGACTTATTTACGGATACAGACTAACACGGCTGCTAATCTTGAACCTAATCCCCTCAGCAATTCACGGTCACGAGCACCATCATGGTCAACGAAATAAGAGGACGTAAATCAGGGACTGAATTTCCCCAAATTCTGTCCCGCAGAGGGAAATTGGAGCGATTCTGCCTGTAAATCCCATCTGAGCGCTCAGGGGGAAGGGCAGTCGAGGCAGGAGTTACAGCCGGGTCTCTCTCAGGATGGGTAGACGTGGCCTCTTCCCTGAGGATACAAATCTACTGGGGACAACCCTGAGCTCGGAGAACTCACAACGTCTCTGTGGGGAACCCCAGCTGTGTCCTTCAGACACGGATGGGTCTTGAATTGATTTAAAGCATCCTCACCTCTCCGGAGGCCTCTCTCCTCTGAAGTCTGGAGGCCTGGGACCCACGGCTGGGTGTCTTCTTCCAGATGGGAGGACTCATCGGGTGCGACAACTGGGAACTCTGCAGGGGGAAAGGAAATCAAGGCAAGATTTCTCACGACTGCTGTATTATTTTAACGCCAGCCCATTGTGAAGTCGCAACACGCAGACGCTCGCTCCCCAGACGTTGAAATGTGTACGACATTCTGCTTATCTGGTTTTTTGCTACCCGTTGAGTGGATGTTGTCAGAGAACCATCCATGATGACTCCGAGGTCTCTCTCTTGAGGGGTAACAGCTCATGTAGACCCCATTGTTGTCTATGTAACATTGGGATGCTATTTTCCAATGCGCACTACCCGGCATTTACCGACCGTGGATTTCATCTGCCATTGTGTTGTCCGAGCCCGCAGTGGCGTGCGGTCCCTCTTCGCCATCTGATTGGGATTTGAGGAGCTTTGTATCAGCTGCAAATTTGCCACCCTGCTCCGGGGCTTAGAGAGGGGCAAGTAAAGGTGAGGATTCAGGAGGAGTCCCCGGGGAGAGGGCAAAAGCGTGGTGATAGTTTGCAAGTCTAGGACGGTCACAGCGGAGTCGGCTCTGAGTCCCAGGCAGGAGTCGGAAGCGTCTCTTCGTTAGGCCAGATCTAAACCTGAGTTTTGCCCGAGCCAAGAGAAGGTTGTAGACTTTGTGCTCTGTTCCCACAGGGTTGTGTAGCAGGGGAGGGCAGAGCACTAGTGTGTGTCTCATGGGCGTGTTGGGGTGATGTGGAGACAGGGCAGAGTTAAGGTTACATTGTGGGTCTGGGGTGAACGTTAGCTCTTCATTTCTCCCGCTGAGAACCGAGGGGACGGGATCCTTACCCAGCGAGGTCACGTTCTCGTAGTTCTCCTGCATGACGTCTCTGTAGAGGGCTCTCTGAGTGGGGTCCAGCAGAGCCCACTCTTCCCGGGTGAAATACACAGCCACCTCCTCGAAGGTCACCGGCCCCTGAGAGAGCAAGAGACCAACACTCAGTAACCGCTAAGTCTCCCCTAAGCCCCTGTGCGGCGCGTCCCCTTCCTCAGGTTAGGGGGTTCACGCTCCAACCCTGCGAGTCCGGGAAGTTTTCCCAGCCGCGGCTGGGTTGTTCCCTGTTAGACAAATAGGGGAATTTCCACACCCAGCCCACCTGGGTCTATTCCTAGGACCTCGGCCCCCGATTTACCAAATCCCAGCGGCTCCAGCCCACCTTCTCCCCTCTCTTTCTCCACCCGGCCCCCCATAGATCAAACTCCCTAGTCGCTCCCGCTTCCTGTGTATTCACTGCCCCTCTGGCTCCGCCCTGCCGCATTGCCTGTTTCCCTACCTGAGCGAGCTCCACCGGGCCCATGTCCCTTCCAGGCTGGGAGAATCCGGAGGGCCCCGGGGGGTTCATCCTGCAGCCTGTCAGGGGGAGAAGGGTTATTGGGGGGAATACGGACCAGACTTTAGGACATTCTCACTAGCTTTGTCTCCGTCTGCACGTCGGCTCTCATGGTGGGAAAATGCTCCGTGCCGAGCACACCCGCTCCCCTCCCCCCAGGACTAAACCCACTGACCCCAAAGCCACCCCCCATAGCCCCCCTGATTCATGATTCCGACGTGGCTGTGATATTTCACACCCGGCAGGGCCATGGACGTTACCCCGCTGAAAGTTCGTGATCGGCCGAAACCGGCTCTCCCGTCCACATAGGTGTAGTGCTAGTTTCGGGATTTCGGTCTTGAAATAGGACGGGGTATCTAGTCCAACCCCCTGCTCAAAGCAGGACCAACCCCCAACTAAATCATCCCGTCGAGCCGGGCCTTAAAAACCGCTAAGGAAGGTGTTATAAGTATAAAGTAGCCTAGAATTACTGTTTCCCTGTTAAGCTACGGGAAACCTGATCAACAGAAATAATAGGGAGCCAAAATACTGTCAGCGAACGAGTTTTTGGTTTACTTTTCTCTGTCTGTTTGCCGGGAAACATCCGGGGGACAAATCTAGGGGACAAATCTTTAATCAATTTATAACCTTTCTAAACAGTAACAGACCTCAAGTGAGCCAGAGAAGCGAGTTTTACAGTTAGATTTTTATCTCCTCGGGAATTTCTCAGACCGGGGGGAATTATTTTGGGGTGTCCTGATAATGTTAAAGCTCAGCAGAAAGTCCTACGGTGGGGGTTCATCTCCCTGTGGTTTTGGGGGGAAATTGTCGTGTTTTCCTAAGGCTGTGCCACAAGGAATTTATTAATTTCTTTTAATTAAAAGGCTTTAAATCAGGGAAAGCGAGGGTTTTTTTTTCCTCAAGCCTCTCCCGGGGAAGGAGGATAGGTTTGAGGGGGGGGTCTGAGAAAGGGAAGGGAGTAGCCCAACCCCCGTAGTTTTGGGGGTGCCTCTTTACTTGGTGATGGCCACTGTTGGCTCCAGACACAGGAGACATTTGTGTCCCGGGGGGAAAGTTTACCCCGAGCTGGTAAAATAAGCGTGGGGGGTTATTTCTTTGTTTTCACGCGGGTCCCCACATCCGTACTCTAGAGTTCAGAGTGGGGAGACAACCCACTTTTAACCCAAAGATAACCCATTAGGAACAGGGGCTGGGTCGGGACGCGGTGCCGGGAGTGGGGAACACGGGGGAACCCCGAGAAAGGTTACAAAATACCGAGGGATCCGCCGCAGCGTTCGACAGGCCACCGGGCGGGCGGGCAGGGAGCTCGTCGAAGATTTACTAGGATCTTCGGCAAAGACAAACCTCACGCCCGGGACATTTCCACCTTCCAGGACGCCGATTCTCCAGCAGCCCGGAGCCGGGGTTTCTTCTGGGGTCCTACTCAATGTAAAGGGTTGGCCAAAAAAAAAACCCCCGAAAAGAAGACGTCTAATATGGGGTCACCGTATTAAAAGGCGAGACACCCCGATATGCCCCAGGGCAGCTCCCTCGTGGTTCAAAATGAATATTCAACACCGGTCCGGACCCCGTATATCGGCCCCACTGATCGGTCCATACACGATACGGCCTGGCTCCATCCCCTCCTCGCTCCTGACCCTTTTCACAGAAGATTTCGGGCTCTGAGAGGTCTGGATATTTCCTCCTGGTCTCATCCTATATTTCGCACCATTCAGGGGGGATCGTTCCTGTCCCCCCCAGGGAAACAGCCCCCCCCCCCCGAGATCCGGATTGGCTCCGAATCCCCATCGGACGTCACGGCAGGAGGGAACCGGTCCCGGGGCTAACACGGTTATGGGGCTGAAATCCCCCCAGCCCGTCGGAGACAGACCCAGCCCTGGGTCCCTCCCCAGCTGCAGCCGCATCGTCTCTGGGGGGAGGAGAGGATGGGAGAGGGGAGGATTCGGGGCCCCACGTGCTGGGGGTGGCTCCCCGGGGTTATTAACGTAACCGTGGCTAACGAGGAGATGGAGACGCGGACAGAGGCCGATCACGCCGCAGAGCCCCTCCCCCCCCCCCGGCGATTCCCGTGGTGAAGGGCGACCCCCGGAGCTGGGTCAGGAAAGTCCCTCGAGTCCTCCCCGGGGCCAGGGTCGCACGAGGGGGGAGACGCCGCCCCCCCCCCGACTCCCGCTCACCTCCGAACGCCCGCGGCACTTCCCGCAGGCCGAGAGAAATCGCCACGTCTCTCTCCCAGACCCCGAAACGTCCCGGCTCCCCCTGCCGGGGAGAGGAGGAGGGGTGAGAAACGGGCCCCCCGATCCCGGAGACCCCCAAACTCCGGGAATCTGAGCGGTGTCGCCCAGGACAGTCGCTGTTATGGGGAGGCGCCGGCCTCCAGCGGTTATTCACCCCTCCACAGAACG
The DNA here is from genome assembly GCA_032164245.1 of Sternotherus odoratus. Classification (NCBI taxonomy): domain Eukaryota; kingdom Metazoa; phylum Chordata; order Testudines; family Kinosternidae; genus Sternotherus; species Sternotherus odoratus. Next base: position 5,083,324 of record JAVMKO010000011.1, read on the forward strand.
GAAATATTGCTTCGCGCCACCTGGGGAACTCCTCGCCGCAGGACGGGGTGGAGGCCAAGACTAGGACAGGGTTGAAATTCACGGGGGATAAGTCCATCACTGGCTATTCGCCAAGGAGCTCCTCAGCTGAAGCGGTAACCCTGGGGGGGGGTCCAACTTATGCTCTGGTCATTTCTACCCCTGCCTTCACCGCCCCTCACAGCACCCCTAGTTTTCAGGGGGACACCCAGGCATGACGGGGAGACTTGGGGATCGAGCACCCCCCCCCCGTGGAAGAGAGGAGATTGGCGGAGGCCCGGGGGGGAGGGGTTCATGCCCCCCCGGGCTGCGGCGTCGGGCTGTCTGCAGACCTGGGTCACGGGAGAGGGTTTCTGTGTTAGAAACTTACTTCCACGGGCTCCGAATCCGGTGCCGTTCCGGGCGAGACGGGGCCCCGGACTTACTGGCCCCCCTGGCGCCCCGCGCCCTGGAGAGGGAGAGAACGGAGAGGCCGTCAGAGGGGGGGTCCCAGGCTGGGGGAGGCTCCATGGGGGAAGTGCCAGGGGGAGTGTGGTATTTGGGGAGGATTTCAGAGCCGGGGGTTCTCGCGCGGAGAGCAGCGGACGCCCCCCCGCCCCCCAGCAGTCCCGGTGATCCCGGCTGGGAGGAGGTTGCTTCTCCCCCCCACTGACACCACCAAAATCCCCTTTCCTCCTCCCCACTGACACCCCCAAATTCTACACTCCTTCCCCCACTGACACCCCCAAACTCCCAGCTCCTCCCCCCACTGACACCCCCAAACTCCCAGCTCCTCCCCCACTGACACCCCCAAACTCCCAGCTCCCCCCCGACACTCCCCAAACTCACCGCTCCTCCTCCCCACTGACACCCCCAAACTCCCGACTCTTCTCCCCCCACTGACACCCCCAAACTCCCAGCTCCTCCCCCCACTGACAGCCCCAAACTCCCAGCTCCTCCCCCCACTGACACCCCCAAACTCCCAGCTCCTCCCCCACTGACACCCCCAAACTCCCAGCTCCCCCCCGACACTCCCCAAACTCACCGCTCCTCCTCCCCACTGACACCCCCAAACTCCCGACTCTTCTCCCCCCACTGACACCCCCAAACTCCCAGCTCCTCCCCCCACTGACAGCCCCAAACTCCCAGCTCCTCCCCCCACTGACACCCCCAAACTCCCCCCGACACCCCCAAACTCCCCGCTCCTCCTCCCCACTGACACCCCCAAATTCTACACTCCTTCCCCCACTGACACCCCCAAACTCCCAGCTCCTCCCCCCACTGACACCCCCAAACTCCCAGCTCCTCCCCCCACTGACACCCCCAAACTCCCCCCCGACACCCCCAAACTCCCCGCTCCTCCTCCCCACTGACACCCCCAAACTCCCAGCTCCTCCTTCCCACTGACACCCCCAAACTCCCCCCCACTGACACCCCCAAACTGCCCCCAGCACCAGCCCTTCCCCCCAAGTCCAGCGCTGACCCCCCGCTCCCCTTCTCCTCGTTCCCGGGCCCCGCCCCCCCCCCCCCGGGACCCACCGCGCCGCTCCCGGCCATGGCCCCGCCGCTGCAAACACACAAAGGGGCGGGGGGGGGGTCAGGAAGGGGCGGCTCCCCGGCCTGGCCCCGCCTCCCCGGCCCCATAGCGGGGGGGTTGGGACACGCGGGGTATGCAGGCAGGGGGGCATGTGACAATCGGGGGGGCAGAGCTGGGGGGAGAAGTGGGGGGAACCATGGGGGGCAGAGGGGTTAATCCCACCCCCCCAGGACGCTGCAGCCCCAGCTGGGGTCCCAAACTCCCAGCCTGGGGTTTGGGGGGGGCAGGGCCGGGGGAGGAGCCCCCCCCCCACTCCTTTGTGTGTTTCTCACCATGATTGTGAAAAGCCCTTGTGACCTCACACAGAGCACCATAACCCCCCCACACACACACACACAGCCCCGGAAATCACTTCCCCCCCCCCAAAAAAGAGGACCCCCGTCTCCTCGTGACAACCCCACTTCTCTGCCCCAAAGCTGGGGATTTTTAACAACCCCCCCCCAATTTCCTGGGTGTTACCCCCTTACTTTCCTGCCCCCCAGCTCCCTGGGGGGGGCACAGTATCCGTGCACCACCCCTCCCTCCTAAAGACACCCCAAAGGACCCCGGGGCGGTGGTAGAAACCCCGCAGATTTCACTGGTCACCCCCCCCCCCGGGCGCCGGGCCCTGCCCCGAATTCAGTCCCAATTAGGGTGATCAGACGGCAAATGTGAAAAATCGGGACGGGGTGGGGGGGAATAGGAGCCCCTATAAGAAAAAGAGCCAAAATCAGGCCTGGCCCCATAAAATTGGGACTTCTGGTCCCCCTAGTCCCAATCTTAAAATCCATCAGGGGCGTGCGAGAAGCGGAGGGGACCCTTCGGGTCGCTCCCCCGTAAGAGGCCCGCGGGGTCGGCGCTTCCCGGACCCAAACTGGCTTTGAGAAATGTTTCGGGCCTACGGGAAACACGTGAGAAAAACCCCCGCCGGGCAGCACCTTAAAGAGGAACCGATTTATGGGGGGGTCAGGTTTTGGGGGGAACCCCCCCCAAAGGCCCAATAAAAAGGCCCTATTAGAAAAATCCCGTGGGAGACTCACAAGTCTCCTTAACTCGGAGTTTTGGGGAAACACTCGGGTCTCGCGTGCGGAGAGGGGTGGAAATTTGGTAGGGTGAGCAGAGAGGACGGGGGGGGGGAATAGGGGCCTAAGAAAAAGCCCCCCCAATTCGGGACTGTCCCGGGACAATCTGGCCACCCCAAAATTTGGCCACAAAAGCTGGGGGGGAGGGAGAGGGGGGCAGGAGGCTTGGGGGCAGGAGGCTTGGGGGCAGGGCTCGGGTGGGGGGGAGACTGGAGACAGAGCGGGGGGATTGGGGTCTGGTGGGGGGAGACTGGGGGCAGAGCAGGGGGGGTTGGGCTCTGATGGGGGGAGCATGGGGGCAGAGCAGGGGGGGTTGGGGTCTGGTGGGGGAGATGGGGCAGAGCAGGGGGGTTGGGGTCTGGTGGGGGGAGACTGGGGGCAGAGCAGGGGGGTTGGGGTCTGGTGGGGGAGACTGGGGGCGGGGCGGGGGGGTTGGGGTCTGGTGGGGGGAGACTGGGGGCAGAGCAGGGGGGGTTGGGGTCTGGTGGGGTGAGCATGGGGGCAGAGCAGGGGGGTTGGGGTCTGGTGGGGGGAGACTGGGGGCAGAGCAGGGGATGGGGCTCTGATGGGGGGAGCATGGGGGCAGAGCAGGGGGGGTTGGGGTCTGGTGGGGGAGATGGGGCAAAGCAGGGGGGTTGGGGTCTGGTGGGGGGAGACTGGGGGCAGAGCAGGGGGGGTTGGGGTCTGGTGGGGGAGATGGGGCAGAGCAGGGGGGTTGGGGTCTGGTGGGGGGAGACTGGAGGCAGAGCAGGGGGGTTGGGGTCTGGTGGGGGAGACTGGGGGCGGGGCGGGGGGGGTTGGGGTCTGGTGGGGGGAGACTGGGGGCAGAGCAGGGGGGGTTGGGGTCTGGTGGGGTGAGCATGGGGGCAGAGCAGGGGGGGTTGGGGTCTGGTGGGGGAGATGGGGCAGAGCAGGGGGGTTGGGGTCTGGTGGGGGGAGACTGGGGGCAGAGCAGGGGGGTTGGGGTCTGGTGGGGGAGACTGGGGGCGGGGTGGGGGGTTGGGGTCTGGTGGGGGGAGACTGGGGGCAGAGCAGGGGGGGTTGGGGTCTGGTGGGGGGAGCATGGGGGCAGAGCAGGGGGGGTTGGGGTCTGGTGGGGGGAGACTGGGGGCAGAGCAGGGGGTCGGGGTTGGGGTCTGGTGGGGGGAGACTGGGGCAGGGGGGTTGGGGTCTGGTGGGGGGAGACTGGGGCAGAGCAGGGGGGTTGGGGTCTGGTGGGGGGAGACGGGGCAGAGCAGGGGGGGTTGGGGTCTGGTGTGGGGAGACTGGGGGCAGAGCAGGGGGGGTTGGGGTCTGGTGGGGGGAGACTGGGGGCAGAGCAGGGGGGTTGGGGTCTGGTGGAGGGAGACTGGGGGCAGAGCAGGGGGGGTTGGGGTCTGGTGGGGGAGACTGGGGGCAGAGCAGGGGGGGTTGGGGTCTGGTGGGGGAGATGGGGCAGAGCAGTGGGTGGGGCTTTGGGGTCGGGGGGGGGAGGAGACTGGGGCGGGGCGGGGCGGGGCGAGCCCACCCCCGCTCCCGCTCCCGCTCCCGCTCCGGGACAGGCGCGGCGCCGTGTGAACGCGCCCCAGCGAGGCGGCGCGGCCCCGCTCCCTCTCCCGCTCCCGGTGTGGACGGACGCGCCGGCCCGACGGGCTCCACCCCAGCGGTCGCTGCAGCCCGGGCGGGACCCGCCGGGAGAACAAAGACCCGAGATCACCTGACCCGGGGCGGATCAGCTGTTCCCGCCCCCCATCCGGGGGGGGGGGCTCATTAACCCCTTCCTGCCCGGGGGGGCTTTCTCCGCCCCCCCCCCGGGCTCTGCCCCCGTCCACACCGGAGCCAGGTAAAGGTCAGAGACGGTGGGAAAGGGCTGGGGAGGGGAGGGGAGGGGAGGAGAGGCGGGAAACTGACTCTCTGGGGGCAATAAATCCCCCCTCCGCGAATCTGCCCCCTGCATTCATAGCGGGGGGGGGCAGGATCTGCTGCTGGGGGGGGGAAGAGGGAGCCTCCCAGCTCTCAAATTTGGGGTTCCCCCCACCTGCTCATTGGCCTGACTGGGGGGGACACGCCTGTCCTGGGTCCTGCCCCAGAGGGGGCGCATGGGGGTAGCTTGCGGCTGGCTCTGGGGTGGAGCCCCCGGGGGCGACTCTCTGCCCGCAGCAGGGCCCAGGAGGGGAAGGGAGGCGGAAGATTCCCCCCACCCCACCCCGGGGTGCCCTGTCTTCTCAGCTGCCCCGAACGACTCACCCCGGCCCCATCCCTGCCCCCAAACGTGAGGCGGGGGGCGGGATTTATTGAACCTAAAAACCCCTCCACACCAGCCTCTGCTTTCTGTAAAATGGATCTAAGACCCGCCGAAAGGGGCCGAGAATTCAGATCCCCGCCCTTGGCCCGTCCGCAGTCTCAGCTTTTGCCTCTTTCCACCTAATTGTCTTCTGCCAATTAAAAATCCTCCAGCGGGGACGGGTGCCGACCGCTCCTCGTTTGGAAGGAACCTCCTGCCCCGAGACGGTCTCCAGCTGTAGGGGGTTAAATTGGCCCCGGGCTCGACTTGCGTCTAATTGGAGAGTCGTTAAAAATGGTCGCCGACGGAGACTTGCCCCATATTTAATAGGTCCTAGCCATCACAATCTCCTCCAGCAAGGAGTTCCACAAGTTAACGGTGGGCTGTGTGAAGAAAAAACTTCCTTTTCTACCCCTATCCCCCATCTATATAAATTGGTGCCGTGTAGACGAACCTTCAGACCCGTGTTGACCCAGAGCCGGTTCCTGGTTCTCCCCGGGGACAGCGTGAGGGGGGCAGGAGGTCCTGAGGGTTGGTCTCTTGCTCTCTCAGGGGCCGGTGACCGTCAAGGAGGTGGCGGTGGATTTGCCCCCCGGGAAGAGGGGGCTCTGCTGGACCCTCTACAGAGACCTCATGCAGGAGAACTCTGAGAACGTGACCGTGCCGGGTAAGGATCCCCGGCCCCTCGGTTCTTGGAAATGCAGAGTTAAGGTTCACGCCAGCCCTACAATGTAACCTTAACTCTGCCCTGTTTTGGCAAGGTGCCCGTGACGCACACGCCCCACTGCTACAGAGCCCAGGGGCAGGACGGCACAACGTCTAACAACTGCTCTTGGCTTAAGGCAAAACTTGGGGTTCGGTCCCGTGCAGTGAATAGAAACTTCCTACCCCGGGCCTGGCCCCCGACACCGAGCCTGCTACACACGTCCCAACCTTGAGTCGTTGCCTTCACTTACCCCTGTGGACCACTAGTGCGTGCGCCACCAGTGTGGTGACAATCCCCGCGGCAAGCCCGCAGCCTTGTGCATCGGCACTGACACAGCCTACGGCGCTGGAGTGGGGCAGACCGGGTCCCTCGGGGTTGTATAAAACAGGCCATAGAATTTCACCCGGTGACGGCTGTAGTCAGCCGAACACCTTGTGTTTGACTAACTCTGAGTGAGGACTTCAATAGCTGGTGAACCCACCTGTTCCCTGGTAGGTTGTTAACCTTTGCACCACCCTTACGGAAGCCACCTTGCTAGTGGGCAGAGTTAAGGTGACGTGGCGTACTTTTCTTGGCAGCTGCCTTGCTATTGGGCAGAGTTAAGGTGACGTGGCGTACTTTTCATCTCCTCGTTTTCATTCCGCCACCGTCCACACGCCGGAAGGAGACAGGCCCCCAGTTGGCGGCGGGCAGGATCGAACAGGGCACCTCCGGAGCTTCGTGCGGGAGCTGAAAGCCGTCAGCTGAGGCTGTCTAGAGCATACGCTTTTGTGGGTGAAGACCCACTTCGTCAGATGCAGCCGACGAAGTCGGTCTTCACCCACGAAATCTTACACTCCAATACGTCCGTTAGTTTATAAGGTGCCACGGGACTCTTTGTCCCAGTACAGACCCCCGGGGGGACACCACTATTTGGCGACATAATCCCAACTCTACGTATACAATGATGGGTCTAAATTAGTCGTTACCGCTCAAGAAAGATCTTGGAGTCACTGTGGCTCGTTCCCTGAAAACATCCACTCAACGTGCAGCGGGTGGCAAAAAAGTGACCCGAATGCTGCCAATCGTTAAGAAAAAGACCAATAATAAGACATAAAATATCATATCGCCTCTCTATAAATCCGTGGTGCTCCCTGTGGCGGAATGGAAATGTTCTTAATGTTTCCTCAAAATCGTGTGTGGGTGCCTCAGTTTCCCCTTTGCATTTCTTAAGTCTCTAGGTGGTCAAATAAGGGCTAATCGTGTAACAAAGCAAAAAAACAGTACACAAAAAGTGGCCAAAGAAGCTAAAAAGGGGGTTTTCAGTCTAAATCTGGCTGGGGGCAGGCAAAAAGCTACAAAGAGGCTGTCTCTTTGGCCCCCAAAATAAACCCAGCAAAGGGGTCGCGTTCACTCTACCTACAAGCACGGTTTTAGACCACGTTCCTGTCATCTAATAAACCTCAGTTTCACTGGCTGGCTGAGAGTCACGTCTGACTGTGGAGTTGGGGTGCAGGATCCATGGGCTCCCCCAGGATCCCGCCCGGGCGGGCTCGCTGGGGAAGTGCACGGAGGGGCAAAATACTCCAAGGTCAAACCCCAAAAGGTAGACGCTGTACAGCTCCTAGCCCTAAAAACAGGCTGTTCATAAAAAAAAAACATAGCTGCCCCCCCAAAAGTCCTAACTGGCTTTGTAGAAAGCAGTTCCAGAGCATGGCCCCGAAAACTCCACAACGCTCCCACATCTTGAATACCACGTGCAGATGTGGTGCCCCATCTCAAAAAACATATATTGGATTTGGAAGAGGTTCACAGAAGGGCGACTCAAATGATGAGGGATTTGGAAGGGAGAGATTACAGAGGCGAGGACTTTTCAGCTTGGAAAAGAGATGACTAACGGGGGATACGAGAGAGGTCTATAAAATCATGACCAATGTGGAGAAAGCAGATAAGTGTTGTTTACTCCTTCTCAGGACACGCGAACTAGGAGGTCACCCAATGAAATGAACGGGCAGCATGTTTAAAACAAACAAAAGGAAATCTTTTTTCGCACGACGCGCAGTCGACCTGTGGAACTCCTCGCCACAGGATGTTCTGAAAGCCAAGACTATAACAGGGTTCAAAAGAGAAGTCGATAAATTCATGGTCCATTTTACCCCAGCATAACACACCTCTGCCAGGAAAATTACATCTCCGCTGTGCTGAAACGTTGCTAAGTCTTGGCTGGAGAGGGGGGTGACCCTTGGATGTATTTTAAATTACAACCCTGCAACCCGACTCTGAGAGATCTGTTCACACTGAGGTGCCTGCTTTAAATGCACAGCCTTCAAAGCACAAATGCTGCAAGTCTGTATCACTTCACATGCAGCATGATTGCATATAGTTTGCAACAATATTATCGGCTAGTGTGGTGTTCATGTTCACATGACACCCCGCAAGGCATATTTTCTGCCCAAAAATTGAATAATGGTGGTAGCGTGTAGGGTGCAAAGACCCGGGGGCTTAGCGTCACCCCTCTCCCCTTTTCCTGTCCGGTTTCTGAGGTTTCTCTCTGTCCCGGCAGGTGCTGAAATGGGGAGTGAGGATTCCCAGCCGGAAGATGCTGAGGAAGTGGAAACATCCGGGGGATTATCGCGAAGATCGAAAGGGAATGTGTCCAGGAGCCGTGAGCGGGGGAAAGGTCAGGACAGACCAGAGCGGGAGCAGGGAAACCACCCAGGGGAGAAAGAGGAGCGTCGTCACAAGGACCCTGAAGAAACCGCGTCCCGGCAGAACATCCCCACAAGTGAGAGAGACCCCACAGGCCCCAAGTGGGGAAAAAACGTCGGCAGCCGTCCGGGTCTTCTTCAACGCGAGGGACCCCGCACCGGAGAGCCACCCTATCACTGCAGGGAGTGCGGGAAAAGCTTCCGCCGGAACTCGCACCTTCTTCGACATCAGCGAGTCCACACCGGGAACCGGCCCTTTAAGTGCCTGGACTGTGGGAAATGCTTCAGCGTCAGCTGCAACCTGCTCGCGCACCAGGCCGTCCACACCGGCAACCGGCCCTTTTCGTGCGCCGAGTGCGGGAAGAGCTTCAACAGACGCTCCAACCTGATCACGCACCGGAGGATTCACAAGGGGAATAAGCCCTTTGCCTGCTCCGACTGCGGGAAAAGCTTCACGGACAGCTCGAACCTCATCCGCCACCAGCGGACCCACACGGGAGAGAAACCCTACGTATGCGGCACATGCGGGAAATGTTTCACGGACAGCTCCGACCTCATCCGGCACCAGCGGACCCACACGGGAGAGAGACCCTATGTATGCGGTGAGTGCGGGAAGAGGTTCAGTCGGAGCTCGACCCTCAATCGGCATCAGCGGACCCACACGGGAGAGACGCCCTATACGTGCCGCGAGTGTGGGAAAACCTTCAGCGTGAGCTCCAACCTCCTCACGCATGGGAGGATTCACACGGGGCACCGGCCCTTCGCCTGTGCCGACTGCGGGAAAAGCTTCACGGACGGCTCCAACCTGACTCAGCATCAGAGGATACACGCGGGAGAGACCCCCTATAGATGCTGCGAGTGCGGGAAAAGTTTCACTCAGAACTCGGCCCTCGTTGCGCATCAGAGGATCCACACGGGAGAGCGACCCTACGAATGCCCCGAGTGCGGGAAAAGCTTCAGCGTGAGCTCGGCCCTTGTGGCGCATCATAGACTCCACACGGGCGAGAGACCCTACAAATGCCCAGAGTGCGGGAAGAGCTTCGGTGTGAGCTCCACCCTCATCATCCACCAGAGGATTCACACGGGGGAAAGACCCTACCGCTGCCTGGAGTGCGGGAAAAGCTTTAATCAGAGCTCCCACCTTGTTAGACACCGGGGCCTCCACAGGGGAGATAAACACCATCAGAGCCTTGTCTAAGGCCGTCCAAAACAACGGTTTTGATACTTTTCTCATTCCCGCATAGTGACCTTTGAGGCTCTTTGCGGCATTTGGGGTCCCGCAGCCTCCCTCCCCTTCCCCCCCCCCCCCCCCCCGATGAGTAGCACACCCTTGATTTTTTTTTGCAGCTTCCTCTTCTTTGGAGTGAAGCCCTTGGGCCTTTCTATTCGCTCCTTTGTCCCGCGTCACAGGAACGTGTGTCCTTCCTGCCAGGAATGTCCAGGTAAGGGCCATCTTCTTCTCGAATCATAGAAGATCAGAGTTGGAAGAGATCCCGGAAGGTCATCTAGTCCACGGGGGGCGCAAACAATGGCCTGAGGACCATATCCAGCCCATGGGACCACCCTGCCTGGCCCCTGAGCTCCCAGCCCCTCCCCTGCCATCCCCCTCAGCTTGCCACGCCCCCGCGCTCTGGTCCACCATTCCTGCCAGGCAGCATGGTAAGGGGGTGGGGAGCCAGGAAGTGGGAGAGAGTGGATAGAAGGCGGGGCCAGGCTGTTTGGGGGAGGCAAAGCCTTCCCTACCTGGCCCTCCATACAGTTTTACAATCCCGATGTAGACTTCAGCCAAAAAGTTTGCCCACCCCTGGTCTAGTCCAACCCCCTGCTCAAAGCAGGGCCAATCCCCGACTAAATCATCCCAGCCAGGGCTTTGTCAAGCCGGACCTTAAAAACCTCTAAGGAAGGAGATTCCCCCACCTCCCTAGGGAACCCATTCCAGTGCGTCACCACCCTCCTAGGGAAATAGTGTTTCCGAATATCCAACCTAGACATCCTCCACAGCAACGTTGCTTGCTACATTGAGGTAAAATCTACTTGGGCCTTATCTCCTCTGGGATTTTCCCAGGGGCTAGCTAGCTTGAGGTAGCTATCCCCCCGTCAAAAGACAACCTCCATTGCATCAATAGGGGACTCTTGTTAGTTAGTCAGTTATGCCCGTCACCCCAGTCGGGGTATGGGCCGCCAACCGCAGATCTCCAGAGTCCTCTATCCTGGGCCATTCCAGGTGGTTCCAGGTGTAGCCCATTTCTGTGGTATCAGCCTGAAGGTCACGTCGCCAGGTGTTTCTTGGATGACCTCTTTTCCGCAGGGGACTCTTGAGTAGAGTGATCATCTTACTTCTCTATTTGGCCCCGGTGAAACGACTTCTGGAATACCGTGTCCAGTTCCAGTGCCCACAATTCAACAAGGATGTTGATCCTTTGGAGAGGAGTCAGAGAAGAGCCACACAGGTGATTTAAGGATTAGAAAACACGTCTCGTAGTGATCCACTCAAGAAGATCAATCTATTTAGGGGAACAATGAGAAAGTTAAGGGGTGACTCGATTACAGTATTTCATGGGGAATGAATATTTAATAAAGATCTCTTCAGTCTAGCCAAGAAAGGTCTAACTTGGCTGAGGGTTGAAGCTAAAAAATTAAGAGTGTTAATGAGGATGTTTTTAAATAGGGTAATTCACCATTAGAACAGTTCACCAAGGATTGCGATGGATTCCCTGGTCTACACAGGGCCCGTGTTCTTAGGGGAGGATTGGGCGACGGACGTGCTAATGAACTTATAATCAACAGCGTGCCCCTACAGTCGGATAATAAAAGACTACACTCGTCAGAGTCTGTGCGAGAGCCGGGGTGAACTCCGGTAAGCTCCTTAGCATGTGTGTAGCTCCTGTTGGCTCTAAGATGTTTTCTCGGATTTTTACCTTAAGAATAAAGTCGGTTTGCTTAGGAAGAACGGAGTGATAACGTCTAGCTGTAGTAATCGGTCTGTGCTGGAAACTACAAAGGGAAGTCGCTGTCCCTTCTGAACATCCCCCGTCAGAAGGTCGACGGGGCATGTCTCCTCCAAAGCCGAGGGTTGGTACTTTTGTTAGACGAGGGAAAGAAACGCACGGACTATTGCCCTGAACTGACAGCGAGATCTTCCAGCGTGCTCCGTTCGTAGTCTCGGCCTTCACAACGTCCCCCGGTGAGGAGTTCCACAGGTTGACTGTGCGTTGTGGGAAGAAATACTTCCTTGGGCTTGTTTGAAACCTGCTGCCCATTCATTTCATTGGGTGACCCCCTAGCTCTCGGGTTCCGAGGTTACAAGAATTCCCACCTTCTCCACGGGGAGAGGCGGTCGAAGTGAAGGACTAGGACGACGAACCATAAAATCATACAAAAACCGGGCTAAATTAGACCTCAAAAAGTCATCGAGAGTGTGTCTGCCGAAAAGCCGCCGAATCGATTACTTCCACATTTTTTCGGCGGCCATGCAGAGCGCTCCCAACAGGGCTCGGTATGTCCGCCGAAAAGCCACCGAATGATGAAGTAATCAATTTGGTGGCTTCTCGGCGGCCACAGGGACTCGCGACCCCTCGGGAGGTGCCCGGCGACCCACCCCCCGAGGGGTCGCGACCCCCACTTTAAGAACCGCTGAGCTAGACCATCCTGAGGCAGAATGGAATATAACATCCCTCTCGGGATTTGACTTAAAGACCTCCAGTGAGGGGGACTTCAACCTCTCCTGGGGTTGTCTACACTTACCGGGGGCGATGCAATGGTGGTCAATTTAGCGAGTCTAGCGCCACCCCACTTCCCTCCCAAAGCCACACTACCGCCCCCCCAGACGCCTGCCCCATGGACATCCCCTCATACACCCCACACATTGACCCCCCCCATGTCCCCCTTGCAGACTGCCACAGGGCCACCCCCCAGCCACACTACCCCCCCCCGGACACCTGCCCCATGGACATCCCCTCATATACCCCACACATTGACTCCCCCATGTCCCCCTTGCAGACTGCCACATGGCTCCCCCCACACACTAACTCCCCCCAGACACCTGCCCCATGGACACCCTCTGGATTTCCCACCTGCTGACCTCCACACAGCCCCCTGGCTACCCACATCCACACTGGCTCCCCCCCCCCCATGGACAGACATCCCCTCCCACACCCTACACATTGACACCCCCCCCCCCCGGATTTCCCACCATGTCCCCCCTGCTGACCTCCACACAGCCCCCTGGCTACCCTCATCCACACTGGCTCCCCCCCCCCCATGGACAGACATCCCCTCCCACACCCTACACATTGACACACCCCCCCCCCGGATTTCCCACCATGTCCCCCCTGCTGACCTCCACACAGCCCCCTGGCTACCCCTAGACCCCTGTCCCATGGACACCCCCTCACACACCCCACACATTGACCCTCCCCTGGATTTCCGGCCATATCCCCCCTGCTGACCTCCACACAGCCCCGCCCCCAGCCACACTGGCTCCCCCCCTAGACCCCTGCCCCATGGACATCCCCTCACACATTGATCCCCCATGTCCCCCTTGCAGACTGCCACCCGCCCCCCCCCCAGCCACACTACCTCCCCCCCAGCCCCCTGGACACCCCCTCACACACCCCACACATTGACCCCCCATGTCCCCCCTGCTGACCACACAGACCCCCCCAGCCACACTGGCTCCCCCCAGCCCCCTGGACACCCCCTCACACACCCCACACATTGACCCCCCCATGTCCCCCCTGCTGACCACATAGCCCCCCCCAGCCACACTACCTCGCCCCCTGCCCCATGGACACCCCCTCACACACCCCACACATTGACCCCCCCATGTCCCCCTTGCAGACTGCCACAGGGCCACCCCCCAGCCACACTACCCCCCCCGGACACCTGCCCCATGGACATCCCCTCATATACCCCACACATTGACTCCCCCATGTCCCCCTTGCAGACTGCCACATGGCTCCCCACACACACTAACTCCCCCCAGACGCCTGCCCCATGGACACCCTCTGGATTTCCCACCTGCTGACCTCCACACAGCCCCCTGGCTACCCTCATCCACACTGGCTCCCCCCCCCCCCCGCCCCATGGACAGACATCCCCTCCCACACCCTACACATTGACACCCCCCCCCCGGATTTCCCACCATGTCCCCCCTGCTGACCTCCACACAGCCCCCTGGCTACCCCTAGACCCCTGCCCCATGGACACCCCCTCACACATTGATCCCCCATGTCCCCCTTGCAGACTGTCACCGCCCCCCCAGCCACACTACCCCCCCAGCCCCCTGGACACCCCCTCACACACCCCACACATTGACCCCCCATGTCCCCCCTGATGACCACACAGACCCCCCCAGCCACACTGGCTCCCCCCAGACCCCTGCCCCATGGACACCCCCTCACACACCCCACACATTGACCCCCCCCCTGAATTTCCCGCCATATCCCCCCTGCCCCCCTGGCCACGCCCCCATGACATCTCCTCTCCCCCCCCCCGGGATGACGTCCCAGGTCCAACGTTCGCGGCCCCAACCGCCCTAACGGAAGAAACCGCCGCGCGCCAGGCGCGCGGGTGGGGGGGAGGGGAGAGGGGGGTTGACGTTACGGCTCGCGGCGCCGCTCCCGCCGCCCGGAGGGAACCCCCCTCCAGGGAGCCCCACGTCACGTCACACCCCGCGTCACTTCCGGGCTGAGAGGCGCTACGGAAAGAGCGGGCCCCTCCCCCACCCCCGCGCGCCCGGAGCTGGCGGGCGGCCGCGCGCTCCTCAACCCCGCCCCCTCTGCCGGGGACCCTGACGTCATCCTTTCCCCCCCCCCACACACACACAGAGCGCTCCGTTCTCGGCGAAAACAGACCCCTCTCGCTCGCCGTAGCTGAGTTTGGGGGGGGGTCTCGCGCACCCCCAAACCCCCCCCCCCCGATATCTGACACCCCCTCCCCTTCTGTAACTGTGCTGGGGGGTCTCCCCTCCCCCTCCCCCACAGGCACACCCCCAAATCCCCCCTGAGTTCTGACACACCCCCTCCCCCGCTATATCCGCACCGGCCCTGCCCGGTCCCCTTGCCTGTCCACCCACCCCAGTGTCCTGCCTGGCGGCCGCGGCCAGACCCACCTCCCCGCGATCGCCTCGGCCTTCCCCGCGTCCTGTGGCGAGGAGTTCCACAGGTCGCCCGTGCCAAGGCTCACCCTCCTGCGCCCGCTGGAAATCCGCCGCCCCTTCGTTTCCTTCCGTCTCCCGTTACGGGGCGGAGTAGACGACACGTCCTAATCCTCTAGCCCTCTCTCATATCCCCCCCTTAGCCGTCTCTCTCCCATGTCCCGGTCTTATTCCTCTCTCCTCATACGGACACTTTTCCACCCCCCCTCCTCCTTTCTGTCACCCTTCTCTGACCCTTTCCCAATTCCGATCCAGCTTTTCCGATCACGTCTGCACCTGGCATTCAAGGGGTGGGCACCCCACGGATTTATAAGGCGGCAATGTGATTTTTTTTGGCCTTCTGATCCACCCCTTTCGTGATGATCCCCAGCATCCTGTGATTTCGCAGATGATTTGGCATTGCTATCACATTCACAGAAGGATATTCAGGAGAAAACTGACAGAGTAAACCAAGCTGCCAGAAGCATCGGGCTAGTGATTAACTCTGGGAAGTCCAAAGTGATGAGAGTGAGAACCAAGAGTAGCCAGAAGATTACAGCTAATGGAGTGGAGCTGGAGGAAGTAAAGGATTTCAAATATCGGGGTAGTTATATCTCTACTGGTAGTAACATCGAGAAAGAAGTCTCCACTAGAATTGCTTTGGCAGCACAAGCCTTCACCAAGACTTAATAACATCTGAAAGTCATCGATGCTTCAGACCAAGACCAAGCTGAAGGTTTACAAATCAAATGTGCGTTCTCTCCTGTTGTATGCTGCAGAGACGTGGAGAACCAACAAGAAAGTGGAGAGTAGAGTGAGAGGATTTCAAGGCAGATGCCTTCGACGCATCCTTAGAGTGCGTTGGGAAGAACACATCAGCAACAGGGAAATCAGCAGATGCCCAGGCATCATCAATAATATAATATAATATATATAAAATAATATAATATAATTAATATAATATAAATATATACTCAATAATAGAAATAAAATAATAATAATATAATAGGTTCAGGAATAGCAGCCGTGTTAGTCTGTATCCGTAAAGAAAGCCAGGAATACTTGTAGCACCTTAGAGACTAACGGAAGCTTATGCTGAAGTCAACTAGTTAGTCTCTAAGGTGCTAATAATATAATATAAACTCAGTAATAATAATGGGGGATTTTGATTATCCCCATATCGACTGGGTACCTCCCAGGATGGGATGCAGAGATAAAGTTTCTTGACACCTTAAATGACGGCTTCTTGGAGCAGCTAGTCCTGAAACTCACCAGAGGAGAGGCAATTCTTCATTTAGTCCTAAGTGGAGCACGGGATAAGGTCCGAGATGTGAATTTGCTGGACTGCTCGGTAATAGGGACCCTAATATAATTAAATGTAACACCCCTGGGGCGGGGGGAAATCCACAGCGGCCCAACGCTGGAGCATTTCATTCCCGGCCCAGAAAGGAGGAGGTCGGTGAAATGGAAATGAATGTGAAATCCCTGCAAGCGGTGTGGAAACTTTTTAAAGACACCGTGGGGCGTCGGGAAAAAGAGATTTGGGGGATCTGAGCCCGGCCGTCTTAGCCGAATGAGAAACGGGGGGAGAAAATGCCTGCTTTCTCGTCGCTTTCAGAAGATTAAGGTCTGGTGAAAACAAAAACCATCTGGAGGGAACATGTTTTCAACAGGAAATAACTGTTAGCCCTTGATGGGCATAGTGGGAACCTGAAGGCTTGTTTTCTTCCTCTGGCCTGCTAACCCTCCACCGCTCCCCTCCCCTCCCCTCCGCTCCCAGAGCCAGGGAGAGAACCCAGGCGTCCTGGCTTCCAGCCCCCCCTGCTCTCACCCCCCAGCCCCCACTCCCCTGCCAGGGACAGAACCCAGGAGTCCGGGCTCCCAGCCCCCACTCCCCTCCCCTAGCTGTGCAGCAGACTTTTTCCTCCGCGGAAAGGGGCCGCAGGGAAAAAAGTTTGCAGACCCCAGGGATAAGGCACTGGTGAGACCTCATCTGGAATACTACATGCAGTGCTGATCTCCATGTTTTAAAAAAGATGGGAGGTGTAGAGGTAGGATGATCAGAAGAGTGGAGAATCTGTTTTATGAGAAGAATCAGAGAGGTAGCCGTGTTAGTCTGGAATTGCAGAAGTGACAGAGTCCTGTGGCACCTTAAAGACTAACTAAAGTATTGAAGTATAAGCTTTCGTGGGCTAATACCAGCTTCGTCGGATGCAAGCAGTGGAAGCCCTAGCTTAGCAAACCCAAGTCTGCTAACTCCAGTTCTACTAACAATCAACTCAGGACTGAATAGGGATTACGAGTGGCTAGCTAATTACAAGAGCAGTTTCTCTTCTCTCGCTGTTCACACCTCCAATTCAGCTGCTAGAGGAATACCTCACCCTCCCTGATTAGAGATAACAAGCTGGTTCAGCCTGATTGGACTAACCCAGTTATCTCTAACCTGGTTCTTGCCTACCTATTTATACCTGCCCCTGGACACTTCCACTGCTTACATCCGACGAAGTGGGTATCAGCCCACGAAAGCTTATGCTTCAATACTATAGTTAGTCTTTAAGGTGCCACAGGACTCTGTTACTTGTCTTATGAGAGAAGATTTAAGGAGTTTGTTTGATCTCTTTATTACAGTGTAGACGTGTCCCCTCCTGCCCGGCAAAGCCCACAGAGAGATTTTTAACCTCCCTTCTCCCTCGCCGTAACAAAGTCTCTGAACACGATCTGCTAGAAAGGAACGGGACCAAAGGAGTCACCGTGGGGGGACCCTGACCCCACACCCCAGCAGGGGGAATATGGTGTCAGGAACTGTTTTTTCCTCCGTCTGATCCTTTTCTTGTTCCCTGGAAAGTGATTCTGCCCAGGGACGCTGCAATACATGTGTCTGGAGAGCTGGAAATCTCTCTCCCCACTCATTTCTCCCACTCCCCCTTTCAGTCTCTCCTTCCCCCGTCCCGTCTCCCGGCCCCTCTGGCTCTCAGATAACAGGTCCCCAGGAACGGGACTCTTGCTCTCTCAGGGGCCGGTGACCTTCGAGGAGGTGTCTGTGTATTTCACCAGAGGAGAGGGGCCTCGGCTGGACCCCGCTCAGAGAGCCCTCTACAGAGACGTCATGCAGGAGAACTACGAGAACGTGACCTCGCTGGGTAAGGGTTTCCGTCCCTTCGGTTCTTGGAAATGCAAAGTTAAGGTTCACACCAGCCCTACAATGTAACCTTAACTCTGCCCCTGTTTCACCCTGACACTACCGTGATACACACACTAGCACTCTCCCCTCCCCTGTTACACAACCCTGCAGGGGCAGAGCACAGCAGCCGTATCGCACCGTGTCCAATATCTCCTGTTTGCCAAGATATGGGTTCCACATAAAGACAAGTAGCTTCTTATTCCTGCTCCTCACTCAAACTCAGAGCCGACTCCACCCAAACCAGCCCCGACTCGCAAAATGATGCCCCCTCCCCTCCCCTCACCGTGAGGTTTCCTTCTGAGTCCAGGCTGATCTCCTGTCTCACCCAGACTGTCAAATTTCACCCAGTTACTGCTGTACTGAGCCGAACACCTTGCATTGGACTAAATCATCATCCAGACGGAGAATTTTTAGGGACTGGGGTACTTTGTTGATCTTTGCACCACCCTTGGAGAGCCATTCCCCGGGGCCTCTTCCCCGCTGCAGGGTTGGGAGCCCAGTGAAGGCGCGGTGTGGACAATAACTTCATTTTCCGGTGTGCAGAGGTTTCAATTTAGCTGCCGTCTATATGGGCAAAGGCGGGAGACAGCTCCGAGCACCCTTAACGCTGCAGTAAAGTAGTTGACGGGTACTTAGTTTCCTTCATTTTTTCATCCTGGACTTTTTGGCACCATGACTGTGTCTATATTGAACGTTTTGCCAACGTTGTTCTGTGGGATGGATCATCGGGGTGTGATCTTGTACAGCCCTAAGCAACAGTTATCCGGGCAAAAGGGTCAAGAGCCAATTGGGTTAGTGTCGTTGCTGTGAGGTACTTTGGATTTTGCGAGACAAGGCGCACACACGTGGTTGTATAAAGTAGATGAGTTTATTGGAAGGCCTCGGTCCCTCAAATAGGCGTTGAGGGACTCGGGTCTATCAACGCGACCGCAGAAGGGGTGCCTAGCACTCCGGAGCCGTTGCTAGGAAGGAAGAGCCCACGAGCAAATTACAGGAGTGGGCTTAAATACACTCACACATTTGCATCTCATACATACTCATGTCTCATTTGCAAGCAACAAGCTGATTGGTTACACGCTGTCCTGCCTCAGTTTCCCCATTTAGTTTCCCACGCATTCGTTCTCACACAGACGGGGTAAACACTCACACAGCTGGGAATGGTTCTGTTCCCAAACACACACGTAGCAGAAGCTCAAGGCTATTCTCACATCTGATGATACCATTACGCCCTCTCCTGGAGTTGACTCAGAAGCGTAACTACGCCTCCTAGTGGCTGCCCATCACAATTTCTTCCGGTCACTACAGTCATCCTGTGGATTTGACAGCACTTTAAAATATTCTCAACAGGGAAGTACGGTAGTAGACACACTCAGACTCATAGGAGATCAGGGTGGAAGGGACCTCAGGAGGTATCTAGTCCCACCCCCTGCTCAAAGCAGGACCAATCCCCAACTAAATCATCCCAGCCAGGGCTTTGTCAAGCCGGACCTTAAAAACCTCTAAGGAAGGTGATTCTACCACCTCCCTAGGGAACCCATTTCAGTGCTTCACCACCCTCCTAGGGAAATAGTGTTTCCTAATATCCAACCTAAACCTCCCCCACTGCAACTTGAGACCATTACTCCTTGCATCTGCTACCACTGAGAACAGTCTAGATCCATCCTCTTTGGACCCCCTTTCAGGTAGTTGAAAGCAGCTATCAAATCTCCCCTCATTCTTCTCTTCTGTAGACTAAACAATCCCAGTTCTCTCAGCTTCTCCTCGTAAGTCATGTGCTCCAGGCTGCTAATCATTTTTGTTGCCCTTCTCTGGACTCTTTCCAATTTATTCACATCCTTCTTGTAGTGTGGGGCCCAAAACTGGACACAGTACTCCAGATGAGGCCTCACCAATGTCGAATAGAGGGGAACAATCACGTCCCTCGATCTGCTGTCAATGCCCCTACTTATACAGCCCAAGATGCCATTAGCCTTCTTAGCAACAAGGGCACACTGACTCATATCCAGCTTCTCATCCACTGTAATCCCTAGGGCCTTTTCTGCAGAACTGCTGCCTAGCCATTCGGTCCCTAGTCTGTAGCAGTGCATGGGATTCTCCATCCTAAGGGCAGGACTCTGCCCTTCTCCTTGTTGAACCTCATCCGGTTTCTTTTGGCCCAGTCCTCCAATATATCTAGGTCCCTCTGTATCCTGTTCCTACTCCATCAGATCGGGATGAATTACCCAAGGACCACGGTCTCCACCCCGGGGAACCATCCCCATCCGCTGCCAGCGGTAAGCCCAAAAGGTCAGCGCAACCCACAGGCCAGTGTAGTGGCCAGGCTAAGTCAGCCGCCAGCGCAAGATCTGCAGCGAACAATGACCCCCCTGCGGGGCTCCATTTGTCATTCCCCACCGCCAGGTACTTTTAGTGCAAGACAAGGACGGGTCACCGGCTTCCATCAACTCCATTGTCCCCTGAGTAAGGGGAGAGGGTCCCTCTTTCCACAAAACTGGGCACCTCGTATTTGTACCCAGGGCCAGTGACGGGGGGTACAACGGGTAGAGCTGTACCGGGCCCCGGACTTCAGGGGGGCCCCGTACACAGCTCTACTCGTAGTCGTCCCCCCTGGGCATCGCATTTCCCCAGCTGTGTCCGGCGCCGCGGCCGGCTGCCTCCCGAGCCCTTCAGCCGCTGCTCGTCCCGCGCCCCAGGAGCCGCCCCGAGGCACCCCCGGCTGCAGCGCTTCCCCCGCCCACCCGCATCAAGAGCCGGGCCAGCCCTTGGCGGGGTGGGGGGGCCACAAATGCTCAGAGTAGGGGGCCCCAAAATTTCTGTTGCCGGCCCTGTTTGTGCCATTCTGATACCAGTCCGCTCTGTGTTTTGGGGGAGCCAGGGCGCGGTATCCAACCTGTCTGACTCATGAAAACACCCCCACCCGTCTCTGTTGGAACCAAAACCAATCGGAGAAAAGGCTTCCAAAGAACAGTGAAGGACGTTAGGAGACACCTGGACTCCTCCAGACACGGTGACGAGATTAAAACATCTCCATTAGCATAAAGAATGAAGACCCGAGACCACGCTCCTGGCCTCATCTGCATGAAGGATGGGACAGGGATTAGCATACAGGTACAGAGAATCGCACTGAACTCTGGGACCCAAAAAAGCAGGGACGCACTGCATTCTGGGAATCCCTGCTCCGGATGCTGATGAACCTATGCCTGTCCACACCCAGCTCAGCAATTATCAGACCAATTCCAGTAATAAATCGAATTGATTTCCAAAATAGTGAAGCAGTTTAGTTGCCTTGTGAGCTCCCTGGAAGAAAACCCCACCCACAGCCAAGAGTGATGAACTCCTATTGTTTAAGAAAACCCTTGAATCATCCCATAAACAAATCTATTGTTCTCCCTCAAACCTTTGTTTTTTCTCTACTAAACCCCCTACCTGTGCCCCCAAGTCAGTGTCCTGTTGTATGGACCCAAACTCTGCGTCAGTTCCACTGGGATCCATCTCCTGACTGACTGTGTTGGGGGCTCTGCCGGTCTCCTACCATCTGAGTGACCATCTGAGTGACCATCGCCTGGGAACCCCGACCAGTTCCAGCCTCATGGAGTGGTGAGATCCTCTTTCTCTCTCCTTTTCTACCTAGTGTGACAGATTTAAAATCCATAATCTGCTGAACATTAGTGTCCTGTTATAATAAGTGTAGCTACAAAGTACGCTTTGTTGAGGCTTCCATGAACTTACACCAGCTTCCATGAACTTTTGTTTATTGCCCGTGTCCCGTCTGTGACTTGCTAAAAATCCCCACGACAGAAGTTGAACCTTAGTCATGGTTTTGTTAATTCCCACGTGGTAACCGTGAAGGTTGCTTGGACTATTTGTTCATCTGAGTCAGACCTGAAGGGTATAGGAGAGTGCTGGAAGGCAGATATATCAGCCCCCGGATGAGCAGGTCCCTATTCCCTGGCTAGCCAAACAAAGGCTACGCCAGGCCAATCAAGACACCTGACGCCAATTCACCAGTTAAGGTCGTTGGGCTAATGCCAGCACCTTAACTGGCAAAAGGGCAGTTAAGGCCGTTAGGTTAATGAAGACAGGTGGAACCAATCAAGGGCTCACTCAGACTGTTTAAAAGCTCTCCTTCCCCAATTCCCTCATGGGGGGGGGGCGAGGAGAAAGGAGCTGGAGGAGAGGAAGCTTTGCTCCAACCTGAGGAAAGGGTGATGCTAGGAGGAGGGAACCTGGGGGAAGAGGCCCAGGGAATCAAAGCAGCATTCGTGGTGGAGGGAAAAGCCACCAACAGCAGCTACCATTAGGGTCCCTGGGCTGGACCCCAGAGTAGAGGGCGGGCGCGGGTTCCCCCCATACCCTACAGAAATCCTCTGTAGAGGAGGAACGAGACTCAGTTCATTCAGGAGGCCGAACTGAACAACAAAGACTGTAGGGTATCCCCCCCCCCCCCTTTCCACCTCCCAGACTAGCCTGCGATGAAGGGAACTCACTAGGCGGTGACTCTTGCCAATTATACTGAGAGACGAAGGTCCCTCTGGGGGCCTAGATGAGTTTCTGAGGCCCCTAAATCCGCCAGGAAGCACGAGACCCACAAGTACAGACTCGGAGATTGGTCACCCGAGATATTAACTTTTCACGTGTTATTTGTTATTCAAATATTATTATAAATGATATTAACCTTTCGAATGTTTGTGTAGCCTCCTTGTGTCGTTAGCACTGTTATTCAATGAAGAACTGTTATGGTTGTTTCTCTCTCGCTCTCCGAATTTTACTCGTTTGTGTAACTCGTTTGTGTTTACTCGTTAGCTTCCCCCCCATTTACTCGGCAGCAACCCAAGCGAGAGCTCCCAGTAGGGCCCCAAAGTACTATGGGGTTTGCTCATCAAGTGGGTTACGACCAGGACAGTTGTAACGGGAAATTGGACAGGGACGTGCCAAAGATGAGGGTGTGACGGTGTACCCCACAAGGCTTTATGGGGGGGGGGGTGCCTATACATGTATGTGTGACATCACTGGAATATGGTTTTGCTACATATGCCTTGTAACATATCTCTGTGAAGGTCATGATCCACTGGATCTGTTCATCCTATTTGTACGTACGTGTCTGTGTTGTATTCAGAGTTAGGAATATTGGCTATGTGCTTGGTTGGTTGTAAGTAGACTTTGGGAAGCAGCTGAGCTGAGAATTATTCTCAGTTCAGACCAATCAAGCTAACAATGAACTTTGCAGATGCCCGTCCACACCCGAGCTTCCCCAGGAATGCGGCCTGGCTGGTAAGGAGCAGAGTCTGGTTCAAACCCGCAACAGGACCATGTGCTCTGAGTCTCCATGTGGACTCTGGAGAAGAAGGAGGAGGGGTTCTCCACCCACAAGAGGAAGTCTATATAAACCCAGGAGAGACCTCTCCATTTTGGTTCTCAGCTGGCTCAAAGAACAGCCCTCCGCCCACCAAGGATACCTGGAAGAAACTGGAACAGAGGATGGTGACTGTGGAGGAGTGCGAGTGATAGTTGGACCCACGCGAACAGGGAGTTTAGCCCAAAAGAAGGAATTCACTGCGGGTGAGGTTTTTTACTGTATCAGTGTTAGATCTGCATTTTCTATTTTATTTTATTTGGTAATTCACTTTGTTCGGTCTGTTACTACTTGCAACCACTTAAATACTACTTCCTGTCTTTATTAAAAACACTTTCTACTTATTAATTAACCTGGAGTTGGTACCTGGGGGTGCAAACAGCTGTGCATATCTCTCTATCATTGTTATAGAGGATGAACAATCTATGAGTTTGCCCTGTATAAGCTTTATACAGGGCAAAACAAATTTTATTCAGGATTTGACACCATTGTGAGTTGAGCATCTGAGTGCCAGAGATAAGAATACCTCCTGCCAGTTTCCAGGAAGGCCCACAGCTGTTAGGGGATGTGGCTCAGACTGGGCAGGGTACTGAAGTCCTGAGCTGCTTGGACAGGGAAACTGAGGCAGGAGTAACCTTGGCACATCAGGTGGCAGCTTCTAAGGGGGTTTCTGTGATCCCAACCCGTCACAGAGGGCAATGCAATCAATTAGTGTCCTGAGAGAACCATTCACAAGTCCTATTTAGCCCTTGGTTAATTGTATCCCAATTTGAAAATTAATTCCGGTTCCTCGGTTTCCCGTTGGAGTCTGCTTGGGAAGTTTTCCTGTTTCAGAACTGACACCATCAAGTCTTTAATGGAATGGCCAGGAAGATGGACGTGTTACACGAATTGATTGCATTTCCCTCGTTAATTTACCTTCAATAGGTGTTCTCTCCTGCCAGACACGGATATCCATTTCAAAAGGTATTTTTTCTCTCCCGCTGATAATGGCCCATCCAAAATAAACAGCCTCTTAGAATTGGTATGGTAATATACAACTTTTTTTCCCCTTTTTCTCTCCGTGTATAAATGCATCTCACTTCTGTTCCAGTCTATGCATCCGATGAAGTGGGCTATAGCCCACGAAAGCTTACGCTGAAATAAACTGGTTCGTCTCTAAGGTGCTACAAAGTCTCCCTCGTCTTATTTACGGACACAGACTAACACGGCGGCTCATCTTCAACTTGTGCTAAACTCGGGGCACATAACGGGGGGTGGGCAGCTGTAAGTGACATCAGCAGCCCATGAATAGAATGAAAGCACCCCCCCAAATCCAGGAGTCTATCCCAAATTAACGGGCACATCTGGTACCAATTCCTCCGACTGCAAAGTTACCGTTTGAGTCACCAGTGCCGGTTGTTCTCGGGGTGCGCTGGGCTTCGCCGAAGAGCGGTTGTATTGGGAACTTTTCAAATGGAAGAGGAAAAAAAATGTCATTTCAGCCTCTTTAGGGCTTGGTTACACTTACACTTATAGCGGTGTTGGTTATACCGACCCTCGTATACAGCTATAGGGATAGCGCACTAGGGTGTCTACACTGAGACCTGTTGGCGGTATAGCGTGGCCACATTGCCGGCACAGGGAGTGGTGCATTATGGGCAGCTATCCCAGCATTCAGCTGGGTGCAAGGTGCTTTTCAAACGAGGGGGAACGTGTTGCGTGTACGCGGCGGGAGAGCGTGAGGGGATTTTCTTCATGCTGAGAGCCTGGCCGCGCGTTTCCTTTGAAATACAGAGCCTGCTAGTCTTCTCAGTCACACGGCTCCCTCTGTAAATATTAGCATTGCTGATCTGCCGAGTTAAGAGAGAAACTCTGAACACGTCCTTCCACCTTCCTCCTGCCGAGTTCAAAACAAAGGGAAGAGATGGCAATTGCCTTAAATGGCTCGGGGGCGTCTCCAGAGATCACTCAAAGCGATGTACTGCTAATACCCATTCACACTGGAGATAATACGGAGCAGCGAATACGCTACAGCTGTTAATCCCTGGGGAAGGGAGGATTACCAGGACCGGTATAACTGTGGGTTTATAGCATCGCCAGTGTGGACGGGCAGGGAGTTATAGCGCTCCTGGAGGCTTTATAGCGCTATAAAGCACCCGTGTAACCAAGCCCGGACACTGGACGGAGATGGGGTGTCTCGGAAATTCCCTCCTTCCCCCTCGCTGCAAAACTGTTACCTCCCGTCTGAGCCAGGCAGAGTTTATCTTCGTCACGTTCCCTCCCTCCCAGTCTCAAAGTGCGTCCTCAGCTGTCTGTGCTCGGGGACGACGCTTCAACTTCTTTAATCCTCTCTCGGAGTCGCCGTGACCGGAGATGAACGTGTCCGAGACCTGTGTCACGTTACTGGAATTATTTGGTATCCTATAGATCATTGGAGCAACCAAGGTGACACCAAATCTTATGTGAAGGGGGTCATGACAGGTGTCTATGACCAGGTTATGGAAGGCTGATTATGAATATGCCATTGATATGTGTGTATCTTTTTTGGAACTAAAGTTATGGATATTGGATATATGGTGCCTGTACTTCAAACTTAGACTTGGCTTCTGGGTGAAATCTCAGACAAGCTGGTGTTAACTTGGCTGGCCTGGCTGATGGGCTGTTAAGGGACATCAACTACACAATGGACTCTGGGAGCTTGGAATGCCCCAATCCAGACGAGAAGTCTACCAGAGAACATGCCAGGCAGCCTGTGCATAATGGCCGCTGCCTGCAAATAACGAGTCATGTGATCGGCCCATGTGACTCCAGAACTCCATGGGGCTGGACTCTTCACAGCAGGAAGAAAGAGGTTGCACCTGGAAAAAAACTATAAATGAAGCTGCTACAGCCCCTCCATTTGGTCTTCTACCTCCAGTCTTCAGCCTGCCTTGCTTCCAGCTCTGAATGGACTTTGCTACACAGGAGAACTCTGGCCAAAGGTGCTGACCCGTCCCTGGAGGGGATGCTTTCCAGAGACTGTGATTTGAACCTGCAGTTTATTCTACCTTTGCTGCAAGCCTGAACCAAGATTTTTGCCATTACTGCATGTAATTGATTTCTTTTAACCATTCCTAACCCTCACCTAGACCTTTCTCCTTGTATAATAAACCTTTAGATTTTAGATTCTAAAGGATTGGCAACGGCGTGATTTCTGGGAAGATCTGATTTATATATTGACCTGGCTCTGGGACCTGATTCTTTGGAATTGGGGAGAACCGTTTTCTTTATTTGGGGGATTGGTTTTCATAACCATTGATCCCCAGGACAGGTGGCTGCTAGTGGTGATACTGGGAAGCTGGAGTGTCTTAAGGGGATTGCTTGTGTGACTTGTGGTTAGCCAGTGGGGCGAAACCAAAGTCTTTTCTGTTTAGCTGGTTTGGTTTGCCTTAGTGTGGAAAAACCCCAGCTTTGGGCTGTAGTTGCCCCTTTGGAAGCAATCTGTCCTGATCTGACACTCACAGTTGGATCCCACCAGGAACAGCCCCATCACAACCTGCAAGGGGAATTCAAATGGACCCCAAACACCGTGGGATGATTTGGAGTTTAAATCCCACGTTCCTTCTATCGGTAAAGCCGCTACCAGGACGGTGGCTGTTTTCCCCCCATTCTGAGCATGCTAAAAATTTTTGTCACTAACATGACCCAATATTGAGTGCGGAGCGAAGGAGGTTTGAGTGGATCCGAGGCAAACGCGACGGGGGAATCTCTTGGCCTGATTCTGAATCCGCAGACGTCACCCCCTCCGGCGCTTCCCTCAACAATATCGTCTCTGAGGAGAGTCCCAGAGGAAGAGAAAATATTTGGCTCCCCGAGGATTTCTAACTCGGGCCCTAAAGCAAATCTCGTCTCGATATTCCCAGGATATGGGACACGCAGCCCTTTATCAGACCAACGGGGGGAAGGGCGCGTGCAATTGTCCTTTTCACGCTCGGCGTTTCATTTTGGGGTCAAGCACGCCTCTGGCCGACCCCATTTCGTTGGCCTTTGGCTTGGCTTACCTTGACAGAAGCTTTTCTTTATGCGCCTGCTCGTTCACATAGGATGACTTTGAAATGGGCGGAGTCGTTTAGTTAATTAGCGCGGGCCGCTCAGTCGAATGCTAACGAGAAAGCAAGTCATCGACCGCGCTCAAAGTCGGGAACCAAAATAATCAAAACGGGTCTCATGAATCATAATTATTGACTGTGCAGTCAACCCAGGTGGGTTATGGGTATACATAAGCCCCCTCATTTGAATTCGGGGTACTCCGAGCGTGAGGTGCTGCGTGTCAGCCTGGGGGGCCCTTTTTTGTCTCCATACCCCACAAACCTACAACCGGGAATTCCTCCTTGTGCCCCCCAAGAATGGGTGGAGAAAGCCCTACTGATCTGTGGGGGGATCCGGGAGCCCCCCTGCCAGTTCTCCTGGGTTTCCATCCCGTCTCCCCTCCTGCCCACCGACCCAGGAGCAATAGTTAAGGGGACCCCAAAGCCCCCGCCCTGACGCCATGGGGTACCGACCCCCCCGTCTGAGACAAATGGGGCCCACCCAAGACGTGAGGCGGAGGGGGAAGGAAGGAGGACGGGGAAGGAGGCCAGGCGGGAAGAGGTTGCGGGGTTGACGGAGGGGGGCCCAGGAGGCAGGTGAGCAGCAGTGGGGGGGGGACCTGAGATGCAGGGGGGCTGTTGGACGACCCCCCCCCGTGGGAGCCATGGGACTGCTCCAGAGCAGGGGGGGAGGCCTCCATTGGTCCCTGGAGTCACCCCCGGACTGGGAGTGTCCCCCGTCTGCGGGGTGGGAGCACGGATTGATGGTGGGGTGTCTCCCTCCCCTTCAGCAACTCCCTTCAACACACAGACCTTCACATCCTCCCCTCAACACACACACACACTCCCCTCAACACACACACAAACACACACCTTCACATCCTCCCCTCAACACAGACACACACACACACCTTCACATCCTCCCCTCAACACACACACACACACACACCTTCACATCCTCCCCTCAACAGACACACAAACACACCTTCACACACTCCCCTCGACACACAGACACGCACACACACACCTTCACACACTCCCCTCGACACACACACACACACACACCTTCACACACTCCCCTCGACACACACACACACACCTTCACATCCTCCCCTCAACACACACACACCTTCACATCCTCCCCTCGACACAGACACACACACACCTTCACACACTCCCCTCGACACACAGACACACACACACCTTCACACACTCCCCTCGACACACACACACACACACCTTCACATCCTCCCCTCAACACACACACACCTTCACATCCTCCCCTCGACACAGACACACACACACACCTTCACACTCCCCTCGACACACAGACACGCACACACACACACACCTTCACACACTCCCCTTGACACAGACACACCTTCACATCCTCCCCTCGACACACACACACACACACCTTCACATCCTCCCCTCAACACACACACACCTTCACATCCTCCCCTCAACACAGACACACACACACACCTTCACACACTCCCCTCGACACACACACACCTTCACACACTCCCCTCGACACACACACACACCTTCACATCCTCCCCTCGACACACACACACACCTTCACATCCTCCCCTCGACACAGACACACACACACACCTTCACACACTCCCCTCGACACACACACACCTTCACACACTCCCCTCGACACACACACACCTTCACATCCTCCCCTCAACACAGACACACACACACACCTTCACACACTCCCCTCGACACACAGACACGCACACACACACCTTCACACACTCCCCTTGACACACAGACACACCTTCACATCCTCCCCTCAACACACACACACACCTTCACACTCCCCTCGACACAGACACACACACACCTTCACACTCCCCTCGACACAGACACACACACACACTCCCCTCGACACAGACACACACTCCCCTCGACACACACACACACACTCCCCTCGACACAGACACACACTCCCCTCGACACAGACACACACTCCCCTCGACACAGACACACACACACACACCCCCCTTCACATCCTCCCCTCAACACACACACACACACACTCCCCTCAACACACACACACACCTTCACACACTCCCCTCGACACAGACACCTTCACATCCTCCCCTCAACACACACACACACACACTCCCCTCAACACACACACCTTCACACACTCCCCTCGACACACAGATCCTCCCCTCAACACACACACACACACACTCCCCTCAACACACACACCTTCACACACTCCCCTCGACACACAGACACACCTTCACACACTCCCCTCGACACAGACACACACACACACACTCCCCTCAACACACACACACACACTCCCCTCGACACACACACACACACTCCCCTCGACACACACACACACACACTTTCACATCCTCCCCTCGACACACACACACACACACTCCCCTCGACACACACACACACACACTCCCCTCGACACACACACACACACACACTCCCCTTCACACACTCCCCTCGACACAGACACCTTCACATCCTCCCCTCAACACACACACACCTTCACATCCTCCCCTCAACACACACACACCTTCACATCCTCACCTCAACACACACACACCTTCACATCCTCACCTCAACACACACACACACTTCCCTTGACACACACACACCCCTTCACATCCTCCCCTCAACACACACACACAATCCCCCACACACATACTCCTTCACACCATCCCAACACACACACACCTTCACACCATCCCAACACACACACACCTTCACACACTCCCTTCAGCACAGACACACACAACCCTTCACATACTCTCCTGAACACACACACTCCCCTTCAACACACACACTCCTTCACACACTCCCAACGAGCACACACACACACACACACACACTCCCCCCCAGGGAGCCCTGGGCTGTGCGGAGGTACCAGGAGCTGCTACAACCCTCCCCCCCCCCACCTCCCAGGGCCGTGTGGGGCGGAGGAGCGGCTGGCCAGCGGGGGGAACCCGGTCCTGCTCCCCATGGGGGTGCAGGAGGGCGAGGCAGGGGTTAGGGGGCCCAGTGCAGGGGTTGGGGGGTAGTGGGGGGCCCCATGGGGGGCATTTCCTGAAACCAAGACACAAGTCACCCCGAGCAGACCCGGAGGGTGAACAGCGGAAACCCCCCTAAACGAACCCGGGGTCGGACCCGCCCGCGGGAGAGACCAACCGGGGTCACCCCTTTAATCCAATCCCCCCTTCCCACGACCGACCCCATAGCCTTTGAGACCCCAAAACCTTTGAGACCTCCAACCCTTCAAGACCCCCAACCCTTCGAGACCCCAAAACCTTCTAGACACTAAACCCTTCGAGACCCCAAAGCCTTCGAGACCCCAAAGCCTTTGAGACCCCCACCCTCTCTCTCCCCACTGAGTCCGCGGCGGACAAGAACAGAAGAGAAACCCAAAGTCCGGTTGACACGAAGGACATTTCTAGGGTCTCCACGTTGATCCGTGGGGTGAAAAATTCCCGAGGGTTTTGGGGGAGCCCTGGAATAGGGTCCCCAGCGGGGTGGGGGACTCTCCTTCCTTTGGGGGTTTTAAGGCCCCGCTTGACCGAGCCCCGGCTGGGACGATTTTGTGGGGGTCGGTCCTGCTGTGAGCAGGGGGTCGGACTAGATCCCTCCTGAGGTCCCTTCCTTACAGCAAGGTAAGGGGGCGGGGGGGGTTGGCTAAGGGGGCAGAGGGTCTTGGGGGGCGAAGAACACGGGGGGAGTTTGTGCAAGTCCCAGGGGGGGCGGGGGGGGTGGATAGGGGTCAGGGCAGACAGGGGGTACGGAGTTGGATGGGGGTGGGGTCCCGGGGGGTGATTAGGGGGAGGGGGTGTCAGGGGCAAAGGAGCAGCGGGGTTTGGGGGGGGTGAGGTCTTGGGGGGGTTAGGGGGTATCTGGAGAGGTTAGTCAGGGGACAAGGAGTGGGGGGCTTAGGGGGGTCGCGGGGTGGTGGTTAGGGTGGGGGGGTCTCAGGAGGGAGCCATCGGGGGGCCTTAGATGGGGGTAGGGTTCTGGGGGCCAGTTAAGAGTGGGGGGTCTCCCGAGGGGGCAAGGAGCGGGGAGGGGGCTTGGATGGGTGGGGGATTCTGAGGGGGACAGTCAGATGGGTGGGAAGTGAGTGGGGGGGCAGATAGGGGCGGCGCCAGGCTGTTTGGGGGGGTGCCCCCATTTTGAACCCTGATGTGGCCCCCGTTCCTCTGGCCCTGGAGGTCCCCCCACCCCATGGGCCAGTGGGGCGCCCCTCTCCCTACAGCACCGGAGGGGGGATGGGATTCGCCAGGGAGGGGGCACGGGGCGGCAGATTTGGGGCTCCCGGGGAAAATCTCTCCCCCCCCCCGCGGCGGCCCGGGAGGTGTTCCCTCCGAGCCGCAGTGGGGGGGCGGTGCCTCGGGTGGGGGGGCAGGATAGGGGGGCACAGATTTGGGGGTCCGCCCCCCCAGAAACCAACACAGCCGGACCCCCATTAAAACAACTTTACTTAAAAAAAGCCCACAACACAAAACCCCAGTGGGGCTTTTAAAACAAAGGGGGGGGGGTTAGGGGGCAGCGGGCCCCTGGCCCAGGCGCCGGCAGGGCCCCTCCAGGACCCCCCGGAAGACCTCGTAGCGGTGGTTGAGGTCCCGGCGGGCGTGCAGGCGGAAGCGGGTGGCCAGGGCCCCCTGGGGGGCACCGGCCCCATAGAAGACGCGGCGGACGCGGGCGTGCAGCAGGGCCATGGCGCACAGGACGCAGGGCTCGCGGGTGAGGTAGAGGTCGTAGCCGGTGCAGAGGTAGGGCAGCCCCTCGGGCGCCGGCGGGGGGGCCCCGCTGTGGGGCAGGAAGGAGCAGGCGGGGTAGTCCGGGTAGCCGTGGGCCCCGCCGCCCTGGCCCCGGGCCACCAAGTCGATGCAGACCATGGCGGCGTGCAGCAGGGGCCGGCGGGGGGTCCGGCAGTCGTGGGCCACCGCCAGGACCCGCCCCGTGGCCGGCTCCACCACGGCCCCGCCCGCCGGCACCAGGCCCAGCGCCGCCCCCCGGCGGGCCGCCCGGAGGGCCTGCCCCATGTGGGCCGCCATGGCCGCCTTCTCCTGGGGGGCGAAGAGCCGGGCGGTCCGGGGGTCCTCGCGGAAGGCCGTGGGCCAGTGGCGGGCGGCCTCCTCGAACTGGGGCCGGGTTAGGGGCGCGCTGGCCGGCACCCGCACCAGGAAGGGCTCGCCCAGGCCCCGGGGGTCCACCGCCCCGGGCGGGAGCAGCTGGGCCAGGGCGGGCGGGGGCCCGGGCGAGGGGCCGGCCAGGCCCAGGAGGACGTCCAGGGGGCCGTCCCGCCCGCCCCGGGCCCGCACCCGCTTCAGGTGGGGCAGGGCGGTGAGGGGGCGGGCGGCCGCCAGCTCCCGCACCAGGCGGCAGGTCTCGGTGCGGAGCAGCACGGGGGCGGCATAGGCCGGGGTGAGCGGCAGCTCCCGCGCCGCCGGCTCGGACAGCACCGGCACCGGCTCCCACGGGGGGGCGTCCTCGGGGTCCTCCATCTTCCGGCGCTTGGGGTCCGGCTCCATGGCCCCCCGGGCCTGCTGGGGGGGGGGGGAAGAGGGGAGGAGTTGGGGGGCGGGGCTAGGTCCTCGTCCCCCGGGATCAGCCCCTAAACCCGGCCCTCCAGGGCTCCCCCCCCACCTCCTGGGGCCCCCCCACAGACCTTCCCCACACTTGGGGGAAGGCCGCAGCCCCAGAGACGCCCCCCCCTTTCCAATGACGCCTCTCCCCTCTGCAAAAGGGGCTTCCAGGGACCCCCACCCTGCCCCTTTTCACACACCTTCTCCACTCCTGACCCAGCCCCCCTCCCTCAGCCCCAGACGCCACAACACCCCTGCCCCCAGCGTGTGGGGGGCTCCTCCCGAAAGACCCCAACTCCCCCCCACCAGCCCCACACATCTTCCCTTCTGTGTCGGGGGGGGCTGCCTCTCCCCTCAAGGCCTCCCCCGTGGGGGGGGGGGTCCCTTCAGATACCTCAACTCCCCTCCACCCTAGTCACCCCATCCCTCCTCATGGGGGGGCTCACCTATGACCCCCCCCGGGGAGGGACTCCCCCTATGACACCCCTTCTCCTTCATGGGGTGGCGGGCTCCTCAGCCCCAGTGATCCCCCCACAGGCACTGCCTACCCCGCCCATATGCCCCCCTCAGTGACCCTCTCCTGCCCCTTCCACATGGGGGCTCCCCTCCCCCACGACTCCCCCCCAACATGGGGGACTCCCCAGATGGCCTCAACTCCCCTCTCACCCAGCCCCCCATAACCCCCAGGAACCCTTCCAAGCCCCCCCAGACCCCCTCCCCCAAGAACCCCCAGGACCCCTACCCAGACCTCCCAAGGACCCCCACCCAACCACCCCAGGACCCTCCCTAGGACCCCCCTCCCCCAAGAACCCCCCAGGACCCCCACCCAGCCCCCCTCCCCCAAGAACCCCCCCAGGACCCCCCCCAGCCCCCCTCCCCCAAGAACCCCCCACCCTGCCCCCGCGGACTCCCTCCCCCAAGAACCCCCCCAGACCCCCACCCAGCCCCCCCGGACCCCTCCCCCAAGAACCCCCAGGACCAACCCAGGACCCTCTCCCAGCCCCCCGGACCCCCTCCCCCAAGAACCCCCCAGGACCCCTTCCGAACCCCTCCCGACCCTCACCTCCCCAGTCCTAGCCCCGCCCCCCGGTCCGGTGCCTCGCGCCCATTGGCTCCCGGCGCTGCCCGTCCGCGTCAGGGCGCGTCCCGATTGGTTCACCACGCCCGGCGGGAGGGAACGCGGAAGCCGGCGCGAGACGGAGAAGGGGGCGCGTGGGTTCCGCGGTCCTCCGGGGCATCGAGGCGGCCGGCTAGAGCGGCCCGGCCCTCCCGCCCGGCACCATGGAGACGCCGCGAGGGCGAGAGCGGGAGCCCGTACCGTAACCATGGAGACGGCCGGCCGGAGCGACGGGCGCGCGCAGGGCCAGGCGGAAGTGACGCCGCTACCTGGAGGGGGCGGGACCGGAAGTGCGGTATGCGGAAGTGCGGAGCGGGGCCATGGAGCTCGGGCCGGGGCTGTGGCGCGGCGGGCGGCGGCTGCTCTGGGCCGCCTCCCTCCTCTGCGTGCTGCTGGACCTGCAGCTCCCAGGTAACCATGGCAACGCGCCGGGCCCCGCCCCCTCCCCGCCGGGCCTGGCGCTCCTCCTCTGACCCCGCCCCCGCCGAGCCAACCGTCCGGACGCCTCGGCCCCGCCCCCTCCCTGCCGGCCCCGCCCCCGCGCCTTGATTCCACCCCTCCCTGCCGGCCCCGCCCCCTCCCTGCCGGCCCCGCCCCCGCGCCTTGATTCCACCCCGCCCTGCCGGCCCCGCCCCCGCCCTGCCGGCCCCGCCCCCGCGCCTTGATTCCACCCCGCCCTGCCGGCCCCGCCCCCTCCCTGCCGGCCCCGCCCCCGCGCCTTGATTCCACCCCGCCCTGCCGGCCCCGCCCCGCCCTGCCGGCCCCGCCCCCGCGCCTTGATTCCACCCCGCCCTGCCGGCCCCGCCCCCTCCCTGCCGGCCCCGCCCCCGCGCCTTGATTCCACCCCGCCCTGCCGGCCCCGCCCCCGCCTGCCGGCCCCGCCCCCGCGCCTTGATTCCACCCCGCCCTGCCGGCCCCGCCCCCTCCCTGCCGGCCCCGCCCCCGCGCCTTGATTCCACCCTGCCCTGCCGGCCCCGCCCCCTCCCTGCCGGCCCCGCCCCCTCCCTGCCAGCCCCGCCCCTCGATTACGTGCCTCGCTGTTGGCCAGGGCCCCCCCCCACTGGCCCCGCCCACTCCACTTCACAGATGCTCTTTAGCTCCTCCCCTAGCTCCTCCCACCCGCTACTGGCTCCACCCCCTGGTGCTGCCCTCCCCTCCCCCCCACAGAGAAGTGGGAGCCAGTGTTAAAAATCGAGGATTGGGGGGGGGGGTGATAAGGGGACAACATGTGACAAGGGAAGGGGGTGTGGTCAGGAGAGTGGGGGTGTGGCTGGTGGGGAAAGGGGGCGTGGTCAGGACAGGGGGCGTGGGTGGGGAAAGGGGGCGTGGTCAGCAGAGGAGTGTGCCTGATTGGGAAAGGGGGCGTGGTCAGGA
The DNA here is from genome assembly GCA_032164245.1 of Sternotherus odoratus. Taxonomy (NCBI): domain Eukaryota; kingdom Metazoa; phylum Chordata; order Testudines; family Kinosternidae; genus Sternotherus; species Sternotherus odoratus. The sequence continues at coordinate 5,118,442 of JAVMKO010000011.1, forward strand.
GAGGGGTGTGGCTGGTTAGGAAAGGGCGTGGTCAGGAGAGTGGGGGTGTGGCTATTGGGAAAGGGGGGCGTGGTCAGGAGAGTGGGGTGTGGCTATTGGGAAAGGGGGCGTGGTCAGGAGAGTGGGGGTGTGGCTATTGGGAAAGGGGGCGTGGTCAGGAGAGGATGTGGCTGGTGGGGAAGGGGCGTGGTCAGGAGAGTCAGGGTGTGGCATGGGGAAGGGGGCGTGGTCAGAATGGGGGTGTGGCTAGGGGAAGGGGCGTGGTCAGGAGAGTGGGGGCGTGGCTGGGGCTCAGGGGGGCGGGGATCCCAATGGGGCCCCCCCTGACCGTCTCCCCCCCCCCTCGCAGGTTTGCTGTCCTCCGGGCAGGCTGAGATCGAGAACCACCTGGAAATGGGGCGCAAGCTACTGGCGGCCGGGCAGCTGGCGGAGGCCCTGTCCCACTACCACTCCGCCGTCGGTGAGTCCGCCCGGGGCGGGGCTACGAGCCGGGGGCGGGGCTACGAGCCGGGGGGGGGCCGGGACTCAGTCTCCCCTTCTCCCTCCTGCAGAAGGGGACCCCAGAATTACCTCACCTACTACAAGCGGGCCACCATCTACCTGGCATGGGCAAGTTCCGCTCGGCCCTGCCCGACCTGTCGAAGGCCATCCAGCTCAAGCCGGACTTCCTGGCCGTGAGTCCGCTGCTGGGGGCGGAAAGTGGGGGTGGGGTCGTGTGGGAGGGAGCGGAGGGGCGTGGGCAGGAGAGTCAAGGTGTGGCTGGCGGGGGTGGATTCGCCCCACGGCCTCCCGGTTTGGCCCGGCCTCTTTCCCTGCCTCGGTTTCCCTCTCCGGGGGCGGCCTCGGGAGGCTGGAGGTGAAACCGGGGGCGCCAGCTGCACACGGGCCGACAGCCCGAGCCCGGCAGGGCTGGGTGATCAGCAGGCAGCCGCTGCCAGCCGGGCGCCCGGCCCTGAAAGCGTCACCGCCCCCAGCCGCCGGGCAGAAGTAAGGGTGGCATGGTACGGGGTAGGGTAGGGGGTCATCAGAGCTTGAAATATTTTCGATGGGGGGGCTCAGTTTCCCCACCTGGCAAAGCGGGGAGAGTGGGGGCGAATCTCCTGCGGAGCGGGCGCCGGGCGCTGCAGCTGGAAAGCGCGAGGCAGGATTTGAACCCGCCATGGCCGGAGTGTCCCCCCACCCCCCCCTGCTCTCTCTCCTCTCTCCAGGCCCGGCTACAGCGGGGCGGCATCTTCCTGAGGCAGGGCCACACGGAGCAGGCCAGGCAGGACTTCGAAGCCGTGGTGAGGGTCCCCCCCCCCCCCCCCGGAGAGGTGGGGGGGTGGAGCCGCTTGGGGGGTGGAACCCGCCCCCCTGCCCAGGCCTCGGCCAATTCTTGTCGGTTTTCTTCCCCTCTTGACGCCCCCCCCCCCCGCCCCGCAGCTGCGGACGGATCCCGGCCACCAGGAGGCGCAGAGCCAGCTGGCCAGACCTCGCGGCGCGGGAAGGGCTCCATGCAGGAGGCCCAGGCGGCTATCAGAGGACGGACTACGCGGCAGCCGTGCGCCTGCTGGAGCGCGCCATCGAGGCACGTGCCGGGGGGGGGGAGGGGGCTGCCCCCCCCGCGAGGTTCACTCTTGGGGTAGGGGGAGGCGGGGAATCCCAACCCGCTTCACCTCGGTAGGCTCCCCCCCGCCTTTGCCGGACTACAATTCCCATGGTGCACCGCGGCCACCCCCGTTGGGTGGGGGGGAGTGAGGCATGATGGGAGTCCCCGGTTGTGGTGCATCATGGGAGATGCGGTCCCGCCGGAGGCCTGGCCCATAGCAGAGAATGGGGAGGATCGGGGCGGGGGAAGGGGGGGGCGTGTAACAGTGAAACGTCAAGATCTTCCCTTCCCCTGCCCCCTTCTTAAAGGCCTGGCAGTGGGTCCCCCCCCCCGAACCGGCCTCGGGCCCTGCCTCAGTTTCCCCCACCAGCGCACCGTCAAGCCCCCGGGAGCCCGGGTCGTTGCGAACACGTGTCGCCGGCGCCTCACCCCGCCCCCTCCGCCCCCCCCCCCCAGATCTCCCCGTGGGACCCCGAGGCCAAGGAGCTGCGGGCGGAGTGCCACCTCCTGCTGGGCGACCCCGGCCGGGCCATCCTGGACCTGAAGCCCACCACCCGGCTCCGCGCTGACAACCGGGGCGGCCTTCCTGAAGCTCAGCCGGCTCTACTACGGGCTGGGGGAGCACGCGGAGGCGCTGGCCGTGAGTGGCGGGGGGCGCTGGGGGGGGGGGACACGGGGGCAAAGGAACCTCCAAGTCTATCGTGTGCCTGGGGGGATGGGAAATCCTTCCTGACCCCTGGAGGAGGCCCTGAAGCATGAGGGTGGGTGCGAGTTTTGGCCCCACTCGCTCCCCGCTGCCATTCGGGGGCCCTTGGACGGAGCCCCCCCCCCAGCCGCCCGCCCCACCTGGCCCCTCTCTCCCCCCCTTCCCCCAGGCAGGTGCGGGAGTGCCTCCGCTTGGACCAGGACGACCCGGCCTGCTTCGCCCACTACAAGCAGGTCAAGAAGCTCTCCAAGCAGCTGGAGTCGGCCGAGGAGCATGTCCGAGCGCAGAGGTGAGGGCCGGGCCCCCCGCAAGCCGGGGCCACAGGGGGGCTCTCGGGAGGGTGCCTGGAAATCCCCACCCCGGCCGCGTCTCTAGATTGCAAGTCTGGCATGGTGGGAGGAGTGGGGGGGTTGAGATGCAGCCACCTCTGGGGAGCACGCGGGGGGCTGTTTATACAGGGGCCCCGCTCGGAGATGCGCCCGCCCTCTGGGGTGGGGGGCGGGGGGGCGGTTACACAGAGCCCCCCTGCCAGCTCGGAGATGCGCCCCGCCTCTGGGGTGGGGGGCGGGGGGCGGTTACACAGAGCCCCCCTGCCCAGCTCGGAGATGCGGCCGCCTCTGGGGTGCAGCACGTGGGGGCTGGTTTGCAGAGGAATCCCGGGGGGCGGGTGGGTATTCTGGGATGTCGTTGTCATCCCCCCCCCCCCTCCCCCGCCGGCGGCTGACCCGTGCCGTCCCGGACAGGTACGAGGAAGCCATGGAGAAGTACGCGGCGGCCATGCGGACGGAGCCCCAGGTGGAGGTGTATATAGTCCAGGCCAAGGCGCGGATCTGCCACTGCCTCTCCAAGGTGAGCCCTCTGGGGGTGGGATGCGCCCACCTCTGGGGCTGGGGCGCGGGGGCTGAGTATACACACACCCCTCCCCCGGCGCTGGGGTGCACCCATGTAGTGAGGTACTTTGGAGATTGCGAGACAAGGCACACACACGTGGTTAAGTAAATAAAGTAGGTGAGTTTATTGGAAGGGCCCGGTCCTGGCGCTGAGGGGGCTTATCAGATCAGCGCGACCGCAGAAGGAGAACCCGGCGCTTCGGAGCAGTAGCCGGGAAGGAAGAAAGCCCCCGAGCAAATACGGGAGTGGGGTTAAGTACACTCACACATTTGCATCTCATACATACTCATGTCTCATTTGCAAGCAGCAAGCTGATTGGTTACATGCTGTCCTGCCTCAGTTTCCCCATTTGGTTTCCCACGCATTCATTCTCACACAGACGGGGTAAACACTCACACAGCTGGAACAGTCTGGGACTGTTCCCAACCACACAGATAACAGCAAGGTCAGTCTCATACCGTGTTTCCCCCGAAAATAAGACAGTGTCTTATATTAGTTTTTGCTCCCAAAATTACATTATATTACAGCGAGAGGCAAAACTGGAAGTACGTCTTATTTCGGGGGAATGTCTTACTTTCGGGGAAACAGGGTAGCATCACTATGCACTCTCCTGGAGTTGACTTAGAAGCGTAACTACACTTTCTAGTGGGTGCCCGTCACAATGTCTTCCGGTCCTAACAGCCCACCTCTGGGGTGGGGCGGGGGGGCTGAGTATACACACACCCCTCACCCGGCGCTGGGGGGCACCCACCTCTGGAGTGGGGGGTCGGGGGACTGAGTATACACACACCCCTCCCCCGGCGCTGGGATGCCCCCACCTCTGGGGTGGGGGTCGGGGGCTGAGTATACACACCCCTCACCCGGCGCTGGGGGGGCGCCCACCTCTGGGGTGGGGGTCGGGGGGCTGAGTATACACACACCCTCACCCGGCACTGGGGGGCACCCCCCTCTGGGGTGAGGCGCGGGGGGCTGAGTATACACACACCCCTCCCCCGGCGCTGGGGGGCACCCACCTCTGGGGTGGGGGTCGGGGGCTGAGTATACACACACCCCTCACCCGGCGCTGTGGGGGCGCCCACCTCTGGGGTGGGGGTCGGGGGCTGAGTATACACACACCCCTCCCCCGGCGCTGGGGGGCATCCACCTCTGGGGTGGGGGTCTGAGTATACACACACCCCTCACCCGGCGCTGGGGTGCCCCCACCTCTGGGGTGGGGGTCGGGGGCTGAGTATACACACACCCCTCCCCCGGCGCTGGGGGGCACCCACCTCTGGGGTGGGGGGTCGGGGGCTGAGTATACACACCCCTCACCCGGCGCTGGGGGCGCCCACCTCTGGGGTGGGGGTCGGGGGCTGAGTATACACACACCCCTCACCCGGCACTGGGGGCACCCCCCCTGCTGGGTGAGGCGCGGGGGGCTGAGTATACACACACCCCTCCCCCGGCGCTGGGGGGCACCCACCTCTGGGGTGGGGGTCGGGGGCTGAGTATACACACAACCCCTCACCCGGCGCTGGGGGGGGCGCCCACCTCTGGGGTGGGGGTCGGGGGCTGAGTATACACACACCCCTCCCCCGGCGCTGGGGGGCATCCACCTCTGGGGTGGGGGTCTGAGTATACACACACCCCTCACCCGGCGCTGGGGTGCCCCCACCTCTGGGGTGGGGGTCGGGGGCTGAGTATACACACACCCCTCCCCCGGCGCTGGGGGGCACCCACCTCTGGGGTGGGGGTCGGGGGCTGAGTATACACACACCCCTCCCCTGGCGCTGGGGGGCATCCACCTCTGGGGTGGGGGTCTGAGTATACACACACCCCTCCCCCGGCGCTGGGGGGCACCCACCTCTGGGGTGGGGCGCGGGCGCTGAGTATACACACACCCCTCACCAAGAGGGGTCTGTGGCCCCCCATCCAGGGGCCCGTCTCTGTCCGTGGCTAATCCCAGCCCCCTAGAGGGGGGCCAAGGGACCTCAGAGGGTCGCTGGGCATTTGTGCCTGGGGGGGGGGGGGTAGGGGGGAAGAGCCTTCCTGACCCTCTAGGGGGCCCTGAAGCATGGGGGTGGATTGGGCCCACGGCACAGCCAGGCCCCACACGCTGCGCCTCTCTCCCCCCACTGCCGGTCGGGGGCCTCAGGGCATTCCCCCGCTTAGTGTGTGTCTCACGTGCGCACACAGCAGTACACAGCGGGGTGCAGCAGGGGGACGGACGGACCGGACGGACGGACGGACGGACGGACACACACACACACACACACACACACACACACACACACCCCAGCAGGGGCAGCTGACGCACACACATGCCTGAAATCCCCCCCGCCCAGTTCTCCGGTGCCAGCTGGGCCCCCCGAACTCCTGGGTTCGCGCTCGGGGCAGACTCGCCAGTCCCTGCAGGCCACGGGGTGCACGCCGGCCCCCGAAAGCGACCGAAACCCCAACTCGGTGCCGGAGGGGTGGCTGTGTGCCTCGGTGTGCCTCAGTTTCCCTCGGGGCCATGGGAGAAATGGCCCTTCCCCCGGGTTGCATTGGGGCCAGTGAGGGTCAGGCATGCAAGGAGCTCACCGACGTGCGAACTTGGGGGGGGGGCGGGGCTGGGGTCAGAACAGCCCCCCCCGGCCGCAGCCCGACCCCCCCTCTCGCGCCCCCCCAGAGCAAGCGGCCCCAGGAAGCCATCGAGGCGTGCACGGAGGCCCACCGGCGGGACCCTCGCAACGTCTTCGTCCTCCGGGACCGGGCCGAGGCCTACATCCTGAACGAGGAGCTGCAGAGAGGTGGGAGCGGGGCCCCGATGCCTGGGTTCCGCCCCCGCCGCGGGAGGGGGGTGGGGGGCGGATTCAGAGGGGGAGGGGGATTTGTTTGGCTGACCTCATCGAGGGAGCATAATTCTGGGGACTACATATCCCATGATGCTCTGCGGCTCCCCTCCCTTTGCCTCATGGGAGTTGTGGTTCAGCTCCAGAGGGCTCCCATGATGCACCGCTGAGGCTCTGCCACAGCAGTGCATCTTGGGAGATGTAGTCCCCCCCAGGGAGCCCAGAGGGGGGAGAACCAGGCCCACGGGGCGGCGAATAGGGGGGATTCGGGGCCCACGGGGCGGTAAGGGGGGGATTCGGGGCCCACGGGGCGGCGAAGGGGGGGGATTCGGGGCCCACGGGGCGGCGAAGGGGGGGGATTCGGGGCCCACGGGGCGGCGAAGGGGGGGGGATTTGGGGCCCACGGGGTGGCGAAGGGGGGATTCGGGGCCCGGCCTGACCCCTCTGATTGGCCCCCAGCGGTGGAGGACTACCAGGAGGCCAGGGAACTGGACGGGGAGGCCGAGGAGCTCGGGAGGGGCTGGAGCGAGCCCAGAAGCTGCTGAAACAGTCCCGGAAACGCGACTACTACAAGATCCTGGGGGTCCGGAGGTGGGTGCTCCGGATCCGTGGGGCGGGATGGGCCCCCCCCCCCCCGAGCTTCCCGCGCCCCTCCTCCCGGTGGGCCGACCTCCCCGAGGGGACCCGGGCACCGGATCGCCCCGGCTAGTGGAGACGGGAGCCGGCCCCAGTGTGGGCGCGACCCCCCCCGCCCCACTGCGACCCACGTCTTTACCCCGGCCCCCCAGGAACGCCAACAAGCAGGAGATCATCAAGGCCTACCGCCGGCTGGCGCAGCAGTGGCACCCCGACAACTTCCAGGCCCCCGACGAGAAGAGGGAGGCGGAGAAGAGATTCATCGACATCGCCGCCGCCAAGGAGGTGCTGACAGACCCGGGTACGAGACGCGCTGCCCCCCAGCCAGCCCCTCGGCCCCTGACCCCCCCGGGACTCCCTGCCCCATATCCAACCCCCCAGCCTCTGTCCCCCGTCCCCTGACTGCCCCCCGGGACTCCCTGCCCCTTATCCAACCCTCCGGCCTCTGTCCCCTGACCCCCCCGGGACTCCCTGCCCCTTATCCAACCCCCCGGCCTCTGTCCCCCATCCCGTCTGCCCCCCGGGACTCGCTGGCCCCTATCCGGCTCTCCGACCTCCGTCCCCCATCCCCTGACTGCCCCCCGGGTCTCCCTGCCCCTTATCCAACCCCCCGGCCTCCGTTCCCCGTCCCGTCTGCCCCCCGGGACTCGCTGGCCCCTATCCGGCCCCCCGACCGCCCCCTGGGACTCGCTGCCCCCTATCCAGCCCCCCAGCCTCCATCCCCCATCCTCTGACTGCCCCCCGGGACTCCCTGCCCCTTATCCAGCCCCCCGACCTCCGTTCCCGTCCCCTGACTGCCCCCGGGACTCCCTGCCCCTTATCCAACCCCCGGCCCTGGCCCCCATCCCCTGACTGCCCCCCGGGACTCCCTGCCCCTTATCCAACCCCCTGGCCTCCGTTCCCCGCCCCGTCTGCCCCCCGGGACTCGCTGGCCCCTATCCGGCCCCCCGACCGCCCCCTGGGACTCGCTGCCCCCTATCCAGCCCCCCAGCCTCCGTCCCCCATCCTCTGACTGCCCCCCGGGACTCCCTGCCCCTTATCCAGCCCCCCGACCTCCGTTCCCGTCCCCTGACTGCCCCGGGACTCCCTGCCCCTTATCCAACCCCCGGCCCTGGCCCCCATCCCCTGACTGCCCCCCGGGACTCCCTGCCCCTTATCCAACCCCCGGCTCTGGCCCCCTTACCATGCCCCTCAGAGTAGCATGTCTGGCAGCCGGGAGTTCAGGGGCTGGGCAGGACTGTCCCGCGGGCCGGATGTGGCCCGCAGGCCGTAGTTTGCCCCTCCCCCCCCCCCGGTAGGCCTGGATCCTAAACGTTGCCCCCAACCCCCTGCTTCACCCCGCCTCTCCCCTCCAGACATGCGGCAGAAGTTCGACTCCGGCGAGGACCCCCTGGATCCCGAGAACCAGCAAGGCGGGGGGGGGCACCCCCACCAGTGGCCTTTCGAGTTTAACCCCTTCGGCTCCGGCAACTTCCACTTCAAATTCCACTTCAATTAGCCGAGGGCGGGAGGAGGGGCCCTGGCCCCCACCTCGAGGGGGGGCCGGGGCGGACAGTCGCCCCCTGGACCGACGCCAGCCCAGGGTCGCCTCCCGCCCGTCGGGGTCGGATGTGTCCCGCCGGGGGTGCCGGGCCCGGGCGTTCGCTTTCCCCGCGGCCCGTCGACGAGGAGACGGTTTTGCTGCTTGTGCCGAATTTTCCCGGGGAACGAATCGGATTCTCCCCGTCTCCGCCGCCTCTCGGCCCTAGAGCGAGACCCTCGCCCCCGGCCCCCCCATGGTCCCAACGGGCGTTCCTACAGCTCCTCCGTCTCATCCGCCGTGACAAACACCCAACACACGCGGCGGAGAAAGGCAGTCGGCGGTGAAGGGTCGATCGGCAAGCAAACGGCGAATGATTTGACTCGAGGGGGGGTCAGCCCCCCGGGGAAACTTTTGGGGGACCCAGGACGGCTTTCGGGTGGCTCGGCCGGCCTCTCCAGCGGGGGCTCCCATAATGCACCAAGAGAGGCCGCCACGGTGCATCATGGGAGATGGAGTCCAGCCTGGGCCTCAGACTGGAAAGGGGGGTCCGGGAACTTGGACTTGTCCCCGGGGGGGGAACTGAACCAAAACCCCCTTTTTCCACCTTCCTTTTTGTTGCCATTTTGCTCCTCCAAACCCACCCCCCTCAGCAGGGGGGGGGACCCCACAACCGACCCCTATAAAGCCGGCGCGCCGGCTCCCCTGGGTGGGGTGATTCACAAACACATCCAGATCAGCCGGGGGGGGGGGGGGGGAGTATTTGCTGGATTATTTATTAGGATTTTTTTAATGAAGCAAACCCCAGACTTTGCCCCCCCTCCCCCAGGAAATGTCCCGAGCCCGTGGGGAGGAAACCCCCGAATCCGAGGGGCATCCGCTGGGTCCCCCCGCTATTTTGGGGGGGCGACGTCAAATCCGTTTCCCCTTCTCGGCAAAATCCCTCCGACGAAAACCCAATTGGGACGTTCCTTCCGTTAACGACCCCCCCCTCCCCCCCCCGGGAAGCTCGTTACCGCCCCCCTCTGGGAGCGCAGAGGTCGCCCCCCTGATATTTGATTTGTTTTTCTTTCTCCCCCCGGCCTTTTGCTGTTTTTTAAGGTGGATTTATTTTCGGGAGCGGGGTGCCCCCCGTGATCACTGCACAGGCAAGGGGGGGCGGCACCCCCCTGAGCCGAGGGATTAAATTTGTATTGCAAACAGCGTACCCTGTTTTCTGAGTAGCAGCCGGGCTGCGGTGTCTTTGGGGTGGGGGTGCGGGGGGGGGGACTGGTCAGCTCCTGGGCAGGGGGGGTCTTTAACGCTGAGGACTTTTCTCCCACCTGGGTGTTGGGCCTTTGAGTTCGTCTGGGGCAAGAACTGGCTTGAAACTGCCTCCCCCCCAGACGGGGTCCCGGGCCCCGAAAAATATCAGGTTCCCCGGGGGGCTTGGTGCCTGGCCCTGCACGGACCCTCTACCGGGATCTGGGGCTCCCCGCGGGGGCCAGCCGGCCCCTGAGCCAATGGGGCAAATGGGGTCGGCATCTAAATGGGAGCGGGGGGGGGCAGCCGCCTGTCGCCCACAAAGGCAAGTCGCTGGGGGGCAACGGCCTGCCCTTGGCTAGCCTGCTGGTCCGGTCACCCCACACCTCTTCCCCCCCCCCTCCACCTGCCCTGGGGACCCCCCGGCTCATACCCGGGGGGGGGGGGATACAGGAGCTCCAACACAGCCTGGCCCTGGGCAGGACCACAGTCCTCCCCCCAATTCTACCCGGTTCTGGCTTGCTGCTCTGTGCCTCAGTTTCCCCACCCACCTGTTCTCTCCTTTTGGGCGGGGGGGTGGCCTCAAATTGGCTGCGGGGCGGGGGCGTATGTGACTCATCCCCATGTCCACGGGCCTCTCCTAATCTGGCACTGGTCTGGGGGGACAGACAGCCACCCCAAGCAGTCCTGGGGTACGGTGGCTCCCCTCCCCCTATATTCACCAGCCTCCCCAAGAAACCCCTGGCCTCAGCATTCAAACCCCACGGTTTATTGGGTCCAAACCAGGGGAAACGTCCGGCTCCGCCCGGCCCCGTCTCCCCGCCAGCCCCCCAAAATCCAGGTGGCTGAAGAAAGTCGCACCGGGGGGGGGGGCCGGGCTCCGTCTCCCCAACCCCCCGAAACGGGGAAACAAACATGGCGCCGGAAAAAACCCCCTGCGTGCCGGGAAGCGCCAATCCACTCTCATGCTCCAAGTCCAAGCCGGATGTGGGGTCAGGAAGGATTCCTCCCCCCCAAGTCAGACTAGCGGGGGGGGCTGAAGCGGGTCCCCCGGCCCCACGCCGCCCCCCCAGCCCTAGACGTAGGCGTTCTTGCCGTATTTGCCCCCGCTGCTGGTCTCGGAGCCGCGCCGCGGGCCGGCCTTGGGCGCGGCGTAGGGGTAGCCGGAGCTGGCGGGACACAAGGAGAGGGTCAGGGAGGGAGCCCCGGGGTAGGCTGGGGGGCTCAAGGGGGGGACCCCGCCCCCCCTTACCTCGTGCCCCGGGAGGATGGGGGGCAGCAGGACCTCAGGAGGCCGACGCCCCCCACGATGGCCAACAGGGACCCGCTCCAGCCCAGGTACAGCGCCGGGCCGATCTCGTACCTGCAGGGGGGAGATGGGGGTCAGGGCGGTGTGGCCCCCCCATGGGATCCCCCCGGCCCCCCGCCACCGCCGGACTCACTTGGTGCCGGGGAAAAGGGGGTCGAAGAAGTCGCGGGTGATGTTGAAGGCGTACCAGGAGAGCGCCACCATCCCACACAGCCCTGGGGGCAGAGGAGAGTCAGCGCCGTGGGGGGCAGTCCCAGGACCCATAGGGGGCATGGCCAGAGCACCCCACACTGTGACTAGTCCCTGCCCCCCGGGACCCATAGGGGGTGTGGCCAGAGCACCCCACACTGTGACTAGTCCCTGCCCCCCGGGGCCCATAGGGGGCGTGGCCAGAGCACCCCACACTGTGACTAGTCCCTGCCCCCCGGGGCCCATAAGGGGCGTGGCCAGAGCACCCCACACTGTGACTAGTCCCTGCCCCCCGGGGCCCATAGGGGGCGTGGCCAGAGCACCCCACACTGTGACTAGTCCCTGCCCCCCGGGGCCCATAGGGGGCGTGGCCAGAGCACCCCACACTGTGACTAGTCCCTGCCCCCCCGGGGCCCATAGGGGGCGTGGCCAGAGCACCCCACACTGTGACTAGTCCCTGCCCCCCGGGGCCCATAGGGGGCGTGGCCAGAGCACCCCACACTGTGACTAGTCCCTGCCCCCCGGGGCCCATAGGGGGCGTGGCCAGAGCACCCCACACTGTGACTAGTCCCTGCCCCCCCTCGGCTCTCACCCGCCAGGATGAACATGGAGCCCGCGGCGGCCGCCAACTTGCCCTTGACCCCGGGGCTCCCGTCCGCCACCCGGGTGCACTTCATGCCCCCCACGCCGCAGAGGATCGCCAGCGAGCCCAGCACCAGCGCCGTGATCATCAGCGCCCGGGAGGCCTGCAGGTAGCCTGGGGGCACAAGAGCGAGAGGGGGAAGAACCGACCGTGCCTCAGTTTCCCCCTCTGCCATTGGATTCCCCCCCCGCCAACACACACACACGTGGAAGGGGCAATACAAGTATGACGGTGCCTCAGTTTCTCCCCCCCCCCCCCCCGCCATGGGACTCATTGACACACCCCTGGCAGGGATGGGGGGGGGGGTTGTTGTCATGGTTGGGACGGGCCACTAGGGGGCGCCGGGGACTCGACCGCGCAACAAACAGACCAAACTTCGCACAGGACCGGGACCAGCAGAGACCGACCTGCCCCCCCCCCCCCCCCCAGCCGGGGAGAGAACCCAGGAGTCCGGGCTCCCGGCCCCCCCCACCCTCTGTGACCCACCAGACCCCACTTCCCTTCCAGAGCCGGGGAGAGAACCCAGGAGTCCGGGCTCCCAGCCCCCCCTGCTCTAACCACCAGCCCCCCACTCCCCTCCCCTCCCCGAGCCGGGGAGAGAACCCAGGAGTCCGGGCTCCCGGCCCCCCCTGCTCTAACCACCAGCCCCCCACTCCACTCCCCTCCCCTCCCCTCCCCTCCCCTCCCCGAGCCGGGGAGAGAACCCAGGAGTCCTGGCTCCCGGGCCCCCCCCCTGCTCTAACCCCCCACTCCCCTCCTCTCCCCGAGCCGGGGAGAGAACCCAGGAGTCCGGGCTCCCGGCCTCCCCCCCCCTGCTCCGACCCACCAGCCCCCACTCCCCTCCCAGAGCCGGGGAGAGAACCCAGGAGTCCGGGCTCCCGGCCCCCCCTGCTCTAACCACCAGCCCCCCACTCCACTCCCCTCCCCTCCCCGAGCCGGGGAGAGAACCCAGGAGTCCTGGCTCCCGGGCCCCCCCCCTGCTCTAACCCCCCACTCCCCTCCTCTCCCCGAGCCGGGGAGAGAACCCAGGAGTCCGGGCTCCCAGCCCTCCCTGCTCTGACCCACCAGCCCCCACTCCCCTCCCAGAGCCGGGGAGAGAACCCAGGAGTCCGGGCTCCCGGCCCCCCCTGCTCTAACCACCAGCCCCCCACTCCCCTCCCCTCCCCGAGCCGGGGAGAGAACCCAGGAGTCCTGGCTCCCGGCCCCCCCTGCTCTAACCCCCCACTCCCCGAGCCGGGGAGAGAACCCAGGAGTCCGGGATCCCGGCCCCCCCCCTGCTCCGACCCACCAGCCCCCACTCCCCTCCCAGAGCCGGGGAGAGAACCCAGGAGTCCGGGCTCCCGGCCCCCCCTGCTCTAACCACCAGCCCCCACTCCCCTACCCGAGCCGGGGAGAGAACCCAGGAGTCCGGGCTCCCAGCGCCCCCTGCTCCGACCCACCAGCCCCCGCTCCCCTCCCAGAGCCAGGGAGAGAACCCAGGCGTCCTGGCTCCCAGCCCCCCCTGCTCTAACCCACCAGTCCCCACCCCCCTCCCAGAGCCAGGGATAGAACCCAGGCGTCCTGGCTCCCAGCCCCCCCTGCTCTAACCACCAGCCCCCACTCCCCTCCCAGAGCCGGGGGGGTCCCCTAAACTGAGCCCCCCTTCCACGTTCACTATCTTCTTGGGCAACTGTTAGGACGAGCCCGGGAATCAGGGGGGGCTCCCCGGCTGGGGGGGGGTGAAGGGGGCTCCCCGGCTGGGGGGGGTGAAGGGGGATCCCCCCCTCACCCGACAGCGCCAGCGGCGAGGGGAAGTCGCGGCTCGAGGGGGGGGCGGATCAGGGGTGGGGCGGTCGGATCGGGGGGTCCCGGGGGCAGATCGGGGGGTCCCGGGGGCGGATCGGGGGGTCCCGGGGGCGGATCAGGGGTGGGGCGGTCGGATCGGGGGGTCGCGGGGGCGGATCGGGGGGTCCCGGGGGCGGATCGGGGGTGGGGCGGTCGGATCGGGGGGTCGCGGGGGCGGATCGGGGGGTCCCGGGGGCGGATCGGGGGGTCCCGGGGGGTCCCGGAGGGTCCCGGGGGTCCCGGCTCTGGGTCCCCCCCCCTCACCCGACAGCGCCAGCAGCGAGGGGAAGTCGCGGCTCGGGGGGGGCGGCTCGGGGGGTCCCGGGGGCGGATCGGGGGGTCCCGGGGGGTCTCGGGGGTCCCGGCTCTGGGTCCCCCCCTCACCCGACAGCGCCAGCAGCGAGGGGAAGATCGGCTCGCGGGGGGGGGGGGGCGGATCGGGGGGTCCCGGGGGGTCCCGGGGGTCCCGGCTCTGGGCCCCCCCCCCCCTCACCCGACAGCGCCAGCAGCGAGGGGAAGTCGCGGCAGTTGTAGACGCCGGTGGAGTCGGTCGCGCAGCTCTGCCACAGGTTCTCGAAGAGGGTCGAGGTGGTGATCACGCTCCCGTCCACCGTGGACACCCGCCACTCGCGGTGGGGCAGCGTGACCCCCAGCAGCCCCCAGCCCAGCGTGCCCAGGAAGAAGCCCCCCGCCTCCACCGCCGCCGCCATGGCCGGAGCGCACTGGAAGGGGCGCGGGGAGCGCACGGGCGGCTGGCTCGGCTCGGCTCGGAGCGGCCCGCCCGGGACAACCAGCGGCGGCCTGAGGTCGGGACGGGCTAACGGGGCTGAGCCGCGGCTAACGGGGCTGGGGGAGGGGCGAGGATTGAGCCTGTGGGGGCGGGGCTTTGCACCCTCCGCAGGTGTCTCTGACAGGCTGTGTCCCTCCCCCCTCCCCCAGCTAGCCTCTCCTAGAGCTGGGGGTGGAACCCAGGAGTCCTGGCTCCCAGCCCCCCCTGCTCTGCCCCACCAGCCCCCACTCCCCTCCCCGAGCCGGGGAGAGAACCCAGGAGTCCTGGCTCTAAGGGGGTTGAGTCTGGCCCCTGGGACTCCAGCCCCCTGAGCCGCCTCGGTCGCGTCTCCTTCCCAGACTGCCCCGCCAGGGTCTCTCCCTGCCAGGCCCATGGGGGCCCGTCACCCGGGGATTCACCCCCTTCCCTCCTGGGGGGCCGCCAGCCCCGGGGCGGGGGGGACTTCCCCCCCCTGCTGTGGTCTCTCTCCGGCTGCACGGTTGGAAAGGGGCTGGCGCGGTGCCCGCACCCCGAGGCAGACACCCGGCTCGTCGCGGAGACATTGTGGGCTGGACGCTTTTATTTTTCTGGTCCCAAAAATGGTCCGGGGGGGGGGTTGATTTAAACGGCCCCCCGCCCCCAATCTCCCCAAAGGAAGATTGTGAGGGAAAGTGGAACATTCCCCATTGTGTGTCGGGATCGACTCACCAGAGAGGAAACGGAGAGAAACCCGGGGGGTGAACCGCTCGGGATCTTCTCCTTCCTTCCTTCCTTCTGTCTTCTTCATCCCATTTTCTCTCTTTTCTTTCCTTCTTCTTCATCCAATTTTCTTTCTTATTCATCCCATTCTTTCTTTCTTTTTCTTTCTCTCTTATTCATCTCTTTCTTTCTTTCCTTTCTTATTCATCTCTTTCTTTTTCTTTTTCTTTCTTTCTTTCCTTCTTTCTGTCTTTCTTGTTCATCCCATTCTTTCTTTCTTTCTTTCTTTCTTTCTTATTCATCCCTTTCTTTCTTTCTTTCTTTCTTTCTTATTCATCCCTTTCTTTCTTTCTTTCTTTCTTTCTTTCTTTCTTTCTTTCTTTCTTATTCATCCCATTCTTTCTTTCTTTTTCTTTCTCTTATTCATCTTTCTTTCTTTCCTTTCTTATTCATCTCTTTCTTTCTTTCTTTCTTATTCATCCTATTTTCTCTTTCTTTCTTCCTTCCTTCCTCATCCCATTTTCTTTCTTTCTCATTTTCCAATGGTTTTCAAATTTTCATTTTTAGCAAACCTGTGAGAATCCGGCTGATGAAAACACTTTTGCAAGTTTGTCATTCCCCCCCTTGCAAAGTGTTAATCAGGAAAATGAGAGGGGGGGGAGTTTTTAAGTTATCCAAGAGAGAGAAAAGACACACACACCCCCGCTCCAACGTGGAGTTTTCTAAGAGGCCCAACACTCTGGAAATGGAACCAAGATTTTCATTTCAATGTGGAATTATTATTAATTATTGTTATTTACAAAAGTTTGGGGGGGGGGGGAATGTGAGGAAATAACCCCCGCCCCCGTGCCATGACACTGGATAAAGTCAGAGGGTTTTTAACGCCTCGATAGGACACGATGGTCTCCAGTCCGGCCTCCTGCATGACCCGGGGACGCTCATTTTCCCCAAGCGCGGCGCCCCATCCCCGGTGTTTCACTGGGGGGGGGTCGATCTCCGCCGGGGTCTGGGCAGCACCTGGCACGAGACCCAGTCTGATTTCCGGGGGGGGGGGGGGGCGGCGTGTCAGGCGCTGCACGCGTCCAGGGTTCCTGCGCGGCTGCGGGGCAGCGCCACCGACCTTTGACCCCGCGGGAAGCTGTTTCTGCTCCTTCGCATGCGGATGCTGGAGACGGCCACGGTGTCTCTTGGGGGGCAGAGGGCGGGGAGGGCCGTGCCAGCCTCGGGGGGGGGGGGCCGCGATGCCGGAGCTCAGCCGGTTAATTATTTACCCCTCCCCGGTGGCTTTGATCAAGGCCAAGCCGCAGACCTTGGCCACCACCCGTCCCGGGGGGACAAGGACGGGGAAGGCGCCGGTTGCTTGGCAACGCGGCGTTGGAGATACGGGGTGAGTCACGGGCGCCCCTTGATCCCAGCGGGGCCCCCTCCCCGCCTGGCGATAGGCCCGGCCGCCGAGGTGTGGAGATCGCAGCCGGGCACACCTGGGGCCCGCCAGGGGGCAACATCTGGGGTAAAGGTGGGGGAAAGGGGGTGAGGTGCTGTGGGAGGGAGCCAGGACTCCTGGGTTCTCTGCCTCTGATTTGGATAGATAGATAGATAGATAGATAGATAGATAGATAGATAGATAGATAGATAGAGGGGGTGGATGGGCATAGATAGATAGATAGATAGATAGATAGATAGATAGATAGATAGATAGATAGATAGATAGAGGGGTGGATGGGGATAGATAGATAGATAGATAGATAGATAGATAGATAGATAGATAGAGGGGTGGATGGGGATAGATAGATAGATAGATAGATAGATAGATAGATAGATAGATAGATAGATGGGGTGGATGGGGATAGATAGATAGATAGATAGATAGATAGATAGATAGATGGGGTGGATGGGGATAGATAGATAGATAGATAGATAGATAGATAGATAGATAGAGGGGTGGATGGGGATAGATAGATAGATAGATAGATAGATAGATAGATAGATAGATAGATAGAGGGGTGGATGGGGATAGATAGATAGATAGAGGGGTGGATGGGGATAGATAGATAGATAGATAGATAGATAGATAGATAGATAGATAGATAGATAGATAGATAGATGGGGTGGATGGGGATAGGTAGATAGATAGAGGGGTGGATGGGGATAGATAGATAGATAGATAGATAGATAGATAGATAGATAGATAGATAGATAGAGGGGTGGATGAGGATAGATAGATAGATAGATAGATAGATAGATAGATAGATAGATAGATAGATAGATAGAGGGGGTGGATGGATAGATAGATAGATAGAGGGGTGGATGGGGATAGATAGATAGATAGATAGATAGATAGATAGATAGATAGAGGGGGTGGATGGATAGATAGATAGATAGATAGATAGATAGATAGATAGATAGATAGATAGATAGATAGATAGATAGAGGGGTGGATGGGATAGATAGATAGATAGATAGATAGATAGATAGATAGATAGATAGATAGATAGATGGGTGGATGGGGATAGATAGATAGATAGATAGATAGATAGATAGATAGATAGATAGATAGATAGATGGGTGGATGGGGATAGATAGATAGATAGATAGATAGATAGATAGATAGATAGATAGATAGAGGGGTGGATGGGGATAGATAGATAGATAGATAGATAGATAGATAGATAGATAGATAGATAGATAGATCGAGGGGTGGATGGGGATAGATAGATAGATAGATAGATAGATCGAGGGGTGGATGGGGATAGATAGATAGATAGATAGATAGATAGATAGATAGATAGATAGATAGATAGATAGATCGAGGGGTGGATGGGGATAGATAGATAGATAGATAGATAGATAGATAGATAGATAGATAGATAGATCGAGGGGTGGATGGGGATAGATAGATAGATAGATAGATAGATAGAGGGGTGGATGGGGATAGATAGATAGATAGATAGATAGATAGATAGATCGATCGAGGGGGTCATTCCTCCGGTCACCTGCCACCCCCCCTCAGCTCCGCGGCCTCCCCTAGTAATCTCGACGACCGTGGGTGGCTTTGGGGCAGGGTCGGTCTCTCCTGGGCCTCTTGCAGACTTGGGCAAGAGAGCAGAAACCAAGAGTGTCTAAGTTCCTGTTCAATCTCTCCATTCAAGCATCCATCTGTCCGTCCATCTGTCCGTCCATCTGTCCATCCACACCTTCATCTCCAGCGGACGGCAACAGAAATGATGAGGGGTTTGGTCCCGTATGAGGAGAGATTAAAGAGGCTAGGACTTTTTCAGCTTGGAAAAGAAACGACTAAGGAGGGATATGAGAGAGGTCTATAAAATCATGAGTGGGGTGGAGGAAGAGAATAAGGAAAAGTTCTTGACGTGTTCCCATAATATAAGAACTAGGGGCCACCAAATGAAATTAACGGACAGCGGGTTTAAAACAAATCTAAGGAAGTTCTTCTTCACCCAGCACACAGTTAACCTGGGGAACTCCTTGCCGGAGGAGGCTGTGAAGGCTGGGACCAGAACAGGGTTTAAAAGAGAACTGGATAAATTCATGGAGGTTAAGTCCATTAATGGTTGTTAGCCAGGATGAGTAAGGAATGGTGTCCCTCACGTCTGTTTATTGGGGGAGGGGTGATGGATGGCAGGAGATCTATCCATCCATCAGTGTGTCCACCCACCCATCCATCCTTTATCCATCCATCCATCCATCCTTTATCCATCCATCCATCCTTTATCCATCCATCCATCCATCCATCCATCCAATCTTTTGTCTATCCACCCGTCCATCCATCTATCCAATATTTCATTCACCCACCCACTCATTCTTCAATCCCTCCAAATCATTTACCCGTCCGTCCGCCAATCACAGCCCACCAGCTCTCATCTGGGCCACGGAAAAGGCTGAAAACATTCGGATGAACATAAACGTCAATTACAATCTTGGTGAACCCCCCCCCCCCCTCCGGAGAAACCGACGATTCTCACGCTTGATGCTTCGAAAAAGAGCCATTTTTAATCCGTACCAATCGCCGGGGGCTCCGTTCTGGGCCCCCCCTTTCAAAACGTGTCTCACGCCAGGGGGAGGCTGAACTCCCAGACTGTCCCAGCGTGAACCAGTCCAACCATAGTCCAGTTCGAACTTCAGCATTTGGTATGTAAATGAAATAAATTAGATTTATTAATTGACTTGCCTTCGAGCTCCCCACTGTCCTAAACCAACTCCCCTCCCAGAGCTGAGGAGAGAACCCAGGAGTCCTGGCTCCCCCCCCCCCCCCGCTCTAATCCATCACCCCCACTCCCCTCCCAGAGCCAGGGGCAGAACCCAGGAGTCCAGGCTCCCAACCCCCCTGCTCTAACCACTAGACCCTGTCCCGGACCCCCGGGCGATGGTCTGGAACCGCTCCCTAGGAAGCCAGACCGGACTCCGGGTGGGGGGCCCCTTCTCCGTACACAGCCTGTTTCCTAAGCCAGGAGCTTCAGGGGTCCCCACTTCCACCTTCCTGGGTCTGACCTCGGAGCATTCAGCACCTTCTGCCCCTCCGTGCGCTTCCCCCAGCAAGCCCGCCTGGGCGGGGTCCTGGGGGAGCCCCTGGGTTCTGCACCCCAAATCCACAGTCAAATGTGACTCTCAGCCAGCCAGCAGAATAGACGGTTTATTTGAGATGCCAGGAACCATCCAACTCACAGCTTCTCAGTCCAAACAGGGCCCCTCCGTCAGGCCTTTCTGGGGTGCCAGGAGGTGAGACCCAGATTCTGGGCTCCTGCTTCTCCCCCAGGTTTATTTGATGACTTCTAATCACAGACCAGACAGCGAGCGGGAGCCCTCAGCTGGATCCATCTGGGGGCCAGAGAGCGAGTTGGCTTCTCTCTCCCTCCCAGCTAGACCCAGACTGACCCAAACCCCCTCCAGCCCCTCCCAGGTGCTCCCCTTTGTCCCTTTCCCAGGCTAGGAGGCATCACCTGACTCCCTCCAACAGGTTCAGCTGACCTCCCTCCCCCACTTGGGGTCAGGTTACAGCTTCACCTTGGCTTTGCTTTGCATCAGCTCCACATTCCTTTCCCTCCACATAGATGCCCAAGAAATGCAAAGGGGAAACCGAGGCACACACACACACACAGTACTCCCACTTCGTCACAGAGCTGGGGAGAGAACCCAGGAGTCCTGACTCCCAGCCCCCCCTGCTCTAAGAGTGGGGTGGGGGGTGCTGGAGGAAGGGGGCTGCCCCGGGGACACTGTGGGGAGCTTTGCCCCCGGCTCCGGGTTCAGCCTCTCGGCAGACTCAGGCAGCAGCGCAGCTCGACGGTTTCCTCCCCTCCCGGCCCAGCCGGGAGCGAGACGAGCCGGGGCCTGCGGCCAACCCACCTGTTTACCCGGCCGCCAGCCACCTCCCGGCACTAGAACGGAGCCGGCCGGCCATTCGCCAGGTGGGGAAACTGAGGCACGGACCTGGGGGGAGACGGCTCCTTCTGGGGCAGAGCCAAGGCGGGTTCACGGTGCTCCTAATCCCAGGGTGTTGGGTTTCCCCACAGTCCGCCTGAGCCGCTAGAAAACCCCCGAGAGTCGCTCCGCCCCTAATGTAATCAAAGCTCACCGCAGGCCTCCACTCCCCACGGAGGGTGAGAACCCAGGAGTCCTGGCTCCCAGCCCTGCCCCCCGCTCTGACCCAACAGACCCCGCTCCCCTTCCAGAGTCGGGGAGAGAACCCAGGAGTCCTGGCTCCCAGCCCCCCCCTGCTCCGACCCACCAGCCCCCACTCCCCTCCCAGAGCCGGGGAGAGAACCCAGGAGTCCTGGCTCCCAGCCCCCCCCCCCTGCTCCGACCCACCAGCCCCCACTCCCCTCCCAGAGCCGGGGAGAGAACCCAGGAGTCCTGGCTCCCAGCCCCCCCTGTTCTAACCCCCCAGCTCCCACTCCCCTCCCAGAGCCGGGGAGAGAACCCAGGAGTCCTGGCTCCCAGCCCCCCCTGCTCTGACCCACCAGCCCCCATTCCCCTCCCAGAGCCGGGGAGAGAACCCAGGCGTCCTGCCCTCCCCCCCCCCCCCCCCGCCTCTGTTCCTACCCCCAGCTCTGGGATTTTTTTAATTTCCCTCCTTTCCTTCCCGGTGGGCCTGGGCCAGGGCCCGTCCCTAAGACAAATAAACCCAGTTCCGGGAGCCAAGGTAGAGCCAGGTCGGGCCCCACACACCCTGGGGTCCCCGGGTGGGGGGGGGCATGAGGGGGGTACCCCCGAGAGCCCCAAGCCGGAAAAAGACCCCCACCATCGTGAGATCTGGGCTGGGCAGGGGGCAGGCTGCTGTGCCACCCCACGGCTCGCCTTCGGGGTCAGGCTGGAAAAGCCAACGGGGGGGGATAATTAACCCCCCAGCTCATTAGAGCCAGGGTGGGGGGATCTTCTGCAGACTAAACACCCCCCAGTTCCCTCAGCCTCTCCCCATAAGTCCTGTGCTCCAGCCCCCTGAATCACGCTCGGGAACTTGGGTGGTGGCTTCCCTCGATCGCTGCACCCGGGGGGCTTCATTGCTTCGGGCAAGCCATGTCCTGGTTACCCGGTGACCGGGGCCCCCCGGAAAATTGACCCCTTCAAAGCCCCACTCCGCACCCCTCCCCAGCCCACCCGTGGCCTACTCCCCCCAAAGCCCCAGAGAGCTGCCCCCCATCTGCCACACGGAGGGGGGGAGGGGGAATCAAGGTGCCCAGACCCTACAGGCCGGATTCTCTGGGCGTCCGCACCCCTCCCCTCCTTGAGCCTGGGGGGTTTGACTGTTTAGCACATGGGGTGGGGGGCTCAGGAATGGGACCCCCAAAACACTGATGTGGGGGCCCAAGGACCATGCCGGGCGGCACCGGGACTGATGGATTTGAGACCTGGCTGTCAATCAAAATGGGGAAGAGGAGTGGGGGCTGGGGGGTCAGAGCAGGGGGGGCTGGGAGCCAGGACTCCTGGGTTCTCTCCCCGGCTCTGGGAGGGGAGTGGGGGCTGGGGGGTCAGAGTCGGGGGGTCTGGGAGCCAGGACTCCTGGGTTCTCTCCCCGGCTCTGGGAGGGGAGTGGGGGCTGGGGGGTCAGAGCCGGGGGGGCTGGGAGCCAGGACTCCTGGGTTCTGTCCCCGGCTCTGGGAGGGGAAGAGGACCCATTGGGTGATCTGGGGGTGCGGGGTCGCACGGTTAGCCCCCGGGGGTCGGAGATCCGGGTCCGGGGGCCCCCCCGTGCCGGAAGCGCGGTGTTCACCGGTGCGTGGCCCGGGTGACAAGCGGCCCATTGTCCCGCGCGGAGCCGGCTGGGCCGGACCTGTCAGGCGGGTGACGGGCGCCCGTGAGGGGGGGACCCCCCGCCGCACAAGGGCAGCTCTGTGCGGGCTGGCGCCGCGCCCGCCGGGAGAGCCCAGCCCTGGGCCCGCGGGTCAGGCCCCCCGCAGGGCCGGAGAGTCGCCCACGTGCATGGCTTGATTTTGGGGCTTGGGGAGCAGCCAAGGGGCCAGGCACCGTGCGGGCCCCGCCCTTGAGGGGGACCAGGGACCCCATGGGGCAGGAGGAGGCTGCAGAGTCCCGGCCCCACAAAGGAGAGAGGAGGAAATACAGGCCCAGGGCTCCCACCAGAGAGCGAGTGAAAGAACCCAGGAGTCCGGGCTACCAGCCCCCGCCTGCTCCAACCCACCAGCCCCCACTCCCCTCCCAGAGCCGGAGAGAGAACCCAGGAGTCCTGGCTCCCAGCCCCCCCTGCTCTGACCCCCCAGCCCCCACTCCCCTCCCAGAGCCGGGGAGAGAACCCAGGAGTCCTGGCTCCCAGCCCCCACTGTTCTAACCCCCCAGCCCCCACTCCCCTCCCAGAGCCGGGGAGAGAACCCAGGAGTCCTGGCTCCCAGCCCCCCCTGCTCTAACCCCCCAGCCCCCACTCCCCTCCCAAAGCCGGGGAGAGAACCCAGGAGTCCTGGCTCCCAGCTCCCCCTTCTCTAACCCCCCAGCCCCCACTCCCCTCTCAGAGCCGGGAAGAGAACCCAGGAGTCCTGGCTCCCAGCCCCCCCCCCTGCTCTAACCCCCCAGCCCCCACTCCCCTCACAGAGCCGGGGAGAGAACCCAGGAGTCCTGGCTCCCAGCCCCCCCTGCTCTAACCCCCCAGCCCCCACTCCCCTCCCAGAGCCGGGGAGAGAACCCAGGAGTCCTGGCTCCCAGCCCCCACTGCTCTAACCCCCAGTCCCTGCTCACAGGCCGGGGCTCTGGAGGGGGGGGGGGTGTCTCCAGGTGCCTGGCTGGGATGTAAACATCCCCCCCCCCCCGGTGACCTCGGCCCAGGCCCCCGGCCGGTCTGGCAGCCCCACGTGGGCGAGGCCGGAGCGCTCCCCACGGCTGGCACCGGGCTACCCCCACGCCGCTGGTACCAGCTCCCGCGCCTTCCCCAGCCGGGAGCCAGGACGCCTGGGTCCTCCCCCCGGCTCCCGAGGGGAAGGGCCCTGCTCCTGGCGCCCAAGTCTGGGGAGGAATGCTCACATCTCCCCCCCACCCCCCCCCCCCGAGTCCCAGCCTGCGTGCCTCAGTTTCCCCATCCGGCCAACGGGCTCTGGAGCCCATGAGCTTTTGGGGGTGGTACTAGGGTGGGGGTGACCCCGATCTTGGCAAGGGTGTGGGGGGAACCTCTCACACTATGACTCCGGGCAAGACCCCCGACAGATCCTGGATTCCCCCCCCCCCCTCCGTGGGGCTCACGGGGCGACCGGGACCCGAGGGTCTGGGCCCTGCTGAGGGGAAAGATTTGACCCCGGTCTAGATGCACCGAGCCCGGGAGCACCGCTGGGGAGGGGGGGGGGGACCGGCCCAGACTGGTGACGGGGATTTGTTAACGAGGAGGGTAATTAACCCCGTGATCAATTCCCCCCAGCCCCAGCCTGGGGATTTGTTAACGAGGAGGGTAATTAACCAGGGGATCGATTCCCCCCAGCCCCAGCCCAGGGATTTGTTAACGAGGAGGGTAATTAACCGCGGGGTCGGTTCCCCCCGGGAGGGGAAATGGGACTATTGAGGCCGGGAGTCTCCCCGGAGAGATCCGCCCCACAGAGGATCGAACCCGGGCCCCCCGGCCCCCTTCCTCGGAGGTCTCCAGAGGCCCGGCCCCCCGGCTCCGGGGGAGTTTGGGGCACCGGAGGATCGGGGAGGCGGCTCTGCAGATAATGAGGCGATAAGGAAGACTTGGCAGAGACAGGCTGTACCAAGCTATGGGGCTGGCACCGCGCCCGCCCGGGGGGGGGGGGGGGCAGCCCAGGATTTCACCCCAGAGGTGGGGGGCCCCGGAACGGCCCCCAGGGTGGGGGGATTTTTGCCCCCCGAGGCTGGGTTGGGGAAGGGGATTTTAAATGACCCCGAGGCGGGAAGTCTTCCCGCGCCGTGGGGAAATACCTCCCAGTCCGGGATGTCGGGGGGCAGGAAAAGGCTCTGTTTTCGGGGGGCACAAGCCGGGATCTCGCTCCCATGCAGAAGCTCCGACCCTGGTGAGGGGGGGAGGCCGAGGTGTTATGGGCCTGGGCACCCCAAAACCCCAGACTCTTGGAGGGGAGATGGGGTGGGGGTCTGCACCCCGACAGAAGCCAGAATCCCTCCCCCCCGCGCCCCCAAAAAACTGCAGAAGCGGCAGGACGCCCCCCCCACCCCAAATGAAAAATTGGGGGGTTGATGGGAAAAAATTCAAATATTTAAGCCCCCCCCAAAACTCCCCCCCCTGTTTCCACAGCCAGGTTGCACCCACTTTCCGGGAGCCCCCCAAAAAGACGGAAGTTTTTGCTCTCATTCAAGTTTCCCGGAGGGGGGGAAATACCCCTGCAAAAGCCCCCGCCCAAGGAGCGGAGCTCAGAGCAGGCTGGGCAGGGAAACTGAGTCACGCCGGCCCAGCCGGGCCGTGATTTACGGCCGGGGGGACCGACGCCCAGAGGGGAGAGGACCGGGGCCAAGATTAGACTCTAAGCCCCCCCCGGGCAGCCCCCCCAATCAGCAGCGGGAGGGGGCAGGGGCCTCTCCCCCCCCCAACTCCCCCCACGCTGCTCAAAGCAGAGACCCCCCCCACACACACGAGGGTCAAATCAGAAACTTTATTTACATGGCGGAGGCCGGGGTTGGCGCGGGGACGGGAGCGTCAAGAGCCGGCCCCACGGCGCCCGCCCCACGGCGCCCGCCCGGCCCAGAGGGGCACCAGGGGGATGACACCCGTGGGGCCCGAAACAGGGGAGACCAGCGCCCCCTGTCTGGGGCCGTCTCCCTGAGGCCGGGGAAAGGGGGATCCCCCCCGGACCCCCTCCCCGGAGCGTGGGGGGCAGGGGAGGGACTGCCACGGAGGGGAGTCAAGGGCCCCCCCAGGCCCGGCGGGGGAGGGGGGGCGCACCGGGGGGGCGGGGTTAGGATTTCGACTTGGAGATGGCCAATCCGATGAGTCCGGCCAAGCCGGCCACGCCCAGCGCCATCCCGCCCACGATCGCCATGCCGACCAGGCCGTCTGCGGAGAGATTGACAGGGGGCTTAGCCACCGGGGAGGGGGCGGGGCCTCCACGGCCCCGCCCACCCCTCCCCCTCCCCCCAGGTTTGCCCTGGGGCATGCTGGGAAAATCCCCCGCCCAGCCGGGCAATGCATGCTGGGAAAACCCCGCCCAGCTGGCCAATGCATGCTGGGAAACTCCCCCGCCCAGCTGGGCAATGCATGCTGGGAAACGGGGCAGCACAGGGAATAGGGCCCGGGGAGCCCAGCAGGGAGCCCCCGAGCCCGGATTTCGAGGTCCGGGAGGGCAGCCTGGGGCAGGATGGGGGGTCCGGGGGGGGGGGGGGGGCGCTGACCTTTCTGCATGGCCTTGTCGATGAGTTTCTCCAGCTCCAGCGCCTGCGTGTTTTGGGGCTCTGTCTTCAGGAGCCCCCGGATGTACTTCAGGGCCTGTTCGTACTCCTGGGGGGGTCAGCATGCAGGGTTACCCCCCCGATCTGCCCCCTCGATCCCTCCTCCCACCCATCCCCTCCCAGCTTCCTCCCCTCCCCCGGACCGCGCCCCCCCACGGGCCCCCCATTGCCTTGCCCCTCTGCCCCCGGCTCTTATCTCGCCGGGCGGGGTTGACAAGCTTCACAGGCAGAGTCCATAACCCCCCCCACCCCCCCCAGGCAGGACAGCTCACGTGCTCCCCCTGCCGCTGTGGGTCAGCCCCACTCCCCCCACCCCCGGCTGCTCCCCGCATCCCTGCGCAGACATGGAGGGGCGGGGGGAAACTGAGGCACGGGCAGGCGGGAAACTGAGGCACGGGCAGGGGGCTAGCTGGCCCCCCTAGCCTCTCCCTGATCTTTGAGGGTCCCGCCTGCACCCCTCGAGCCTGTCCCACCCAGCCCCCCCAAGACACCCCCCGGGACCCCCCACTCACCTTCAGCCGGTAATTGCCCACGGCCAGGTAGAAGACGTAATCGCGCCGCTCTTCCTTGCACCCCTTGGGGACCAGCTCTGGGGGGGAGCGGAGCGGAGACGGGGTTACCGGGGGGGGGGCGCCTAGCTCCAGACCCCCCCTCCCCCCTGCTCCCGGGCCGGGGGGAGAACCGGACAGACCTGTGTCGTCCCCCCCCGGGGTTACCCGGGGAGAACCCGACCGCGGCGGGGACCCCTCTCCCAGGCGTCTGGCTCTGGGGGGGGACCCCAGCCTGGGGGGGGGGGGGCCCTGGGAGTCGCTCACCCTCCAGCAGCGCAATCCCCTTCCTGATGTCGTCGGTGTATTTGCTGCGCACCAGGCACCAGGCGTATTCGAACTGCGTCCCCGGGGAGACGGGCCCCCGGCCCAGCTCCGCCTTGTACTTCTTCTCGAAGCGCTGGGGGGAGAAAAGGGGGGGGTGAGGCCGCGGGGGGCACCGGAACCCCCCCCCCGCCGGGACCCGCCTGACACCCCCTCACCCCCCGTACCCGGCCCCCCGGCACACACAGGGGAGGGAGAGACTTCTCCCACTAAGGTTCAGGACTCCTGGGTTCTCTCCCCGGCTCTGGGCGGGGAGTGGGGGCTGGGGGGTTAGAGCAGGGGGGGCTGGGAGCCCGGACTCCTGGGTTCTGTGCTTCGGGAGGGGAGCCAGGTCCAGTGGTTCGAGCGGGGGCTGGGAGCCCGGACTCTTAGGTGCCATCCCCCTGCTCGAGCCACTAGGCCCTGCTCCCCTCCCCGAGCCCAGGACAGAACCCAGGAGTCTGGGCTCCCAGCCCCTTCTGCTCTAACCACTGGGCCCCGCTCCCCTCCCCGAGCCCAGGACAGAACCCAGGCATCCTGGCTCCCAGCCCCCACTGCTCTAACCATTAGGCCCCAGGTGGTTCGAGGCTCGGAAAGTAGCAGCGCGGACACCCCCCCCCCCCCCCCCGGCCTGGGCCCGGCTCCAAGAGGAAGAGGCGCTCTCCGACGTCACCGCTCACCTGGGCCAAACCCCACACCGGGCACGGACGAGCCCCCGACTCCTGGGCTTGCAGCGGGGGGGGGGGGGGGAGAGGGGGGGTTCCCCGGCCTCCACCCCCCCCTCCTGCTGGCACCGCGTGTCCATCAACCCCCAGGGGATCCCACGCTACAGAGGAGTCCACCCTGCAACACTGGTGCAAAGAAAAGTGAACCTCCTTGTGGGAGGACTTGACACGAGACGTCCTTCTGAGGAGGAGGCCTCCGTGGGGTTCCGTTCCGGGCGCCGCGTTTCGGGGGAGAGGTGGAGAAATCGGAGAAGGTCTGGACCCCGCGAGCTCGGCGGGGAGATGGAAACACTGGGATGGTCTAGTCCGGAGAAGAGAAGACCGTGAGGGGACGGAGTCAAGGACGTAAAGGACGAGGGAGAGACGTTGTTGTCCTTAACCTCCCAGGACAGGACACGGCGCAACAGGATTCAACGGCAAAAGCGGTTTAGGGCGGACATTATGAAACACGTCCCGTCCGGGGCGTTAATTGCCCGGGGAGGTTGCGGAACCCGTCAGGGACAGTCTGGATCATCCTTAATCCTGCCCTAAGTGCAGGGGATGGGACTAGACGACCCCTTGAGGCCCCGTCCCCTCCTCCGGGTCTAGGATGGAAACGTGCCTTGCGAAGGAGCCTTTCACCCCCACTAATCGCTTGCTGATCCTTAGTACTGTGGAGAAGCAGGACGAACCTCCTGGAGCGCTTGGGCCAGCGCCAAGGACGGGCGGGGTTTGCCCCCGCCAGGCGGGCTGTCCCCGGCAGCTCACCCGCGGCGTGGCCCCTTCCCAGCAGTTCCTCCTTCGGCATTGTTGGGGGAAGAACGAGGTGCCGGATTTATTGACCACGGTCGATGGGGCGCCGATAGGAGAGCGGGACTCAGAGCCAAGTCTGGGTGCGGACGGATAAGGGAAGCTACAGGTCAACTTCGGGGGAACAAATATTTGATGTTGACGTTCTACCTTTGTTTAATCTCGTCTATCCAGACACGAGATCTGAGCCCCAGACACGAACTCTAGCCCCGAACGCTTTCCTCTGACCCACAGCAACGGGCTTTACAACTGAACCACCAGGCCAGCTTGAACGGAGAGCCCCGGGGCTGGGAGACTTGGGCTCCGTAGCCTCCTTGACCCATAGCCATGACACTTCCCTGCAGCGGTGGCACAGTCCTCCGATACCTTCCCACAATGCCTAGGGAAGAGGTCGGGGAGTGGCCAACGCCGCAGGGACACAACCCCAAAACGTAAAGTCTGGAACCGGCCTGTGGGCGAATCCACGTCCGCCCCACACCACCGCGATGCCCCACTCCGGGCTAGACAGACGCTTCAGGCCCTAGGCCACCCCTTGGCCATGGGGGGGAGGGGGGAGAAGGATCACCAGGCCTGTCCTTGCAGCTCCGTATTAAGACAACGGGTCTAATCCACTCTCATGCTTCAGGGGGTCACCCGCAGGGGTCAGGAGGGAAGGAAGGATGGAAGGAAGGAAGGATGGATGGATTTCCCCTCTTCCTCTGAATCAGCCACCATCATCCACGACTTGTGATGGACCCCGACGCCTCTTTCCAGCGGCCTGGTCCTTCCTCATAAATTCGGGGTCCCGCCGGCCAATCACCCGGGCCCGTCTCGCTGGGTCAATCCCCTGTCCCGGTGCTCCCCCCAGTTGAGTCTCCAGAGATTTGAAATGTTGCGTCTGGCCTGGGCTACCTGGGAGGGTCCGTCTAGACGATCTACCAGGCCTGCTATAAAATCTCCCCCTGCCTTCCCGTCTCTGCCCCCCGCGCCCTCCTCCCGTCCCGGGCAGATACACAACTAGCCCCCCCAGGCCCACGGAGATGAACGGGGTTCCCCCCGCGCCGGCTCCGGGAGGCCGCCGTGACGATCCCGCGTGCCGCCATTGGCGAGAGCCGGCAGATCCGAACGCGCCACTGGGCCACGTGCGCACCCGGGCCGGGCGCGCGCACACACACACACACACACACACACACACACACACACACACACACACGCTGCGTGTGATAAACAGAGCGGAGAGGCGGGGCCCGTCCAGGAAGTCGGGTGAGGGCTGTGAAAAGCTCTTTTCATTGTCGGCTCCCTCCCCCCGCCCAGGGAGGAAATTAAACCCGGATTTGTTGTGTGTCAACAGCCCCAGGGTTGCAACACAACCGGGCCGGGGCTGGGGAAACGCCAGACCTGGGCTGCAGGTCCCCGGCTTTCCCGGGCAGGCAGGGTGGCCTAGCAGACGGAGCAGCAGGACGCCGGTGCTATTCCCGGCTCCCTTCCGCACCTCAGTTTCCCCCGTCTGGGAAACGTAGAGAAGACGCCTGAGCTTTGCCAGGCTCCGGGGATTATTGTAACAAACCAGCCCCCAAAGTTGGGGGCTGAGCAAGAGTCGGGGCAGGTTCCCTCTCGGCACCCATCCAACCCCGCCCCCCTGACTGCCCCCCAAACCTCCACCCCATCCAACTGCCCCCCGTTCCCCGTCCCCTGACCACCCCAACCTCTATCCAGCTCCCCTGGACCCCCATCCCTGATCTAACCCACCGCTCCCCATCCCCTAACCACCCCGAGACCCTCTGCCCCATCCAACTACCCCGTTCCCGGTCCCCTGACCGCCCTCCAGGGCCCCCTGCCCCATATCCAACCCCCCCCCCCACTCCCCGACCCTTCACCACACAGCTTGGAGCCCGCCCGAGGCAAGCTGAGGAGTTGGGGGGAGGGGGGGGGACAGCGGGCAGGGGCTGGGGGCAGCCTCCTTGGCCAGGAGCTCAAGAGCTGCCGGAGGGAGCCCATCCCTGCCCCACGCTTCTCGCATGGGCCTCCGACGCCCCCTGCTGGCCATTCGCAGGGGGCACGTCCCCGGCACGGAGGCGGAGGAGCGGGGCCCGCGGATCACGGCCCCGGCGCCCCAAACCGACCAGATCTGCTTTCAGAAAGCCCCCCCCCCGGCCATGACGTTGACACTGGGGCTCCTCTGCAGCCCCAGGGTTAACGGCCCCCCGATTTCCTAGTCTCGCTCTCAGGAGTGTCGCTGGATCCCGGGGGGCCTTTCTCCGCCATCACGTCACCGCAGGACCCGGCGGGTACACTCCGGGGGTTGACCTCCCGGAGTCTCCCACTCGCAGGCCGGTTCTCCGATCCCTCCCGCCTCCCCGCGGCTCTCCGCCGGCCACCGGCTCAGCCTCCTTCGGGCACTGTGGGGCCCCAGACCCACTCCGACGCAAGACTCCCCCCGTTGACACCCCCCGGCATCACCCTTTTGGCCACGCCAGCCGATTATCCACCACGATCCCCCAGAGCCCCCCCGAACCCCGTGCGAATGGCCGAGAATCTCGGTGCCTTTTCCTGTACCAAGCTAATGATCCAGACGCTAGAGAGGATAAGGATCCGACCAGGCCTTGAAGGACCTCGCGGCTTCCCCCGTCGCCGCAAAGAGGAGCCACACGAACCCGAATCCCGTCCCAGCCTGAACGTGCCGGGAAGGGAGTAACAGAGAAACGAGAACCTCTCTACCGGGGGCATCCCAAACCGGGTGGATCGGACTGGATCCCAATCCCGATTTCAAACCGCTAATCGGGAAGACGCGATTTAATCCCGGGTTTCCGACATAAAAGCCGGTTCTTGTTGGTGGTTCGAACTCGGAGACCGAGGGGACCCCAGACTAGGTCTCTCTTCCCTCCTGCTGCCAGGATCAGTTTCCCCTTCTAGCGAGAGCGCGGTACGGTGGGTCTCAAATCAAAGACCTCAAGACGTCTGGATTATGCCGCTCAAACGGTTTCGCTTCTGTTTCTACTGCCCGGCCCGCCCTTCGCACATTTATCCCCCGACTCCGGCTCCTTGTCCGGATCTAGGCTGCCCCCCGCCATCTTCGAATTTCGACACTTTGCCCTTGTAGGGAGAGGCACAAAGGGGTCGACTCCGGGCACACGAATCTGCAGGGCGGCAAGAGAGTCGGGGTCTCTTATTTCTCACCTTTCTATCAGATTTATTTAAGAACGCTTGTTAACAGCAAAAACCCCGTTACCTCTGGAGACACAAATCCACAGCTGGAGAACTGGAAAACGAAGCGTCTCCGATGGGATCGTCTAGACTGAGCACTGAGTCCTATAGGGCGGGTAGATTAATTTAAATAACCTAGACAGAAGCCCCTGAAACCCCGTAAAATTGGGCCCCTAATCCGTAAACTATTAGCACTCATTTCCAAAACTGTTTTTGAAACCTGACTATATTGTCTCGTACGATCGAATTAGAATTGAACCCCTATTCCATGAGATAGCTTTAATTAAGAGTCATTATAATATACATAATTATACACTATATCATATAGATAATAATATATCATATATAATCTTCAAACCAATAAATTCAAAGCTATCTTTAGATTGGATTTTTTTAATTTGGAGGGGGAAACCTATTTAAATAAAATATAATCCGACTTTTTTGTATCCACCCTGGTCTCAAAACTGCTGTACTGCCCCTTCCCCCAGCAATATTTTGGGGATCGTGTGACTCCCCCACCCCTGCCCCCCACAATAGCCTCATGACCCCCAATTTGAGAAATTTTGCTTCCTCCCGTCAGGCAGCGACTCCTGGGATGGGCCCCATAGGACATCATCACTTGCTTATTATAGAAACGTCAACAACGTTTGGAATTTAAGATTCCGGGGGGCGACCTGCTTTAACCCAAAAGAACCCATTTCTTTGCCCTCCTTAAACCACTTGTTAAACCCTGCGGGACCGGGAGGAACCCACGCAGGGCTGCGCTTTGTGGCCCCTGCCACGAAACCCCCCATCCCGGCTCAACACCATTAAAACCGCGAAATCTCTGGCCGGTGGGAAGCCGGCTGCTGTCCCCGTAGGACCAAACCCCTCTTACAGGGTTTCGAGAAACCCCCATCCCCACGCTGCGATGGGGACATCTATCTAGATGTCTTCATGGGGTCTCCCCGGACGGTCCCCACTGGAAGACGAGGCCCCGAAACACGCTCTTGTCTCAGAGGCCTAGCAGGAGGCCTGAGGCCTGAACCAAAGTACTTCCAGGGATTGCTCAGCCCAGCAGGCTTCAGGTCTCTGAGACAAAAGGTTGTTTCGGGGCCTCACCTTACGGCACCCACAACTCTGGTGCTTGGCTGGCTGGCTCGTGGGGTGTTTCGGGCCGGCCCTACGCGCAAACCACCTAAGGGGGCCATTAAAGCCTCGTTTTACGGGACGAAGGGTCATGTCGAGAACGGTTCCATGATATCTCAGCGAGGCGATCGGTGAAGGCGGCGGTTCTCGCGTTTTAGCCACCCCCCATTTTGATCCCCAAGTCCCTGCCCTCGCTCCACCCCTTTCCCCAAGGCCCCACCCTACCCAATCCTCCTCTTCCCCCCCCAAGCCCAGCGAACGGCACATCCGCTTCGCCAGCAAAATCCCCCCTTCTCCCCGAATCCTTCCGGGACCAGACAAAATCACGGGCTCTGAGCCCGGAACCCGCGACCAGCCCCCAAACCGTGACCCCTTTGCTGCCTTGGATTGTTTAACCCCCGAGTCCCTCGGCATGGACACCGGCTTCGCTCGGGAGCCCTGGCCCAGGCCCCACAGTTCAAGGGTGAAGTCCGCCAACGGCGTTTCCTTGGCCGGTTGAAATAAGGTTCCTGGCGCTGCTAAGCAGGCCCCGCGATGGCTGGGAAGAGGACAAGCGGGAATCAGGGAGGCACCGTGCCTCGGTTTCCCCCTCAAGACGCCTGACCCGACCGCGCAGAGAACCGGGGAATCCCGACGCTCGGGGACCGGAGAGATGCCACAGGGAGGACTCAGGTGTCCGGGTCTGGGTGCCACATTTCAGGCGAGACGGGGACAACTTGGAGAAGGTCCAGAGAAGAGCAAGAAAAACGATGAACGGTCGAGAAACCGCGAGCTCGGAGGGAAGCTGGAAAAGGTTGTTTAGTCTGGGCTGGGCAGCCCTTGGGTCCGACCCAATCCGACCCATCTTATGACGAATTCAGCCTAGAAACGAAGCTCACGCGACCGGCACCACTTCCCACTATCCTCTGGCAAGGGCCGGATACACAAGCCGGCTCCGCTCGTTAACCAGCCCAATTGAAGACACCGGTAGCCCACTTGAGGGGGGGGAGGGAGTTTAAGGCTGCGCCCCACGTCGGACAAGCCCCGACAACCCCCCCCCCGGACGTGGCTCACACACCGCGGCGGACGGTCCCTTCGCCTTGTCCCGACGTGGGGAGCCTCCCCCCCCCAGCCAACCCTCCCCCCCCAAAACACACCCTGCGGGATGCCCCCACTTGCAGCAGGGTGTGTGGGGGGGAGAGGACTCAGAAGGGGGGGAGGGGCTCTGGGAGGGAGAGGGCAGGGAGGGGCCCCAGAGCGGGAGGGGGAAATTCAGGGGGCGGGACCCTGGGCAAGACTCGAGGGGGGGCCGTGGGACCCCTTGATGGGGAATCCAGGGGAGAGGCCAGGGGAGGGGGGCGGGGTCAGGAGGACCCGGCGGGGGGGGCCGAGGGGGCGGGGTCAGGAGGACCCGGCGGGGGGGGGCCGAGGGGGGCGGGGCCGCTCACCAGCAGATCCTCCACCGCCACCACCTCGCTCAGCACCGACTCCATCGCGTCCCCGCCCCCGGAAGCAGCCGGCGCCCCCCCCGCGCCCCGGAACGGAAACTTCGGCCCGACCCGGAAGCGGAAACACGCCCCTTGCCCTCGGTTATTGAGAAGGGACGTTTTGGGCCAAGGCGGCCACCGTCGGCGCCCGCCGGGGAGGGGGCGGTTCCTGTTACCATGGCGCCCGCGTCGCGCTGAGCTGCGGGCGGGGCGGGGCGGGGAGAGAGGAGCGCCTGCGCAGCGCGGGGCGGGCAGGGGGGGGCCGCTTGCCCATGCGCATGCGCCAGCGCGGTGACCCGCGCGGGGTTACAGGGACTTTGAGTCCGCCTAGTAACGTTCGACGGGAGGGGGGAACCGCTGGGCACGCCCCCTTGGGTTACCATGGGAACGGGACACTCCCACAGGGAAAACCCCCCACTTGTGGGCGTGTCCAGCATCCCGTTCCCATAGCAACGGGGAGGAACCCGCCCCCCATTCACTGTGCCCAGAATCCCGTTCCCATGGCAACACAGGGACAGCCCCCCCCCCAGTTGGGGGGTGTGAGGAAGTGGGAGTAGTGTGTGTGCCTCAGTTTCCCCTCTGCATTTCTTAAGGAGGAGGGGCTGACCCTGGAAGCCATTAGGCGACGCCCCCCCCCCCTCCAGGTGACACCCTGAGGCTGTGATCGGACCCAGGTGGGGGAGGGAGTCAGGTGATACCTCGACCCCGGGAAAGGGACAAAGGGGAGCAGGGAGGGGCTAGAGGGGGTTTGGGTCAGTCTGGGTCTAGCTGGGAGGGAGAGGAGCCAACTCGCTCTCTGGCCCCCAGATGGATCCAGCTGAAGGCTCCGCTCGCTGTCTGGTCTGTGATTAGAAGTCATCGAATAAACCTGGGGGAGAAGCAGGAGCCCAGAATCTGGGTCTCACCTCCTGGCACCCCAGAAGGGCCTGACGGAGGGACCCTGTTTGGACTGAGAAGCTGTGAGTTGGATGGTTCCTGGCATCTCAAATAAACCGTCTATTCTGCTGGCTGGCTGAGAGTCACGTCTGACTGTGGATTTGGGGTGCAGAACCCAGGGGCTCCCCCAGGACCCCGCCCAGGCGGGCTTGCTGAGGGAAGCGCACGGAGGGGCAGAAGGTGCTGAATGCTCCGAGGTCAGACCCAGGAAGGTGGAAGTGGGGACCCCTGAAGCTCCTGGCCTGGGACACAGGCTGTGTATGGAGAAGGGGCCCTTCACCCGGAGTCCTGTCTGGCTTCCTAGGGAGCGGTTCCAGACCATCGCCCGGGGGTCCGGGACAGGGGGTTCCCAGTTTCCAGTTCCCATGGCAACACAGGGATAGCCCCCCCTTTTGGGGCTGTGTGCCCCGCATCCCGTTCCCATGGTAACAAAGGGCTCCCCGCCATCTGGGGGTCCCTGCCTGCTGGGGGTCCAGCCGTGGGGCGCAGGCTGTGCACACAGCAGCTTGGCAGGCCGGGCGGGGGCAGCCCTGGCCGCACGCAGCCCCCGGGTGGGGGGCAGGGCCACGCCCCCCCCCACCCATGGGGCTCAGGCTCTCAGCAGACTCCAGCATGCATCACAGGCCCCCTCCCTTCCTGGCACCCCCGGCCCCACAGGCCTGGTGTGATCGGTGACCCCCCCCCATGGCCTGGCCCTCCGCCCCCCCCAGCTCTAACCCCCCAGTCCCCACTCCACTCCCAGAGCTGGGGAGAGAACCCAGGAGTTCTGGCTCCCAGCACCCCCTGCTCTGACCCACCAGCCCCCCACTCCCCTCCCAGAGCCGGGGAGAGAACCCAGGAGTCCTGGCTCCCAGCCCCCTCGGCTCTAACCCCCAGCCCCCACTCCCCTTCCACAGCTTGGGAGAGAACCCAGGAGTCCGGGCTCCCAGCGCCCCCTGCTCTAACCACTAGACCCCACTCCCCTCCCAGGCAAGGTGGCGAGAGCCGGGAACGTCCGGGCCAGTGCTGGGGAACTCAGTTTATTTCAGGCATTGCGTGCACCGGAGCGGTGCCCAGGGCACCGGGACGGGGGGCACTGACCCCCGTTGGCAGGGGGATCCGTGGGGCAGGCCCCCACCGCACATCACCCCCCTGGCAGGGGGCCGTCAGTCCAGCGAGCGCTTGCACACGGACATGAACTCCAAGGACCCGTTGTAGTTACTCCAGGTGATAGCATCTGTGGGGGGAAGGAGAGAGGGGGTGAGCCCGGACTCCTGGGTTCTTTCCCCAGCGCTGGGAGGAGAGTGGGGGGGTGAGTGGGTTAGAACAGGGGGGCCTGGGAGCCTGGACTTCTGGGTTCTCTCCCCGGCTCTGGGAGGGGAGTAGGTCTAGGGGTTAGACCAGGGTGGGAGGCTGGGAGCCAGGACGCCTGGGTTCCACACTAGCTTTAGGGATTCAGCCCCTCTCTGGGCCTAGGGGGGTGGCTATCAGCCCTCCCGCAGGGAAGTGAGGTCTATGGGGCAGGGCTGCCCAGGCGCCCCCCCCCCCTCAGCCCCAGGAGCCGGCATAGGACATGAGCAGCGGGGGGGACCAATGGGGGGTCGGGGGCCGTCCCCCCTTCCCTTACCTGCATCGAACTTCCAGGTGGCCACGAAGGACCCCCCGGTGGTCCGCTCCGGCTTCCCGCTGCCGAAGTTCTCGTAGCGCCAGGCCGAGCCGTCCGTCCAGCGCCAGGACCCCTCGCTCTGGGGCTGGCCCTGGGGGGCACCGAGAGGCTCAGCGGGCCGCCCGGGTCCCAAACCGGGGCCAGCCCCGATCTGAAGGCCGAGCTAGGGCAGGTGACGGCGGAGCCGCCATGTTCTTCAGGGACCTGCCACCCTCCGAGCCTTATTCTCAGCCCCCCATCTTTCCCCCCTGCTTTGGGGGGGGCTAGCTCGCTGGTCCTGTCCCTTCTGCCCCCCGCCCGCCCCCCACCGCTGGCTCGCCGGGTCCCTCCTCACTCCCTCGCCCCGAGGAGGAGGGGTGCAGCGGGGACCTCGGGAGAGGGGGCGTGGAGCGGAGGACTTGCCACGTGGCCAGCAGGCGGGGAGGGTCTCGGAAACGGGGGGCTCTGAGCCGTCCCTGGCCTATGGTAGCCAGCGCCCATGGTGGGGGGCAAAGCAGGGAGGGGGCAAGGCGGAGGTTCCCCCTACGTATGGGGCAGGGCGAGCCAGGAACCCTTCCCCGGCTGGAAAAAGGCATTTGACAGGGTGGAGAGGGGACGGAGCCGAACCACGGAGCAGGGCCTGGGGCCCCGCGAGCCAGGGGGGCCGAGCCGCCCCGAGGTCCCGCCCCGGAGCCCCTCACCTGGAGGTCGCCAGGAGTCCTGGCCCCCCCGCCCACACTGACCCATGGGGCAAGGATTTAAGAAAAGGGGCCTAAGAGCCCTCCCCCCCATCTCTCCCGGCCAGCCCCACTTACCCACTGGACTAGGGGAGCCGACCAGGAGAGTAACAAGAAAGGGACCCAGGCATCCGGGCAGCCAGTGCAGTGTCGCCATCTCTGAAGGGAAGGGGTCACGGGAGGGAACTGAGGCCAATCGCCTGCCTCCCAGAGCCGGGGAGAGAACCCAGGAGTCCTGTTCCCCAGCTCCCCCTCCACCCCCGCTCTAACCCACCAGCCCCCACTCCCCTCCCAGAGCCGGGGAGAGAACCCAGGAGTCCTGTTCCCCAGCCCTCACCCCCCCCCCCCGCTCTAACCCACCAGCCCCCACTCCCCTCCCAGAGCCGGGGAGAGAACCCAGGAGTCCTAGCCGGGTCCCTTACTCAGCCGGGTGTCTCCAGCGGGTCTATGGGGCAGTGGTTCCCCCGTGGGTCTCCGTGGGTCGGGCGCGGCTCAGATCTGCTGCCTGGTATCCGCCGGCCCCGCGGGAGCAGGTGTGTCCGCCCCGGACAATGGGGCCAAGACGACGCCTCCGCCCCGGGCATCGGGTGACACGAGCCAGCTGCCGGCCCAGCCCCTCCCCCCCCCCCCCCCGGATCCAGGGGATCGGGACTGACTCCGGATTGACACCGGGGGGACCGAGCCCAGCGCTCCCACCCCCCCGAATCCAGGGGATCGGGACTGACTCCGGATTGACACCGGGGGGACCGAGCCCAACGCCGGGGGGCTCTAATCCTGGCCCCAAGAACCTACCTTCTGGGATGGCAGGTGGGACTGTTAGACCCTCGTCCTCTTCTTCCTCTACCGTGCGAGCGAGTGTTGCGTTTTGGGGAGACATTCTGCTCCCTGTTGGGCTGGGGGCGGAGGAGGCTCTGGGAGGGTTAGCGGGGGTGGATCTGGGAGTGGGTGCAGGGGGCGATCGCTGTGCCAGCCACCCGGGCTCCCTGTGACACGTCACCATACTCAGAACACGAGCTGTGCCTCAGTTTCCTCTGTCCTTCGCCTGGTTTGCCCTGCTGAATGGCTATTAAAGAGCGGCCCGAGATTGCCCGAGATCTACAATGGGGTCCGGCGGGACCCCTGCACGCAGCGAGGGGGGGGGGTCTCTATCCGGGGGGGTGTGTCTCCGCCTGAAGGGGGGGTTGCAGACTCAGTGTGGCCTGGGTTGAGGGCGGGATCCGGGACCCCCGTTCATCTGCTCCCACTTCCAGAGGCCGATGACCCCCGGGGGCCCCCGACCAATATGGGCCCCCCAGAAAAATCTCCTCCAACCCTGGCCCAGGGGAGGGGGGGGCGAAAGGAGTCAGCAGGGGGGCGTCAGGGAGAGGGGCGGGGCCTCGGGAATGGGGCGGGGCCTCGGGAATTGGGGCGGCACAGTTTTGTTGCCAGCGTCCGGATTTGCCGGCCCGCCATCGATTCGGGGTTCCGGGCAGGCGGTGGGTTCCTGTCCCCCCCCCCAGTGCCTCCCAACCCCGGGCTCCGTGCGCCCTGTCCCCAGACGAGCGGGACGGGGTCGGGAGCAGGAGGGGACGTGCTCCCCCTTGGGCATACCCGGGCACCCCAAAAATCGGGGCACCCCTCAGTCTTCACGTCCACCCCCTGCCTCTTCCGATCCCTGTTGTGACCCTTCCTGCGGTCTCCCACCTCGGGCGACCCGCTGTCCCGGAGTTATGGGGTCTGTCCCGATTTGGGGGGGTCTATTGCTTATCTAGGGTCCTATTCCCCCGACACCCCAGTTTTCACACTTGCCGTCCGGTTCCCCTCCTCCTATTTGACGAGCGAGTTTTTAAGGGCC